>OZ025297.1:328083774-328751274 GCA_964019185.1 Maratus speculifer
CTCAAAAAATCGTGAATTTGCGATCATGTTCGGAAAAATTGAAAATTTCGTTGATAGGCTGCGAAAGAATCGTGAGTTTTGAAGGTTTATCAGGAGAAAAAAAATCGCGCATTTAGTCTTTAAAAAATACAGATTTCGTCAAAATTAGTTAAAAATCGCGAATTTTGTTGATTGGGTGCGGGAAAATGCAGATTTTTATCAGTTAAAGGCAAAAAATCGCAAATAATGTCGATCGGACATGGAAAAATCGCGAGTTTTATTAATCGGGTTCCAAAAAATCACTAATATCGTTGGTCGGACATGAATGGGAATATCGCGAATTTTTTCGATCTAACGCGGAAAAATTGCAAATTCCGACAATCGGCTTTATAAAAATCGCGAATTTCGTTGATAAGGTTGTGAGGGAGTGACCTTTTGTCATAAAGGCACTCTAGTGTTTCTGAGATCGTGACGTCAATAATTTAACATTTTGTAGGCGTAAAAGCGACATCTATCCTCTCTTTTACTTTAACTTTCTAGAGTGTGTGTGCTCTTTCGAATTCCGCAGTTAGCTCGCGGTTATTAGTAATATGTTAATGTGAAGTATCTCAGTTTGCAGCATATAAAAGCTTGGGGGTGAGTTTGGTGTGGGTGTGTGTCTCTGGCATTAGCCAGCAGCCAGCGAGTGCGGACCTCTGCCATTAGACAACGAAGTGGATGATTGTTTAGCGAAGTGCTGACGAATAGAAAGTAGCAGCGGCCTCCAGTAAAGTGGAAAGGAGTTTGGATAGTGGATTTAAGAGTCGGCCGTGGTAAGAAAGTTTAATAGTAGTTCCATTTTAATTATTGATGAAATAAAGAATTATCTACAGCCACGGGCTGTTTAACTAAGCTTTGTTCAGCAGCTCAGCCAGGAGACAGTGTCAAGTGTTAGGCGGTGCCACGACTGAGCTAGGTTGGGGCCTGTGAGTATGATTTTAGCTGTTCATAGTGTTCTCAGTGTGTAAAATTTTAGACTTGCTCCACTTCCCTTCGGCCATTATCACTTGAATAAACTTTGTTGTTTTAACCTAAACTACTGAGTATGTCTGCGTATAACGTTACAAATAGCGCCCACCGTGAGTTTGCCGTTACAAGGTTTGTAAAAAACACTAAATTCTCTGATCTGGTATGGATGAATCACGAGTTTTTCAATCATATTAGGAAAAATTACAAATTTCGTCGATCACCTTCGTAAAAATTGTGAATTTCGAAGATCGGCTGCGTAAAATTCGCGAATTTTGCTGGTCAGGCGCGGAAATATCATGAATTTACTCGATCGGCTTAGAAAAAATCGCGACCTTTGTCGATAACGCTCAAAAAAATAACGAATTTCGTCGATAAGCTTTGTAAAAATCGCGAATTTTGACAATCGGCTCTGAAAAATCGTGAATTTGCATATCGGCTTCATAACAAATTGCTAATTTTCTTGACCAGACGCGGAAAATTTGTCAATTTTCTCGATAGGCTTGGTTAAAATCCCAAATTTCGTCGATTATATGTAAACAAAAATCGTGATTTTCGCCCATCAGCTTTGTAAAAATCGCGAATTCCGTCCATCGCATCGGCTTCCTAAAAATCGATAATTTCGTCGTTCGGCTTCCTAAAAATCGATAGTTTCGTCGATCAAGCGCAAAAAAATCGAAATTTTCGCTGATCAGCTGCGAAAAATTTCTAAATGAAATTCACGAATTCCGTCTATCGGCTTCGTAAAAATTGGTAATTTTGTTGATCAGGCGCGGAAAAATTGTGGATTTCGTAGATCGGCTTCCTTAAAAAACTTGAATTTCGCCGATCGGCTTCGTAAAAATCGGGAATTTTGTCGATTGGCTTTGTAAAAATCGACAATTTTGTCTATCAGCCGCAGAAAAATCACAAATTTTGTCAATCGGCTTCATAAAAATCGCGAATTTCGTCGATCGGCTTCATAAAAATCACGAATTTCGTCGACCGGCTTTATAAAATTTGTGCATTTTGTCGATCGGTTTCGTAAAAACCACGAATTTTCATGATCGGTATCGTAAGAATCACAAATTGTGTTGATCAGGTACGGAGAGATCAAATTTTCTCGACCAGTTTTGTAAAAATTGGGAATTTTGAAGATAATTTTCGTAAAAAATCCAAATTTGATCGATCATACTGCAAATTTTGTTGATCGGGCATTGAAAAATCGGGAATTTCAGTGATGAAGCATAGAAAAATCTCGTTGATCGGCTCTTTCCCTCTCTTTTGTTTATAAAGTTCACATTTTTTTCGGCACCAGCCACTTATCTTTGTTTTCTAGCACTTTTAATAAAACAAATTTTTTTTTCTCTTGAATAAAGTCAAAGAATATTATTACATTTTGAGAATAATCCTTGCTATATCTGCTATACAGGGTGATTCAGCTCGTCGGTGACAAACTTTAAGGATCGATAGAGCACACCTAGACGAACATTTTTGAATAGGGAATGTAGGGTCCCTGACGCGATGGTAAGGCGCTAGGCGCTTTCGAAAATTTGGGTGCCGAAATTCGAAACGTCATAAAAACTAGGGAAATGGTTAGATTTTCTTGCTTGTTGCGTCGAAATGATTCTGTTTGTTTAGACTTTCTTCAGTACCAATTTGATAAGCGTATCTCTTAAAACATGGATAGGGGGCGCTGCAGACTTTGGAGAGCTAGACAACAACTTTAAGCCCGTTATTTTGATAATTTAACACATGCTCGCCAAAGTTTATACTCTAACTTAAAGTTTGAACCCAAAAGTAGAGCCCTGCAAAAAGCGTAAGAGCCGGAATAAAATGTCAAAGTACAGGGTGGTCGAAACTCGAAGGCTCCTAAGAGATAAACAAACAGATTTCTTGACTTATGGCATGCATTTTCATGATTCTGTTTGCTGGGGCTCTCTGAAACTCAGTTGAACGGTACAAAAAGAAACATCGATAGGGGGCGCTTTGGGCAAAAAACATAATTCGTTGACATTTCGGACGCTAACTGGAAACGGGGCGCTACGATCAGTTAGAAACAAAACAAGAGAGTAATTTACTTATCATAAGAAGCTATTAAAACTGCAGTTTGTTTGTTTTTTTTAACAAACATAGCTGGTTTCAATCATGCACAATGCGCGCAATAAAATTTACATAAGGTGCTTTTTGCTGATTTATGCAAAAGATATCGTACCATATCGATATGCAAAAGATACGTAATGCGTAGACGACAACGCGAGATGACGTAGTTGTATGCGCAGACACGTCTTTTGAACGTGCGGTACCTACTTAAGCTTCGGGTTACTTGTCTGCAGATCGGTAGTAGGATGGAACGGTACACAAACTCTGAATTGGCTGACATGCATTTGGCGTATGGCGCTGCTGGTTGTAATGGACGAGCCGCTCAGCGGTTGTACGCCGAGCGTTACCCCAACAGGCAAATCCCCTGCCATGCCTTCTTCGCTCGAGTACACCAGAGGTTGTCCACAACGGGATCTTTCGACGGAGGCAGGCCTGAACGGGAGCGATCAGTGAGCACCCCCGACAACGAAGAGGCTGTGCTTAACCTGGTTGAGGACAACCCAGGTCTTAGCACGAGAGATATCGCCAGACATGTTGGCATTTCGCAAGCAACTGCGTGGCGCATCTTACGTTCCCGGAATCTGCACCCCTACCACATCCAGCGGGTGCAGTTGCTCAGAGAGCAGGATTTTGGCCCTCGAGTGGAATTCTCAAGATGGTACTTGGCGATGAGATCCAGGGATCCCCGTTTTGTAAACAGCATTTTGTTTACGGACGAGTCCACCTTCAGCCGGGAGGGAATGTGGAACGCCCACAACAGTCATGTGTGGTGTGATGAAAATCCACATGAAACCAGAAGCCGAGCAGCCCAGGAGCGTTTCTCAGTAAATGTGTGGGCCGGCATTCTGGGGGATTGCCTCATTGGCCCTTATTTGTTACCTGAACGGCTGACAGGTGGAAATTACCTGATTTTCCTGGATCAAGTGCTGCCGCAGCTTCTGGAGGAGGCGCACGTACCCGAAGGTTCGCGTCGCCAGATGTGGTTCCAGCACGATGGAGCTCCGGCCCATTACACGAACGACGTGCGTCTCCATCTAAACGCAAGGTATGGCCAGCGGTGGATCGGGCGTGGGGGTCCAGTTCACTGGCCTGCCCGATCACCAGACCTCACCTGCTTGGATTTCTTCCTTTGGGGTTACCTGAAGGCCGAGGTATACCATACACCTGTCAGCAGTGCTGAAGAACTTGTGGCGCGCATTGTGGCAGCTGCAGGGCAGATCAGAGATACTCCTGGCATTGTTGGAAACACACACTCCTCAATGCGACGGAGGTGCGAAGCCTGCATCATGGCCCAAGGTCGAAATTTCGAGCATCTTCTGTAGTGTTATTTTTTGTAAATAAATTTCCAGTATCATTGATGTTTTTGGTCTAAATTTATTCAGAAGTGTTGAGCAGAGGTAGAAAATGTGTTTTCATTATTACTAACTGATCGTAGCGCCCCGTTTCCAGTTAGCGTCCGAAATGTCAACGAATTATGTTTTTTGCCCAAAGCGCCCCCTATCGATGTTTCTTTTTGTACCGTTCAACTGAGTTTCAGAGAGCCCCAGCAAACAGAATCATGAAAATGCATGCCATAAGTCAAGAAATCTGTTTGTTTATCTCTTAGGAGCCTTCGAGTTTCGACCACCCTGTACTTTGACATTTTATTCCGGCTCTTACGCTTTTTGCAGGGCTCTACTTTTGGGTTCAAACTTTAAGTTAGAGTATAAACTTTGGCGAGCATGTGTTAAATTATCAAAATAACGGGCTTAAAGTTGTTGTCTAGCTCTCCAAAGTCTGCAGCGCCCCCTATCCATGTTTTAAGAGATACGCTTATCAAATTGGTACTGAAGAAAGTCTAAACAAACAGAATCATTTCGACGCAACAAGCAAGAAAATCTAACCATTTCCCTAGTTTTTATGACGTTTCGAATTTCGGCACCCAAATTTTCGAAAGCGCCTAGCGCCTTACCATCGCGTCAGGGACCCTACATTCCCTATTCAAAAATGTTCGTCTAGGTGTGCTCTATCGATCCTTAAAGTTTGTCACCGACGAGCTGAATCACCCTGTATATACAAACATAAAAACTGCATATATATTCTTACAAGTGAATTGTATATTTTGACTGGTTAAGCGAACCTTAAAGGGTTCCCCTCTTCCTTTGAAAACATTTTTTATCCAATTGTAGACCACAGATCACCTTCAAAAACGAATTCTCTCCATGTTATTGATTTGGCCCTCGACTACCCAGACGTATGTGTAAGTGGCCCTTCTCTTGAAAAGGTTGTGCACCCCTAGTAAAGGGATCTATAATTAGCTTATTGTTTCCAATTTTTACGGTACTACTGGTGCCCGCGAGGGTGACTACCTTCTTCTTGCGTTGAAATTTAACATCTTGAAAACATCCTTCTTAACATCCTCCTCGTTCTTCAGACGGTCAATTATTTCTTTTCCCCACTCATCTCCTCGTTTTTCAGCTGCTTTCAATATTGTGTCTCGCACTTCCAGTTTCTCAACTAATATTACTTTATTTCGTTTAGATAATTTAGTCTTTTTAATGGATTCCAAGAATTCGTTGGTTATATCTTCTGCACATAAAAAACACTTGCTTTGAAAGCTGAAACTTGTTCCTCCTGAACGAAGTTTTGGTTTCGTTTGCTTATCTTTTGAACCTCGACGAATGTAAGCTTCGATCATTCGTGGGTTGATGTAACTTTTATAGCAAAAATCATGCGGAGTAAGCTCGTTTATAGAATTTAATAAACGTTCGTGATTTGGAAGTGCACGTTTGACACTTGCTTTTAGTAGAGTTTGTATACCCTTTTGCTTCACAATTCTAGTTTCCCCTTCACTTAAATTGTTATTACAAATAAAACATAAATTCCTATCAAGAGTAGTCATATTGTATTAAAGAAAAGGTAAGTCAGAAATGATCTCTACTCTAAAAGAGCTGCAGTATGAGACTGTATATAACTGACACTCGAGCGAGGGTTTGTACTATTTCCAACTCTCTCTACCTGCTATTGGTTAGAATCCCTTCCTCTTCTATCCCCATTGCTCTCGCATGCTACAACTTGTATTAGTTCATGCGACAACGGTCGAAAATCGTTGCATTCTCCCCCCCCCCTGCCCTTTCCCCCAACACAAATCTACTTGAACAATAGAATGCGGGGAAAATATTTACTGTAATAGTTTTTCTTTTTTTTTTCTTTTTTTTAACGATTTTTATATACCTACTGCCTACAGTTTTTATGAGGGCAAGCTTAAAATAACATTTTAAGCATGGAGCATGAAAAGAGTCGCTATTTAGAAGATACTATTTGATAAATATGGTGAAAAACTCCAAAATTTCTCTATTTCGGAAAGTTTTGCCTAACTTTGAAGAATCATAACTTCAAAACTATTTGAGTTAAAATAACAAGTCTGAGCTTAAATTGTAAAAAACTAAGTCTACTTAAAAAAAGTAAAACTTTTTTTTATCACACGTTTAATTTCGCATATATTTCGGAAAAACTAAAAAAAGTTTGAGAATTTCGCCATTTTTTCAAAATGGCGTTGCCGGCGGCAAAAAATTTTGTTGGCAAACCTGTAGAAATTAGTCATAGTACTTACCCATACAACATATTAAAAAATTAGCTCTACCCTAATTTTTGTATTTCAACATAAATTATTACTACCATTTCACTGGACTATATTACATTTGAGGCATTTTAAGATTACTACCAGGCGCTATTCCCAGTGCGAAAACTAGAACACATTCCGGAAATGGGCATTGTTCGATCACTACATGTAATTTGATCTTTCGGAGAAGAACTCTCCTTTTATTCCAATCCAAGGTTGGTGATCCTCGACGGGGATCTGACCTGTAAGGCCCAAACACATCTGACCACTTCTTGCGGTTAGGGTGTCTACTCGTTTGTTGTGGCGACACGGGGTTTTTGATCTTTAATGAGTTTTGCAGCAAAGGGACGGTTGTCCGGCAAAAGAAAAATCTTTCCGTCATGTAGGGTGGTTGCTTATCTCCCGATTCTGTTGTTCACTCATCTCCGTTTTATTATGAAGAAACCGCAAATGGGTCCTATACAAAAGTATTTTCCAAGAATTCAGTTAAACTGAAAGCATTGCAATGTGAATGCAGCCTTAAACTGTTGTAATTCCCTTCTTATGTCCTTCCTTGTGTGAGGTTAGATATTTTCTGGGCGTTATCTACATACATCTCGGTTGTCTAGTATCCATTGTTGTAAGATTGTACTGAAGGGCCATTCCACTGTCACGTGCGGGACAATCAGACACCATAACTCCACCAAAATTGTGTTATAGGGCTTAAAATTCTTCAGAAACAGGAATAAACACATTTTTGTAAGCTTATATTTGGTATAACAATATCTCAGGCAGGGACAGATTTTTCCTAAATGGTTTTTTGATTTAGTTATTAATTAATTTGCATGCGTCACGTGCAGGACATCTGAAGTCAACCACTTGTAATTTGCTCTATGATCCAGCTAACATTTCTGCTCTACTAGTTTTGCAATTTCAAAACAAAAAATATATATTAGAAGCTAAAGGTTTAATGTTCATGAAATAAACATCATTTTTTAAAAAATAAATTTTTAAACTGCTAAAAAAAATGTAACGTATAGTGTCACGTGCGGGACACGGTTGTCACGTGTGGGACATTTGCAAATATCATTCAAGTAACCTTTTCAAAAATCAGAATAAAAGGAATACAAAAAAGAAAATACATATTATACATTTTACAATACAAAAATATTTATTTTAACTTTTTTTGTACAAAATAAATGTTCAAATTGACATTTTTAAACATAAAATAAAATAAATGTATAAACAGAAACTCAAAAGTTTTCCATAAATTTGAAACAACCTCTATTTTTAGCTACAGTGGGAGTTGATATTTTCTTTACCACATCTTTAAATGAATATAGAATTTTATCTGGATACTGTGGCCACTTGTAGAATTTACCACTGTTTATGATGACAGACACTTCAATACTATCATGATTGGTGCTTGTAATAATTTCACCAGGATAATTAATTCCATCATATTTTACAACTACCCATTCACCCATTTTAAAGAAGTTGCTGTTTCTGAAGAGATGTTTAATATAATTGCTCCTGGAGGATTCATAGCACCATTTTCTACCTTATCTTTTTCATTCTTCTAGCACTAGTAGACTTAGATCTTTCCATTTCTGCTAAATAAATAACAAACTTTATCAATTATAAATGTTTTTGTCTAAATTTACTTAATTTCATAGAAACATTGAACTTTAATTCTATTTTAACTTAGAAAAACAGAATATAAAAAAGCAGTTTTATTATTTATTTTCTGCAGAATAATAACAAGTTCTTAAACACATGACTCTTCTTATTATATAGAAAAAAAACCCTATAAATTAAATAGATCAATTCTTACTAGAAAACAATATGTTCTTATAATAAAAATAACCATCAAAGTGTTCAAATTTTATTAAAATAAATTTATAAAAAAAATAGAAAAAAAAATTAGCCTCACATAAAAAAAGAAAAGAATGGAACTATCATAAAAAATGTTTTAAAAAAATCTTAATTTCGTTTTAGTTACATAGAATATGTTCTTAGGACAAAATAATCATCAAACTATTAAACCTATGCTATAATAAATCTCTATTTAGCATTCAGAAAACAAAAATAATCGTCTTGCTCATAAGGTGTCACGTGCAGGACAATTTTGTTTTTATATTTTTCTCCAAATAAAAATTTGGCCCAAATTTTTAACTAGCATAGGATAAGTGTACTACACTAAACTGCTTTAGAAATGCCAATTAAACGAAATACATGAGTTCCTTTTTTCTCCTAATTTAAAAAGTTCATCTTTTGTGTCACGTGTGGGACACAGAAACAAAGCTTTTTGTGTATGCTGTAATATTTATTTGAAATTATTCTAGATTTTTAAGTTTAGTGAAATAAAAAGAATGAATATTAGACTTACCTAAAATGTTGATTTCAAAAGTTTCATTGGATTTTCTTTATTAAAAAAACTCACTCAAAATGCATTATAAAACTCAACATACTTGCTTGCACATGCACGCCATCTTTAAACTGTTCTGTTGCCAATCCACAAAAGAAAAACTTTAAATTCTTACTCAAAACATAAAATTTGACATGTTGCCATTCAGTAAATACCAAACATATTTATTTACACAAGCTTTTTAAAATGACTATCAATTTACCTTTTTTGATGGAATGGCCCTGAAGCTGATAATGCGACTTTTCAAAACTAGCGATTTCTTTCGTTCAATTTTTAAAATAAAAATAAAAAGCTGTCTTTCGTAGTCGTCCAGAGAGAAGATATTCAGTCATGAGTGATCTGACTGAAATAAAACATAAAAACAAAAAGCCAGGATCTTACTACAGAGAACAAAACAGAAAAAAAAAATTATGAAACGGAGAAAGGATGCAAATTTATGAAAAAGTGGATGAAAAAAGATGATGCAGTCGAAGGTAAAAAATTTACATATTTTCCTTTAGTTAAGCATGTTCTTAACACTAAAACTGCCATTAGGGGTCAAAAAACCAATGCCAAATTGGCAACAGTAGATTGGAACCATAATTTTCTTCATAAGGTATCTTAAATGTATGCAGCACAAAAATAGACTAATTAAGTAAGTTAAATAGTTTAGAATTAAAATTCTGGTGAGAAACACTTTTTGTAAAACTTGGGTAAAATACCCGGCGGTTCTTGTGTTAATGTGCAATATTTATATTTCTGACGCAATTGTTAGTTAATTTGTTACCATTACTATTATTAATGGAAAAAAAATCGAATGGCATTCTCAGTTTTCCGGCAAATTTAAGTTTTAATGATTTTTATTATTTATTTCCTAAACAGATCGCTAGCTTTTGATAAATGGTGATTTTTGAAACTTTTACATTATTAATAATCGACTTAGTTTTAACCTAGGACTGGGCAGGAATGAAGTTTTCCCCTAAATTAAAAGAAATATATATATGTGTATAAGGATGTACTCGAAAGCATGCTTTACCACGTTTAACACCTCGAAATTTTCTGATACAATTTCAGACTCATTTTTAAAAATAGAAACATGAAACTTGCTGGAGTGATTTTCAAAGAGATGTACAAGATGCCTATAAAGGTCTGCATGGGACCGGGTTTGACCGGGCCGACAAACAAAATAAACGGGTCGGGCCGGCAAAAAAAATTGAACGGGTCATTGAACGGGGCCAGGCCGATAAAAAAATTTAGCGGGCCTACCGACCCGTTATAAAGATTTACGCAGAAACGTTAAAGTATGAGTTATTTTCAATGAATATGGCTTTAACGAAAATAACATGTAGAAATATGCGTCACGAGCCGATTCTTAGTTTGACAACATCAATGCAGAAATGTAACTTCTACAGTGTAGAGATTGGCATTGAAAGTTACATTGTGTGTAACCCGGGATTAATATATTTTTTAGGAGACTCGTGCCGGGCCGAGATCAGGCTTGCATTGTTTTTCTACATATAGACGAGCAGAGACGGAACTAGACTTAATTGTTCTCAAGAAGTTTAGGGCAGACAATATGATTTGTAAAATTATTAATAGAGATAAAGAACTTATGCTTACGGAATCGTTGAATTTACACTTTTTAGTGATTCTTAAATTCACTTCTCAACAACGCGAAAGTTTGACACATTTTCTGACTAATTTTTACCTGAAAAAGTATAATATTGACAAGCCTGACTATTGAAGGGATTTGGAATCGAATAGCTTTTATAATTTTGGTAAATAAAATACTTGCACAACCGTCTTGAGATATAAGAGATTCTTGTCAAATGGTTGCAGATTTTTCTCCCTTCCCATGCTGTCGCTTCCGGAAATTCTTTTCAAAACGCTAACTTTGACAGTATTTTCATAAATTGCTTGTATCAAAAAATGGATAAATCCATTCGATTACATAGTTTTTGAATAAAAACACCTGCTAATCTAATGCGTTTTCGAAAAAAAAAAGAATTCAGAAATGTATCAGAAAGTAGCTCCTTTGGATTTGAGAATAAATTTGGATTTGAAATCTTTAATAAAATGATATAGAAATATTTCCATAAATCTAATTTTACTATACAGCTTCGAAAGTTACAATGTTTTTAACATTCTTTTTTTTTCTTTTATTCTAAACCATATTAATTTTTTAATGAATCTTTATTTGAATGTTGAAAATCTAAAAATCCAAGTAATCATTAAAGTTGCTAATGTGTATTTCCTGTGAAATATACTGTAAAATCATGCCATAGACATGTACACAGTATTCTTTAAAAAAATCTTAATCTCTATAAATAAAAGGAATTCTGAGGATAATTAATTAATTAATTGAGGCACAGGGGAAAGCAAATCTTGGCAATGCGCCAACTCGGTCCAGAGGAAGCAAATCTTGGCAATGCGCCAACTCGGTCCAGAGGTATAAAAGCGAGATAGAAAAAAACGCGCAGGTCTGTGCATTCAAGTACAACCACCCATATGTATATGCTGAAAGTTTGTTCTGACGCTCACCCGACGCACGTGGAGTGCCGATGGTCCGGGGAGAGTCACCGGGGGATCCGTCGCCAGCTGAGAGAGAAGCGTAGAGTCACCGGGGGATCCGTCGCCAGCTGAGAGAGAAGCGTACCATACACATAAATTATTAAATAAACCTTCAAATTAAGCCCGGCGAAGCGGGCTGGGTATGCTAGTTATATGATAAAAATCTGAATTTTTTAGAAATAGTAGAAATTGTGATGGGCCAGAACGGGTCTGTTTTCACTGATTTCTGTACGGGCCGGACCGAACTTTTCGGTTTTACAACGGGCCGGTCCGGACTAAAAAAAAATTCATACGGATCGGGCCAGACACGAGCCTGGAAATTCCGGCCCGTGCAGACCTCTAAAGTGCCATATGATTTTACTTTTTACTCTATTCATTAGAATTCGATTGATAAACAATCATTGTTTCAACATGGTCCTTTTTATTTTTTTTTCGTCTCCAGCTCTTCCGCTTCGGAAGATTCGATTCATAACGCCTACAATACAATTGTTCTTATCATGTCAGGAAAATGGATTTAAAAATACAAGATTCGGTAAGGTCTGTGAAGTTGGCTCCCTCACTTTATGGAATATAAAAACTGAAAACGTCATTCGTTTGAGCGTCGTTTGAACGCGTTTGAGCGACAAAAATTTTCGTTTGAGCGACAGCCAGAAAAAAGTTATAAACAAATCAAAATTCAGGGCCTCCGTTTTTGTGAAGTTGGCCCCCCGACCTTTTCGGATATACAAATTGATGACGGAATTCGTTTGAGCGTCGTTTGAGCGCGTTTGAGCTACAAAAATTTTTGTTTGAGCAACAAACTGAATAAAGTTATAAGCGAAATAAAAAACTGAGGGGGCCAGATTTTGTGAAGTTGGCCCCCCACCTTTTCGGACATGCAAACATAAGACGGAATTCGTTTGAGCGTTGTTTGAGCGCGTACATTGTCCCACTACTCTTAGCTTTACATTACTTTATTTATTTGCATTAGAACGTTTCCCAGGCTCTAGAGTCGGATGTTTTAGAAGACATAAAAGTCTATAAACATAAAGATAATAACGACACTTTATTTATAATTTAAGCATGATAATTACACTGTTATTCTTCCAATACATTTATTGGGAATTTGATTGATAATATAATACAGGATTTTAAGGATGCCTAACTTTACAGATATATAATTTAATTTGCATATGATAAGGTTGCTCAAATACTTAAGAAGGAACCCACTCACCTTTTAGATACACTAGGAACGTCCTCGTCGGGCGTCAGGCACATCCCCTTACCGATGCTCATATCCAAACCATCAACTTATTCTCTGTCCCAGAGAGAGCACCAAGACCGCAGTTCTCAAAGACCGTTCTCCTCTAACTTTTCATCCCGCTAATTTTCTCGACATCCCATTTTACTAACTTCTCCCTGCCTGAAAATCCCTCCTAAAATCTTATCCTCCTATAAAATTTCTCTCTCTTGCATATCATTATAATTTTTCAAGTAACGCGCATTTCCATATGCAGGTGGTCTGAAAACAAATCCAAGTAAACAGCTAAAACCCCTTTTACGATGTAATGTGAGAATCGTGTTACCGAATGCGACATTTTTTAGCTAACATGTTAATCCCACTACTAAATTTGCAGACATTCAAATACCACAGTGGACATATTTATTTCTTTGAACTCCCATCTGCGCGAAGATTCTTACTCTTGTTTACTGGAAATTCAATCTTTTCCAGTCTAACTTATAAACATTTTTGACAAATTTATTGGCTAACTGACTGTTTAGACAGAGTTCTGTAACCCCTTACCAAACACCCCGTTTCACAAAAGTCGTTAAATCGTGGAAATTCTATCCTTTTGACGAATTCCCGCATGCAATTGCACCTCAAACTATCTTGTGTGGTCTACATCCTGCATTCTTATATAATATGTCTTTTATTTTTTTCTGTACTGTACTACTACAGCGAGCCGCGAAAATGTGTCGGGTTTATCCCGACAATGATACGACTTTCTCCATAAAGAAAAAAAAACACAAAAAAAAAGAAAAAGACCTAAGTCCCAATAAAACAATTAGGCATCCTCTAGATCCTTACAATTGTAAAAAGAGAAATAATACGCATTAAATACATTACATTTATAAAAAACAAGCAATAATAATAATAATAATAAATTTGAAAATTATGATGATACCAACTTTCAACTAGGAAATAAATAAGTAGCGATAAAATAATTTTAGTTATTAAATTAATAATACCAAAATAACATTAAACACAATGAAAAATTAGCAATATAAAAATAAATTTCTTCCTGATTAGAAACACCAAATTTGTTAGGTGAAATGTTCCACAGATGCACAGACGTAAATATAGTTTGGATAAAAGTTTTGAAAAATGCATCTGAAAGAAAAGTCTAATAAATATTATTAATATGCATGTAAAGAAAGCACTTTTCAACAAATGTCTTTTAGTAATTTTGTACACTTGCATCACCATCAATGTCTATTGAAGTCAAGTGTTTATAAAATAATTTATCAGCTTTGCACTGAAAGAAAGTTTTTTACGGAAACAATGTCATTTCTTTTCACTTATAGCGATTCACAAAAGTATGTTGTTTAAAGTCATTCGTTGAGGTCGAGGATCGAAATTTGACAGTAACAGTCGTAAATGAATCACATCTACGCATTTGAAGAGTAAAATACAGTCATTCGTTGAAGTCGAAGATTGAACTTGACAGTAACAATCGTAAAAGATGCACATCTACGCATCTGAAGATTAAGATAATTATATTCTTTTGATTTTATTTCTTCTTTTGTGAAATTCGATGATTAAAAATAAATCCAATGTTTGAAGTCCGCTCACAAACCGCAGGTATATTAACGATTATAGAAACCATATAAGACGTTGTAGGTAAAGTCCACCATGTTGTATGTTGAATTTGATAAAACGTTAAATATCAATAAGTTCCTCCACCAACTAAAGTTAGAAATAGTGATATACGATGAGTTAATTAGTATTTGCAGAATTGGAGGTGGTGTTGAAATGGAACGTAAACAGAAGTAGTAGAATTCCAGTATCACCTCCACGATCCTCACTACTGAAATATGGATGGAATATTCGTATCCCATCTTATAAACACGCCGTCCTAAACAAATCACAATAAAAAGAAAATGATTTGTGTGATGTTTTTCTTGCATGGAAATGTATATAAGAATCACCAAACGATAAACATTTCACAAACAGGTAAAACTGCGCATTCTTTGTAAAGTTTTCAAGTTGCAACTTGTTGGATGAAAAGTGATGAAATAGCAGGCAAAATTTTTAAGCAATCATCAGTAGCATGATGATATATTGTCATACAGAAGTATATGTACATGACTGTAACATGCA
Organism: Maratus speculifer; assembly: GCA_964019185.1. Lineage (NCBI taxonomy): Eukaryota > Metazoa > Arthropoda > Arachnida > Araneae > Salticidae > Maratus > Maratus speculifer. The sequence goes on from OZ025297.1 coordinate 328,098,760, forward strand.
TTGAGTGTAGAAAATTGACTGCAGCAAGTGAAGAATTTCCACAAAAGTTCATCAAGGAGGGGAACAGCCTCAGCTGCTCCTTTTCCACTGGCAGTAGATTATAGCGGAATTCCAGGGATTTGTGTGTAGTATAGTTTTAAAATAATGATTGATATGTGCAGGAAAGTGGGTTTAACAATTAAGTATTTCGAGCAACCAAATATTATTAAAATTAATTTAAATGATAAAGTAATTTATTAAAATTCAGCTGATGGCATAAATTTAAAAAAAAATCGAATAATAACTCAATTGTATTATTATTATTTTTTTATTTTTTATTTATTTATTTATTTTTTTTTTAGCAAATTTAATTCAGTTAATTATTTATATTTAAATTGAAAATACGAAGATCAACTCTTAAGGCAATAGTATAATGATTCAAAGGAAGCGTCATGTTGAAAAATAAGGCAACTTTTCTTTCCCATTTGTTTGTAAAAGGAACAAATGATGAAAGAAAATTAAGCATTACATATATTTATATTATTACTATTTTTTTTTTTTAAGTTACACTCTTGAAATTAAAGTCCCATTTAATCATCCTAACAATACATTCCCGCAATTGGCCATTTTGCAGAAATGAAACAACATATGATCAAATAGAAAATTCTACTAGCATTTATAAATTTGAATGTTTAAGTGGATGTAATGTATTATTTTATATGTGTTTAAAATAAATTTTGTTTTTGTACAATAGAATTGCTGAACGCCTTTTCAATAGAATAAGAACAAAATTTTGAAATGATGAAAGAAATCAAAATAATATATTTAAAACAATCATAAATATTTATCTAAAAACAAATAAATCACCCTGGTTTATGATTATAAAACTTAGCTAAAATTAATAAGGCACTTATTATAATTTAATTAATTATTATTATTTTGTCATAATTTTAAATCTAAATCAATTCCAAATAGACTAATTATACAAATACAGTTCTTACTGCAAAAATTGTTTCATAGAAATAAATTGAATTTGATTACGATCTAATTATAATACAAGTTATTGCAGAAAAAAAAACTAATATCTCAATCATGTCATACAACTACAATATCTAACACTCTTAATCTTCTTAAATATAAAATTTCAATGCTACGTCACCATACATAACAATGTAGTAAACTTCTGCATTTATTTATATATATAATCCGACACCTGATATCTAATTAATATACATAAACAGGTAATTATCAAAATATCAAAACACACTCTATAGTATAATAACTTGAAATGTCATATTAATTTTCTTATATGACACGTTCGATTTAGTAAAATAACATGAGTAACATAAAAATAAGTGTGCCATTTTAGTATAATAATCAAATAAAACCCATGCAATTTTCTATGTATTGGCACTTTAAATTGAATTAACAAACATCTATATAACAATAAATACAGTTGAGTGATATTCTACTATATTATACTAGATATAACCAAATTCATACTTCCTTTATAATGAAAGTAAATTATAATTTATATGTATAATAGAAATGTATCATATCATATTAAAATTTAACAGCAATAACACTACCAACTTCATATAATTCAACTACAAAAATAAAGAATACTGCCCAGTTAAACTGATGGCATTGAGCTCACAGGCTACAAATACTAATTGTACATTAAAGCCTTATATTTTCAAGGGTTAATTCCGTTAAAAAATTAAGAAAGGGAAACAGCTCTCTTCTTTCCTCTTTTTTTATACTTAATCATTGAACCTCCTATACTATCAAAGACATGCTTTATCATATAAAAAATCTATATCCAAAATTCAGAGCAAGTTAGATAATTCTTAATAAAAACCCATTTAGCATTTATATAATTTAAAAGGAGTTATCCCCCTCTTTTATACTTAACCATTAAACTTCCAAAACTATTCAGAGATTTGAACGAAATCTGAAAATTCTGCTTGAAAAACCCATTTATATAAATTAAGGGGGGGGGCATTAGAACCCCTGTTCCCCCTATTTATACTTATACAATGAACACCTAATAACAGTCACTGAATCGCCTCATCTGAATGATCCTAATCTAAATTTTGAACGAAAACTTAATTCTGCATGAAAATCCCATTTATATCAACTAACGGGGGGGGGATTAGAACCCCTGTTCCCCCTATTTATACTTATTCAATGAACACCTAATAACAGTCACGGAATCGTCTCATCAGAATGATCCTAATCTAAATTTTGAACGAAAACTTAATTCTACATGAAAATCCCATTTATATCAACTAACGGGGGGGGGGGGATTAGAGCCCCTGTTCCCCCTATTTATACTTATTCAATAAACACCTAATAACAGTCACGGAATCGCCTTATCAGAATGATCCTAATCTAAATTTTGAACGAAAACTTAATTCTGCATGAAAATCCCATTTATATCAACTAACGGGGGGGGGGATTAGAACCCCTGTTCCCCCTATTTATACTTATTCAATGAACACCTTATAACAGTCACGGAATCGTCTCATCAGAATGATCCTAATCTAAATTTTGAACGAAAACTTAATTCTGCATGAAAATCCCATTTATATCAACTAACGGGGGGGGGGCATTAGAGCCCCTGTTCCCCCTATTTATACTTATTCAATGAACACCTAATAACAGTCACGGAATCGCCTTATCAGAATTATCCTAATCTAAATTTTGAACGAAAACTTAATTCTGCATGAAAATCCCATTTATATCAACTAACGGGGGGCATGAGCCCCCCGTTCCCCCTCTTATACATATCGAATGAACTCCAAAAACTAATCAGGGAAGCGCCTTGTCAGGATATACCTACATACAAAATTTCAAGTGGATCCGATATTTTTATCATGAGTTATCGCGTTACGCACATACGCACATACATACAGAACGGACGGGCACATAAGCTCTCAGGCTATGATAGCCTGTGAGCTAAAAACACGCTTATATTTTATGACTATCAATATTTTCTAATGCATAAAAGTATACTATAAGCTAAAATCTTTTATATATATTTCTCTCTACCTTTTTTTTTTCTTTTGAACGCCCTTTTGTTTACCCAAAATGAAAACAAAACAGAAGTCATCCACATATCCTATCTGGTAGCCTAACTTTTTTTCTTTTTTTTTTCTTTTGAACGCAATTTGTTCACCTTACCGATAATATCTCGTATCCTCCCCCCTTTTCTCTCTCTTTTTTTTTTCTTTGGGGAGATTACAAGATCGTATTTCTACTATCTTCCCGAGCAAGTTCAACAATCCTTTTCGTATCCTCCCTTCATACAGAAATGTTTCTGTTAAAGTATCCATAACCAATGGAACACAGATTCACATATTTTTATCTTGTCAGAAAAACAGTTCGTACTTGACATAAGAGGGTCTCCATGCATGGAAACAAAATGTAATTTATAATTGTTCCAATCTTCTCTACCTATATTTATATATTTTTATTTATTTATTTATTTTTTTACATTATTTACAGAGATACCCAAAATTCTATATGCCCATAAATAGAATTATAATTTTCAACTTAATAGATCACTGAGCCGAACGGAACATGTATATACCAAATAATTAAGATATACTTTTATTTACACCTAATACCTACACATAACCTAGAAGAAAATCAAACTTCGTAAAAAAAATATGGTTATGAATACAGAAATACAATAGCAAAATACCACTAAACCGAAATATAAAAGAATATCAGAGCATTTTAATAAACTTATTATCTCTTAATCAATAGTAATTATAATTTTTTTTTATCAAAACCCTCTAATAATTACAGAAACATTATATATATATGTTTCTTAATAGTACAATAATTATAATTTATTTATCTATTTTAAATGTCCAATTTTTAAACCTGTCTGATACGTATCGTGGATCCATCGGTCGAAGATCGTATGCCGATTTCTGACTGTCGATATGAGTATTTGCTATCCCATTCGGAGAATAGACAATTGTATCTTCCGAATTCTCGGATGGACTTGGTGAGTCAATTATGGGCTCTGTATTATGGGTGTTAATATCCTCATTTATATTGTCCAAATGAATTGTTGGACTTGGAGCGGGATTAGTTTCTATCTTATCATTGTTTATTGAGTTATGACGGGGCGTCTGCTCTAAGGGTGACCATAAAAAGGGATTGTACGCATATTGAGAATTATCTTCGAATACAGCATGTGGAGTAGTTTTTTTAGTTTGGTTATGAATATCCTGTATGTCTAATTTTACTTTCTTTGGTAATAAATTTTGAAAAAGGTCAAGTTTTTCTTTTCTTTGCACATAGGGAATTAGGCGATCAGCGTGAACCTTAATTTCTTTGGCATTGTGATTCATGGGATCTATTATTAAATAGTCCACTAAATTATGTTTTTTAACTATTTTAAAAACATCAGTGCATGTTATCGCAAACAATGCGAAATCGAAGCTATAAAATCTACCCGATAATATAGACATCGTCGTTTTACGTGTGAAAAATAATTTAAATATCTTACAAAAAAAATGAAGCTTCAAAACATTTCACTTAAAACTTAACACAAACTTTATTCCAGAATAAATTCTACTACTCTTTTTTATCATTGCTCGTGAGCATCTGCGAAAAATAAAACCACGACCATGGAGTCACCATGAGAGTGCGGACACTAAAGCAATTATAAATATTAATCTAATTCGCGACATTCTCCCACCTTGAGTTTTCGACAGTTAAACTCAACAATGGGTACAATAAAATATAAAATAAAATATGACTAATACTTACATTACAGTGATAAGATACAATTCTTACAATATTACATTTCTCAAAACAGGTAAATAAACATTTTCTTCTGCAAAATTCAAATAAAATTAAACATATTATTACAAATTCAAATTAACACTATGAAATATACTAAAAAATAAGAATAAAGTTTTTTGTTGAAACAGTATTTAAAGTTAATAACGTTTTGGGACAGTCACTATTCTGCCACTTCTCGTTCTTAATACTGGATCACTAGAAAGTTCTTTTGGAATCTCTAAATTGTACAGTTTTTGGACAGGTCTCAAAAGTTCACCATTTTCAGTTTTTAATCGTGCAACTCTTGGGTGGCCATCTTTACCAGAAATAAGTTCTTGCACTCGGGCAAAACCAATAGGCACGTTTCTTATCAGACTCTACGAGTACGACATCACCAACGGTAAGTTGCTTGACATTCTTTTGCAAAGAACTTTGCTGGCGCAATTGTCCTAAATATTCAATACGAAATCGCTTACGTAAGTGTTCTCAAACATGTTGCCTATACTTAACTCTTTTATTTAATTCTTGCGCGTCAATTGCATCAAAATCTCTCACATCTGAAGATCTTATGTCCTGTAAAAACATTGATGGTGTTAACGGTGCTAGATCGTTCACATCTTCCGTAACATAAGTTAGAGGTCTAGCATTCACAACTTGTTCACAATCACAGAGAATTGTGAGCAGTTCTTCGTAGGATAATGAAGCTCTACCTAGAACTTTTCTCAGGATGCGTTTCACCATTTGTATCAATCACTCCCACCAACCGCCCCACCAGGCAGCGGTAGGTGGGTTAAATTTCCAGCGAATCTTTTGTGTTGCTGCAACGGCAGAGATTTGCTCCCAATCTATGGCTGAAAATGCTGTGTCTGCCCCGACGAAATTTCCGCCGTTATCAGAATACACGGTGGTTGGTCTTCCTCTTCGCGCTATAAAACGCCTGAAAGATTGGAGGAAAGCATCTGTAGATAATGACGTAACTAATTCTAAGTGTATGGCCCTATACACTGCACAAGTGTACAGAACAATCCAAGCCTTTTCCTCATTCTTTAAATATAATGGGCCGGCTAAATCAACTCCAATTATCTGAAACACCACTGCGTCTTCAACTCTTTCTGCTGGTAATGCAATAGAAATCGATTCTGTCTTTTGTGCACTGAATCTTCTGCATCGTACACATTTCTGTACTACTGCTCGAATAGTTTTCCTAGCTTTTACGATCCAGTAGTCTTCTCGTAACGATGTCATCATAAGAGCCACTCCTGCATGCAAAAGCTCTTGGTGTTTCCAGGAGATCAGGCGGTGGACTACAGGATGGTCAGAAGGCAAAAGAACAGGATATTTAAAATTGAAAGCATCTTCTCTATAAATAATTTGCGTTTTCACTCTTATAATACCATTTTCATCTAGGATTGGTCTTAAGCTACGTATCTTCTGATTATTCTTCTCGTTGAATCTGTCTTTCTGAATCAAAATTATCAATTTTCTTTCGGCTTGTTCTAATTCCAAACACGTAAGTTCAGAAACTTCTTTTGAATTAGGATTTCTTAAATTGTTTAAGAATCTTAAAATCCAGGCGATCAATCTTATAATTTTCTTAAAAGATGAAAACCGTCGATAATACCAATCACTAGATTCTGTGTTCTTGTTCATTGCTGAAATGACACTTTTCCGTTTTTCAGAGTTAATAATTTCTTCATCGGGAATTTCGGCACTTTGAGGCCAAGTATATTCAGGTTGAGCCAACCAATCCGGTCCCTCCCACCATCTTAGTTGTAAAAATTGTTCAATCGAACAACCTCTGGAAGGGATATCTGCCGGATTAAATTTTCCTGCAATGTGTCGCCATTGGTTCTTTTGAGTTAAGGATCTGATTTCTTCTACGCGATTCCAAACGAATGTTCCCCATCTTTCGTCTCGCTTTATCCAGCTTAAAGCTGTAGTTGAGTCACACCAATAAAATATCTTTAAATTTGGAATTCGTAGATCAGATATAACTCGACTTCCCAACCTGGCTCCAATGCAGCATGCTAAAAGCTCCAACCGGGGTATCGTTATGTTCTTAAGGGGAGCTACTCTTGCACGTGACTGTACGAAAGTTACCAGGATTTTATCTTTTCTCTTTACTCTTAGAAAAATGCAAGTAGCATACGCATGTTTGCTTCCATCACAAAATATGTGAAGGCCTACATCATTACTTTCATAATTATCAAGATACATCTATCGCTGCAATTTGATGTCAGAAATCATCTTCAATCCTTGCACCCATTTTAAAAATTGTTTAGCCAAATTAGTTGGGAGTAATTCATCCCACTTAATTTTTAACTTCCAGCATTCTTGTAGAATAAGTTTAGGGAGCAAAGTCACTGGAGAGGTAAATCCAAGAGGATCAAACACTTTCTGAGCGAATGTAAGTACAGCTCGTTTTGTGGGAATAATTTGTTTTTCCTCAATAGAACCGATTTTGCAAGATAGGGTATCGTTTTCCAGATCCCAGTTTAAACCTAATACTGGTGTTACATTAGCTGCTGAATTTTCAGAAATAATTTGAATGGGATAATTTGACAACCATCCCCTGAGATTAAATTTTGCAGAGAATAGTAACGTTTGGGATTCAAATATAAACTTATTTAATTCTTCAACTGTGTTGAAACTGCAAACACAATTATCTACATATAACGATTCATTCAAAATTTCTACTGTAGAAGCAAGATTTTCAGTCGCACTTTCTAAATGATGTCTCAAAGTAGCCGCTAATAAAAAGGGGCTACAATTGATTCCAAAAACAACACGTTTATGTCTATAAATTATGCCATTTTCCCATATAAATCTCAGATAGTCTCTATCCTCTGCTCTAATACCAATTTGTAGAAATGCCTTCTCTATATCGGATACTGCACCAACAGGATATTTCCGAAACCGATGCAATATAGAAGGAATCATTTCAATCAAATTTAATCCCTTATCTAGGCAATCATTTAGAGAAGGGGAACCTTTAACATGAGCCGAAGCGTCAAAAACTGGTCTAACTTTAGTAGTTTCACTCGATTCTTTAAATACAGGTCTGTGTGGCAAATAATGTACTTTAGTTTCTTTATTATCAACCACCCTTTCAATTATTCCTGCATTTATCCACGAATCAAATACTTCGCTATATACCTCAATTTTATTTAAATTAATTAACTTTTTCCTCGTTGTAGCAAGTCGCTTTTCGGCCATTTCTCTATTGTTAGGTAAGCAAGCTTTATCTAGCACCCATGGCAATGCTACTTCGTATCTCCCTTCTGAATCTATTCTTATATTACTCTTAAAATGCTGCATAGTTTCTTCATGAATTTCAGATTTAGTTTTGGATTCAACTGGATCCGTTATACCCATAATATCCAGCTTCCACAAATCAGCAACGGAACAATTGTTCCAAAGTGATGAAATAATCATAGCAGCCTTATTTGTTTCTGATTTAATACTTGGAATTTTTCCCATTAGAGTCCATCCCAAATGGGTTTTTACCGCAACCGGACCACTTTCTAAAACTTTAATATTTCCGGTGAGTAATTTTCCGGCCACATCAGAACCAATCAATAATTTAATTTCATTTTCGGTTTCACATGAACTATTTTCAACATCAGAAATTTTAATGCCACATTTATTTAATTCTGATAACCAAGGCCCAGTTGGCACTTTTCGTATTTTAGAACAAATAACAGGAACATCTAAAACATGCATATCACATTTATAACTATTGTCTATGCTACTTAAGTGAATTCGATACTTATTATGCTTTGTTTCACTTGTTTCAATATTACCAAATAATGTGTGAATTAATTTAATTTCACCAATACTTTTATAATTCAAATATTTAATTACATCTCGTGATAAACAGGAACGTTCGGATCCTGTGTCAATAACTCCACGCACGATTTTCTCTTTTCCATTGTGCTTTACACGGGCACTCAAAGTTTGGAGTAACACAGTAGGATCCGAAGCTTGAGTAGTTAAAACAGTGTCACTACTCCCTGATTCATGTTTATGACTTTCTAACGACACATTACCACCTTCATTTAAAACATTTTGACATAATATTGAAAAATGTCTTTTACCACAATTCGAACATTTAATTTTAGAGTTACAATTGCGTGAAATGTGGTTTTTCTTCAGACAAACAAAGCAAGCTTTTTTCTTCAAAATCAAGTTACGTTTCTCATCAAAAGAAAGCGAACTAGCTTTAAAACATTTTTCTGATAAGTGACACTTGTCACAAAATATACATAAATCTTCACGTTTTTTAACTAAATTCTTATTAGACTTATTATTTATAAATAAATCTGTGGCAGTTGGCATTGAATTATATTCATTATTACATTTATGATATTTCTTTGGGTTATCAAAACCAAGATTGGAATGAGCCAAAAGAACCCGCTCTTCCGCAAGTACTTCATTTTTTAAAAAATCAAGGATAGAATTTAATAGGTTCTTACCTTGAGCAGTCTTCTCACGCTGTCTTTCCCAGATTTTTAATATATCATGAGGTAGACAAGATTCTACAAGTGGGAAAAGTATGCTGGCATATTTCTCTTCTGTGACACCTAAGGATTCTAGAGACCTAAGTTTTGTCTCTAGATTATCATATAACGACGATAAATTAAAATTCTTGCTTGATGATCTATTATTATTTAAGACTAATTGAAGAAGGTCTCTAACATATATCTCAATAAGTGTGTCTTCTCTGCCAAACCTTTCTTTCAGATGTAGAATTACTTTTGGATAATTATCAGCTGAAACCGGATAACTATTTACTATCTGTGCTGCTTTGGATTTCGGCGTTATCGCCTGTAAAAGATAAACAAATTTCAAATGGTCATCTAAAGTGGTGTCTTCATGAATTTTACTGAATGAATTCCAAAAGGTTAACCATAATCTTGCATCGCCATCAAACGGCTGTAAACTTATTTCTGGTAAGCGAAGTGGTCGCGACAGTGTTCTTTCAACATCCGTATAATTCTGCGATCGGAGTTGTTCTTCGATAGGCTTCACCAAAAATGTCTTTACTTTTTGCTTTATAGCAATAAATTTTTCTGTATACTCTTCGCAAGCTTCAAATTCTTTAGAATAATCTTTTTCTATAACTTTCTCTGTCAACATAAAATTCAAAATTTCTTCATCTACAGCTCGCAATCTTGTGCTTTTATCTTCCAGTTGACACATTAAATTCTCTATTAAATTAGTATCTGGAGTTGCGTCGTTTAAAGCTTCATTTAAAGCATTATAAGTTTTCGTAAATCCAGATCTAAGAGGAGTTCTTTTGATTTTCAAAGCATCCATTTTTTCTCAATGACAACTTCTGATAACAAATAAAAAACAGTTACTTTTCACACGTCCCTATTAGTTCGGACGCCACATATCTCAAAACAATGCGAAATCGAAGCTATAAAATCTACCCGATAATATAGACATCGTCGTTTTACGTGTGAAAAATAATTTAAATATCTTACAAAAAAAATGAAGCTTCAAAACATTTCACTTAAAACTTAACACAAACTTTATTCCAGAATAAATTCTACTACTTTTTTTTATCATTGCTCGTGAGCATCTGCGAAAAATAAAACCACGACCATGGAGTCACCATGAGAGTGAGGACACTAAAGCAATTATAAATATTAATCTAATTCGCGACACATGTACGTCTCTTTGTGGTATGTTCAAATCGATCGCAATCTCTGTTATGCAGAAAAACAAGTTGACCGGGCTCGAAATTTCGATATTTTGCTTTCTGGTGCTGATAATTTTCCCGTTTTTCAGCAGACTCAAGTAGACTTTTCTTGACTTTTTCGTTAACATACTGTAATTGGCGCGCTTTACGGGCTACGAAATCCTGATATGGGACATATTCTATTCTACGCGGTTCGCTTATTAAATCAGTTGGTAAATTTTGATCATAACCAAATTGCAAAAAGGCTGGTTTTAGATTAGTTGTTGAATGTGTGCTGTTATTATATATTAACGCATAAAAATCAATAAAATCATCCCACTGAGCTGTCTCCTCCGCAAATATAGCAAGTGATTTTTTTATATTTTGATTAATTTTTTCAGCTGAACCATTTGAAGTGGGATGTTGAGCAGTTGTCATTAATTTAATTCCATTTTTGTCCAAATTTCTTACAAAGAATTTTAAATACATCACTCGTAAAGCAAGTGGCTCGATCAGTCAAATATTTTTCGGGAATTCCGAAAGTGCACAAATAATTTAATAAGCATTGAGCTGAATTAAATGTTGTTGTACTGGGGACAGCATATAATTTTATAAACTTAGAAAAATGATCAACGAAAGTTAAAATGCATTTATTGCCCCTATCTGTAGTATTAAACGGCCCTATATAATCTCCACTGATATATTGATTAACTTTAGACGGTATATAATGTCTTTGAATCGGAATTGGCGGGAACTTATTTATTGATTTAAAAGATGTACATTGTTTGCATGATTGAACAAAATGTTTTGTATCACTAAATAAGTTCTCCCAAAAATACTTTTCCCGAATCGCATTATATGTTTTCAACACGCCAAAATGAGAAATATGCTTTGCTGTAAGTATATGTGGTTTGTATATATCAGGGATAACTACTTGTTCAACATTTTTATTTTTTCTATTAATTGGAATGCAACCCTTATGTAATAATAATCCATCCCGTATAAAATAATCCATGTATTTATGTGAACCCTGCTTAACTGAATTTTCTAATATGCAAATAATTTCTGAAAGTCTCTTATCGTTACGTTGTGCTACTTTCACTTCTGCAATAGTAGGGAGGTCTATTTGCAAAGCATTTACCCCTACTAAATTTGTACTTTCAACTGTCTGTGTATCATGCTCATCCCTGACATATTGAATAATGTATGCTTCCTGATTAAGTACAGTTTCAGGTGATACGCGTATGATTCTAGAATCATCCATTAAGTACCAATTATTATAGGAGTCTCTGACATAACAGTAATAGTGACCTGCATGCATAGAGTTTCCGGAATGGACTATAACAGTGGTTAATTTATACCATAATGGTCTCTTATTCCTCTCATTGACTTTACAAATGCTAAGATTAAGATTTTCTGGGTAGGAAATGAAATTTGTCAATTTTTTTCACTTCTTTGAGAGAACTCGAATCTTTTAAAATGGAACGTAATTATATCTGGGTACTTAAATATCAACAAATCCTTAACTGCTTTAGAATAAGTTCTGCAATTATAGCATCGATATTCTTCCCCTAGAAATTCAATTTTACTAAATTCCTCTAACGCCTTTTCGAGAGTTGACACGCCCTGCTTAACTTCTAGCGAAATATCGGCAAAGGGTTCAAATGTGATACTTTTCTTTCCGCATCTCAGACATTCTATCTGACTTCGAAAATTACCTTCAAATATATTTCTAATTTTGTTAATGTTGTTATTTAGGTTATTTCCTTTGCTTATATCCGTATGATTTAAACTGTCCTGCTGTAATCGATTTGTAAGCTGCTGAAGAAATTCGTGAGCATCTTCTTGATTATAAATTCGAAACTGGCTCCCGATATCACCAAGATGCTGATGAAATTCGAGCGGTTTTACAATTTGCCTTGATTTTCCAATCACGGAATCTAAGTGTCTCTTAAACATACATATAGTGCAATTAATTTTATTTCTACAATTTGACATAGTATTAGAAAAATAATAAAACAATGGTTTTAAATATGATAAACTTTGCAAAATTACATTCATAAAACACGAATTTCCTAAATTTTCTAGGCCTGCTCCAATTTTAAGATGAAAACACTGTTTCATATGCTCATCGTCTATAATTTTATTTCCTTCCACTAATTTTTCAGAAATTAAGCTTGCGTTATTATTGTTGCAAATTTCAGTTTTGCTTAATTTAGCAGATTTATTTTCTAGAGGTTGCCTGTTTTCTGTGATTTCATTAGAGTGATTTGAATTATTTGTTGAATTTATTGAATTGTCAAAGAAATCACGCGAAAGTATATCTGCAACAATGTTTTCTTCAGATTTTATCAAATCGAATGTATAATTATAATCGCTTAAGAATGCGAACCATCTCGCGACACGATCACCTGGTGATTCAAGTTTTGACATTTGAGTCAGCGCCTTATTGTCACATTTGATAATAAAATGCCGACCATATAGGTAATGTTTGAAGCACTTAATTGATTGAATAATTGCTAATAATTCCTTTTCGACTATTGGATATTTTAATTGCGTAGGATTCAGTTTTTTTGAAAAATAAGCAATGGGTCTAATGATTTGATTTTCATCTAGTTGTCCTAACATTGAACCCAAAGCATGATTGGAACTGTCTGTTGATAGAATGAATTCCTTTTCATAATCAGGATGAATAAGTATCGGTGGTTTTGAAAGTTTATCTTTCAATATATCAAATGAATTTTGCGCCTCATCAGTCCAACGGAACTTGGCATTCTTTCTAGTTAAGTTAGTTAATGGAGTTGATATTACTGAAAATTTTTTAATGAATTTTCTATAGTAGCCAACTAGTCCAACGAATCTTCGTATTTTTTTTACAGTAGTTGGGACGGGAAACTCTTTTATTTTTATAACATTGTATTCTAATGGACGAATTCCTTGTTCACTTAAACGATGCCCTAAAAATTCAATTTCAGGTAGAAAAAAGGAACATTTTTCAGGATTTATTGTTAATCCAAAAGTTCGAAATCTCTCGAAAAGTTGTCTTAATTTATCTAACATCTGGTCAACATCTTTACTTCCGATTGCGTAATCATCAATAAAATTTGAAATTTTTAACTCAGATAATGGCGCAAGTATTTGGTCAGCTAATTGACACATTGTTTCACTGGAGGCATTTAATCCTTGGGGCATACATACAAATCGAAAGTTACCTTTAGGACTGCTAAACGTAGTAATATCCCTATGTTGTAGTGAAAGTAAAATTTTGTGAAATTTTATTTTGTGTAAAAAAAATGTAACTAATTTTGTTTACAGAGATGTATGATTTTCTGTATAATTAATTGTTGAGCAGTCATGAGGCGCCAAGCTGGGGAGCCCATACAATGGGGCTGACAGTATACGTCGGCTATAGTTTATAGCCAGTCACAAAAAATATTTATGACAGTCCGCAGGACTGCGCCCCTTTTCTTACCCCCTTGAAGGGGCCACTTCTGGGAAAATGTTGGAGGCAAGGGACGTCGGGGCAAATGTCAGCTCAGCCGGACCAGGGGAGGAGCATGTAGGACCCTTGTGCAAATAGCTTTGTTCATGATACTAATCAGATGTGGGGCTAATCACAGATTGGCTAAGGGGCTTTCCGAAGGCCAGAATGATGCCCCAAAAAAAATCTGAATATGATAATTAGAAGTCCGCCTCCAGTTTTTTTCCCAGAGAAGTTAGTCAGTTTTTCTTGTTGGAAGAAGAATGAGAATGTTGGTGAGTTCTGCACGTAAAAAAATAGTCAGTGATAAAAAAAAAAGTTAGTGGATGTTCCATCTATGCTGATGTAAAAAAAAGAGAACAGGTAATGCTTAATGTATATTGTTGTTCCCATATTTATATTACATGTTTTGTGATTAGGGATTTTTGTACCCAGATGAGGAAATGGGAAAGTGAGTAATGTATAACTTTAATATATGTAGCATCTGTTTCTAGATTAGTTTAAATGATGCTTAAAATAAATTATGTAACATTTAAAGGTATTGGAAATTGTATGTAATTTAATAGAATTGCAAATAAATTAATTAATTTAAAATTCCCTTTTATCATTCTTCCTAGTAAAATGAGTGTAGTTATTCTTTATATTTTGATGATTAAACTCTAAAGATTTTAAGGGAATCCTATAAGCTAGAATGTCTACTAAAAATTCACAACGCTTTGGCGATGATTAAGTAAAATATCGCTCCTTAAAGTCCAGCATAGGACCTATCATTCTAGCTAGGGATTATATATACGATCACGTAAAGTCACTCAGCTAAGAAAAATATATATATTTAGAGTTAGAATATGAGTGGTTTGTGGAAAAGCAACTGCTGGTCTATTTCACTCCAACATCTTATATAATAATTAATGTGGTGCCAAGTTCCCTCACGGATATCTCCTTGGGTTAATTAAAATATATTATGACTATATTTAGAGTATTTATGAAATTTCTCTTCTTTCATATGTATATTCCGTTAACTTCATATCATTTTTCTCTTTTTACCCTCTTTTCGGATTCTAAATTGTAATGGACATTTGCTATGGTATATAATAAATTAACTATTCACAACTCGTGATGACTTTTAGTATAAAATCATCTTACATAATTTAATATCTAATCATAATAACAACTATTCCCACCTCACTGGGTACACAAAGTAAACCTCTGGCAAAATTAATTTTTGAGAATGGCATTTTCAAGTTTGATATGTATATCTATATATAGGTGTTTCAGATATTAACTAGGGTTGTATATTTATAGCTATATAGTAAAGATAGCACATACTATGATATTTTATGCATTTGTAACTTGTTTCGATATTAATATTATAAAAATATTCTGGCAATCATGCTGTTAATTTTAAACTGTTATTCTTAGAAATGGTGTATGTTATCTATTTTGAATTGTTTTCTATATGTATAAAATTAAATTAAAAAAAAAATACATAACAATAGCAAAATGCAAATTATAAAAAAATAATAATAATAAATGAATAAATAAACGAATAAAATAAAATAAAAATAATGATAATAAGTGTAATTAAAGAAATATAATAATTTTAAAATTATCACACTATGTGGTAAAGCAAAGAAAATTTAAATAATGGTATTATGTATTGTATAATAATATTCATACATACATATTTCTTTTCTTGTTATTGTGATAATTGTACATTTATGTGTATTGATTGGTGCATAGCATATGTCGCGTGGGAGAAAACGAAAATCCGTTAATAGAGATAACTCAGGGGTACAAACAAGGAAGCAATTGCAGGAAGCATTAAACAAATTAACTGATAACAATATGGCAGAAGTTAAACCAGATCTAGCGAATATTTTGACATTAATACTACCCTTTGATGGGAAAAAAGTAAAAAATGTCGTCTTTTATTTGAAAGAGTTTGATACTCTAACAGACCAAGTAAAAGTCTCAGAAGACTTCAAATTGCAAATTTTAAAAGCAAAATTTATAGGGGACGCTCGCGATAAACTTGCTTCAGATGATAGTCTAAATAATGAAACTGATTACAAACAATTTAAAACAAAAATGACTAAAATTTTTCAAAAAAAGGACTCATTTGCAGATTCGCAAACAAAATTTAATTCTATTAAACAGAAACCAAATCAGTCTATTACTGATTTTATAAGTGAATTTGAAAGAGCAGCATCGGACTATCTGAATGCTTCTGGGCATGCAACAGAGGATGGATAAAAAACTTTTTGATTTAATTAAAATTAATAAGTTTCTGGAAGCAATTTCCCCAAATATTTCTTTAGAATTGCGAAAATCGGAAAATAAAGATTTTTCGCGTCTATGCGAAAAGGCTAAAACTATTGAAAATGCTTTCAATTCAACAACATTAGAACAAATAAATGCAGTTTCAGCTATAGCGAGTACAGAAAAAAATGAATTTTGCGAAAATTTATTAAAAATAAATGCGGATCAATCGACTGCCATATCGGAGCTTAAAATGGAAATAAATAATTTGAAATTGACTAATAAAGAAAACACAACTGAAGGAAATAAATCACAGAAATTTTGTCAAATTTGCAATGATGGTAGGCATGACATTAGCTATTGTTGGTACAATTTAAAGAGTAATAGAGGTTTTAGACAGGATTTTTTTAACACAGGTATGCAGCAAAATTATACTCAAAATGAAAATGGTTTGACCCAAAATTATGGTCATGGAAACACGAGATTTCCAGGTTCCTACTCGACGCAAAATTACACTCCGTTCAATAATCATGGTTATAACAATTATCATGGGTATCCGAGGGATAATTTTAGCAGCCAAAACGCTCCTAATCAAAATTTTATATTCCCTAATAATGAGTATTACGCCGAACACAATAATACAAATCGGCAACAACCTTTTCGGAGAGGTAATACGAGAGGGTGGCGTGGTCAAAACAACCATAACAGACGAAACACCATGCAAGACAATAGAAGTAAAGGAAATAATTCGAAAACAGATAATAATAGAAATAATCGATCGGAAAACAAATAAGGGGGTCTACAATTCAAAATAAAGAAAGGATGTACCCGGGTAGATCCCTTAGGAAGGGGTACAATTTACAAAAAAAAAAACCGAAATGGGATGAACAAAGGAATAAAACAGCTCTGATTTCAAGTGTAAATTCTACTAAGGAAGATAGTTTACCTATCATACAATTAGATATTTATGGGATTTCAGTGAAAATACTTTTCGATTCAGGGGCAGCTGTCAGCCTCTTATCACCGGACATTTTTGAATCTCTAAAAGAAACTGAAGCAAAAATAAAATATTTAGGTAATCGTATAACTATACAATCTTTTGATAACTCCAAAATATCCTTCAGACACTGCATAAAATTAACGTTTAAAATAAACAACATTTTCACAACCGGTACATTTTATGTAACATCAAAAAGTTTTCAGGGCGATTATGATATGTTATTAGGATATGATTATCTGAAAATAAATAGAATGATTTTAGACTTTAATGAAAAAGCATTGCGGTTTAAAAATACTAGGTTGTCTTTGGAACCACAGAAGGACAAGGACTACAACAGTCAAATTAATGTATTGCATAAAAATAATGATAATACGGTAGTCACAAATAAATCAAATAAAGGAAACACGAAGAAAGTTAAACGAGTTAATACGGAAATTTTCGCAACAAGTGTGAAAGATATTCACATTCAGCCAGGGGAAGTAAAAATTATGCCATTGAACTGTCCATGTTCCATTCAACCAAATCAATTGATTTTACTTGAACCTTTGGAAGATTTTAGGGATTTGATTTCTGAACAGTCAGTTCATGAGGTTAAGAGTACAAACAGAATTAATATTATTATAACAAATAACAGCGGAGAAAAGAAAATAATTAAACAAAATGCGAAGGTAGGACACATTATCACAAATTTTGATAGCAAAAATAATTTAAACGAAAATGATATCGAGGACGGGAAAATTTATCAAATCAATAATCTGAGTTTAGAGGAAACTAGAGCATTGAGAGAAGCAGAATTTGATATCAAGGATTTTAAAATTGATCATTTATCGGGGGATCTTAAAGAGGAAGTAGCGAATTTATTACTAAAACATGCCCACGCATTTTCTAAATCTTACCAAACTTTGGGTCAAACAGATTTAGTCATTCCAAAAGTGACACTTAGCCATAATTTCCCCATTCAGCATAAGCCTTACAAGACTCAACAAGCGGCGAAAGATTATGCACAACAAGAGATTCGCAAACTTTTGGAGGCTAAAATAATAGAAAAATCGGATTCCGATTATGCATTCCCCGTACTTTTTGTTAAAAAAAAAGAGTACTGACAAGGAGAAAATTCGATACCGCATGGCTGTAGATTATAGAACTTTAAATTAGATATTGGAAGGGTTTCCTTACCCGGTACCCGACGCAAAGACAATTTTACAGGCAATGAGTGGAAAAAAACTGTATTCGGTTTTAGATCTTCACTCAGCTTTTTTTCAAATAAATTTGAGGCCACAGGACAGACATAAATTAGCATTTGTTACAGAATATGGCGTTTTTTCACCATGTCGTTTAAATTTCGGATTGAAGATCAGTAGCACCAAGTTCGCAGAATTAATGGATAAAGTGTTAGGACATTTCCCCAAAGACAAAGTAAGTTACTATCTAGATGACGTTATAATAGCTGCCGAAAATCCGCAGGAAATGCTTAAACTTTTACAGGAGGTCCTGCAAACATTTATAAATAATAATATAACTGTGGAGCCTTCTAAAGCTCAGATTTGTAAAGAGGAGATAGAGTTTCTAGGATTTAAGGTTAATAAAAATGGATATGCACCTTCTGACAGAAATGTGGGGAAAATTCAGCGTTTAGTGCGTCCCAAAAACAAGAGAGGGGTTAAATCTTTGCTTGGATTAGCCAATTATTTCAGAACCCTCATTCATAATTATGCGGAGATAGTTAACCCTTTGGTAGAAATGACAAAAGACAGTGCGAGATTTAAATGGACTAAGGAAGCAGATCAGGCATTTTTGAACATACAAGCAGCCATTATAAATAATCCTACGTTAAAACCACCAAATTTTAACAAGGAATTTTTCTTAATCACAGATGGATCAAAAGTTGCAATCTCAGCCATTTTGGCGCAAGAGGATAATGGGTTTTTATTCCCAATAGAATTTTTTGGACGCAAACTTAAACAAACTGAATCTGTGTATCCGAGTTTAAAATTTGAGCTGTTAGCTATTCATGAGGCTGTCATGCACTTCAAATCAATTCTCATTGGTAGAAAATTCACTATCCTAACGGACAGCAAAGCCTTAACTTATCCTCTAAAACTAGAAAATCAATCGGACATTGTTGCTAGATGGATATTAAACCTTAGTGACTTTGATTACACTATTGAATTTTTAGAAGGGAAAATTAATCCTGCAGATTACGTAAGTAGGAACATATGCAATATTACTACTCAAACTTAATTACAAAACAATTTATTTAAAGTTAATCCCCAACTTTCTGATGAAAATATAAAAATACATCAGTACCAAGATGAAAAATTATCAATTATCATTAAAAAGATTGAATCAGGCAAAAACAAGAAACTTAATAAAAAATTTGCGTTAAATGATAAGAAACTCTTAATATTAAAACAAAATGCAAAACACCCTGAACTAATTATAGTTCCAGATGATTTAAAGTTAACAATTATACAAGAAGCACATGGACCGCACTTTGGATTTGCAAAAACTTATGCAACAATAAAATCGCGGTTGTTTTGGTATGGCATGTACCAACATATCAAAAACTGTTGCAGTAATTGTGTAAGGTGCAATAAAAGTAAACAACATCCGACAATTAAAGTGCCGATTCAGGAAATGGATAGAAATCTACAAATTGGGGCAACTATACATATCGATGTGATTGGGCGATTACCTCTGACACTACGTAAAAATTGTTTCATATTTACAATTGTAGATGCGGGTTCACGATTTTTAGAGGCAGTTGCGGTACGGAATGTGGAATCGCAAACATTGTTAAATATTTTAAATAAATACTTTGCTTCTTATGGATTGGTGTCGGAAATTGTCGCGGATAATGGGAAATATTTTAGGTCGGCGGTGTTTACGGAATATATGCGTGCTCTTAAAATAAATTTAAATTTTACGAGCCTGTATAAGGCTTGCGCAAACGGTTTAGTAGAGATCACGAACAAAATATTAAAATCATCTTTGGTAGCTATGAGCAATTCGACATTAGAATGGGACACGCGTCTCGACTATTTTAAATTACATTACAATACATCACTACACAGGGCTACCGGATTTTCACCAGCTAAACTATTTTTCGGTCGAGAGATAAGAAATCAGTTTACGATTTATAATTCTCCCGACGAAATGTGCACACTAACATATGTTAAGAATAGGCTAGAACATATGCAGGAAGTGTACAAACAAGCATTAGCAAATCAACAAAAAATGCTGCGCGAATACATTAAAGAAGATGATTTCCAGAAGACTACAAGTTTAAGTCTGGGTCAAAGAGTATTTATGAAAGTTATTGGCAAACCCAGAGCACTTCACCCGCGATTCGAAGGGCCATTTATAGTAGTAAAAGTAGTTCGTAACAATAATTATGTATTACAGGATGAATTCAATAAAAATGCGCCTACGATTAGAAGACACATACAGCATCTGTATGCGCCTAAAATGACAAGGAAGGTCGAAAAACTTTTAGAAGATTCGGATAAAACGGGTTCTATGCAGTAAAAACACTTAAGTACACGATGGGTTATCAACTTATACGCCGAACATTGAATAAATATGTATATATATATTTTTTTTCCTTTGTAAATAAATGATTACTGTTTCGAAGATCTTACTAGAGGTACTAAAAAAAAAATGTTAATTAGGTATAAATTACTCTGTTATTTGAAGTAGCAGAGGTCAGCATTGACAATAAAAGCGATTTGTTGGGACAGCTTTTTTTTTCCTTCGGCGGAGAAAGCGGTTTTTTTCCCCCGTAACCCATTCGGAGGCGAGGGCTTTTTTTTTCTACCGTGACACACTGCTTTCTCTCCCCAATGAGAAATAGGAATGTTTTTTTATGCAAATGAGCTACGAGTGTCGGAGCGCCGTTTTCCCCTCCCTTTTCGCTTTTCGTGGAGAGAGGAGAAATGCGCTGTCTAAGTTTCTATGCTACGATGTAGTAGGAGGGTATGGTGACGTCATACTATGTCTCTCTCCGGGGTCAGTGTATACAGGCGTAATAGCCAGTTCGTGTATGCTGTTGTCGAGAGAGAATTTCTTTCTACGCTAGCTACATGAAGAAACTGGTTGCTAAAGTTTCATTTAAGTACTTTGAGCGATAACACATAGAGAGAATTTATTAATACGGGACAAATCACAGGGAATCGTGTTTTGCAGGCATGCAAGCATATAGCTAAATTAAGTAAGCGCTTATTGGGGTCAGTAATGATAATAATATGAATAATACCGGTTTTTTCACTTTAACGTGATTCACACACACATATGGACAATCTTAATAAAAAAAATGGTCAGATTAAAATAAGCAACAAAAGAAACAAAAAAAAAATATAGACATAATAAATTTTTAGGTTTTCCCTGTCCCCAGACGAAGTTTTATAAGCTCACTAGGCATGGAGGTTATCTGCAGTCCCGGTTTATAAATTTAACAAATTAAATATTAGTTATTTACAAATTTTGAAACACGTTTCAGCTCATTACAGTACGAACACAATATATTTAAACTTTGTTCTAACAATATAAATAATTAAACAATCAGCTGGCACACTATATAAGTAGGAACAGTGATACAATAATCACAATATATACTTGAAATATAAATAAATAAATTAAAATAATGCATATTATAACAATGAAACACAGTTTATACAGGGCAAATTTCCACGAGTAAATATATATATGCATACAATATAGTAAAACATAATAATTAAATAAATTTCTTGGTGACATACAGCTTCTTCTTCTGTCCTGAAAACATGTTATAATGACAGATAAAATTCATAAAAAAAGAAATAATAATATCATGCAATCTCGCTTTATAGCTTACAATAAGATTCTCATAAAAAAAAAAATAAATAAATAAATAAAATAAGTGAATAATAAAAAAAAAGAAAGACAGCGTGCAAACGCAAGCTTGAATGACAATTCTTCATGCTTCTTCATGCAATTAAAAAGAGGGGAGTGTCAATGTTGGGATTGATGGTTTTCGGTTCTTCTTATGAAGAGATGTGTGTGTATCATGATCAAATTACAGGATAATTGAAACATAGATATTAAACATAATAAAGAAATATATAATTGGGATCTAAAAAAAAAAAATATTATTGTTGGTATCTAGTTTATTTTCTTTTCACTGAGTTATAATAATAACTTTGACTTAGAAAGACTTGATGCGGGGATCTCGCTTAGGGATTCGTCATGTAATGCATAAAAAAAAGGACTCAGAGTGAAACGATTACTCGTGATATTACGACACTTCTGGTCCCCTCACTGACTAGGTGTTGGTAAACAAACGGAGATATGTTTCAGTGGGATTGGTTGGGTCAGTTGAGTCGCTAGAATGAGGGGACGGGGGGGCGTCAGGCAAGGAAGATTGGAGGTCATGCTTACAAGAGAGACTTACCTCGTTTTAGCTGAGGAGCCTGCTTCGCTTTCCGATCTAGCTGAAGGGTCATGCTTCGCCTTCCAAGAAGTCCACAGTTGGAGAAAGGCCATGGCTGGGCAGTAATATCTTCAGTGGGCGCTGAAATAAACCAAACAGATTAGATCTCAGGAATAGTGTAATAAAAATAAGATATATGTATTGCTAGTACTTAAAGTTCCCATATAAGTTGTAAAAAAAAAAAAAAAAAAAAAAAGAATCACTAAAGGTACGATGGCAAAATTGGCCAAAACAGCACTTTGCGAGTAATTCTGTGGATCTATCATTGAAAATGTTTTTAAATAAAAAAAGGGGTATTATAAGTTTAAAATTAAATAAAACATAAATTCGTTAAGAGTGGGAATGTTCAGTTTCTTAAAAGTGCAAGGGAAGTAACGTCGTTTAATTTCCTATGGAGACAGGATTAAGTGTTACATGGTAGGGCTAAAATAATAATAATAATAATAATAAATTATAATAATGAAATAATAATAATAATAATAATAATAATAATAATGTTATCTTATTAACTCTCTTAAAACATAATAACAACAATAAGCTTCAATTCTATGTCAAAATTTTAAAATACAAAAAAAATGCAAATACCAAGCTCCAGGTTCCATCTAGAATTGGTTTTTCTGCTTAAATTTAAAAAAATAATTATTAGGCATTAAATACGTAAATTTTTCAGTTTTGTTTAAAAAAAAAAACATAAATAAATAAATTAAGATAAAAGCAAGGATGAGTAATGAATCATTATAATAAGATGGTACATACTTTTAACATAAAAGAGGGGTTGTCTCGATGCGTCTGATGTGCAGACAGCTTCGCAGGCGAAGATCTCTGCTTCCGGCCGGCATCAGATCATGGAGTCTCAGCTTTTCTGTTATTCACCTGTTAAAATAAAAAAAAAGGGAAGAACCGAGCTATTGTTAGTATAGTGAATTTACAATATATATATAGATTTAAGAAAATAAATAAATAAACATATACATAAAATGTATGCATAGAAGAGCGTAGTTAAATTTCGGCTTATTTTGAAAATTTCATTTTAGATGTTTTAAAATTTTAATACTATTTGGAGCTGCAGTTAGAAAATAAATAAATAAATAAATGGATAAAACATAATTATCAGGACAAAGTTTAAACTATTATTCATTGTTAGCCTTATAACCCTAAGCTGCATAAAAATTACATGGCAGTATCATGATTAAATAAATAATTAAAAAAACTGTTCTATACTAGCACGATGATTCGCTAACTAACCTGTTTGCGTTGTGAACCGGCCGTTTAGGCAGATAATAGGTTCATCTTAGGCAGAGCTACTCTGTACGCGATGTAGCGTAAAAGAAAAAAAAAAAAAGAGAGAAAAAAAAATTAATAGGGTGCTTACAAAGCAGGCTAGTTGATTTATGTTTCACTGAGGATTTAATAGATCAAAATAATTGGGTGTATAAAGTTTATAAACATAAGATAGCATCAAACACTCTACAGCAAAACTGTGTGTCATGTCTGGCTCTCTGGATAAAAGTGAGAGGCCAATGATTAAGGCTATCAACCATGTTGTCTAAAGTATATAGTAAATAATTCAACTTTTACGAGACACATAAGGCAATTAATATACGGGAATGATTACTGTCTCTCTCTTATAGGCTAAGACTAAAAGAATAAAGCACACTGTTTCACTTAAGTTATACAACATATACAGAGATATATATGTACTTACTTTGTATGAGTAATCCTTCCGATGACGCTTTGAGCGGTCAAACGCGTTGTATTTCTCCCGCGTCGGCAGAAGTCTAGGGTCAGCTCATTTGTGGTTCTTTTAAAGGGGTGTGAAGTACTAATGACACTTTAATCGTGGGAAACTGGATGCCCGTCCCTGGCTGTCAGTGTTGGGGCGAAAAGAGGAATATATTTTGTTTCTCTTTTCACGATTTCGTCTTCACATAAATTCAGTTGTCTTGAACGGGTGGTGAAAAAATTTTTTTTTTTTCTCTCACGATGACTAGGTTTTGAAAGGGAATTGAAAGAATGTAGGGATCAATATAATCGGTATAGATTTTTATATATAGTCTAGAATGATTTTGCTGCATACGCGTGAACTTTGTTCTGTCCGCTGTAAATATTTTTTTCTGGCGTATGTGTTAGTATAATATATATATTTTTTTGCATACATTGATTCCTCTTCAGGATGTTATATATATATATAATTGAAGATATTGTCATAATGTGGGTATGAACAAATATAGAATTGATTTTGAATCGGACTCTTGCATATTGAAGTGTGTTATTCTTGTTTTGTTTCTTTATATACTATTGTCATACATCAATTTTATAAGTTGTGTGTACATCATATTTGAAAATATTAATTATACATATTAAAATGCCATTCTTCAGTACAATGATGTAAATTTAGCCAGAGTTTTACTTTCTATATTAGATGCTATCAGAGTTTGGTTTAACATTTGGTCTAGAAATCTGAGCCTATGTTTACAGGGCTCATCTACCAAAATATTCAAAATTTTGGGAACAATGATAATAATCATTACCATAGTAGTTGAAGCAAGAGTGACTTCGAAGTTATATTACACGAAAAGTTCTTTGAATAGGCCATTGCTTGAACTAGAACAAAAATTTGCTAAATACCCAGTCTCTAGTAAGCCTGTGAAGGACCGGGCGAGGTCGGGACAAAGTAAAAAGTCTCAATTACGGCATAGCAGCTAAGCATTTCTTTCTCTGCTGTCTGAAGAGCTGTATCAAAGAGGTTGGCTTCACGAATTCCACGGCTGAAAATCGGATTGCGACACAGCAAAAGGACACATATACTTGTGCTACAGACTGTTGCAATACAGTAAGATAGACTGGAATACAGCTGAAGGACACTCAAAAAGGTGTCACAGACTCCTGCACCACACTGTAATGGAAGGTAAAACTTTTCAGAGACACTGATGACTGGGCCACTATGATCAATGAACTGGATTCTTCAGCGGTGCGTTGCAATAAAAAGCAGCACAGAACTCATTTTTTTTAACATTTCACACACAACAGAACTTGTTTTTTTTTATTATTTATCCAAGGGGGAGAAGATGTTGTAGTGAAAGTAAAATTTTGTGAAATTTTATTTTGTGTAAAAAAAAATGTAACTAATTTTGTTTACAGAGATGTATGATTTTCTGTATAATTAATTGTTGAGCAGTCATGAGGCGCCAAGCTGGGGAGCCCATACAATGGGGCTGACAGTATACGTCGGCTATAGTTTATAGCCAGTCACAAAAAATATTTATGACAGTCCGCAGGACTGCGCCCCTTTTCTTACCCCCTTGAAGGGGCCACTTCTGGGAAAATGTTGGAGGCAAGGGACGTCGGGGCAAATGTCAGCTCAGCCGGACCAGGGGAGGAGCATGTAGGACCCTTGTGCAAATAGCTTTGTTCATGATACTAATCAGATGTGGGGCTAATCACAGATTGGCTAAGGGGCTTTCCGAAGGCCAGAATGATGCCCCAAAAAAAATCTGAATATGATAATTAGAAGTCCGCCTCCAGTTTTTTTTCCCAGAGAAGTTAGTCAGATTTTCTTGTTGGAAGAAGAATGAGAATGTTGGTGAGTTCTGCACGTAAAAAAATAGTCAGTGATAAAAAAAAAGTTAGTGGATGTTCCATCTATGCTGATGTAAAAAAAAGAGAACAGGTAATGCTTAATGTATATTGTTGTTCCCATATTTATATTACATGTTTTGTGATTAGGGATTTTTGTACCCAGATGAGGAAATGGGAAAGTGAGTAATGTATAACTTTAATACATCTGTTTCTAGATTAGTTTAAATGATGCTTAAAATAAATTATGTAACATTTAAAGGTATTGGAAATTGTATGTAATTTAATAGAATTGCAAATAAATTAATTAATTTAAAATTCCCTTTTATCATTCTTCCTAGTAAAATGAGTGTAGTTATTCTTTATATTTTGATGATTAAACTCTAAAGATTTTAAGGGAATCCTATAAGCTAGAATGTCTACTAAAAATTCACAACGCTTTGGCGATGATTAAGTAAAATATCGCTCCTTAAAGTCCAGCATAGGACCTATCATTCTAGCTAGGGATTATATATACGATCACGTAAAGTCACTCAGCTAAGAAAAATATATATATTTAGAGTTAGAATATGAGTGGTTTGTGGAAAAGCAACTGCTGGTCTATTTCACTCCAACACCCTATCTTCTGGTTTCAAGGGGATTTGCCAAAAACTGAAACTGAGATCTAAAGTGGTGAAAATTTTATTTCCTCTTAATTTATCTAACAGATGTTGTGTAACTGGTAATTTATATCTCGGATATTTGAGATTTGCATTAACTTCGCGGTAGTCTACAACTAAACGATATTTTTGCTTGAGTGGATCCCCTGATAAATTTTTCTTTTTAACTATAACTAATGGAGAACTAATATGGGAATTTGATCGTTCTATAATATTGGCTTTCTCTAATTCTGTCAATTGACGCCTAACTTCATTTTTTAAAGCGTGTGGTACCCGATTTGGTCTCTCTGAATTTATTTTATCCACATCAACTATTAAGTTAGGCTGAATTGCCTCAGTTCTACCAATAGTAAATAAACGTTTACTGAAAATGTCTGCGTACTCCATTAATAAGTTTGATAATTTAGCCTTTGTTTCTGTGTCTAGATGTGATAAGTTAAAATCAGTTATTTTTAGCTCATCGCGCCTGAGTTTTTTTATCATTTCTATATCTCTGCTATCAAATTCTGAGCTAATTGTACCTACACGCGTGTTTTTATTGAAAGGGACAGGTTTCGATGATAAATTAGAGACCCTTACGGACAAACGCATGTCATTGTTTACTGTGCATAAATTGTTAACAAATTTTACGTTTGGGTTTCTTAAACATGAAAAGAATTTAACAACAGCTCCTTTATCTGTTGGTCGATCTAACAATAAGTCAATATCTTTAGATTCTCCAGGCTCTAAAGTAAATTTCTTCTTTATGTAAGCATAAATAGTGGTATTTGAAATTACTGGATCTGATCGTGCATCACGAATTCGTGAAATAGAATTTCCTGATTTTAAAGTATCATTAATAAAAGAAATTTCATACTCTCCTGATTTTAATAAGTCATAACCTAAAATTGAACTATAATAATTAGACAGAGGGTGTTTAACGATGTAAAACTTGTGAAATAAATTTTTATTTCCTATTTGAATTGGCAAAGAAACACAATTAGTAATTGTTAAACTATCACCAGTTATGGATTTAATTTGGGCATCTATTTTTAAATATTTAATACGTTTATCTTCTTTGAATGATTTAAAGATACTTTCTTCTAGAAGACAAATACTTGAGCCACTATCAATAAGACTTGTAATTACATTTCCTAATATTTTTATTTCTGTTACAGGTAGTGTATGCTTAGAAATAAAATTCGTATCAAATAATTGTGTGTTAACATTTTCTTCACGATATTTTTTTGATCCTTTATCATATAGGGGACTATCTGTTTGTGGACCAAATTCGGCGCGACGCCCCCTCAAGCATTTTCCGAATTCTGCTGATTTCCATTACGTCTTGGCTGATATGAATTAGGTGTTCTCCCCCTAAAAGCGCTGCGGGAGTTTCTTTGAAAATGATATCCTCTTCCCCGATAACTTTCTCTGTTAGAAGGATTATAGTAACAGTCGTTCGATACGTGTGATGTTTTGGAGCAGAAATTGCATGGAGGTAAATTCCTCGGGTTAAAGTTTCTGCTCTGTCTATTATAATTATAATTATTATTGTAATTTGAATTTTTTGTGTAAGGAGGTCTCATATTATATTCTGCCGCTGTTTGTTGATGTTGATCGTATTGCTTGGATTTTTGCGATTCAAGTTTTAAATTCTCAATTTCCTTACTTAACGAATTAACCATTTCCCTAGTTTGGAATGCATGTGCTTCAATTAATGCTTTGATTTGATCCGTAGCTACATCTTTATTTATATTATTTATGTTAGGATCGGAATCTGTATCGAAAGAAGATAATTCGTTGGCTTGAAGCATTTGAACAAAATTTACAGCCTCGTCGAAATTTTTGGGATCTTTGAGTATTACAGAATGTTTATAATTTGCTGACAGTCCTTCTATAAATTTAGCTAATTTAGTTTGTTCCACAATAGTTTTTATTCCGTCATTAGATAAATCTGGATGATTAAAGAAATTTTGTGTCGCTACAGCGACTCTCGCTGCATACACTTTTACAAGTTCACGGGGCAGCATTTTGCAATTTGAAAATTGGCGCTGTCTAGCCGCTAAACTAAACTGTGTGTCAAAGTAGGCTAAAAACTTTGATTTAAATTGTTCATAATCTTTCTCTAAATTTAAATCAGGAGAATTTATGACATTTGTGAGTGCCTCCCCGCGCAAACGTGAACGTAAAATCAGGAGTTTTTCTTCATTAGAGCAATTTGCAATATTTGTTGTCTCTTCTAGAGTTTCGATAAAAAATTTAGGGGTTATGGCGGTCATGTTATCGAACTGGGGAATAAGGGCCTGGAACCCAGCGAGTTTTCGTATTTTCGCGTCCGCCTGCGCTCCATTATCTTCGCTGTCAGACATTTTCAAAATTTATAAATAAGTACTTTATTGACGAAAAGTAAAACAACTAATTAATGAATATTCGCTAACATGTAATCATAACCGGTATTCTTATGGAATTAATTAAAACATAGTAATATCTGACTCCAAATATCAATAAATAACAAATATTAGAAATAAGTAGATAAAGGACAATAATGTAAGAAAATAATAGAAAAATATAGATAATAAAGTAACATAAATAGTGAAAGAAAGAAACCATGTATAATTGATATATATATATATATATATATATATATATATATATATATCAATATATACATATATATATATATATATATATATATATATATATATATATATATATATATATATATATATATATATATATATATATATATTTAAAAAATATATTAAAATGTTAAAATTAGTTTCTTTTGTTTAAGTACATTATTATCAAAATCGTTTTTAGCATCAATTGCATTAGTTGTTTCATATCTCTTATGACCAAGAAATATCGCGACAGCCCCATCAATACAAGATAAAATATCTCTAAAATTATACACAAAAATTCACAATAGTAAAATTTCCATCAAATAATTTCATAAAAAAGCCTTAAAAGTTGAACATATTTTTTTTCATTCATTATTGACCCTACTTGTAAGTGGGCCTTAAATTATAATAATAATATAAATATTACACTTGTTATTTATCCTTTTAATAGATTTTAATAGATACAGGCATTATAAATATAAATATCAATACTTTTAATTACTTATTTCAATTCAATTATTACTAACAATTACAGGCATCCTTATTTATATTAAATAATTTACATTGGCCGAAGTAAATAAATATCTTAACACCTAAAGGTATTAAATTGGTCACGGTAACCATTGTCCGACTACTGTTTGGTTTAGTTTACTTTATTTTGTTTATTTGCATTAGAACGTTTCCCAGGCTCTAGAGTCGGATGTTTTAGAAGACATAAAAGTCTATAAACATAAAGATAATAACGACACTTTATTTATAATTTAAGCATGATAATTACACTGTTATTCTTCCAATACATTTATTGGGAATTTGATTGATAATATAATACAGGATTTTAAGGATGCCTAACTTTACAGATATAGGGTAGATGTGCCAGTAATGGGCCACCTTAAGGAATTTCTCTAAAAAATAATTTTTTATTAATAGTTATAATTATTGTATTCCAATTTTTTTCATATTAGATTAATCTTTCAACAATATTTAACTAATCCCACAGTTACATTTCCCAATAGAAATAAAAATTTCATTTTAAATAATAGAAATATGTCTAAACACCCAAATGCCCAGTAATGGGCCACCTATGTTCCAGTAATGCACCACCTATGTTCCAGTAATGGACCGCCTATGTTCCAGTAATGGGCCACCCTACAAAAAATAACAGATAATTATTTTTAGGTGCGTTCGTAATTATGTAAATAGGTAGCGCCTATAATTGTCGTTCAGTCCGTCTGTCTGTCCATCTATCTGTCCGTTTGTCTGACAGTCTGTCTATCTGTCCGTTTGTCTGTCCGTCTGTCTGTCCGCATATTACAACGGAAAACTATCCAACCGAATCGTTTGAAATTTAAAATACATAATTATTACATAATTTTGTCGAGTCATTTCAAATTTTATGAAAATCGGATGGATAGATCAATTACAGGGACATTCAAAAGGATTCCGTTACATTACGGCCAATAGGGAAAAAAGTTTTAAATGCATTTTAATCGTTTGAAATTTAAAACATATAATTATTGCTTAATTTTTTCGAGTCATTTCAAATGTTATGAAAATCGGATGCATAGATCAATTACAGGGACAATCAAAAGGATTCCGTTACATTACGGTCAATGGGGAAGAAGTTTCAAATGCATTTTAATGATGTTACACTCATTCGAACATAATAGAATTGGCATGAATCTATGAAATATATACTAAAATATGCATTCTGTACAATCTGTGACGCAAAGAATTTTTATTATTAAATTACAGGGCTACACAAAAGTATTCCACTATATAATGCTATACGGGGAAACATGGTTTGGTACGTGTTTTAATTATATTCAACTATTTCACATTTTGCAGCAGGGTTGCACGGAAATGGCACGGCCTTTTTGAAGCAATTGTAAATTGTTTTTTCTTCAATTACCCCCATTGATCCCGTTCTTATATGTATAACTATTCAATTAACACTGTTTTGAGAAGGATGTTGAAAGGTGTGTGAAAGGAGGGGGTTGATGAATTTGTTGGACTTAAGGAACAAGAAAATTCAAGCAGAGGAGTAATATAAAAAAAAAAAACTCAGCACTGAACGATAAATTAGGAATAAGAGATGGAAATTTGATTTCATGTGATTTCGAAGTGTTTTTTTACAACTGAATAAATAACATTTTATGAAAATATTCGATATATGGAGATAGATATTTCGCTATATAGAGACTGTTTTTAATGTAATCATGGGAAAAGGGGAACATTCCTACTAAAAATTCGTTATATAGAGAAATTCGATGTATGGAGTTTCATTATAGAGAGACTTGACTGTATTTATAAAGAAATTGTCTTTATTAAATTCTAGTAAGTAAAATTTAAGTATTAAATTTGTTTATTTAGTTAAATCAAAATATTTTATCACTACTGAAATTACACTTTTAGTATTGATCACTTGGGTGGCCCATTACTGGCAAATCACGAAATAAGCAATCCAGTAATGGACCACCCCTCCTAAAATCTTAAAAATAAATAAAATTTTGTAAATGGCCATTGGTATATTAAATTCAATGTTTTATATTGCTAACCAAGCAAAAACATTCAATTTTTACGGAAAAATAAAAAAGATATAAAACTAAGTAAGTAAAGTCTGCTCTTAGCATGTTCATTAAGATTTTCAGTGAAAAACAGAAAAACTGTGAAACTTTATTTTCTGCTTCCTAATTGTTTTGACGAAAAGTGTAAAAAATTAATCCAGCTTATAAAGGATGCAAGGTAGAGTTCAGAAAAAAATAATAAAAGCTTTATTATTTATTATTTTTTTATAAACCAAAAAGTGCGAGGTGGCCCATTACTGGAAGGTGGCCCATTACTGGCACATCTACCCTATAATTTAATTTGCATATGATAAGGTTGCTCAAATACTTAAGAAGGAACCCACTCACCTTTTAGATACACTAGGAACGTCCTCGTCGGGCGTCAGGCACATCCCCTTACCGATGCTCATATCCAAACCATCAACTTATTCTCTGTCCCAGAGAGAGCACCAAGACCGCAGTTCTCAAAGACCGTTCTCCTCTAACTTTTCATCCCGCTAATTTTCTCGACATCCCATTTTACTAACTTCTCCCTGCCTGAAAATCCCTCCTAAAATCTTATCCTCCTATAAAATTTCTCTCTCTTGCATATCATTATAATTTTTCAAGTAACGCGCATTTCCATATGCAGGTGGTCTGAAAACAAATCCAAGTAAACAGCTAAAACCCCTTTTACGATGTAATGTGAGAATCGTGTTACCGAAAGCGACATTTTTTAGCTAACATGTTAATCCCACTACTAAATTTGCAGACATTCAAATACCACAGTGGACATATTTATTTCTTTGAACTCCCATCTGCGCGAAGATTCTTACTCTTGTTTACTGGAAATTCAATCTTTTCCAGTCTAACTTATAAACATTTTTGACAAATTTATTGGCTAACTGACTGTTTAGACAGAGTTCTGTAACCCCTTACCAAACACCCCGTTTCACAAAAGTCGTTAAATCGTGGAAATTCTATCCTTTTGACGAATTCCCGCATGCACGTGCACCTCAAACTATCTTGTGTGGTCTACATCCTGCATTCTTATATAATATGTCTTTTATTTTTTTCTGTACTGTACTACTACAGCGAGCCGCGAAAATGTGTCGGGTTTATCCCGACAAAACTGAAAAAAGTTATAAGCGAAATAAATAACTGAGGGGGCCAGATTTTGTGAAGTTGACCCCCGACCTTTTCGGACATACAAATTGAAGACTGCATTCGTTTGAGCGTCGTTTGAGCGACAAAAATTTTTGTTTGAGCGACAAACTGAAAAAAGTTATAAGCGAAATAAAAAATTGAGGTGGCCACATTTTGTGAAGTTGGCCCCCCGACCTTTTCGAACATACAAACTGAAGACGGCATTCGTTTGAACGTTGTTTGAGTGCGTTTGAGCGACAAAAATTTTTGTTTGAGCGACAAGCTGAAAAAAGTTATAAGCTAAATAAAAACTGAGGGGGGGGGGCACAATTTGTGAAGTTGGCCCCCCGACCTTTTCAGATTTAAAAACTGAAGACGGCATTCGTTTGAGCGCGTTTGAGCGACAAATTTTTTGTTTGAGCGACAAACTGAAAAAAGTTATAAGCGAAATAAAAAACTGAGGAGGCCACATTTTGTAAAGCTGGCCCCCCGACCTTTTCGGATTTAAAGAACTGAAGACGGCATTCGTTTGAGCGTCGTTTGTGCACGTTTGAGCGACAAATTGAAAAAAGTTATAAGCCAAATAAAAAACTGATATGACCACATTTTAGTCCGTGAAGTTAGCCCCTTGACATTAAAGAAATTAAAAACAGAAAATAGCATACTTTTGAGAGTCATTTGAGCTGCAGTAAATTTCATATGAGCGATGATCTGAAAAAAATTAAAAGCAAAATAAAATGCGGGGGCCACCATTGCGTGAGGATGGCTTCTCGACTTTATGACATTTAAACTTTGAAAATAACTTAAATTTGAGCATCGTTTGAGCGTGTTTGAGCGACAAACTAAAAAAACAATCTCGATATGACAATTTACACATGAAATAGACTCCTCGAATTTTACGAAATAAAAAACTGAAAACAGCTTACGTTTGAGCGCATATGGTGGACAAAAATTTTTGCACGAGCGAAAATACTTCCAAACATAACGAAGTTTATATAATTAGGTCAATAATCTCAGTTTGCATACATAGTAGAAAAGTTGAGTAATTTTAATTATGAAAGTACTGTTTTGAACTATAAAAATTTTCGTTTGAGCGGATATATTTTTGCAGTTATTTAGCTCTCTTTTTTCCAAGAGGTTGAAATGACAGCTTGTATACAGTCCTTTATAATATTTTTTTTTTTTTTTCAAAAACTGAATGCATGATACATTTGAACGTCCCAAATACTGTTTTGAATTATTAAAATTTTCGTTTGAGCGGATATATTTTTGCAGTTATTTAGCTTTCCTTTTTCCAAAAGGCTGAAATGACATCTTGTATACAGTCCCTTAAAATAAGTTTTTTGAAAAACTGAATGCATGATACGTTTGAGTGTCCAAAATACTGTTTTTAACTATAAAAATTTTTGTTTGAGCGGATATATTTTTGCAGTTATTTAGCTTTTTTTTCCCAAGAGGTTGAAATGACAGCTTGGTTACAGTACTTTGTAATAACTTTTTTCAAACACTAAATGCATGATATGTTTGGGTGTCCAAAATACTGCTTTGAATTATAAGAATTTTTGTTTGAGGGGATATATTTGTTGAGTTATTTATCTTTTTTTTTTTTTCAAGAGGTTGAAATGACAGCTTGTTTACAGTCCTTTAAATAATTTTTTTCAAAAACTGAATGCATGATATGTTTGAGTGTCCAAAATACTGTTTTGAATTATAAAAATTTTCGTTTGAGCGGATATATTTTTGCAGTTATTTAGCTTTCTTTTTTCCAAAGGGCTGAAATGACAGCTGGTATACAGTCCCTTAAAATAAGTTTTTCGAAAAACTGAATGCATGATACATTTGAGTGTCCAAAATA
The DNA here is from genome assembly GCA_964019185.1 of Maratus speculifer. Taxonomy (NCBI): domain Eukaryota; kingdom Metazoa; phylum Arthropoda; class Arachnida; order Araneae; family Salticidae; genus Maratus; species Maratus speculifer. The sequence goes on from OZ025297.1 coordinate 328,133,817, forward strand.
CTGTTTTGAACTATAAAAATTTTCGTTTGAGCTGATATATTTTTGCAGTTATTTAGCTTTTTTTCCAAGAGGTTGAAATAACAGCTTGTTTACAGTCCTTTATAATATTTTTTTTCAAAAACTGAATGCATGATATATTTGAGCGTCCAAAATATTGTTTTGAATTATAAAAAAAATTCGTTTGAGCGGATATATTTTTGGAGTTATATTTTAGCTTTTGAAGTTTATATTTTAGCTTTCTTTTTTCGAAGAGGCTGAAATGACAGCTTGTATACACCCCCTTAAAATAAATATTTTTAAATTCTGAGAATACTGTACATTTGAATGTCCAAGATTCTGATTTGTGGAATAAAATATTTTGTTGTAGTGCATATATAAATGATAAAATGGATAATAAAATCATTAATGTTTCAATGCAAAGGCAAGAGTCCCATCAATTCATAAAACCTAGTCTACTCATCTCCCTCGCACCCCTTAATTTTAGAACATAATATTTATGGAAATGGAATTATACTTTTGCTTTCACATTCAGGCTTTAGAACTATATTTGACACTCTGCTAAATTATATACGGCCCCTTTTACTTTCCTTAGTTCGATTTCTAACAAAGATGAGTAAATTATGGTATGGTTTGTTATAGAAAGAAATGATTTATCAGCGGCTCCCGTCTGAGTCATGAATTTAGTCAAGGCACTCTTACTTCAAAAAATAAACGACAGTTAAATAATCATGCCGAAAACGAAATCTGATTCTTGATTTTGCAGCTGTTCTTACCAAAGCTTATCGATAAGACCAAAGAGGTGCATTTCGCCAGCCCCCCCACCAACTCAAATTTTTTCGACAATAACACCAGTCGTTTATACCTCGTTTGTACCCGTTTGTACCAGCAATCTTTTCGTTTGTACCTCATTTGTACTAGAGTAATAAAGAGTTTTTAGTGGGGGGGCTGGAGAAACGGCCAGCCCCCCCACCTCAACATTTAAAAAAATGAATAGTGCCAATCGTTTATACCTCGTTTGTACCCGTTTGTACCAGCAATTTTTTCGTTTGTACCTCATTTGTACTAGAGTAATAAAGAGTTTTTAGTGGGGGGGCTGGAGAAATGCCAGCCCCCCCACCTCAACATTTAAAAAAATGAATAGTGCCAATCGTTTATACCTCGTTTGTACCCGTTTGTACCAGCAATTTTTTCGTTTGTACCTCATTTGTACTAGAGTAATAAAGAGTTTTTAGTGGGGGGCTGGAGGAATGCCAGCCCCCCCACCTCAGCATTTAAAAAAATGAATAGTGCCAATCGTTTATACTTCGTTTGTACCAGCAATTTTTTCGTTTGTACCTCATTTGTACTATAGTAATAAAGAGTTTTTAGTGGGGGGGGGGGCTGGAGAAACGGCCAGCCCCCCCACCTCAACATTTAAAAAAATGAATAGTGCCAATCGTTTATACCTCGTTTGTACCCGTTTGTACCAGCAATTTTTTCGTTTGTACCTCATTTGTACTACAGTAATAAAGAGTTTTTAGTGGGGGGGGGGGCTGGAGAAATGCCAGCCCCCCCACCTCAGCATTTAAAAAAATGAATAGTGCCAATCGTTTATACCTCGTTTGTACCCGTTTGTACCAGCAATTTTTTCGTTTGTACCTCATTTGTACTAGTGTAATAAAGAGTTTTTAGCGGGCCGGGGAAGAGAAATGCCAGCCCCCCTCCTCAACATTTAAAAAAATGAATAGTGCCAATCGTTTATACCTCGTTTATACCCGTTTGTACCAGCAATTTTTTCGTTTGTACCTCATTTGTACAAGAGTAATAAAGACTTTTTAGTGGGGGGGGGGGGCGGAGAAATGAAAGCTCCACCACCTCAACATTTAAAAAAATGAATAGTGCCAATCGTTTATACCTCGTTTGTACCCGTTTATACCAGCAATCTTTTCGTTTGTACCTCATTTGTACTAGAGTAATAAAGAGTTTTATAGGAGGGGCTGGAGAAACGACCCCCCCTCTTCGCCTCAATATTAAAAAAAATGAACAGTGCCAATCGTCTATATTTTGTTTGTGCCCGTTTGTACCAACAATTTTTTCGTTTGTACCTTATTTGTACTAGATTAATAAAAAGTTTTTTGTGGAGGTGCTGTAGAAACAGTCCTTGCCCCTAAATATTTAATAATATGCATAAACTCTTATCGTTTATATCTCGTTTGTACGATATACAGTTTTTAAAACATTGAGGTAGAAGCTGGTCCTTTTCCCCACGCAAAGTGAAAAACTTTTATTACTCTAGGTAAAAATGAAGTATAAATAATTGGCACTATCCGTGCCAATTATAACAACAGTTAATATTGTATGCATGCTTTTTAAATACTGATTTCTTTTTAATCATTCTAGTACAGCTTAAAACCAAACGAAAAGATTGTTAATATAAATGGATACAAAGGAGGTGAAACGATTTGAGCCATTTATTTTTTTAAATATTGAGAGAGAGATTTTCACCGTCTCTCCATCTCCCACAAAAAGCCATTTATTACTCTTGAGCAAATGAGGTACAAACAAGATATAAATAATTAACACTACCTTTTTTTTAATTATTTTTTCTATCTTTATAAGAAAAAATATCGTTTTCGGGAAAATTTTCGAATTCCGGTTTTCGACGGATTTAAAAGCTCTAGGAGTCAGAAATTCCAAAAACCAACAGTGAGTCTATTTGTCTGCATGTGACATAAATTTTGTGAGCACTCTATTTTAAGAACTAATGCATGGAATTTATAAAAAATATATATTTAGTTAGTCTGATATAAATTGGTGCTGATTAGATTTTGGTGTAAATCACACAACAGGTAATGCTGCTATGCTGCCTTTTGTGAGATTACCGTAATAACTATATCCAGAATGTCATCAGACTTCAGATTAAGTTAGTCCTTGACATGAATTGATGTTTTTTACGTTTTTGTGTAAACCGCTCGATAGGTGGCGCTGCTATACAGCATTATTTGAAAATTTCTGCAATCGCTCAATCTTCAGGTATAATGCACAAATTTTCATGAATTTGGTTAGTCCGTGACATGAGTTGACATTTTCTATATTTTGGTGTAAATTGGTTAATAGGTGGCGTTTCTATGCTGTATTTTTTTTAAGAATTCCTCAATAGCTCTATTTCAAGAACTAATTCACAGATTTCCATCAAACTTCAGATTCGATAAGTCCTTGACAGGAATTTATGCAGTTTATATTTTGTTGTAAATAGCTCTTCAGTTGGCGCTGCTATACAGCATTTGTTACGATATCTGTAACAACTCTCAAGAACTAATGCACGAATTTCTATCCAAATCCAGATTCAGTTAATCGTTGACATGAATTGGTTTTGTATACATTTTGGTGTGAATCGCCTAACAAGTAACGCTGCTATGCTGCATTTTGTCGGATTTACACGATTTTAACGATGTTCATAACTCAAGAACTAATGCATGGAACTTCATATCATTAAAATTCTCTTGATGGGCATATGTTACAATTTAATTTTGGCACTGTAATGGAAAATTTCGAAAATTTAACATGTATGAGATGGAAGAAAGTTTTGGGATTGCTATTAGCGACCAGTTTTGAAAAGGATACTTCCCATTTCTCCAGTCCTTTTCCCCAATTTTTTTTTTTTTCCAAATTCCTTATTTTTTTTTTTTTTTTTTTTTTTTACCATTAATTTTTTTTTCAATATTCTACTAAAGCTGACGTACAAACAAAAAGACTGTTGGTACAAATGAATACAAAGGAGGTATAAGCGATTTCGCTATTTATTATTTCAAATACTGAGACAGGGGTCTGGAGTTTCTCCATCATCACACAAAAAACCGCTTATTACATTGGTAAAAATAAGGTATAAAAGGGTTATAAAAGACTGGGGCTATCTATAGCTTTTTTTTCTTATTTTAATATTGAAATGTGCGCTTCCAGTGTCCTCAACTTACTAAAAACTTTTATTATTCTAGTACAGCTGAGATAGAAATGAAATCACTGTTTTTACAAACGAGTACAATTAAGATATAAACGATTGCAGCAATTTATTTTGTAAAATTCTAAAATTGGAGCTTCCCGTTTCTCCAGCTTCCCCTACCCCCACCTTATTAGTTCTTTATTATTCTAGTAATGTTGATGTACTAACTAAAAGAATGAAGTATATAAACGATAGGCTGTACTATTTTTTTAATATTGAGGTGAGTGCTAGTCGATTGACCGGAACCCCCCCCCCCCTTTCCTCTAAAAAAATTATTATTCTAGTACAAATGAGGTATACATGAAAATATTGAATGCACAAACGGGCACTAATGAGGTAAAAACCATTTGCGCTATTCAGTTTTTTAAATATTAAGGCAGGAGGTTGGCCGTTTCTACAGCCCCCCAAATACAAACTGTTTATTACTCTAGGACAAATAAGGTACAAACGGAAAGATGGATGGTACAAACGGGTACAAATGAGATATAAACGATTGACACTGTTCATATTTTTAAATTTTAAAATAGGTGTTTCTCAGCCCCTCCGCCCAATAAAAACTCTTTAATATTCTAATACAAATGAGATACAAACGAAAAGATTGTTGGTACAAACAGGTACAAATGAAGTATAAACGATTGCCACTGTTCATTTTTTAAAATATTGAGGTGGAGGATTGACCGTTTCTCCAGCTCCCCCACTAAAAACCATTTATTATTCTAGTACAAATGATGTACAAACGAAAAGATTTTTGGGTAAAACTATTACAAACGACGTATAAACGTTTGGCACTGTTCATTTTTGAAAATATTAAGGTGGGAGGCTGGCTGTTTTTCCTGTCCCCCATTAAGAACTCTTTATTACTCTAGTACAAATGAGGTACAAACGAAAATATTGTTGGTACAAAAGGGTAAAAACGAGGTATAAACGATTGGTACTATTCATTTTTTTTAAATGTTGAGGTGGGGGGCTGGCCGTTTCTCCAGCCCCCCCGCCCCCCACAAAAAACTCTTTATTAATCCAGTACAAATCAGGTACAAACAAAAAATTGCTAGTACAAACGAGTATAAACGAGGTATAAACGATTGGCACTATTCATTTTTTTAAATGTTAAAGTGGGGGGGGGGGCTGGCATTTCTCCAGCCCCTCCCCCACAAGAAACTCTTTATTACTCTAGTACAAATGAGGTACAAACGAAAAGATTGCTGGTACAAACGGGTACAAACGAGGTATAAACGATTGGCACTATTCATTTTTTTAAATGTTGAGGTGGGGGGGCTGGCATTTCTCCAGCCCCCCCCACTAAAAACTCTTTATTACTCTAGTACAACTGAGGTACAAACGAAAAAATTGCTGGTACAAACGGGTACAAACGAGGTATAAACGATTGGCACTATTCATTTTTTTAAATGCTGAGGTGGGGGGGCTGGCATTTCTCCAGCCCCCCCCACTAAAAACTCTTTATTACTCTAGTACAAATGAGGTACAAACGAAAAAATTGCTGGTACAAACGGGTACAAACGAGGTATAAACGATTGGCACTATTCATTTTTTTAAATGTTGAGGTGGGGGGGCTGGCCGTTTCTCCAGCCCCCCCACTAAAAACTCTTTATTACTCTAGTACAAATGAGGTACAAACGAAAAGATTGCTGGTACAAACGGGTACAAACAAGGTATAAACGACTGGTATTATTGTCGAAAAAATTTAAGTTGGTGGGGGGGCTGGCGAAATGCACCTAGACCAAAGCTTATTCCATAGTTTTTGCCGTAAAGTATAATGATATGAAGATCAAACGAAGTATCTCTCCTATTATTTTTTGTCTAGTCACTTTTTTCTGTTTATCGCAACGGCAATAGGTCTCGAGATATTAAAAATAAGTAAAATAAAAAATAAAAAAATTATGTTATTTTCTGCTCACTAAAATCTACCTTTAAGAAATTTTGTTACAAAACCTCTTTCCGTGCTAGGCTCAATATAAACAAATAAAGAAAAAAAAATATCTTCTACCAGACATTCGCAAAGTAATAAACGCTTGTTTGATATTTCCCCTGTATTAGAAGTCGCAATTTACCCCGAAGTCAGGACCACGTGCACTTGTCTTCCCTATGCCCTATGACCTCCTCTACCGTACTTCAGTTCAGAAGGTGTCGGCAGTGTTTGTTGCACTTCGGCAATGTTTGAAGTTAAAAATATGTGTATGTGAATCAGTAAAAACCGCAAAGGATGCGGTAGAAAATATCCTTCTTTATATAGTTAGGATTTTATTTCAAAAGCGATTATTTCAAGAACCAGCCTAGTATACTAAGCATTAAAAAGAACATTGTAATAAAAAAATTCTCGCATATTTCGAATTTCAGAGAAATTTAATAAAAGTTACATATTATAGAAAATGTTTAATCAATATATGCATTAACTGTGAAAATAATGATGCTGAAACAAAGATAATTACAGCTAAAACGATTACTTTGAATTAAAAAAAAAAAAAAAAAAAAAAAAAAAGACATTTTTAGAATTTAAAGTAATTAATTTAAGGAGTTATTTACAAACTGTGGTTTCCGCCTGTAACGAAAATTTTCATTCTCAAACAATAACTTTAGGCGCTCAAACATATGAAAGTTCCATAATTTCAAAGTAACTCATTTGAAGGATTGAATACAAAATGTGGTTTTAGCCCCTTGGAAAAAGGGAATGTTAAAGAACTGTGAAAATATTGTCACTCAAACAAAAAATCTTATCGCTCAAAAGAATACTTTGAACAAACAAACGCACAATTTTTTCAAAATTTTAAAATAATTATTTTAAGATGCTGTATGCAAACTGCTCCATAAAAAATGAATGCTTAGTAACAGCAAAATTTATCTTGCTCAAAACAAAAATTATCATCTCTCCAAACGTTTACTTTGGACACTCAAACGTATGGTCTTTTTTCGAATTTCAAAATAGTTAACGAACGTATAAAACATTTAATTTTAGCCAACGTGGAAAAATAAATGCTGTGACAATTTGGTGCTGTATCAAAAACATTTGTCGTAAAAGTGTGGCCACTCTGACAAAAGAGTATTTTCTACGCTCAAACGTAAGCTGCATTAAAAATTTTGAACTGTTTTTTTTTAAATTGCTGAATATATATCCTACGATTTTGATCCCCAATGAAAAAAAGATAGTTTAATATGTATGAAAATATTGCAGATCAAACCGGAATCTTACATTAAGGAAATACAGGATCTTATTACAGGAATCTTATATATAATCAAACTTATATTAAGGGGCTGTAAAAACGCTACAATTTCAGTCCTTAAGAAAAAAGAAACATAAAAAAAATAAAAATGTATCCACTCAAATGAAAATTTTTATAATACAAAACAGTATTTTGGACTTTAAAACGTATCATGCATTCTGTTTTCCTAAAAAAATATTTTAAGGGGATGTATATAAGCTGCAATTTCAGCCTTTTAGAAAAAAGAAAGCTAAACAATGTTAAAATATGTCTAAATAGGAACTCAAAGCTAAAACAGCATTTTGGTAGCCAAAATGTGTCATAGATTCTTTCTTTTTTTTTTCTCTTTTTTTTTTTTTTTTTTTTTTTTTTTTTTTTTTCAAAATACTTGATTTAAGGGGATATATAGACAAGATGTGATTTTAGACTATTTGAAAAAAAAGAGAGCTAAATAACCATAAAAAAATATTCGCTCAAACGAAAATTTTTATAATTCAAAATAGTATTTTTGAGGCTCAAACGAATCATAAATTTAGTTTACCAAAAAAAAAAATATTTTCAAAGGCTGTATACAAGCTGCAACTTCAGCCCCTTCCAAAAAAGAAAGCTAATTTACTGTATAAATATATCCGCCCACACGAGATTTTTTATAACACAAAGCTATATTTGGATGCTCAAACGTATCATGCATTTAGTTTTCCAAAAAACTTAATTTATGGGGCTGTATACATGCTGGGAATTCAGCCTCTTGGATAAAAGAAAGCTAAATAACTGTCAAAATATATTCGCTCAAACGTAAATTTCTATAACAAAAAACAGTATTTTGGACGCTCAAACGTTTCATGGACTGTTTTTCATAAAACTTATTTTAAGGGGCTGTATACAAGCATGATTTCAGCAACTTGAAAAAAAAAAGAAATCTAAATTACTGTAAACATTTATCTACTCAAATGGAAACTTTTAAAACACAAAACAGCATTTTGGAACAAAACAGCGTGTCATGCTTTCAGTAAAAAAAAAAAAAAAAAAAAAAAAAAAAAAAAAATATTTTAAGGGGACGCATAAAAGTTCTGATCTCACCCCCTTGGAAAAAAGAAAACTAAATAACTACAAATATATATCCGCTCAAACGAAAATTTTTATAATTCAAAACAGTATTTTGGACGCTCAAACATATCATGCATTCAGTTTTTCAAAAAAACTTATTTTAAGGGACTGTATTCAAGCTGTCATTTCAGCCTCTTGTAAAAAAGAAAGCTGAATAACCGCAAAAATATATCCGCTCAAACGAAAATTTTTATAGTTCAAAACAGTATTTTGGACACACAAACATACAGTAGACTCCCTCAAATCCGCAAACCAGAAATCCGCAACTCTCTAAAATCCACACATATTTTATGGATGTAAACAATGAAACTTTTAGTTCAGATATTGTGACAAAATTTGATTTTTTTAGTTTTGCATCAATTCCATATATTTTTTTATTTTGTAATTTTCTTAATAATATTCTATTAATGTTTTTTTCATGAAGGAAGAATAAATTTTTTTGGAAAAAAATCAAGATATTGCTGTTATCACTGGTAATGGTAATCACAATCTTCTTACCAAATATATTTATTCATTAATCAAGATTTTTTAGTTATTTTATGATTTTGATGAGAATTAATGTATTTTTATGAGGCAAGTTTTGTTGAATAATTTTGGAAAAACACATCTAATCTTTATAATGAATATTTAATCATACACTATTGATTATTAATTTGACCTTTGCTATCACGACTTTTATCATTTTAAGAACTATCTAAATTTTTATTATTTTAGTTTATTACTTATTTTAACATTTTATTATATTGTAAGCATTCATTATAGTTCCGATTGTACTATTAATTATTGTTTAAAAAATGTAAACAAAGCAATGACCAGAAATCCACAAAATTCTAAAATCTGCACCACCTCTGGTCCCAAGCTGTGCGGATTTGAGGGAGTCTACTGTATCATGCATTCAGTTTTTCAAAAAACTTATTTTAAGGGACTGTATACAAGCTGTCATTTCAGCCTCTTGGAAAAAAGAAAGCTAAATAACTGCAAAAATATATCCGCTCAAACGAAAATTTTTATAACTCAAAACAGTATTTTGGATGCTGAAAGGAATCATGCATTAAGTTTTCGAAAAAACTTATTTTAAGGGCCTTTATACAAGCTATGATTTCAGTCCAATGGAAAAAAAGAAAGCTAATTTGTTGTACAAATATATCTGCTCAAACGAAACTTTGGATAACCCAAAACAATGTTTTGGATATTCAAATGTATCATGCGTTTAGATTTTTAAAAAACTTATTTTAAGAGGCATTAAATAAGTTGTGATTTCAGGCCCTTTGAAAAAAAAAAAAAAAAAAAGCTAAATAACTGTAAAAATATCATCGCTCAAACGAAAATTTTTTTATAACTAAAAACATATTTTAGACGATTAAACATATCATGCATTTCGTTTTTCAAAATACTTATTTTAAGGGGACGTAAAATTCAGTTCCATGAAAAAAAAGGTAAATATTTGCAAAAATATATGCGCCCAAACGAAAATTTTTGTCACTTAAACGCGCTCAAATTATTGCTTCAGCTTTTAAATCCGAAAAAGGTCGGGGTGTCAACTCACAAAATGTGGTCCTCACAGTTTCTTATTTCGCTTACAACTTTTTTCAGTTTGTCGCTCAAACGAAAATTTTTGTCGCTCAAATGAGCTCAAACGGCGCTCAAACGAATGTCGCCTCCAGTTTTTTAATCTGAAAAGGTGGAGTGACCAACTTTACAGTATGTGGCTCCCTCAGTTTTTTATTTCGCTTATAGCTTTTTTCAGTTTGAAGCTCAAGCGCGCTCAAACGACTCTTAAACGAATGCCGTCTTCAGCTATTAATTCCGAAAATGTCGGGGGGCCAACTTCAAAAAATGAGACCCCCTATTTTTTTTTATTTTGCTGATAACTTTTTTCAGTTTGTCGCTCAAACAAATATTTTGTCGCTCAAATGAGCTCAAAAGACGCTCAAACGAATGCCGTCTTCATTTGTTATATACGAAAAGTTCGGGGGGCAACCTTCCCAAAATGTGGCCCTATCAGTTTTTTATTTCGTTTATAACTTTTTTCAGTTTGTCTCTTAAACAAAATTTTTTGCCGCTCAAAGGCGCTGAAACGATGCTCAAACGAATGCCGTCTTCAGTTTTTAAATCCGAAACGGTCGGGGGTCCAACTTCAAAAATTGAGGCACCCTATTTTTTTTTATATATATATATATATATAACTTTTTCAGTTTGTCTCTCAAACGAAAATTTTTGTCTCTCAAATGAGCTCAAACGATGCTCAAACGAATGCCGTCTTCAATTTTTATATCCGAAAAGGTCGGGGGGCAAACTTCCCAAAATGTAGCCCTATCAGTTTTTTATTTCGCTTACAACTTTTCAGTTTGTCGTTCAAACAAAAAATTTTTGTCGCCCAAACGCGCTCAAATGACGCTCAAACGAATGCCGTCTTCAGTTTGTGTTTTCGAAAAGGTCGGGGGGCCAACTTCACAAAAACTGGCCCCCTCAGTTTTTTATTTCGCTTATAACTTTTTTCAGTTTGTTGCTCAAACAAAAATTTTTGTCGCTCAAACGCGCTCAAACGACGCTCAAACGAATGCCGTTTTCAGTTTTTAAATCCGAAAAGGTCGGGGGGCCAACTTCACAAAATGTGGCCTCCTCAGTTTTTTATCTCGCTTATAACTTTTTTCTGTTTGTCGCTCAAACAAAAATTTTTGTCGCTCAAATGCGCTCAAACGACGCTCAAACGAATGCCGTCTTCAGTTTATATATCGGAAAATGTCGGGGGGCCAACTTCACAAAATGTGGCCCCCTCAGTTTTTTATTTCGCTTATAACTTTTTTCAGCTTGTCGCTCAAACAAAATTTTTTTTCGCTCAAACGCGCTCAAACGACGCTCAAACGAATGCCGTCTTCAGTTTGTATTTTCGAAAAAGACGGGGGGCCAACTTCACAAAATCTGGCCCCCTCAGTTTTTTATTTCGCTTATAACTTTTTTCAGTTTGTCGCTCAAACAGAAATTTTTGTCGCTCAAACGACGCTCAAACGAATGTCGTCTTCAGTTTGTATATCCGAAAAGGTCGAGGGGCTATTTTCCCAAAAACGAATGCCCTGAATTTTGATTTGTTTATAACTTTTTTCAGTTTGTCGCTCAAACAAAAAATTTTGTCGCTCAAACGCGCTCAAACGAATGACGTTTTCAGTTTTTATATTCCATAAAGTGAGGGGGCCAACTTCACAGACCTGATTCGGTATAAACCTTATACAATGCCTTTTTAGACCTTGGAAAAAACAAGAGCTGGGAGAGATATTTTATCAGCACATATGCATGCACGCATCCAACCATGGCTGCATCACTTATATCACCTAATGCCATTGCCATGAATAAGTAACTAAAGATAAAAAGTACCATAACTACCTCCCCCCCCTCCTCCTAAAAAGTGCGCAAATAATTCAATGGCGGCAAAACATTAAAAGGCGCCAAATTTGGCTCCCCTCCCCCCCGCACAATAAAAATTTCAAGCTATGCCCCTGCTTTTTGTGACAATCCCAACAACCTGAGTTGCATAAAACCTATACATGACCCACAAGAATTTTTCTAGCGTAAAATCGACTTGCAGATAAATTAGATTCAGCCGAAAAAAAACATAATTCGGGATAACCCGACACGATGCTTGACTCTATTTAAAGATCCTGAAGTGTTCGCTATTCAGAGGTTTTACTATATTTAAATATTAAAAAATATAGATATGTTCATTCTTCTATGTAAAACATAAAATGGTATTAGCGATACAATTGCAGATTTTTTTTCATAACAGCATTAAACTTTCATTTCATTGCGGGTTGGGTTGGGGGTTGAAATATTGCGGGTTCGGGTCAGGTACGAATTGAAATACCTCGAGTTCGGATCGGATTGCGGGTTGCAGAAAATTACTTTTGTAGCTTTCTTGTCGGGTTGCGGGTTGATTTAAAATTAAATTTTTGGTCGGGTAGGGTACAAAAACCCGACCCGTGCAGGACTCTAATCTCGGTCATTGGTGGGGCTTACAGGTTTTGTTTACTGTGGGGTTAGATAAAAAGGATTTTATACACCTTCGAAATAGACTATCTCTCTCTCTTTTTTTATTATTAGCCTCCGATGCTATTTCTTTCAGACAAGCTAAAAATGTCGTGTCATCAGCCCTGAATTTTCTACTGAACCGATTTTGATAATTATTTTTTTAAATGAAAGCTATTTATTTGTAGTTGTGCCCATTTTAGCTATTTTTTAATTTATTTCCATTTTTATATTTTATTTTTAATTTTAAATGCTTTTTTACGATATTTCTTCAAAATGCGAACTTAGTTTAGCTTTTCTCTCGATAATAAAAATTTATTTTCCATTATTACTTTCCACAAGTCAGAAACTTTATTTCATCAGTGAACATGTTCTCGCATTTAAAAGAAAAAAGTTAATTGTTTTCATAAAATTTAACCACAATAAAATGATTGCATATAATTATGCACTTATTGAGGTAAAAAATATATATTTACTGAGAAATAATATTAATAATGAAATAAAATAACAGAAAATAATTTATGATAAAAATTAATGTCTAAAGCAAAGTAAGAAATATTTCAAATGAGGAAAATGATGGCATTCAGCAACCAGATAAAATGAATTTACAATACTAGGACTTCCCTCAGGGGGATTAGTCTGAGCGATATTGCTGAGAATACACATTTAATAACTTGTGATAAGTAAAGAAAATGAGATGTTATCTTTAATTGGTCATTCATTGTGATAAAATATGATGAAAATAAGCATATTGAATCATAGAATTACAAAATCTTATATATAAAGTTGCATATAATATTTTTATAAAAGAAAAGCAAACCATGCATGGATATAGAATTGGAAATATGCAAAATGTTAAAAGTAATACAGAAAATAAAACACCAAATTTTCCTATATTGAAAATATAACTCTTTGAAATGATGCCATGAGCATAAACAGAAGCTTCGCACCGATTTGAGAAACTATAAATAACATAAACTATTATGTTTAAAGAGAATGGAGTGTATTTTATATGGTGTGAAATCCGTCTGAATAGTTTATAATGTTGAATATCTGTTTTCCACGGATGCAATGAGGTTGTCGATAAGAGTTAAGGAATCCTTTTTTAAAAATTTGTCCTAAATGAGCACTTACATCTTATAAGTTACTGTGATGCCGAAGTTATAGTTTCTGACCCCAACAGTAACCTAGAAATTGCAATATTCTCAATAAATTGGGTTTAAAACTTTTTCTAGAACAAAAATGTTTAATTTGTGAAATTAAATTGTCGAATGTTTTAGAAATCGTTCATAACGAGAATATTATATCTTGAAAATTGCCACCAAAAAAATAGATTTTAAATTTTTAGTCATATCAACATCCAATTATTCTCAATTTTAGAACTTTTTTTGCTCGTGCATTGATGGTGATTATTGTTCCTACGCAAAATATAGTATATTTTGCAGCAAAGATGGTTACCAACATTTTTTGTCCACATTATTTTTTAAATCGGCTAGGTACTCCCAATGATAACGAAAAACGCACAAACGTTAATGCTTTATAGCATAGAAATACAGAATCAAAAGCTATTTATCTCCTATTATATACACATAAATTATCTAATTAGTGCCAGCAGATGCATTTTTAAATATACATAGATCAATATAATGCTTCATTTTTCTTTTATTAGTATTTCTTAGTATTCATTTTTCATTTATTTGTATTATTCAGTAAAAAACTCACTTTCTCAAGCCCGAATTACGTCAAACTTTTTATAAAAGCGCCCAAGTCCATATTAGCACTGGGCCGATGTAGGAATTTCTTAAATCGATTTATCACCCATCCTACATCGCGATTTAGGGCTAAATCGCGATTTAACGATTTTACCTTTAGACTATGAAAACCAGTTTTTTTTATTTATAGAGACAAAATACAGTATTTATTAACCCCTCCCCCCTTTATCCTTTCTTGTGCTATATAGTATAGTTATTTCGCATCATTAAATAGTATATCTTGGGGGAAAAATAATCCAAGAGCTGAGCATGCAACAGAAATTGAATTTTGAAGATACTGAAATGTCCTTGAAATTCATTTGCATCCAGTGTGAAAAAAGAAATAAATTATTTGAAATGCATGTAGGATCAAAGCTGATGAATATATTTTCCAGAATAAAGCTATATTTCTTGAAAAAAAAAAAAAAAAAAAAAAAAAATCAAACTGAATATACTAAAAGCACATGGCAAAAAAACCCCGCAATATTGAAAATACAAAAATGTCATCGAAATCTGCTTGCATCCAATAGAAAAAAGAATTAACCAGTTCTCTAATTAGGTATAATCAATGTAGATATGCATATTTTGATGAAAAAAACTGTATTTCACTTGGCGATCAATAATTATTATTTTAAGTCGTCACTTGGCGAGTGATGACTAGAGTGGCGATTGATGACCAGCAAATTACTTGAAATGCATGTGGAATCAAAGCTGATAAATATATTTTGCCAAAATAAAACTGTATTTCTTAAAAAAATAATCCAACTGAACATGATAAAAGAACTCGGCAAAAAACCGAAATATTGAAAATACAGCTATGTCATTGAAATCTGTTTGCATCCAGTAGGAAAAAGAAATAACCACTTTTTTAATTAGATGTAATCAATGTAAAGATGCATGTTTCCATGAAAAAAACTGCATTTCACTTGGCGATTGAAAATAGATTTTTTAATCGCTACTTGGTGAGTGACGACTAAGGTGGCGATCAATGTCCAATAAATTTACTTGAAATGCATGTGAAATCAAACCTGATGAATTAATATATTTTCCAAAATAAAACTTTTATTTCTTGGAAAAATAATTCCAACTGACCACCTAAAAGAACATGACAAAAAACGAAAATATTGAAAACCCAGCAGCAGAAATTTTTTCTGCAGTCTGCAACACAAGTAAAAACTTAAAAAACAGTCTGCAGACCAATCCCTCGCATTACATTATATGCACTCAAACCTCCTGAGTATTTGTGATAGACAAAAAAAAAGCATATTTTTAAAAGAAGTCGTCTTTGTTCTCAGAATTTTTAACACCTCATACATTGTCCAAAAGAGGGGGGAGAGTCCCCTTTGACGAAACCTACTGTTTTTTTTTCGCGATCTCTTGAAGAAATTTGCCGTGTTTTCGCGATCTCTTGAAGAAATTTGCCATTTTTTCGCGATCTGCTGAAGAAATTTGCCGTTTTTTCGCGATCTCCTGGAGAAATTTGCCGTTTTTTCGCGATCTCCTGAAGAAATTTGCCGTTTTTTCGTGACCTTTTGAAGAAATTTGCCGTTTTTTTGTGATTTTTTACGAAATTTGCAGTTTTTTAGATTTTTTAACGAAAATTTCCGTCTTCTCGTAATTTTTTGAAGAAATTTGCCGTTTTTCGCGATTTTTTGAAGAAATTCGCCGTTATTCTGTGACCTTTTACGAAAATTGCCGTTTTTACGCGATCTTTTGAAGAAATTGGCCGTTTTTTTCGTGATTTTTTTAAAGAAATTTGCCGGTTTTCGTGACTTTTTGTCGAAATTAGCCGGTTTATTTTTGTAATTTATTCATAAAATTTGTCGTTTTTTTCTTGATTTTTTGACAAAAACTGCCGTTTTTTTCGTGATCTTTTGAAGAAGTTTGCCTTTTTTTGCGATGTTTTGAAGAAACTTGCCGCTTTTTTCGTGATCTTTTGAAGAAATTTACCGTTTTTTCACGATCTTTGAACGAAATGCGCGTGTTTTTCGCGATATATGACGAAATTGATTTTTTCTCGAAGACTATCGAAATTCGCGATGCATTTTATGTCCGAAATTTTGGATTTAGGACAGAATTTTTTAAATTTTTGCTAAATGTTTAAAAGTTAAAAAATAGGTTTGTCGCAGCGTTGCACCGATTCTGCTCCCGGGATTGAAAATACAGCTAAATTATTGAAATCTGTTTGCATCCAGTAGGGAAAAGAAATAACCACTTTTCTAATCAAATGTAATCAATGTAGAGATGCGTATTTCCATGAAAAAATCTGCATTTCACTTGGCGATCGCAAAAAAAAAAAAAAAAAATTATCTCCAGTTTTATATCTTTAATTACCGCATGGCAAGTGTCGGCCGCTAATTTTTATTGTATTAAATCAAATCCTGCTACATCGATTTAATACATAGGAGGCGCTATGGGCGGCTCAGCCCCCCAAAATATTTTGACCCCCCTTCCCCCCTGAAAAAGATTCCAAGGTCACTCAATGAATTTCTGTTCCGAAAATCCAAATGAAATTCTGTTCAAAAATCTAATTTAGTTTTGAGACCCTTTCACAGTTTTGCAGAATTACTAAATTGTATCTAAAATAAGCGTTTCAGCATTCCCTCATCCTATTTGTACATATGAAGCTAACATGATGTTTAATTTTTCACCAGTTATAGACTCAAAATTTTCATCATCATGTACTTTTTTAGCATAAAATGAAGTTATTACAACAGTTTAATGAGAAACATAGTATCTACAATGTGCATATGCACTAATTTTTCTTTCTGTGTCAAAGAAAGATAAAAAACAAATAAGCACCCCCTACATTTTCTCGACCCCCCCCCCTCCCCCCGCAACCTATTATTCACTTCTAGCTACGGTCCTGTCCTGACCTGCTAAATCGATTTAACACAAACATGCTCTGTTTTCCCTAAACCATATTTTTCTTACATCGCCTTTTTCCTAAATCGGAAAGCATTGAGGCAAGGCTACATCGTTTCGCTACATCGCGATTTAAGAACTGGCTAAATCGCGACGTCCGATGTATCTATTGAAAACCAGTAGTTAAATCAGATTTCCGATGTAAGCGTTAAATCAAGGTTACATCGTTTCGCTACATCGCGACGTTCGATGTATCTATTCAAGACCAATAGTTAAATCGGATTTCCGAAGTAAGCGTTAAGACGATTTAAGGCTCAGACCTGCAAATTTGAATTTTAACTTTAAACTTGCTTCTCTCCCCCCCCCCCCCCCCAGGTATAAATAGTGAATTAATAAAAAAAAAACAAATTGTTTTTTGGATTTTAATTAATAAATAAACGCAATGTTGAATTCGGACACTTTTCTCCGGGAGGTATTTCTGTGGCTCCGAGGGGGGGGGGGGGGGGGGAGAGAAATTGCACATTTTCACCATTATAAGCACTGAATTTCCGGTGGAGGGACCCCCTTAATAAATGTGTTAGTAATACACTACACATCACATGCAGTTGACATCTATGCTAGCAGTAGCGTATATAGACTTATCATTTCAGAGGGAGCTGAGATACAGCATACATTTCTGAGAGGGTAGCGCCGTGCAGAAGGGCGGGAGGGGGGGGGGACGAAGGGAGCGGTCGCCCCGGTGCGGGAATTTAGGAGGCGCCAAATTTATACTACCAACGTAATAATACACTTGGCATCTATACTGGTGAGTGTATTTCGCATCATTAAACAGTATTATCTTGGGAAAAAAATAATCAAAGAGCTGAACATGCAACAGAAGTCGAAAATTGAAGGTACTGAAATGCCCTTGAAATCCATTTGCATCTAGTGTGAAAAAAGGAATAAGTTATTTGAAATGCACGTAGAATCAAAGCTGATAAATATATTTTCCAGAATAAAGCTATATTTCTTGAAAAAATAATCAAACAATATACTAAAAGCACATGGCAAACCCCCCCCCCCCCCGCAATATTGAAAATACAAAAACGTCATCGAAATCTGCTTGCATCCAATAGAAAAAAGAATTAACCAGTTCTCTAATTAGATGTAATCAATGTAGATATGCATATTTTGATGA
Source organism: Maratus speculifer (assembly GCA_964019185.1). Lineage (NCBI taxonomy): Eukaryota > Metazoa > Arthropoda > Arachnida > Araneae > Salticidae > Maratus > Maratus speculifer. The sequence continues at coordinate 328,151,931 of OZ025297.1, forward strand.
AAAAAAACTATTTCACTTGGCGATCAGTAATTATTATTTTAAGTCGCCACTTGGCGAGTGATGACTAGAGTGGCGATCGATGACCAATAAATTACTTGAAATGCATATGGAATCAAATCTGATGAATATATTTTGCAAAATAAAACTGTATTTCTTGAAAAAAAAACATCCAACTGAAATAGATAAAAGAATGCGGCAAAGAAAAAAAAATATTGAAAATACAGCCATGTCATTGAAATCTGTTTGCATCCAGTAGGAAAAAGAAATAACCACCTTTCTAATTAGATGTAATTAATGTAGAGATGCATATTTCCATGAAAAAAACTGCATTTCACTTGGCGATTGAAAAAAGATCTATTAAATCGCCACTTGGCGAGTGACGACTAGGATGGTGATCGATAGCCAACAAATTACTTGAAATGTGTGTGGAATCAATGCCGATGAATATATTTTTGCAAAATGAAACTGCATTTCTCGAAAAAATAAACTGAACACAGTAAAAGAACTCTGCAAAAAACCAAAATATTGAAAATACAGCTATGTTATTGAAATCTGTTTGCATCCAGTAAGAAAAAGAAGAAAACACTTTTCTAATTAGATGTAATCAATGTAGAGATCCATACTTCTATGAAAAAAACAGCATTTCACTGGGCGACCGAAAATGGAATTTTTTAACCGCCACTTGGCAAATGACGACAAGGGTGGCAAACGAAGAAAATTTTTTAATTGCCACTTTTACATTTTTAATATCCACATGGCAAGTGACCGCTGCTAATTTTAAATCAAATCCTACTATATCAATTTAACACCAGCTTTCAATGTTTTTCCTAAATAGTCCTTTTCTTAAATCGCCTTTTTCTTAAATAAAAAACACTGAGGTTTGTGATATGTGTTTAAATCGGATCCTCTAAATCGATTTAACACCAACTTGTTCTGTTTTCCCTAAATCATATTTTTCTTACATCACCTTTTTCCTAAATCGGAAAGCATTGAGGCTTGCAAAGTTTGCTTAAATCGATTTAACACTAGTTTGACATGCAAGCAGTATATACACCAAAGTAGATAACTCAATTTTCTAATGTTAACTCTGAATCATTATTTGAAATCGATTTAAAACTAATGGCTAAATCACGATTTAAGACTGACTAAATCGCGGTGTAAGACAATGGCTAAATCGCGATGTAAGGCGATGGCTAAATCGCGATGTATAGCAATGGCTAAATCGCGATTTCCGATGTATCGATTTAAGAAACTGACTAAATCGCGATTTCCGATGTAAGCTTTAAATCGATTTAAGAGATAAATCGATTTAAGGCCCAGGCCTAGTCCATATAACAGCGAAGTATTGTGAAGAGTATTAAATACAAGGTAGTAAGACACTTAGCCAAACGCAGGTAATAAATCGCCAAATATTGCTCTTTTCGCCCTCTCTCGAAATGCATTTTTCGGGTACATTTAAAAAACACGATTTTGAGTCATCTTATTTATTAAAATCCAAATAAATAAATAAGAGGAAGCAATAATAGCATAAGTCAAAACATTTTATTTCAGCATCAAGGAATTGTATCGTAGTTGCACATGTGGAAAAAAGTTGCTTTTGGCCAAAAAACATTGTCTTCACTAAATTTGAATCCATTTAAAAAAGTACCGTGATTAATTAAAATGTTTTAGGCAGAGCTGCCAAGTCTCTGGCATTTTTGATACCGGTATTTTAATACAGAAAATGTTTTATTAAATTGGAACATTCTGCGGATTTAAAAAATAACTTTTCCTATAAGAAAATTCTGCTATGCAATAAGCGGGGCTTGGCATCTCTGTATAGGAATATTTTGTAATCTACTTTTTAACCTTAAAAAAAGCAACGACCATTTTTCGGGTACAAAAAATATTGCTAATTGTTCCATTTTGCACACAAAGTACTGATTGTAATATTGATACATCTATGGTGATAAATTTCCAATAATTTTTCAAATCCCATTTATTTCATTAAAAATATAAATCTTTTATTAATTCGGTTTAAGGGGGTAGTAAGGTATTTTTTCTTTTTTTTTTTTTTTTTTTTTGCATTTTTTTATTTTTATTTTATATTAATGTACAACATCTTAAGATTATTCTGTGAAAATTTGAAAGCAATTGAAGTAAAACTGACGGAGATATACACTTGTAAGTTTCCGCCCTCCGATTTCGACAAAAGCGTCTGTGAAACTTTAAACGTGTTTTTCTAATACTTCGCTTTTTCGAAGCCGGTGAACTCTGTGGCTCAAAATCTACTGAACCGATCTTTTTTAAATTTTACACACTCTTTCTTTATATAAATTACGAGATAACGCTGTCGAGTTTTTTTCTTTTTTTTAATTTTAACTTACTTTTAAAAACAAAATATCAGATTTTTTTGATGAAAAATCAGTATTTTGACTTCCGAGCCTTGTAAAAAATTGAGAAATCAATAATAAAAAAAAAAACTCGACTGCGTTCCCTGAGGAAAATTATCAACTAATTAAATCAATTTGGTTTTTTAATTTCAGTTGATCCAGTCATGAGTTATGCGGTTCACCGCAAATCAACTTTTTTTTGGGACGTCTTCGAAGATTCGCTGTCATCGGCTCATTTTTTAATATTTCTTAATGAAAATTTCACAGAATACTCTTTAAATGACATATAATTATACTATAACTATACAAATAAATAAATATTAATTGTATCCTTACAAAAAATGATAGAAAATATGCTTTTTTTCCCCTCGAATTAACCTTACTAACCCCTTAAAATAAATGGTTTTTAACTAATTTCATAATACTTTTGAAATATCACTTTTCATTGGCCATTTTTTTTAAAGCATTTAGAAAACGGTTGTTGTTTTCAGTCAAATATAGACTTTGGTCTGTCCGCATTTTATTTTATTATTATTATTATTTATAAATGGTGGATAAATATTCATACTTAATCCATAACGTACATAATATATGACTCTGTTATTACATAAGTCACCTTTTTATTATCATAAAAACTATGTTTTTACTGATTTTTATTAACTCAATAGGAAGCATTTTGTGCTTTGAGCAATAGATGTCCGCATTTCATTTATTTATTTATTTTAACAAAATTCTTTGTATTTAGAAGAATTTTTATTTAAATAGGAAATCCAAATGTCGCTGTTAATAAAGAAGAAAGTTACAACAAAAAGTTACAAAACGAGTAGACGCATACTATTAAATATGGAAAAACGACGAATCCAAAAAAGACGTCGTATGAAATATCATCTTTTAAAGCAAAAAATCGAGGTCTGATTATCGAGCCTACTTATTATAAAATGTGCATTACATAAAAAAAAAAAAAAAAAAAAAAAAAAAAAATTACTGCAAATATTTATTTATTTTTTCTTTTTTGCAGTTTTGGCTTCGAAAGTTGCGCTATGTTGCAAAAAGATATAAGCGACTATGAAAACACACTTGGTAAACGTTCATGCTTAGTTTTACAAATAAATATGGCACATATATGCCCTATACACACCGAGGTACCTAATTGGTGCCAAAATGGCGTTGAGTTACCTAACATGCTGGTTATCGTATAAATGTTATGATAAATTGTTTGTTCTAAAAATATTATCATTTATTGATTGTTATTTCTTTTTTTAATAACAGAAAATGTTTCGTTTATTCCTTTTTTTGTCATTTTGAAATAAATAAATAACGTGTTATTATAGCATGATATATGTATCTGGTAATCGAAACGATGTTTTCGCCTAATTGGCATAAAAAATCTCGCCAAACCCGGTGCTTATATCGCTATTATATTATCTCAAGTATTTTATTTATGTATACTATAATTGTTTTTACATGTCACTTACTTCTTCTTGTATATAAAAATAGGCAAGTGGCTCCTTTATGCAGTATAAATTGTATAAATCTTTAAAAAAAAGCCCCCGTTGCCCCTTTTTTGGATCGAATAAAAAAAAATCAATGTCTAATTCCAGTATTGCTCCCAGGTATGCATACATAATCCAAATTTCAAAGTTGTATGCCAACAGGAAATGGATGAAAAATGGGAAAAGATGTCGCATATGCACCAGGGAACATCATTGGCGTCAAAATGGCATTATTTTACCTGAGATGGTAACCCGGCTTTATTTCTTTATTATTTGTTTATTTACTCATAAAAGGTTTATTTACTTTCATTTCCTTTTTTTAATTATATAAAATATTTCTTTTTACAGTTATTAATTATTATTATTATTTTATTTACTGTAAGTTCTTTTTGAAAATAGAAAATAATTTAAAAATATGTATGTAAGCGTTATTTGAAAACGGAGTTTTCGCCAAATGGGCTTTGAAAAAAATTGCGCCAAATCTGATGCGCTTGTGGTATCCCTGCCGAAAAGTTAGTGATCAGAATTGACTTCCACACACAAACAAAATATAAGTTAAAAGAAAACATGCAATAAAAATAAAGGGAAAATGATGTCATAACAGAAACTTTTTATTTAAAAACGTAATTGTTTCTAATTTTCACATGCAAAATATATAAAACATTCTTTTAGCGATCAAAAAGTGCTATTAAGGCAGTCACAAAATCTCAAAATCAAAGTTTTTATGACATTTTTTTAATATAAAAATAACAGTTTTATTTTCCTGTATGATTAAATTTTAAAATGTTTTATTGCATTCAATATTTCTGAGTGCGTAAATGATTACTGTTTACTCCGTGTACTGATTCGGTTATGTACGAAAATATCCAGCCTGTGAAAATCACGCGCACCAAATTTCTGTGACGTATGCAAATAAATTGTGCTTTTTTATCAGTTTTTTTAATATAACTTTTTAACTATTTGGAATTAATTTTTAAAAGTAGGTGCATTCACCAGATTACCTTCATAGGTACCTTCTGGTACAAACAGAATCGAAATCCGACAAGTACTTTTTGAGATTTGCTTGACGACAGAATTTTTTTGACTTTTAATATCGTTACGTACTCTGAGTATAAGACTTCGCTACGCTCAGACAATTATTACGGACGCCTTTTTCATATTACTAATAACAGTAACTTTTAAAAAACATTTGAAAAGAAAATGACGTCACTATTTAAAACATCGCATTTTTACTCATAACGATATTACATTTCAATATTTCTTTTCATTATGGACACTGAGACTGAGATTTTACTTTTAGATGACTTCAGTTAGTGAAAATAATGTCATAGTAAAAATAAAATTAGTTTTTTTTAATAAAACTATTTTTCTGTGAGTGCATATAAAATAAAATTTCTGGATTTCGCCGGCACTCAGAATACAATTTTAACTGAAGATGTGCAAATATTTGCATGGAAAATTGTAACTGGAAAACTTGACATTAAGTTTGGAAATATATTTATTATATATTGATTCAATAATGTAATTACTTTTGCTTTTTTTTTAAGCCAAATCGATCGAGTCTTTTAAACATTTCATTCGTCGAATTCGACGGGATTCCACTCGTTTTATTGTTAAAATGCATTTCCTTTTACACAGAGTCTATAAAAAAGCGTTTAAACTAAAGAAAAAATCCGTTTTTGATGAATCTAGTCAATGAAGAAGTAGCACGTCAAATTGTATCTCTTTATTATTCTGCAATTCCAAAGTCTCAGAGAGAAATTGCTAATCAATTGGGTATTTCACGTCGTTCTGTTTGCTATTATATTGATAAACACAAGAAAAATGAAGTTAGTTCATTGCATTCTAAACGGGGTCGCCCTTCTAAAAAACCTCTATCGATTTATTTATTTATTTTTATTTATTTATTTATTTATTTATTTATTTTTCTAATCGGAAGCGAAACTGAATTCTGCAATGGCAGTATCTACATTCAACTTGTTTTTTTTGTTTTTTTTCTTTCAAAATTGATTCTGTCTAATATGGTTATGAACCCCTCATATCATCAATCACCTTATTTAACTGCAAAGTTTTGTAACAGTATTCTAAATGTGTTAAAAAGTGTTCTTTAATTTATACATGACGCATGATTTTCGTTGCTGTTGTTTTGTTTTTTTCTTTTATGTCATACTAAAAATTTACTGATGCACGTACAAAAGTTTTTTCGAACAAAAGTAAGAAAAAGATGTAGATAGCACGAAAACATCTTTTACAATCAAACAGTTAATTTGTTGTCTGTCAACAAGTAAGTGAAATAGTACTTGAAATAGATTTAAAGAAAAAACTAAAAGAAGAAGAAAACTTCTTCCCCAGAAAAAGTTACCAAGGTCATTATCCATATTTGATGGATGGATATATCTTCTACGAATGAAATTCCATATTTGTCATTTCTGCTTCCCTCATATGCACTATTTTTTTTTGTTTTTCATGCAATCATACTAAAAGCTATCGTATTTCTGTAGATTTTCTGAGAACTTATTTCGTGGGAGAGAGACATGAGGCAGGCTGGGGAGGTCAAGTGAACATATTTTTTTTTTCTAAGTTGACACTTTGACAAGATTTATATTCCACATCTGCAGATACTTGGCTCTTGAGTCCTGTTTCTTAAAAAGTCACTGTCTGTTCGCAGTCTGCATTTTGAAGAATTCTGAGTAATTAAAATATCCACGCTTTTAATTCCGAATATTATTTACGAATTACATAAACACAAACGTGCACTTGATTTTAATTTACTTTCACTTTAAATGAAAGAAAAACAATCTGAGAATTTGGTTGCATGGTCCGAAATTTCCAGGCTCTAGGATACGAAACCTATCTTGACCCTTCCCGGCCCGTTGCAAAAACTAAAAATTCAGCCCGATCCCAACCCATGCTAAAATCAGTGAAAACACTTTTATCCCGTACAAAAATAAGTGAAATCAGACCCGACTAAATTTCCACAGGAAATACTGATTTTTCTGAACATTCAATTAAGATTACTTTTCTCGACTACAGCAAACATATTTATAGAAAAATTTAATATAGGGTAGATGTGCCAGTAATGGGCCACCTTAAGGAATTTCTCTAAAAAATAATTTTTTATTAATAGTTATAATTATTGTATTCCAATTTTTTTCATATTAGATTAATCTTTCAACAATATTTAACTAATCCCACAGTTACATTTCCCAATAGAAATAAAAATTTCATTTTAAATAATAGAAATATGTCTAAACACCCAAATGCCCAGTAATGGGCCACCTATGTTCCAGTAATGGACCGCCTATGTTCCAGTAATGGGCCACCCTACAAAAAATAACATAATTATTTTTAGGTGCGTTCGTAATTATGTAAACAGGTAGCGCCTATAATTGTCGTTCAGTCCGTCTGTCTGTCCATCTATCTGTCCGTTTGTCTGACAGTCTGTCTATCTGTCCGTTTGTCTGTCCGTCTGTCTGTCCGCATATAACAACGGAAAACTATCCAACCGAATCGTTTGAAATTTAAAATACATAATTATTACATAATTTTGTCGAGTCATTTCAAATTTTATGAAAATCGGATGGATAGATCAATTACAGGGACATTCAAAAGGATTCCGTTACATTACGGCCAATAGGGAAAAAAGTTTTAAATGCATTTTAATCGTTTGAAATTTAAAACATATAATTATTGCGTAATTTTGTCGAGTCATTTCAAATGTTATGAAAATCGGATGCATAGATCAATTACAGGGACAATCAAAAGGATTCCGTTACATTACGGTCAATGGGGAAGAAGTTTCAAATGCATTTTAATGATGTTACACTCATTCGAACATAATAGAATTGGCATGAATCTATGAAATATATACTAAAATATGCATTCTGTACAATCTGTGACGCAAAGAATTTTTATTATTAAATTACAGGGCTACACAAAAGTATTCCACTATATAATGCTATACGGGGAAACATGGTTTGGTACGTGTTTTAATTATATTCAACTATTTCACATTTTATGAATAAGATATACGTTGCTGAGGTGTAATAAGAATTACTATTCCTGTATATTTACAGAATTTCAACCAATATACTGTATCCGAAGTACTATTTACTATAAAAGCAAGATCTGAATATTTTTAAAACTTCGTTATCGTACGAACGCACCTCATTTGCTACGTTCACGTGCAATTTCCAACTTGTTCTTTTTATGTCTGCGTAAGTCGCATCTTCTTCTTCCTCAGAATCCACATTATCCTCTTGTATACAAAATTCGGCCTTTTTGAAGCAATTGTAAATTGTTTTTTCTTCAATTACCCCCATTGATCCCGTTCTTATATGTATAACTATTCAATTAACACTGTTTTGAGAAGGATGTTGAAAGGTGCACTGTAAAAAATAACGGACGATTTAAGGGAAGTATTACTGGTAATCTAGACGCCAGTACTATTTACTGTTTTTTGACGGAAAAACTTCCGTAAATTCCGGGAAAAAGTCGGAAAAAACGGAATATTCACGGAAATTTTTCCGTTAAAAAACAGTAAATAGTACTGGCGTCTAGATTACCAGTAATACTTCCCTTAAATCGTCCGTTTTTTTTTACAGTGTGTGTGAAAGGAGGGGGTTGATGAATTTGTTGGACTTAAGGAACAAGAAAATTCAAGCAGAGGAGTAATATAAAAAAAAACTCAGCACTGAACGATAAATTAGGAATAAGAGATGGAAATTTGATTTCATGTGATTTCGAAGTATTTTTTTATAACTGAATAAAGAACATTTTATGAAAATATTCGTTATATGGAGATAGATATTTCGCTATATAGAGACTGTTTTTAATGTAATCATGGGAAAAGGGGAACATTCCTACTAAAAATTCGTTATATAGAGAAATTCGATGTATGGAGTTTCATTATAGAGAGACTTGACTGTATTTATAAAGAAATTGTCTTTATTAAATTCTAGTAAGTAAAATTTAAGTATTAAATTTGTTTATTTAGTTTTCAGTTAAATCAAAATATTTTATCACTACTGAAATTACACTTTTAGTATTGGTCACTTGGGTGGCCCATTACTGGCAAATCACGAAATAAGCAATCCAGTAATGGACCACCCCTCCTAAAATCTTAAAAATAAATAAAATTTTGTAAATGGCCATTGGTATATTAAATTCAATGTTTTATATTGCTAACCAAACAAAAACATTCAATTTTTACGGAAAAATAAAAAAGATATAAAACTATGTAAGTAAAGTCTGCTCTTAGCATGTTCATTAAGATTTTCAGTGAAAAACAGAAAAACTGTGAAACTTTATTTTCTGCTTCCTAATTGTTTTGACGAAAAGTGTAAAAAATTAATCCAGCTTATAAAGCATGCAAGGTAGAGTTCAGAAAAAAATAATAAAAGCTTAACTATTATTTATTATTTTTTTATAAACCAAAAAGTGCGAGGTGGCCCATTACTGGAAGGTGGCCCATTACTGGCACATCTACCCTAGTATTTTATAGTAATTTATAGTAAATTTATTATACTATTGGTTAGTGTATACATATTAATACACACATATTAATACTATACATATTAGTATACATATTAATACTATAATATTTATTATAGTATTAGTTAGTATAGTATTTTATAGTAAATTTATTATAGTATTGGTTACTGTATGTTTTAGATTATTATTCGCAAATCATAAATTATAGAATACAAGTCTCGCCATGTCCAGTATATAGAAAGAAAATGTAAGCCTGAATCAGGCTAGGCCCGAGTCTGCTGAAATAATTAAGCCCTGGTTCTGAAATGATGCAGCGCCTGTTGAAAGGCAGACTACTCCTCCCCATTCATCCTATGTCATAATGTCATCTGTGGTGGTTACTCGATAACCCCCCATTTCTAGATATTTGTTCACTAAAACAACAACAACAACAAGAATAATAATGATAATAACATTAATTATAATAAAACGATTTTAGTGGCATTTTACCAAATTAGGGAAATATTGAAGAAGGAAATATGGGTATTTGGGTTTGAAATTAAAAATTCGGATTCAGCGATCCAAAAAATATAAAATAAGCCTTTTTCCAGGGCTTATAATTTTCTAATAAGCTTTCCAGGACCATTAATTTTCCCCGGGGGTAGACCTGGTATTGGGCTGCGCAAACAGGGGGAGGGGGTGCCCGGGCATCCAGGGTACCCAACTCAAGCCTAGTTGCGTGCATGCATTGATTCAACTCCGTTTATATCAGTTAAATTACTCAATAAAATAGAGCCAGCAATGCTGTCAGCAATTTTATAGAATAACGCTACTTATTTTAATTTAATTTTATTATTATTATTATTTTCTTTTTTCTACAGTGTGGAAGAGAAATTTCCGTCTCTTAACTGGAAATTTTGATGTTAGATCACAATTTGTATTTGGAGAAGGCGGTAGGAGGGGGGATACAAACTTATATAAAAAAGGTTAAAAGGAACACAGTTGAGAGAAAACCTGTATGATTTGACGAAAAAGTAGCTTTAGAGACTATCGGATAATTTTTACGCCAAACTGAGAAATTTCCGGCAGGGCCTGGTTATCAACGGGGCACTCTCCCACCAGAAAAAGTAAATAGATTTTTTTTCCTTATTCATGATAGCAATTTTGGCTGAAAAGCGCGTTTGAACAAGGCGAAAATTTCTATGTAATTTTACTGGGGAGAGAGTGCCCCGTTAGTAATCAGGCTCTGATTTCCGGCATTTTAGTGGGAAATTTTTCGAAAAAAAAAAAAAAAAAAAAAAAAAAAAAAGGTGGAAAACTACGAAAAGAATCGACGAATTCACGTTTTTACTTACCCATTGTGTAGTATAGGGTAAATCTTGCAATCGTTTTCAAAATTGAAAGAAAAATTTTGACGAATTCACACGTTTTATATTCTGAAGATTTCAAAAAAACGTATTTTTAGAAGAAAAAAAATTGCCTTCCGTCTGTCTGTGTGTCTGTAAACGCTCTGTCTTCTAAAAAAAATTGAGATAGAGACTTAAAATGTTGTATGTCCTTAGTATGTAAGAATGGAACGAAGCCTATTTAATATCAGTAACCTCGATTATCCGGAACTATTTTTTTCGGACTCTTGAAAAATTCGTGCTGATGAAAGGTATATAAAAATTTTCGAATATTTTTATTTTAAGGTGTGGACACGTAAAAGACAATAAAATACCACAAATTTTGCTTAAAGAACGAAGTCGATCGGATTATTAGTTGCCGAGATATTTGTAATCCTATTTTTCACATTCTTCGATTTTTCATGACCATGTATTTCATTCAAATTTGAATTCAAGCATATACTTTAATTGGAAATGAGACGCTTAATCAAGGGCGGATCTGGAAAATCCTCAAGGGGGGGGGGGCGATTTTAGAAATTTGGAAACTCCAGTCTGATGCACGGGTCGGAGCCCATTTTTTTAATGCGGGTCGTGTTTCGTCTACTTTATTGTTGTGTGTCGGGTTTGGGTCCAGTTGGCTCACTTTTCTTTGCTCTTGGTCTGGTGAATTTGTACTTGGGTCTTGTTTGGGTCCGATTGACTTCTACTTTTTGCAGCGGTTCGAGTTAATTTCTGATTTTTTGCTTTTGGGTCGGGTTTGAGTCCGGTCGACTACTACATTTTGTTTTAGTCGGGTTGACTTTTACTTTTTAGCTGTGTTTAGCGCATTTGGGACAGTTTGACATACAATTCTGGTTTGGAGCAGTTTAGGATTTGATTTTTACTTTTGCGAGAAGGGTTCGGATTGACCTGAATTGATACGGGTGAGTCCTTTGATAAAATTTTCGATCTTTTTGCAATTTTTGGACGAAATGAGCGCCTGTTCAACGATTCTTTGAAGAAATTCGTGTTTTCTCCGCGATCGTTTCACAAAATTTGATGTCCGGTTCGCTTCTATTTTTTGCTGCTGGTCGGGTTAATTTTTATTTTTTGTTGTGGGTCGCATTTGGATCCGGATAACTTCTACTGTTTGCTGCGGGTCAAGTTAATTTCTGATTTTTTCCTTCGGGTCGGGTCTGGGTCAGGTTAACAACTATATTTTGCTATGGGTTGGGTTGACTTTTGCTCTTTAGCTGCGCTTAGCGCATCAGGGCAGATTGTCACACATTTCCGATTTGAGTCATTTACAGATTCGGTTTTTTACTCTTGCGAGAATGGTTGACTCAGTTTTGATCGCGATCCTTTGATGAATTTTGCGCTTTTCTGAGATCCTTTAACGAAATTCTCTTTTATCCGTAAACATAATCTTTCGAAGAAATTCAGATCAAATGCGTACCGAACGTCTCTGACCGACCGAGATGCACATGTCGCTGTCGGGCCAATAATGTTTTTCATACAATCTAGATCAGAGACGGACCAAATATTTAGCTTTTATTCCGAGCCGAGCCACGATCTAGAAATCTTGTCCAATGCAAATTTCTAGGAAACATGAAATCGAGACCAGGCTCGGTCTGGAAGAAAAAGAAGCCTGTCCCCAGCCGAATATCCAAAAAACCAAGATCAGGACACTACCCGATTCAAAATAAGAGAAAACCTTACTCATTCCAAGACTCGTGGATTTACACTGGCACTACCTGTGCCAAGCCGTGACGGGCTCTAGATACGCCCCAAGTTATTTCTCGTGAGGATGCATAATGTCACTTTGTAAACCCTTTATTAGCCCAAGGGGAGGGGGGGTACTTCGCCCCTTAGAACCGCCACAGCATACGGACTGTGTCATTGCCACCTAGACTACATTAGTCTACTACCTGTAGTCTAGGTGGCAATGACTGTATCGATCCCAGACCGAGCGCTTAGCCTTTATACCGGACGGACCCTGGGCTTGAAAATTTTGGCCTGTGTAACCTCTAGTAGGAAGGAAGTCTGCACCAGACCCGACCTGGAAAGAAGAGTGTGGCTCGATACAGCTCTGCAGAAACAGCTCCCAGTCGCAGTATGATAAATTAAAGTTGGCGCGACCCGACTCGGGTCGCGCCGGTCTTGAGTTTAGGACAAATGGCTTTTCCATGCGGGCATTTAATGTCGTTCTGCAGATCCTTTATTGGGCTGAAGGGGGGGGGGGCGATGGGGCGATCGCCCCCTTAGATCCGCCATTGCGCTTAATCCGACGCAGTAAATTGTTAGTTAATGTCATTATTATTTTTGGTGGCATAAGGATGTTTCTTTTTCGCAATTCGATACTTACTTGAATAGTTTGGTGTTTTATATAATTTGTCAAAATTGGTTCGTCAGCAGTTTATTAATGGAGCATTACTATGGGTATTAAAAATATCTAAATATATGTTTAAATTTCGTTTTGGAATTGCGATGCATTTTATAAATAATTTACACAGGTTTTATTTTCATATTTTATAGTATGCTTACCCATGATGGGTAAGTATTACGGTGGCCCCCCCCAATGACTAGTTTGTTGGTATTATCGCTTACATTTGTTTGCTCTTTGAGAAAGTAAAATATGCTTTTCATTATTCCATACAACGAACATGATTAGTGATGTAGATGCTACAAAAAGACCGATTTAGACATTTCAGAAAAGTTCTGATATCCTTCTAAAAGATCTTCAAATGTATACGGTGAATAAATGAGCCAAATCCTGCCATTTTCAAAAAATAAAACACTATTATTGTTACTATTGCTGTTATTATCCTCTGGATTCAAACACATGAAACTGGCATGTCTTGTTACTCAGAAGCTATGTGGTAGAATGGCATTTTCCATTATTGGATGAAGGCAAAAGATATTTAAGAAAAAAACTGTGACAGTTCGCGTTTTGAAACCGACTGCAACAACACGAGAAAGGAATAAAAATCTGTCGTTGCATATAAAAATCGTGCATGTTTCGATAGGTATTATTTATCAAAAAATAGAAAATACCATTCGATTTCAAATCGTTTCAACGGTCTGACCTGACAAATTTATTTCTTCACATTTAAAAATGAATTAAAATTTACCCGAAAGCGTCGCATTGTGAAGAGGGGTAAATTTGAGGACCACCTGACCTGCAGTCACCCGACACAATTCACAAGTAAAATCAATTGAAGCGTTTTTTGCACTTATTTATTTATTTATTTGTTTATTTATTAGATTTTATTTTCAGATTTTATTCGGAAGAAACTTTTAAATTTGGAACCAACAATATATATTTATACATATTTTTTAATTGAGCATGTCCTCAAAGTGACACTGCAACCCAAATAGAAAAAGTACAAAGATGGAACAATCAAAGATGTATCGATCTCCTATCCAAAATATCCTATATCCTATGCAAAAAGAGTTATTTCAAAATTTTGAAATAAATAATTTGAAAAATTGTTTGCTTAACGTTAGCTTACAAATGTTGTCGCACTACTAAGGCTTTTAAGTAAAAACTATCAAATAAGATAAGTAAACAAAAAGAACTCTTCAAGAAATCCAAAAAGTTATACTAAAATTAGCTCACAAATGTTGTAGTACGACTAGTGTAAGGCTATTAAGTAAAAATTGCTGAATAAGACAAGTAGAAAAAGAAAAAATTCTTCCAGAAATCCAAAAAGTTATACTACATGCGCGTAGCCAGGGGGGGTGCCCTGGGTGACCGGGCACCTCCCCCCCCCCCCCCCCCCGCTCGCGCAGACCCAAGCTTGACATTTTTTAAAATCAGAATTTATAAAAGAAAAAGGAAGTTAAATGAAAGCCAAGTTAGTTTAATTAGTTAATCAAAACTAACAGTCTATGTTTTGAAATGTGATAAAAGAAGGGACCCACATTCGTTTTTTCTTTTTTTCTTTTCCTTTCTTTTTTTTTTCTTTTTCTTTTTTTAAGAAAATTATTTTGTTTATCTTTTTTTAAATTAGAATATTTACTAGAATCTGTATCAGTCACAGTAAGTCAAAAAGTTGGTTTTATAATCTCAATTTGATGTCTTTTGTTTATGGGAGTTTTTTTAACGCCGTCCTTTCTCATGATGTTTTTGCAATTCTATAAGAAGTTAGCGTAAATTCTCAACAAGGATAGAAACTATTTATATCTTTGCTTTTGTAATCTAAAGTAGAGATGAGCAGGGCCATCGCTAAGACTTTTTATTGGTGGGGAAGAAACCTTAAATTGCCAAGTCAAATTTTCATATTTGCCAACTTGTTTCATAATTTTGCCAAGTTACCATACTTAGAAAATGTAATACAGTTCTTATTCGTAAGAAGTTCAGTAATATTCCCAATTAGAGTTGTAACTTTTGCAACTTCTATCTAAAAATAGGAAATATATTACAGTTTTTATTAAAATTTTAATAAAATTTGCCAAGTATAACAACATTTGGGAATGTTTGGGGGGGAGGCTCCCCCTGCCCCCCCCCCCCCTTTACGAGATGAGATGTGCTCGGGTTCTTTCTTTCTGAAACCGGAAAATTATTTATTCACGCGTAGAAAAGATTGAATGAATTTTTGCCCCTTTAAAATTACGTATTATTTTTCAAGTCATTTCAGTGCTAGTTTTATCAAAATGAAAAGAATACTAGCTAGAAATTGTGGTTTTGTATTTTAATAGTTGATTGCTGCTTCAAAAGAAAATTTATGATGTTTGGAGATTTATGTCTATTGCACTTCCGGCGATGATGTATTGAAAGGGCGCCAATCAAACCAAGCATAAACAATAAATTAGCTTCTGGTTGGATTTTCGTGTGTTTTAGAGGATATTTTTTAATTCCATCGTTTATTTATCATTTATTTAGTTATGTAACATTTAGAGAATGATATCTTCATTTTTTATGTAGACCAGAAGCTTCACCTTTGAAAACTTGTTTAATTGTGCACGAATCATAATCGATGAAAACCGCACCGTGATTATTTTTTCTGTTTATCATCACGATCTTTGCCAATACTAAGAATTTCCCTTCGTAAGTAAACACATTTTCCATATTATTAAATGTTCATAAATTTCATGTTAAAAAACAATTGACCAGTGTTTCTTTTCCTATAAAAATTCGGACATTTAAAAAAATTGAACCAACGTTTTAATTTGCGTTGATTTTCAGGTTCATGTCGATCACGAGGAATTATTATGAGAAATAAATTAATTATAGTTAAAAATGTATACATTTTATAGGAAATTGAAAACGGTGTTCGATTCTTCAGAATACAAATTGTAATTTCTGCAAATTTCATCCATTTACTCATTACACTACTATTATGTCCATCAAATTTTCTTATTAAAGGACAAAAAGTATGGAAATACTTTTAAATATGAAGTAAGTATATTTTTATTTCATACCAAATTGCTATTTTCATACGATTGAATTTAAATTTTTATTTGACAGTAAATTTTATGTAAGAAATTTTTAAAAATAAGATATCACATTTGAATTTTTTTTTTTTTTTTTTTTTTTTTTTTTTTTGTATTGGACTTGGGCGGGTTTGGGCTCTGATGACAAAAAAATCTTTCGGGCTCGGGTTGAAATTCGTCAGGCTCGGGATCCGAAAAACGAGCCCGAACTCATCTCTACCTAAATTCTAGATAGGAGCAAAAAAATTAAAAGAAAATACAAATGTGAAACGATAATTCCACTATGTGATTATCCTGGGGAACGGAGGGGGGGGGGGGGTACAAATCTGCTTCCATTGAAAATGAGAAATAATGCTACTCAAAATTAAATTAATATGCAGGTTGGTTAAATTTCATTTTTTGCGGCCATATTTTGACATTCATTAAAAGAACATGTTAGAAATAAGACAAGCTTTTTTTTTTTAATCAGAAAAATTTATTTATGTGTAGAAAAGGTTGAAAGAACATTTTTCCACTTTAAATTGCCTACTTATTCCTTTTACAAGTTATTTTAATGATACTTTGATCAAAATGAGGGGGGGGGGGAACTAAAGTCGTGTTTATTTATTTTAGTATTTGACTGCTGTTTGAAATGGAAATTTATGATGATTACAGATTTATGTTTACGGATATCTGTGTTTTATATCTCTATCATGTTTATCTGTGTTTATATATCTTTTTCTTATCCACTAGATTTAGTATTGAACAACTTCTCATCCTTCTTCACACTATGAAAAATTGCGTTTGGGTCCTTTTTAAAAGAAGTACCACACAATTATACCTTCCGCAAAATAAAAACCTGTCTAAAACGGAATTTCGATAGGTTTTACGGGGTTCCGTTTTAATAGATTTTATTACATAAGACATTGTTTGTACCCAACATGGTCAGGTTAAAAAATTTGGGCACCCTCCCGTTCAAAAGGCTGGCTACGCCTATGTACTAAAATTAAAATCGATAGAAAAGTTATTGAAATGAAAACAAAATAAAAATTGAGAGAAGTGACGGATCCAATTGGGGGGAGGGGGGGGTCATGACTCCCCCATTAAGTGAGAGCAGTTGGTCGTGTTGTTTTTGTGACATATAAGAGCAATAATATAATCTTTAACTAACGTGTTTGGATAAAACTTTGCAAATGTTAAAGATTCAGGCAAACACAAGAAACCATTTGGAAAATGATCATACATAAATCTTAGAAAGCAATAAGTTTCTGAGGTTAAAATAAATCTTTTCGAAATAAAAATGTGTCTCTTATGAAATTTTAAATAAAAATTATACCATAAAAATAATGTTAAAAAAGGGAAAAACAAAGAAAAAAAATCCACACAAAAAATCCACTTGTCTTTTATCGTAAAGAAAGACAAGAAAAAGAAAAACTTGCAACCGGGAATCGCATATACCGCCCCTCTGGGACGTGAGTTGCTCATCTTTTATCTCATTATATGTATAGCCTTGCCTTAGGTCATTTCAGGTAAAGAAAAATACAAACGGACGTTCACATACACTTTGAATAGTTTGTCCGAATAAAACGTGTTTCTCCAACTGCTGGTGTCATTTACTCAGAAAAATGCCGGGACTGAATTTCTGGATTGTATTATTTGGAATCGGGATTAGTGGGTAAGTTATACATTCATTTCCATTCTTGTTCATTAAATAAAAATTATTTTGGGAGATTTTATTACAGAAATCTGTAAAATAAAAAAGTTGCTCTGAATGATATATTTAGAAATATTTTTAGTTTAGCTGAGTGTAAGTAAATAAGTTGAGTTGACAACCTTTGTTTCTCTAAGAATCTTTATAGTTTTTATTTTTAAATGTGCAAGTTTTAGATGCGTTCGTAACTATGTAAATACAAAGCACTTTTAGTCGTCTTTCAGTCAGTCTGTCTGTCCGCATATAACAGAGCAAAATCTACCCAACCGAATCGTTTGAAATTTAAAATGTATAATTGGTGCCTAATTTTGTCTCTAGCCGCTTCAAATTTTATGAAAATCGGATGAATAGTTTAATTACAGAAACAATCAAAAGTATTCGTTAACATTACGGTCAATGGAAAAAAATAGTTCCAAGTGCATTTTAATGATATTACACTCTTTCGAACATAATAAAATTGATATGCATCTATAAAGTATATACTAAAATATGCATTATGTACAATCTGTGCTGCAAACAATATTTGTTATTAATTTACAGGGCCACACAAAAGTATTCCATTGCTTAATGGTTGGTATAGGGGAAAAATTGTTTGGGGTGCGTTTTATTTTTGCAGGTACGTACATATGATTTCGGCTACTATACTGTATCCGATGTACTGCATACTATTGCACCAAAAACTAATATTTTAAAAAGTTCGTTTATATACGAACGCACCTCTTTTACTACGCTTGAAGTTCAATTGCCGACTTGTTTTTATCCGAGTTCTCGCCACTATCTTTAGACAGTCAAAATGTTACGTTATGAACCTTTAATGAAGAAAAGCAGATTCTGGAAAGTTTAAATTTCAATACAATTTCAAATATGACGGAAATATTGAAATGGACAGTTTGTGAAAAACTTCTTCACTTTATTACATAAAAAAGAAAATAGAGGTTTAAAAAGTTTTCGACAGATGCTTTTTAGCAAGATTTAAAATTGCTTAGATTTTAGATAAAAGAAGTTATATTTATTAATAAAATTCGAATAGTATAATTTTTCATGACATTAAATCGATTTTAATTACCATATTTTATCCATGACATTTATGTTTTTTAGTAATTATATTTTTTATTAAATAAAACTAAAGAGGAGTATTTTTTTAATATAATTCAAAGAAAAATCTCTACTTTTTTACATAAGACAAATTTTAATTATCTAAAGGCAAAATTTTAATTATTTCAGATATTCTGATCTTCTTCCACGTGAGCTGTTTCATCTTCTTGTTTGGTTATATGTATAGCCTTAAGCAGGGGCGTGCCAGCATTATTCGGCGCCTGTGTGCAGAACTGCATTTTGCGCCCACCCTCCCCCTATCCAATCGCCTGAAAAAATAAAACTTTATTCCCCCCCCCCCAAAAAAAAAAAAAAAAAAACTAGGGATATTTAAAAATGTATAGTTGCCATTCTTTTGGAGTTTTTTGAACAAGAAAATTTATTTAATAAAATGTGTCTTTATTTCATTAAATAATTAAATTTCTGTTTCCAAACATGCTTAAATTACTTGAAAAATAAAGAAGGATGGCAGCTATGTAAATAAAAATTTTAAGCCTGTAAAACCTGTGTAAATGAAAGCACTCTCT
Source organism: Maratus speculifer (assembly GCA_964019185.1). Taxonomy (NCBI): domain Eukaryota; kingdom Metazoa; phylum Arthropoda; class Arachnida; order Araneae; family Salticidae; genus Maratus; species Maratus speculifer. The sequence goes on from OZ025297.1 coordinate 328,171,380, forward strand.
GTCAGAATCCTGCGTTACAGTAAAATTTCATTATCCCGGAGAAAATAATTTAATGCAATAACAATAGATTGCATCTAAAAGAAAGAAGTAATGGCGATGGCTACGAAAATCTACTGCACATAGAGATCTAAAAATTTGGATAAGGATATATGATGGTAGATGCACCGTGCACCTGACGCTCAATTTTTTAATTTTTTTTTTTTTTTTTTTGATTACCCGAAATATTAATTAAAAACCCTTAATGATAATCGCAAGATGGCGAACTTTTATTCCTCAACGAGATTATGCTTGTGTGCTTTCCTAAGCAGTCCTTCCCCCTGACGAAAAGGATTTCATTTTGATTTCTTCTGCATTTTCAAATTGGGATATACTGAGATCCCGGTAGAATTACAAATAAATAAATAATAATAAAGAAAGAAAGAAATGGTATTTTTCAGTGGCATTTTTAATTACTATTTCAAAAAATATTTTTATTTTGCAGCGATTCGCATCAGTTTTCAAGTTTTCCATTTCTCTGAAGTTTCAAACGCAAAAAACAACAATAAAAACTGTTGATACATTCACGGTATTTTTCAGGTTTTAATAACATATTTGGTGTCAAAATATTAATATTTACTGTTCAAAAAAAATTTTTAAGTCATTTCATAGATTCGCCAAACATATTTTTTCTCTCGGTGCAAATTATCTCAAGATATCGTTTCCCAATTAAGAAATATGTGATTTAAATATCATTTCGCGTTTATAAATTAAAAAAAATATGTATGAGGGGTACAGGTCTGCACGGGCCGGAATTTCCAGGCCCGGGCCCGGCCCGTTTACAATTTCTACGATTTCTAAAAAATCCAGATTTTTATCATATAATTTTTTTTTTCTTTTTTTTTTTTTTTTTTTTTTTTTTAAGAGTACTGCATACATATCTATGGAATGATTTTACAGTTTATTTTACAGGAAATACACATTAGTAACATTAATGATTACGAAGATTCTTAGGCTTTCAACATTCAAATAAAGATTCATTAAAAAATTAATATGGCTTAGAATAAAAGAAAAAAAAAAAAGAAATTTAAAAACATCGTAACTTTTGAAGCTGCTTAATAAAGGAAGATTTAAAAAAAAATATTTCTATATCATTTTATTAAAGATTTTAAATCCAAATTCATACGTTAATTCAAAGAAGCTCCTTTCTGATACATTTCTAAATTCCTTTTTTTCTCAGAAATGCATAAGATTAGCAGGTGTCTTTATTCAGAAACTATATAATCGAATGGCGTTATCCATTTTTTGATACAAGCAATTTAAGAACACTGCAAGCAAATAAAATATTGTCATAGTTAGCGTTTTGAATAGAATTTCCGGAAGCGATATCATGGCAAGGGTGAAAAACCTGCAACCATTTGAAAAACTATTGTATCTCAACAAGGTTATACAAGTATTTTATTTACCAAAAATGAAAAACGCTATTCGATTCCAAATCCCTTCAATAGTCAGGCTTATCACTTTTATATTTTTACAATTAAAAACTAGTCGTTGGAGGCCACCGTAATACTTACCCATCATGGATATGTATATGAAAATAAAACATGTGAAACTATTTATACAATGCATTGCAATTCATAAACAAAATTTAAATATTGTTAATATACATATTAATGCTATATTAAAGAACTGCTGATGTACCAATTTCGACAAATTATATAAAACGCCAAACTACTCAAGTAGTACCGAACTGCGTAAAAGAAACACTCTTATAACTCCAAAAATAATAATTCTATTAACTAACAATTAACAGCATCGGATTTAGCGTCTCATTTCCAATTAAAATATACTTTTGAATTGAAATTTGAATGAAATACAGGGTCACGAAAAATCGAAGAATGTGGAAAACAAGATTACAAATATCTCGGCAACTAATAATCCGATTGACTTCGTTCTATATGCAAAATGTGTGTTATTTTATTGCCTTTTACATCCATTCCTTAGAACAAAAAAATTCGAAAATTTTTATATACCTTTCATCAGAACGAATTTTTGGAGAGTCCGAAAAAAATAGTTCCGGATAATCGAGGTTGCTGATATTAAATAGGGTTCGTCCCATTCTTACATACTAACTACATACAAAATTTAAAGTCTCTATCTCAATTTGTTCGGGAGATAGAGCGTTTACAGACAGACAGACGGACGGCAAAATTTTTTTTCTAAAAATATGTTTTTCGGAATCTCCACTATCTAAAACGTGTAAATCCGTCAAAAAATTTTTTTCGATTTTCAAAACGATTGCAAGACTTACCCTATACTACGTATGATGAGTAAGTAATTAATGTAAAAATGTGTCAAACTTTCGCGTTGTTGAAAAATTAATTTAAAAACCATCAAGAAGATCAAACCATCCAAAGATTAAGCTAACATAAGTTCTTTATCGCTGTTCATAATTTTACCAATTATGTTGTCTGCCCTACAGATCTTGATAACAATTAAGTCTCCTTTCGGTCCGGCAAGTCTATATGTAGAGAAATAATGCCTTGATCTCCAATTTTGATATTGGCCCTGCACGAATCAGTTTAAAAAATATTAAAACGGGTTACACACAATGTAATTGTCCGATGCCGATCGCTACACTGCACAAGTTACATTTTTACATTGATGCTGTCAAACTAGTATGGCTCGTGACGCACATTTATATTTATTCTCGTTAAATCCATTTTCGTTGAAAATAGGTTTATATTTTATCGCTTACGACTAAATCTTGAAAACGGGCCGGCAGGCCCGAAAATTTTTATGTCGGCCCTAATTTTTAGAACGGCCTGCGGGCCAAGCCCGGGCCCGTGCAGACCTCTAACAGGGGTTGTGCACATTTCCATTATTTATTTTATCAAGTTTTTTGACAAAAAAAAAAAAAAAGAAAAAAAAAAAAGAAAAAAAAAAAGAAAGTTTTATATCTAAATGTCAGAAAATAAATACAAATTAACGGTTAGCTTGAAAAATCAGACCGGAACATGAATAGCACCGCCGGTATCTCTACTGAAGGCAGTGGGAAATGAACTCGAGTTTCGATTGGATGGATTTTCATTTAAAAAGGAAAAATCATATAAATTCAAGATTATACACTGCTAACAATATAATGTTCGTTCGAAAATATTTTTATTCAAAACTATAAAGTGAAATCAACATGCTGCTGAAGACATTGCTCTCCCCACACCCCATCTCTACATTCGTTTGGAAAAAAATAACGTTCAATATTTGACTGTTTGAAATGAATTGTCATTGCTGTTTGAAATGAAAACTTGTGATAATTACAGATTTATGTTTACGGATATCTTTATTTTATATATATCATGTTTTATCTATGTTTATATATCTTTTTCTTACCCATTAGCAGCGTCGTGCGAAAGGGGCAGCGTAAGGGGCAGCTGCGTGGAACTTTAGGGGGCGCCAAATTTATACTACCAACGTCATTTTTGGCCTGTTACAAGAAAAAGTTGGGTGGAGGGGGCGCGAAATTGTAACTTTGCCCCGGGCGCAGCTTTCTCTTCGCACGTCCCTGTCCATTAGATTTAGTTTTAAGCAACTTCTCATCCTTCTTCACGCAATGAAAAATTGCGTTTGGGTCTTTTTTAAAAGAAGTTCCACACAATTATACCTTCCGCAAAAAACCTGTCTAATACGGAAATTTGATAGGTTTTATGGGGTTCCGTTTTATTAGGTTTTATTACATAAGATATGTTGTTTGTACCCAACATGTTCAGGTTAAAAAATTTGGGCACCCCCCGTTCAAAAGCCTGGCAACGCCTATGCTCTTTAAGTGCGAAAACTAGAGTTAAACCTACGGCTTGGAATGCCAACAACTTCACAAACGGCTGATGCTCCATTTTTACCAGTTAAATTTTGTTACATAGCTCACGCCAGTATCTCCAATCAAAAATCTGTACATTGAACAGAACAGAGAACACTAACATACAAAAGGCTATACAAATGTAATGAACGTTATCAATTTTTTGGCAATTTCTGGACCTCCGCTACCCCTTACGATACCATACGTTATCATTCCTCAATAACATTCTCTTTTCTTTATTGGCAAACACAAGTATTATTTCAAACATACTTTACATCTGTTTTCTTAAACGCAGATTATATACATGCATGCACATAAGACGGAAGAATAGGAATACCAAACATTGAGATATTCAATATTTTGAAAATAAATAATTTTATAGTGATTTAATTATTTTAATTTTCATAAAAATAGTTAAAGTAATATATATATATATATATTGCAGACTATTTTGATATAATGAACAAGTTATAAATAAAATGAAAAAAATTTTATATAAAAAAAATAGAAATAGAAAATTTTGGTTGGATCATTCAAAAATGATAAATATATCAAGACACCCCATCCCTCACTAGAGATATCTTCCAATATCATATGCTAGATTCCCCCCCCTCCCCCTAAAGTAATAACGTTATGTATGCATAGCCAGTGCCGTAGCTAGAAGTGAATAATGGGAAGGGGGAGGGGGGTTATATTTTCTCGCTTTCTCTCTGTGACGCAGAAAGATAAATTAGTATATGTTCACTCTGTAGTTACTATGTTTCTCATTAAACTGTTGTAATAGTTTCATTTTACGCTAAGAAGAGAATAGGATGATGAAAAATTCGACTGTAAAACGAGTGAAATCTTAAACAGCTTGTTAGCTTCATATGTGTAAATAGGATGAGCAAGTGTTGAAACGCTTATTGTAGTTACAATTTAGTATTTTTGCAAAAGCTGTGAAAGGTCCTCAAAACTTAATTAGATTTTTAAACAGAATTTCATTTGAATTTTTGGAATAGAAATCAATTTAGTGACTTTAGAATCTTTTCCAGGGAGGCTCAAAATGTTTGAGTGGAAGCTGAGCCGCCCATAGCACCCCCTTATCTACGGCCCTGTGCATAGCCCCCAAGTTCTGGTTTTACATTGTTTCTCCATTCAGGATTATCCAAAGCGTCTCCCGCGGACACCGCGCCGCGATTGCGCCCTGAGGTTTTCTTGGCACCCATTCGAATGTATCGTCTCATACTAGCTATTTTTAAGATTAAAAATCCATTTTAAGGGATGCATTTTTATTAGTAAAAAATATTTAAATAGTTTTCTTGTAATACTTATCGATGACCTTAAATAAGTTTTAATTAGTTAATGGTGTTAAGTTGTTATTCAGTGATAAAGGTTTCTATAGCTTCTTCATCTACAAAACTTTTGAAGATAGACTGTCCTCTGAAAACTAATTTTAAATTTATTCTGAATTAAATTATTGTTGCAAATTATTTTAAAATAGTTTCTGAATTATAGGGGACTTATAGCTATCAGCGTGAGATGTACGCGCATCATATAAGACGTTTCTAACATATAAGTCTACCTCTATTCATGGACTGATATTGTAGTAGAAACTTTTACCAGTATTTCCGAATAGTAATTTTCTTATTTATGATAAATTCTGAAGTAAAGTGACTGTCGGACGTTCCCCTCAGTCCACACAACTTTGAAGAATGTCCGTGGTAGATATAGCTGCCACCACCGATATTACTAGGTGATATCGGTCACCCACTGTGAGATTGGTGTAAATGAAGACTTACGCTAGTAACTGAATTATCAGTTTATTAAGAATATATGTACACACAAAATACGCTATTTACAAATATATACAACTACAACTCGGATATAGGTGATCCGGTTCAACATTAAATTAGATACCGTAAAGATTGGTTGTGTACTATTCCAATTACACTTTCCACCTCACACTCAATACACGTTAAATTCACTTTTTTGGAGCTCAACCTTGAGTCTCCCAACACAAGTATACTGGGCCTGCACTTCTTAGCCTAGAACACGAAACACCAAGACGTCTGTGTCCTTTGCGCACCAGAAAACGCACACTTTACGCTCTTCCACCCAGAGCAACCTCTAGGTACGACACCTAGGTGAGGACTCTATGATCTGAGGCAAACTTGCCCTCTCCAAATCACTGCTTTCCCCCACCTAAACCCCTTTGGAGCCTCCTCATTGGACACTCCATTCTTTTCTTGCTTAGTGGCATGCTGCTAATCTGCTCACCATCCGCATACTTCACTGACAGGTGGACATGCCTCTCAGCTATCTCTTTTCTCTAACACCCCACCTGTAAAGGATTAGCTGGCAATTCCCCTTTCCAAGAAGAAGGAATGTCACCTTGGAAATTCTGTACACAACCATACAATATGAGATATTCAAATTGAGAAAGAGTAGACATTACATTCTTTAGCACAGGTGCTATCAGATCCTGACACCCCCCCACCTTAGCGGAAAATATGCCTTCTAGGGGCTAATTTTCCCCAAACATATAGTAATATCGCAGAAGAGTTCAATAGTCTCTTTACAGATTTCTTCATTATGCTTATTACATAGGTATTTCCAGGTGTCTGAACACTATCTACTGACATCTCTACTGAACCTTTACTAATATTAATATTACATAAACAATACACATGTTAATACAATGTTATAAACAAAAAAAATCAAAAAAATATTTACACCCACACAGAAAAAAAAATTAAATGTGTGACGACATCCCTTTAAGGTTGTCCACTACTGGGTCGTTGATGCTGATGGGCTAACAACTGGTTGTTCTTCCCAGCTCTTTCTATGTAGCCTGGATATTGCGTCAGCATTTAAATGTTGGGCTCCTGGACGATGAGAAATATTCAGGTTCCAACGTTGCAAGGCAAGAGCCCATCTAGTGAGTTTGGGTGATCTTGGGGTTGTTTCGGTGAGAAATTTTAATGGATTATGATCCGTAATGATCTCAATTTGAGATCCATAGGTCCATTTTTCAAACTTTCGCAACCCAAAGAGAACACTCCAAGCCTCTTTCTCTATACTCGGCCAAGCACGCTGAGCCCCTGACAATTTCTGACTGGCAAAAGCTATCGGTTTAAACTGACCCTTTTCATCTTTTTGAGTAAGACAACATCCTACTGCCAGGTCGGAAGCATCTGCGTGGAGCTGATATTCCCGGCCTACGATAGGTGTAGCCAAACTCGTCACTTTACATAACTCATCCTTAAGGGTATTAAATGCTTTTTCTGCCCTTTCATCCCATGGTACAGTATTTTTAACCTTCCCTTTAGTCAATTTGATTAAAGGTATAGCAATTTCGGCATAATTTGGAATATAAGATCGGTAAAATTCCATTAATCCCAAGACAGATCTAACTTCCTTTTTAGTTTTTGGTCTCTTTAGATCCCTTATTGCCCCTATTTTTTTCCTCATGAGGTGCATGCGTTCCACCTCCAATTACATGACCTAAAAACTTAGTTAATTTCTCTCCAAATTTACATTTGTCTAGCCTAATCGTAAAATTTCTCTTTTTCAACTCTTCAATGACAGCCCTAACATGCTTACAATGCTCTTCCCAGGTGTCGGAGAAAATGATGACATCATCAATATATGCTTCCGCATACCTCCGATGACCTTGAAGAACCTCATTCATATCTTTCTGAAACGTGGCAGCCGCCCCTGATAATCCAAAAGGCATTGTACGCCACTGATAAGTTCCATTATGCGTTGTAAAAGCTGTCAAATGTTTACAATCCTCTGCCATTTTAATCTGCCAATAACCTCTCAATAAATCAATCGATGATAAATATTTAGCCGCCCCTGCGGTATACATGATTTCTTGTGAATCTTTCATCGGAAAGGTTGGCACCTGAGTTACCGAATTTAATGCTCTATAGTCTATACAAAGCCTAACAGTTGCGTCTTTTTTCGCCACACAAACAATTGGATGACTAATTTCAGCATTTGACACTTCGATTAGATTTAATTCTAATAACTCCTGAATCTGCCTATCTACTTCCTCTTTATAAGCTACCGGTACACTATATATCTTTGGCTTTTTCCTTTCCACTCCCAGTTTAAGATCAATACGGTGTTCTCCTACATCCGCTGGTCGTACAGGACCCATAAACACCTCTTTATTCTCCCTCAAAATAGACTTAATATTTTTAACTTGATTGTTAAATAACCCTTTTATTTCGAACCTTTCTATATCTCGTTCTACTTCCTGATCCCGGTTCAAAATAGGAATTTCCCCAACTTCTCCAAATTCCTCATCACCCTCAAAAACAATATTAACAATATTACATTTAGCAATAAATTCTCGTATTTTATTTTGGTGCACATGCTTCCTACTCCCGTCAGCTAACTCCACTATAAACGAATGCTGATTTCGTTTTTCGATTATGGTTGCCGGCCCTTGCCACCTAGAATATAATTTATTAGTCGAATCGGGGATTAACAGTATTACTTTATCACCTACTTCAAACGTTTTTTCCTTTGACCTTAAATTATAATGATACGCCATTCTATTTTGTTGCACCTCAGACGATAATTTTGCCTCATTTGCGGCTCTTTCTGAACGTCCCCTAAATTTATTCAGATATTCATGAATCGGCGTAGTATCTAACTGCGCCCCCTTATTTTCTCCTGCCCAGGATGACTTGAGAATCGATAAAGGACCCTCCGGCGCTCTACCATATAGTAACTGAAAAGGTGCGATTCCCGTCGTAGAATTTGGGACTTCCCTATACGCCCATAATACAAATGGTATTTGTTCATGCCACTTTTTTCCTTCTTCTCTAATAGTATGATGTAACATACGTTTAAGAGTCTGATTAAATCGTTCCACAAGCCCGTTAGACTGTGGATACTGTGGGGTCGAAAATCTTGGACTAGCACCTAACCTTTTCTCAAATTCTTTCGTTAAGTCGGCAGTAAAATTGGTTCCGTTATCACAGGCAATTATATTTGGAATTCCTGTCCTCATAAATATTTGAAGTAACGCATCACACGCGGTTTTAGCACTTAAACTTTTTAGAGGGATCGCATCCGCCCACCTGGTATGTTGATCAATTAAGGTTAGTATATACTGATGCCCTTGGGAACTTTTAGGATCAATAGGCCCAATTAAATCAACATTAACTACCTGAAATGGAAGTTCCGGACGTGACACTGGGGAAATAGGAGCTCTATCATTTACTTTAACCCCTCTAGTCAATTGGCACTCTAAATATGACTCACAAAATTGTTTAGTTTCTTTCGCCATCCCCTCCCAATAAAATGAATACCTGATTCTCTGTAAGGTTTTCTTAGCTGCATGATGCCCTCCAAATACCGAACTATGCGCTAATTTTAAGATTTCTTCTCTCCTTACTTTGGGTACTACTAATTGCGCTATAGTCTCGCCTAACAATTTCTCTTTGTGATATAATAAACCATTAACGATATAATAATTCCCCTTATCCATTTTAGCTAATTCCCAAGCTTTCTCTAACTCTTTGCATTCTAATTGGGATTCCTTAAACATCTCGGAATTGCTAACAATAGCTTTATTACCTTTCTCCACTTCCGTTTTTTTCGTATTCTGAGTTTGTACATTTTGCGAACTCGCTTCTATTGCGTAAACGTTACAACTATCGTTATTCATACCTTCCTTTTCATTCGAATTATCAATAATAATTTCCGAGCTTTCTAATTCTTGGGCCTCTAGCAATGGCTCCTCACGGTTGACACCTGACAACTCGTTAATCACTTCAGGATGTAAAATTACTTGCTCATTAATATTATCAGTCACTGCGCAAAGTACTTCCTGATGAATTATATTAGTTTGTCCGAATTGCGGAATAGCTAACGGTAGTTTAACCAACGGCGATTTAACTGCTTCACAGAATAACCCTTGTAAATAAATACTACCCGCTCCTTTTAATTTCTCTTCCGGTACCAAATCTTTATGAACAACACTAATTTCACATCCAGAATCAACCAATCTCTTTGCTTTTTGCCCATTCATACTAACTTCAATTTTCTCAAGTTTATTTAATTTCTCACCAATAACGTTAGTTCTCTGCTCGGCCTTTGCCGATATTCTCGCCACAATAGCTCCATTAGGTAACTCTTTGCTTTCTTTTACCACAATCTTATGTACACCCGCTTTCGGATCTCGTCCTTTATTACCATTATTTCCCTCATTACCCACTTTATTACAAAAACGTTGGTAATGACCTCTCAAATCACATTTAAAGCATTTAGGCGCTGAAGCATCACTAGGCTTCTTAAAATCTATTTTCCTATCCGGAAAAGAATTAGTCTCATTACTCCCATTTTGCCTCCAATTATTACTAACTTTGTTATCATCCCTCGGTCTCATTTTTTCATTGTTTACGTGCCTATCTTTACCTTTAAAACTTTTATACGTAACGGCGTAAGACTTATTTTTATGGTCAAAATAATGGTCACATTCTCTAGCAATTTTAGAAGCTTCTAACCACTTACCCTGGTGAGTTAATCCAATATATGACGCGGTATCCTCATCTAACGTACTTACTAATTTATCAGTAACTATTAACTGGTTGACCTTTTCATAAGAGTCAGCACCCCTAATCCTACAATAATTTTCCCATGTCGCTATTAAACGCGATACAAATAATACATGAGTTTCGTTCTGGTTTCTCCTAGCCTTCTGAAAATTTTCCAAACACGCCTTCGGTGTCGGCTCATGTTCCCTTAGAACTAACTCCTTTAATTCCTCATAATTCTCCATTTGTTCCGTAGTGGTATAAATTAACAAATTATCTTCCTTATCTCCTAACATATTTAGTAGAATTTCGGCCTGCTGGTTTTCCGGTACATTTTTAGTTTTGAATGCCCTTTCTAAGCTGTTGAAAAATAAATTCCATCCCTCAGTCCCTTCCGGTACTTTGATAGATAGAGTTTTTACGCTTTTGATCAATTTTTCTATATTACTTTCATTATTAGATTCCCTAGACCCATTAAAATTATTTGCCGATCCTTGAACTCTTAGCCTTTCCATTTCTAATTCATGTTCCATTCTTAATTTTTCCATTTCTAACTTTTCCTGTTTTTCTAACTTTTCGAGTTCTAACTTTTCGCGTTCTAATTTTTCCTGTTTTTCTTCACGCTCTAACCTTTCCTGTTTTTCTAACTTTTCACGTTCTAATTTTTCGTGTTCTAATCGTTCTGCAACAATAGCGTCAGATAATTCCTTAATAACCCCCTCGTCATACTCATCACTGTCCATTATCTTTTTCTTAAGCTGAATTCTGGTATCATCTTCCGCGAATTCAACACCTAATTCTTCAGCTATCACCTGAAGATCAACCTTTTTTAGTTTCAATAAGAAAGCCATACCTTCACCGATTGTTATTACCACCCCACAAGAATAGTTAAACTTACCAAATTAATATTTCCTAAATTTCTAACTTAGTACAGATATTTCTCCACATATTTTACTAATTAATGCCCTTCAGATAATCAATGCATTTCATTTCTAATTAACCTACTGAATACTCTAATTTTCCTCAACCAATGATATCACACAATATACTTCCAATAAAACAAAAGGTAAAACCACAATTCGATTTGATTACTATGCAATACAGATTTCAATTTATACACTTAGATAACAACATACAATTTACATAATAATACTGATACGTTGAAATTGAATAGAAGTATTGATATCAATCAAAAAAATCCACATAAAGAAAAATTGTAAAACATGCATATATAAATTTCTACAATTATCCTCACTAAAATATTTCCGAATTCAATACTGGTTCTTACGCTTAAAACAAATATACTGAAAATCTTTACTTTTATTTTTCCTCACTATGGCTCTCTTTTGAGCCTTTTTTTTCCCCTATGGTTCTCTTTTGGGCCTTTTTTTTTCCACTATGGCTCTCTTTTGAGCCTTTTTTTTTTCTCACTATGGCTCTCTCTTGAGCCTCTTTTTTTTTTTTCCTACTACTGGCCAATTAAAATTCTAAGCAAATGTTATTATACACTCTTCAAACTTAAGAAAATGTTGCTTCATTTAAATATTACTTTAACAATAATTTAACTTTAAGTAAATTTAATTATTCCTTCCAACTAGGGTAGATGTGCCAGTAATGGGCCACCTTAAGGAATTTCTCTAAAAAATAATTTTTTATTAATAGTTATAATTATTGTATTCCAATTTTTTTCATATTAGATTAATCTTTCAACAATATTTAACTAATCCCACAGTTACATTTCCCAATAGAAATAAAAATTTCATTTTAAATAATAGAAATATGTCTAAACACCCAAATGCCCAGTAATGGGCCACCTATGTTCCAGTAATGGACCGCCTATGTTCCAGTAATGGGCCACCCTACAAAAAATAACAGATAATTATTTTTAGGTGCGTTCGTAATTATGTAAATAGGTAGCGCCTATAATTGTCGTTCAGTCCGTCTGTCTGTCCATCTATCTGTCCGTTTGTCTGACAGCCTGTCTATCTGTCCGTTTGTCTGTCCGCATATAACAACGGAAAACTATCCAACCGAATCGTTTGAAATTTAAAATACATAATTATTACATAATTTTGTCGAGTCATTTCAAATTTTATGAAAATCGGATGGATAGATCAATTACAGGGACATGCAAAAGGATTCCGTTACATTACGGCCAATAGGGAAAAAAGTTTTAAATGCATTTTAATCGTTTGAAATTTAAAACATATAATTATTGCGTAATTTTTTCGAGTCATTTCAAATGTTATGAAAATCGGATGCATAGATCAATTACAGGGACAATCAAAAGGATTCCGTTACATTACGGTCAATGGGGAAGAAGTTTCAAATGCATTTTAATGATGTTACACTCATTCGAACATAATAGAATTGGCATGAATCTATGAAATATATACTAAAATATGCATTCTGTACAATCTGTGACGCAAAGAATTTTTATTATTAAATTACAGGGCTACACAAAAGTATTCCACTATATAATGCTATACGGGGAAACATGGTTTGGTACGTGTTTTAATTATATTCAACTATTTCACATTTTATGAATAAGATATACGTTGCTGAGGTGTAATAAGAATTACTATTCCTGTATATTTACAGAATTTCAACCAATATACTGTATCCGAAGTACTATTTACTATAAAAGCAAGATCTGAATATTTTTAAAACTTCGTTATCGTACGAACGCACCTCATTTGCTACGTTCACGTGCAATTTCCAACTTGTTCTTTTTATGTCTGCGTAAGTCGCATCTTCTTCTTCTTCAGAATCCACATTATCCTCTTGTATACAAAATTCGGCCTTTTTGAAGCAATTGTAAATTGTTTTTTCTTCAATTACCCCCATTGATCCCGTTCTTATATGTATAACTATTCAATTAACACTGTTTTGAGAAGGATGTTGAAAGGTGTGTGAAAGGAGGGGGTTGATGAATTTGTTGGACTTAAGGAACAAGAAAATTCAAGCAGAGGAGTAATATAAAAAAAAAAAACTCAGCACTGAACGATAAATCTATATATTAATAAAAGAACAAAACGCTCTGTCTGTGTGTGTGTGTGTCTGCGATAGCTAGCAAAATCTACAGCATGTACAAGGCTCAAAATTTTTTTTAGAGTAGCCCCAAATCTCTCCTGATGCACCTGAGCTTCAGAATTTCGAAATTCTATTTATTAACTGAGTAATTAATTAAATTCCAAAGATCACCCTCATAAAAAATCGCCTTTTTTCTTCTTTTGTTCCCTTTCATTTAGTTATGGTTGGTTGGGTACATAAAATTTTTGCAGAAATAATTTAAAAAGCTGGAATAGACCTTTAAAATTCGTAGACTGGCAAACTGTCATTTTAAATGATGATTTTTTATCACAGCGGTTGTAAACCATGGAGGAAAAAGATAGATGGTGGTGAAGTAAACCGAAAAAAGGGTTGCAATATTAAACCATTTATCGCTCAAATTTTAATGTCCCAAACAAAAGCATGTGGAAGGGATTTAGTATTAATAAGACGAACTGAAAGAAATGAATTACAGCTAAAGCATATTTTACGAAGAAATAGTACTTTTTTAAAATGGTCTTTTTTCTATTATATTATTTATTTAAAAAATGCTTGCTTTTAAAATAATTGAAATTGATAAATTCGAAATAATTAAATGTCAAAATAAAATTAAATAAAATATTGAAAACGTTTGATTTGAACTAAAAACTGTATTACTAAAAGTTTTCTTTTTTTTCAGAACTTTTTAATACTTTATAACGGAGATGAAAAATGTTTATGATTTAACAACATATTAATAAATCTATATCAATATATAAAATATATTTATGAAAATATTCTTTTAAAATCATGCATGAAAACTTAAATAACAAATATTAGTCTAAAACCTAGATTTCAGAGTGCAGACGATTTTAAGACATTAACGAAAGAATGTTAACTTTTGAAGCAAAGCCTTAAATGATGCTTCTATATTGATATTTCAAAGACATATGATAAAAATAATCACATAATTATTGCCTATGATTGATATATTTGTATTTTTTATGCATTCCGACCGTGTATTACAGTCAATAATGGCACAAAACGTTATTTTTTAAACGAAATTTTAGTCATCTATTCAATAACAGTTTAAAAGGTAAAAAACAAAGAAATACGGGTTTAAACCAGTTTGAATTGATCAACGTGTCTAAGCACATGGTCTTGTTGGTGCATATTTGGACTTAATGTAGCGGATTTTAGGGTTATATTTTTGGCGTCAGCCCAAGACATTATACTTCCACTCAATTTCTTTTTACTGTGTAGTTGTACGCAAATCTTTGGCATTTCGAACATTAGAATGTATGAGTCATTAGCTGTATTGCAGTAAAAAAAAATCACACAACACTTTTCTAGGAGTTTATTTTTTTTATCATTGATAAAATTTAAATGTATTCTATTCAATTTAAAATTAAATTATGGCTTTAATTTGGTTTTAAAACAAAGATAAAATATAGCTGTTTGGAGTACAATTGTTCGAATCCGCAAACGATTAATACACCATAGTAAATTATTAAATATCAAAGTAAATTATTTATCAGAAATAGCCATAAAAAGAATAGTAGCAAAACTGATTATAACCTGAATGTTTAGACTAATTAACACATAACCCGATCCCAGCCAGAAAAAAACAGACCACACTCCGATCCGTGATAGACAAAATTTCCGTGAGTATAAACCCGACCCGAACCTAAAAATTCTGTTTGAAAAAAAAAACTATGGATTTGATAACTGACCCGGACCAAATCTCAATCCCATAAAAATGTTCAAATGAAGTATAACCCGATCCAAACAAGGAAAAATAATTTTAGTGAGCATGAAACCTGACCCGAACCTAAATATTGTCTTTAAAAAACTCGAAATATGACCCGAACAAAATCTGAAACCGATAAAAATATTCCAGAGAACTATAACCCGATCCCAGCAAGACAAAATACTTTCCGTGGTCATAAACCCGACTCAAACCTAAAAAATTCCATTTGAAAAATTCTGAAATTTGATCCAAACCACATCTAAATCCGAAAAAAATATTCGAAAGAACCATAACCGGATTAGAGTAAGACTAAATAATTTCCGTGCACCTGAACCCGATACGAACATAAAACTTCCATTCAAAAAAGTACCTGAAATTTGAATCGAACCAAATCTGAATCTGACAAAACTATTTCAAAGAACCGCAACCGGATCCGAACAAGACAAAATATTTCCATAGACATGAACCCAATCCGAACCCGAAAAATTTCTTTGAAAAAATCGCGAAATCTGAACTGAACCAAATCTGAACTTGGCAAAAATATTCCAGTGAAGCATCTCCTTATTCGAAGAAGACAGAATAATTTTCGTGAACACGCAAGAAGACCCGAACCCAAAAGTTCCATTTGAAAAAAAAAAAAAAAAAAAAACCCGAAATCTGAATTGAACCAAATCTGAACCCGATAAAACTATTCCAAAGAACTATAACCCTATCCGAGCAAGACGAAATAATTTCCGTGATCATAAACCCTACTCGAACCTAAAAAATCCGATTTGAAAAAACCTGAAATTTGACTCAAACCACATCTGAATCCGGTCAAAATATTAGAAAGAATCATAACCGGATTCGAGTATGATAAAATAATTTCCGTGGACATGAACGAGATTCGAACCTAAAAATTCTATTTGAAAAAATACCTGAAATTTGAATCGAACCAAATCTGAACCTGACAAAAATATCTCAAAGAACCGTAACAGGATCCGAATAAGAGAAAATTTCCATGCACATGAACCGAATCTGAACCTAAAAATTTTCTTTGAAAAGATTTCGAAATCTGAAATGAACTTGATAAAAATATTGCAGTGAAGCATGTATTTATTCGAACAAGGCAGAATAATGTCCGTAAACACGTAAGAAAACCCGAAACCAAAAATTACATTTGAAGAAAAAGCCGAAATCTGAATTAAACCAAGTCTGAACTTCACAAAAATATTCCAGTGAAGCATGTCTTTATTCGAATCAGACAGAGAAATTTCCGTGGTCACGCAGGAAGACCTGAACCCAAAAATTCCATTTGAAGAAAACGCCGAAATCTGAATTGAACCAAATCTATTCCCGACAAAAATATTGCACAGAACCATAACTGGATCCGAGCAAGGCAAAATAATTTCCATGGACCTGAATCCGACCCGAACATTTAAATCAAATTTCAAAAAATACCTGAAATCTGAATCGAACCAAATCTGAACCCGACGAAAATATCCTAATGAATCATAACCAAGATCCGAACAAGAGAAAATGATTTCCATGGACATGAGCCCAATATATGGTTAGGTAACATGTGGGTTGCGATTAGGTTGCAATTACATTACGGTAAGTCTTTGATTTTATTTAATTTCACGTCAGGTTACAGTTAGATCACGGTTAATTTAAAGTTAGGTTAAAGTTAAATTGCCTTTATGTTATGGTTAGAATAAGGATAGGTTACAATAAAGTGACGGCTAGGTTACATTTATGTTATATTTAAGTTACGGTAGGGTACTGTTAAGTCGCAGTTAGGTTACAGACAGGTTATGGTTATAGTACAAAAATTTACTGTTAGGAATTTGTCCCCAGAGTGAACATTATGCATGCTTTGATTAAAAATATACACTTACTTTTGTTAAATGGCTCTGAAATTATAATACTATGTGCTAACTTTTTATCATCGAGTATCGATTTCATTCACGGTATAGTCGGATTTAATAGTGATATAATTAGTTTAAAACTCAAAATATTTCACTTGGGATTTCTATGTGAAAAACATAATTAGTTACGTGACTTAACAGTGATTTTTAGGGGAAAATATTAACACTATAAAACAAAAATAACGCAATCATTGGATACATGTTCCCTCCCGCGTTTTTCATTGCTCATTTTAAGTATTTTTAGAGCTTAATATTAGTTGTTGTTTTTTAAACCGATTTTTCACAAAGTCAGCTGCCACGTATTTCAGACAATGCATTTCTGCATGCTTCGAGTTAATGATAAAATCATACAAATTTCAAGTTTGTTTAATATTGTTAATACGGACCCGGGCAACGCCGGGCGGGTCAGCTAGTTAGGAATAAGAGATGGAAATTTGATTTCATGTGATTTCGAAGTATTTTTTTACAACTGAATAAAGAACATTTTATGAAAATATTCGTTATATGGAGATAGATATTTCGCTATATAGAGACTGTTTTTAATGTAATCATGGGAAAAGGGGAACATTCCTACTAAAAATTCGTTATATAGAGAAATTCGATGTATGGAGTTTCATTATAGAGAGACTTGACTGTATTTATAAAGAAATTGTCTTTATTAAATTCTAGTAAGTAAAATTTAAGTATTAAATTTGTTTATTTAGTTTTCAGTTAAATCAAAATATTTTATCACTACTGAAATTACACTTTTAGTATTGGTCACTTGGGTGGCCCATTACTAGCAAATCACGAAATAAGCAATCCAGTAATGGACCACCCCTCCTAAAATCTTAAAAATAAATAAAATTTTGTAAATGGCCATTGGTATATTAAATTCAACGTTTTATATTGCTAACCAAACAAAAACATTCAATTTTTAAGGAAAAATAAAAAAGATATAAAACTAAGTAAGTAAAGTCTGCTCTTAGCATGTTCATTAAGATTTTTAGTGAAAAACAGAAAAACTGTGAAACTTTATTTTCTGCTTCCTAATTGTTTTGACGAAAAGTGTAAAAAATTAATCCAGCTTATAAAGCATGCAAGGTAGAGTTCAGAAAAAAATAATAAAAGCTTAACTATTATTTATTATTTTTTATAAACCAAAAAGTGCGAGGTGGCCCATTACTGGAAGGTGGCCCATTACTGGCACATCTACCCTACTATTACCACAATTAGTAAAAAAAAATATAGACAATCAATACTAGCTCAAGTTATTATGACCTTTCCTTAAAACAATAGCCAATATGGTTATTAACACTTTATAGGTAGGAAGTATTGATAAAACATATAAATGATATAGACAATTTACTTAAATTACTATTAATTATACAACAACAAATTTTTGTTCGAGATGTCAGCAGAAAGATATGATCAAAACACCTTACCTTATACTTTCTTTGCTGGATTACTTTTCTAATCACAGGTAGTTCCACGATGTAGCGGTAATATGGCACAACAGTTCAGTTTAGTTCTTTCTAATAAAGATACGCACAACACTTTAGTCCACACTAGACGATATGGCACGACACTTTATCACACACTCGACGATCCGGCACGATACTTTAGCACACACTCGATGATACGGCACGACACTTCAGGACACATTCGACGATACGGCACGACACTTTAGCATACAATCGACAATCCGGCACGATGCTTTAACACACACTCGACGATATGGCACGACCACACAAGAATTCCACTGGATACTCCGGCATTAACAGACTGCAACACAGCTCGCTGGTTACTGGTTTCAGGCGATTCTATCCCGACGCTGCCAACAATTTGTCGGACGTTCCCCTCAGTCCACACAACTTTGAAGAATGTCCGTGGTAGATATAGCTGCCACCACCGATATTACTAGGTGGTATCGGTCACCCACTGTGAGATTGGTGTAAATGAAGACTTACGCTAGTAACTGAATTATCAGTTTATTAAGAATATATGTACACACAAAATACGCTATTTACAAATATATACAACTACAACTCGGATATAGGTGATCCGGTTCAACATTAAATTAGATACCGTAAAGATTGGTTGTGTACTATTCCAATTACACTTTCCACCTCACACTCAATACACGTTAAATTCACTTTTTTGGAGCTCAACCTTGAGTCTCCCAACACAAGTATACTGGGCCTGCACTTCTTAGCCCAGAACACGAAACACCAGGACGTCTGTGTCCTTTGCGCACCAGAAAACGCACACTTTACGCTCTTCCACCCAGAGCAACCTCTAGGTACGACACCTAGGTGAGGACTCTATGATCTGAGGCAAACTTGCCCTCTCCAAATCACTGCTTTCCCCCACCTAAACCCCTTTGGAGCCTCCTCATTGGACACTCCATTCTTTTCTTGCTTAGTGGCATGCTACTAATCTGCTCACCATCCGCATACTTCACTGACAGGCGGACATGCCTCTCAGCTATCTCTTTTCTCTAACACCCCACCTGTAAAGGATTAGCTGGCAATTCCTTTTTCCACGAAGAAGGAATGTCACCTTGGAAATTCTGTACGCAACCATACAATATGAGATATTCAAATAGAGAAAGAGTAGAAATTACATTCTTTAGCACAGGTGCTATCAGATCCTGACAGTGACAGTTGTTTCTTATAAATAATAATAACAAACAAGTGAAATTTAGCTCCTACGGTAATAAAACTGTATATTATTCTTTCTCGCCCAGAGCTGCTAGAGCGTACCAACTTAATGCTGGAATCTGTCGTAAGCAAAAGGCGGGGTCAAGGCATATGCCATCTAGCGGCAGGGGTGCATAACTAGAGGATGACGTGGGTTTGACGTCATATATGCGCAGATGTTTATTATCTCCATATCTTTTGCGCATATTTTCTGAATTTTCTCTCAGTCATGACAAATTAATCAAGTCTACGAGGTTTATTGCAAAACATTTTTGTTATAGTTTGTTTCGATAAAGTCATGTACATTTAAAAAAATAGTCACAATCATTTTAATTTTATTTTGGGAGAAAAAGTACTAATTAGTACTCATAAGTACCATATCATGCTAAGAAAAATATTGACTTTTACCCTAAAATTAAAATAATAATGAGACTTTTTTTAAATACACATATTTTTAATTAAAAAGATCTGTGTTTTTTAAAAAAATATCATTGTCATTTTAATTTTAGGGTAAAAGTCAATATTTTTCGTAGCATTATATGGTACTTATGACTACTAAGTTGGTACTTTTTCTCTCAAAATTAAAATGATATTGTGATTATTTTTTTAAATGTACATGACTTTACCGAATCAAACTATAGCAAAAATATTTTGCAATAAACCTCGTAGACTTGATTAATCTGTCATGATTGAGAGAATAGCTTGAAATTTATGAATGAATTTTTAATATGAACTCTCAAAATAACTTTGTCTGTTTAAAAAAAAAAAAAAAAAAAAAAGAGTCTAAGCAACGATTTTAGAAAAATTATTGTCTAAAACGTTAAATATTTAAACAAATAAATTAACAATATTTCTTTGTTTAACAAAACAACATTTAATACATACATTTAAAATTAAAGTTATTCCGAATATACGTATAATAAAATAGGTTTTTAAATTAAAAGAATGAAAAGTTTGCAAGTTAAATAATAAAAGTCGATACGACCAAGAAAACATTGGATTTTTATCGTCTGAAATTGGTAAATAAAAAATGCAGCTTGTTGTAAATAAAAGTTGAATATTTTATTTAGTATTAAATTCTATACATTTCTAAATATTGATAAATATTATATTATCATATGAAATACTACGGTGTATATCACTTTGTATAATTTAGCTCATCAAAAAATTACTAAAATGTGACACTATTTCAAAATTCTGCATTTATATAATAAGTACTTACAAAATTTAATGAGTCATCTTTCATTACATTAAAAGCGTAATTAAAATCGAACATATTTTAATCAGCGATATTTGTATCGCATAGTTAAATGATATTTCATCTTAGTATATTTTATGTTAATATTTAGTCGTACTACACTTATTTATTCTATATTTATTTACAATATTTCAAACCTAAAACTTATTCTACGAAATATTTTAAAGTAACATTTTATAGAAACAAAAAAATTTTGTTGCCATTCACACAAAAGAAACTGCCATAATCCTCTACTTAATAATCCTCTAGTTATGCACCCCTGCCGCTAGATGGCATATGCCTTGACCCCGCCTTTAATCTTGCGGACAGCTGTTCCATAGAAGTTGGAACGCTTGAAATATATGCAGTTTTGTTCCCGCCGCAGTGAGATAATAGTGTTGCATATTTTCAGCTATGGTGGCGCCTTTTATTATTTATAACAATATGAGGTGCGCCTCTGTTTATAAAGATCGGTCAGGTCTTGTCTAAATGATTTATCAGAGGACTCATAAGTAGAATAAAATAAAATTTTAAAGAAAGAAATGAATATTTATAAATAATATTTATAAGGTAAATCTACAAAAGACAATTCAGATGCCAAGAAAATATTATACATTTTAGTATAAATAAATTAAAGATTTTTTTTTTTAAATATTTGCTTTTCAACTGAAATCTTTTGGCGCCTTTACTGCTTCGGCGCCTGTGTGCGCCGCACACTTTGCACACTGAGTCGGAACGCCCCTGGCCTTAAGTCATTTCGAAAAAAAGAAAGTAAAAACGGACATTGACGTACAATTTAAATAATTGCCCAAATAAAACGTGTTTCTCTAACTGCTTCTTTACTCGATGAAAAAAATGCAGAGACAGGATATCTGAATAGTATTATGATAATCAAAACAATAAGTATTTACGACTTATACAAGTTAATTTAAAAATTGGTCTTTATGACTTATACAATTTAATTTAAAAATTGGATTGGTAAATATTTTTCTCCATAGAAATGAAAAAATTCTTAAAATGGAAATGCAGCTTATAGCGGGGTTAATTAAACAGCTAGTTAAATGATAAAACAGCATTTTTCTTAAAATTAAAATGAACCGTGTTGTAAAGAACACAGGTTGTCACAAGCTGTTCCTCTCATTTTTAATTTGGCTAGATTTGCTTATATTTCAAACCTTTCTTGATCTTGATTTACGCCGTTCTTTGGATAAACTTTTACTGCGAGATATCCGGCGTCTAGATGCATTGATTTTGTACTTTCCATTGGTCATCTTTTTTAGAATTCCTTTTTCGATAGCATTTTCCAGTATTGACTTGACGATGTCTTGCATATCGATGAGGACAATGCAGATTGGAATTACTCGAATAGTGGACAAATATCCAATTATGTCCACTAAAGTACACCCTTTAGTTCCACCAATATGACTAATCGCTTTGAAAATTTCTTTTTCGAGATTTATAATTTTGCGAGAATTAGAATTTAGCGAATTTAGCGAATTTGAAATTTAACGAAATGGTTATCTACTTTATCATTGCGCGTGCTCACCTGCGTGGAAATTATGATCATGGAGTTTCTATGAAAGCATGGGCGTATTCAGCACAACTTACCGATAACGCGATAACTTACCGAATTAATCAATGCTACGACCGCGAAATTAAAATCAAGGCGAAGTGTGACGTCAGCTGCAATTCAACAGGACAGTTTTCATTGGTACTACAATTCGCTTTCTTACTGCCCTACAATCGGTTGGTAACATTGGTTACTTCGGTAAGTTGCACTGAACACGCCCCATGAAACTCCACAGTAACTATACTAATGTTGTAATGCAATAAATAAATAAATAAATAAAATAAAATAAATTGTAATTTAACAAATTACAACGACTAATTTAGAAAATGATACTTCAAAAGACTCAATTTTTAAAGACTTATAAATAAATTCTATGTTTAAATTAATAATCATAATAAACATCATTTTTAGGATGATCATAACGAGTCATATATTACGTACTCCGTGCATTAAACATTAATATTCCTAGACTAATGGTTGTTAGGAATTGATAAATTAAGTTATTCCAGTTTATTCACAGAAAATCGTTTGCATATTTGCAATTGTGATATTTAATTTATTTATAAGACGCGACTCGTTGCTATGGAAGCGAAGCTGTTTTTTCGTCTGCTTTGCTTTTTATATTTTTTATCTTACGAGATGAGTTAAAAGTTTAGATAAAAAAGTTGGCATCAATTTTTGATGGAATGTAAAAGAATTTTTTAGAGAGAATGTTTATATTTTTTTGTTTGTCGTGCGTGTCTTGAGTTTTATTGAAGAACTATGTTATTTTTATGAAAAGGCACGCAGAAATGCATATAGGATCATCTTTCCAGTTTTTAGTATGATGATCAGAAATTATCAAGGTAAAAGCATTTATATTTTGTACATATTATACATTTTGTACATAGTATGTAAATAGTTTGAATTCAATATTTCTTCATATTATTATTCTAAGCACATAATAAAATTTATTAAAAGAAAATTCAAGAATATTTAGAAGATTTTTGAACCCAAATAAGTTTTGATTGTTTACAGAACAAGTCTGGCGCCCGAACAGGGACATTTGAATAATACTGTTGAGATATTGAATTGTTTTTATAGCGTATAGTGTTTTCATAAGCTGTGCATTACTACTTAATTTTTTTAAGATGAATAAGCTAAAGAAAAAGCGTACGCCGCTACGTTCGTCATTTACCAGAACTTTAAATGTTTTGAATGAAGAAATTAACAGCGAGTCATTAGATAAGGGTAAAATTTCAGACGATTTTAGTAAATTAGAAAACTTGATTCATGAAATTAAATCTATCGATGAAGCGATAATTGAACTCATGTTAGATGATGATAAATGCGATGAAGAGGCTATTGAAAATGAAGTAGTGGAAAATGAAAGTTATTCAGATCAATTTATTACCATTAAGCGTAAAGTTAGTGAAGCATTGGATAAAAATAAACGTAATCAAGATAATAGTGAAAAAAGCACAGATTACGGTTATTCCAAATCAAAGCATTATAAATTACCTAAGCTAAATATTAAGCCATTCGATTCGCAGTTAATAAATTATCTTTCATTTTGGTCCCAGTTTCAGAAAATTCATGAAGACATAGATTTGGATAATAGTGACAAATTTCAGTATCTTATCCAATCTGTAGAACCTGGAACCAGTGCCAGGCGTTTGTTAGAGAGTTATCCAATGACCGCAGTTAATTACCCCAAAGCTGTCGAGGCATTTCAAGAGCGTTTTGGAAATAAAGATTTACTAATAGAAGTGTACGTAAGAGAATTCCTGAAATTGGTTGTAGCTAATGTACAGGCGCACGGCAAAGATAAACTTCCCTTATCAGATTTATTCACGAAAGTCGAGGCATATTTAAGATCGTTAGAATCAATGGGTTTAAGTTTAGAAAGCAATTCGGCGTGGCTCTATCCCATGATAGAATCCAGCTTATCGGAAGATGTATTAAAAGCATGGCAGCGATATAATATTTCAATTACATCAAACGTTGTTAGTAATAATAATGCATTGTCAACGAAAGCAAATATACTAAGTTTGATGGAATTTCTGAAACAAGAAGTTGCAAACGAGGAAAGATTCAAATTAGCCAAATCGAGTTTTATAGAGCTGGGCTCTAAAGACAAACCTAAAGAAAAGTTAAGAAAAGCAGAAAGTAAAATACCTACTGCGGCAGGGCTATTTAGCGCAAAAGAACGCCTTTGTTTATTTTGCAGTAAATCTCATGAAAGCAAGGACTGCGTTAGGGCTAGATCTCTTTCCTTTAATGAACGGAAGGCTGAAATTAAGAATAAAAATTGCTGTTTAAAATGTCTTCGTTTTGGTCACCACGCTAAAGTTTGCAAAGTTTTTATTCGTTGCCACGTTTGTTCTAAACCCCATACCGAGTTATTATGCCCTGAAATTTCAATGTGTAAAGAACCAGAAAATACAGCTAAGACCCCAGAAGTAATTCAAAGCACCATAGCAAATAAGCAGTGTTCTGCTGAAGTAGCCCTTATGACTTTAGAAATAGTTATTAAAGGTCGAATAACAAAGAAAGTACGAGCGTTACTTGATTGTGGGTCGCAAAAGAGCTATATTTTAAAAGGTACAGCTGAAGAATTAGGTTTAAATCCCATTTCTTCTGAAGCTATTGTACACACTTTGTTTGGTGGTACGCAAACAGAAGCTAAATCTCACAATAAATTCCAAGTTGAGTTAAGTTCTTCTGATAGACAGAAACAAACGAAAGAAGTCTTAGAACTTTTGGATCAAGATATAATTTGTAATAATATTCCTCGGATACCGAAAGAATCAGTAATTAAAGAGCTTAAACAAAATAAACTGTGGATTACAGATTTAGGAGCAGGAAGTCCAAAAATTGAAATTTTGATTGGAAGCGATTACTACGGACAACTTCTTACAGGTCGAGTAAAACAGTTAAAGAGCGGTCTTACAGCAATAGAGACAAAGTTTGGATGGACACTTTGTGGTCGTTTAGAAAGTACGTCACAGTCTTGTCTAAATTATGGAAATATGTTTATCACGAACATAGCTTTAAAAGATATGAAGATTCCAGAATTATGGAAGTTAGAGACAATCGGTATAACAGATCCCTGTCAAACTTTGTCTAAAGCAGAAGAAGAAGAACTCGCTCATGATAATTTTATAAAAGAAGTTGATAGAAATATAGAAGGTCGCTATATTGTAGGTCTTCCTTGGATTAACGGCAAACGTGAGATTCCCTCAAATAGGCACATAGCTGAACGAAGATTGATAAATTCAACAACCAAATTAAAATCAATGAAAATGTTTGAAGAATATGCTAAAGTTTTCTATGAATGGGAAGAAGAAGGCGTTATAAGTAAAGTACCAGATGAAGCACTCAAGATTCCAGGACATTTTTTACCTCATCATCCCGTCATCAAACCAGATAGTCTTACTACAAGTGTTCGACCAGTTTTTGATGCATCGTGTAAGGTAGGGAGGTCTCCTTCTTTAAATGATTGTCTCTTTAAAGGACCAAACCTCATCGAACAAATTCCTGCAGTGTTAATAAGATTTCGTGAGAAAGCTATTGGGGTAGTAGCCGATATAAGAAGAGCATTTCTTCAAATTGAAGTCAAAGAATCAGATCGGCATTTCTTGCGATTTTTATGGTGGAAGAGTCCTGACGAATTTCAAGTTTATCAACACAATAGAGTAGTTTTTGGAGCAACTTGTAGCCCATTTTTGCTAGGTGCAGTTATAAGATATAATTTGAGTAATGTTGATGAAGAAAACAAACAGATAGCTGAGAAGCTTATGAAATCATACTATATAGATAACTGCGTTACTTCAGTCGACAATGTGCCTGAACTAGAAAATTTTATTTCAAAATCTACAGAAATCATGGCTGATGCGAAAATGGAATTAAGAATGTGGGAATTCGGACCAATTAAAAGTGAAGACAGCAGTTTCCTTAACGAAAAGAAGGTGCTCAGCAAAAATGTAACAACGATAGTTCCGGTTTTAGGGTTGAAGTGGGACACAATGGAAGATAGTTTGAAGATCGCTCATAAATTTAGTGATGAGATAGAAAATCTGTCGAAAAGAAAGATATTAGCTGTAACCCAGGGGATCTTCGATCCAATAGGATTTTTAGCCCCAGCATTGTTGCCAGCCAAACTGATAATTCAAGACGCCTGGTCAACGAAATTAGATTGGGATGCTCCACTTCCAGAAGAAATCCGAAATAATTTTCAAAAATGGTATAACGAACTCAAGTATTTAAATGACGTGAAGATAAATAGACGTGTAGGCTATGGTTGTAAAGAAAAATGGTCTATTCATACATTTTGTGATGCAAGTACCAGAGCTTATGCAACAGCAGTTTTCTTACGTTGTGAAGATAAAGACGCAGTCTTTGTACAACTTTTAGGAGCTAAGTCTCGTCTTGCACCAAAGAAAAATGTAACCATACCACGTTTAGAGCTTCTTGCTTGTATTTTAGGAATAAGGTTGACTAAATTTGTTTTGAAAGCCTTTAATTGTATTTCCATACCAGTAAAGTATTGGACCGACTCTTCGACTGTTCTCGCTTGGATTCGAAGAAATGATCAATGGGGAACGTTTGTAGGCAATAGAGTTAGAGAAATTTGTAAATTTTCCGAATCTCAACAATGGAACTTCGTACCTGGTCATCTCAACCCTGCTGATCTACCTTCTCGCGGATGTAGTCCTAAACAGCTGCTGAAGATGAGATGGTGGGAGGGACCAGAATGGTTGAAGTTATCAGAAGAAAATTGGCCACATTCAGAAACAAGCCCCAACGAAGAATTAGTAATGATGGAAAAGAAGAAAACTGCAGTACCTACTCTTTTATGTTCTAATTCACTTGAATTTATGATATATAGTAGAATTTCAAAATTTGGTAGATTTATTAATGTCGTATGTTGGGTGAAGAGATTCATAATGAAGTGCAGAAATCGAAATATATGTTTTCCATCAGAATTGTCAATTGAAGAAAAAGAAGATGCGGAAAGGTCGCTCTGGTCAATAATACAATCTGAAAGTTTTGGTAATACTACTGATGCAATAAAAGGATTAAAGGTTATGAAAGATCAAGAAGGTTTGTTGAGAGTAAAAACAAAGATATTAGAGCGGGATGACGAGTTTTCTTTCAGATATCCAATTTTATTACCATCGAAACATCATGTAGTGAATTGTCTGATTCAAGAATGTCATTTAAAGAATTGTCATGCTGGACTTCAAACAGTTGGATCCATTTTGAGAGAAAAATATTGGATAATTTCTTCTAGACGCATCATTAGAAGTCAATTGTCTAAGTGTTACAGATGCAAAAGATACTCTGCAAAGCCATATACTACACCTCCAATCCACCTACCTCTAGATCGAGTCAGAGATTCCAAAGTTTTTGAAGTTGTTGGAGCTGATCTTTTTGGCCCTCTTTTCGTAAAGCAAAGATCCAAAGTTTGGGTTGTACTTTTTACATGTGCAGTATATAGGGCAATACACTTGGAACTTGTATCCAGTCTCTCAACGGAAGGATTCATTCAGTCACTTCGAAGATTTATATGCAGGAGAGGAAGGCCGACTACTATATACTCTGATAATGGCTCAAATTTTAGAGGAACCAATAACCTTTTAAAATCATTGGATTGGAATGCAATAGTTTCTTCAAAAGAACTGTCTCCTATTAAATGGAAGTTCATCCCTCCAGCAGCAGCTTGGTGGGGTGGATGGTGGGAGCGTCTGATTAGATGTGTTAAAATTCCCTTGATCAGAACACTCGGCACTTCAACTTTAACTTTTGAAGAACTCATGACTGTTCTATGTGATGTCGAAGCAACAGTAAATAAAAGGCCTCTAACCTATATTTTTGAAGAAACAGATAAATTTATACCTTTGACTCCATCATCATTTTTGCAAGACATTGAAGAAATAGGTGTTCCTGATTTAGATGCAATAGATTCAAAGAAACTTCAATCTAGATATAAACACTGTCAAAATATTCGGCAACAACTTAGAAATAGATTTAGAAAAGAATATTTAGCTGAATTGGTCCAAAAATCAAAACAGAAAGGACAAGCTGTCAGACTAGGTGAAGTAGTCTTGATAGAACTAAACCAAAAGAGACTTTATTGGCCTATAGGAAAAATTGTAAAGATTTTCCCAAGTCGAGATGGAGCAGCTAGAGTGGCTGAAGTTAAAACAAGTTCAGGGACCTTGGTGCGTCCACTTCGTAAGCTGTACTCATTAGAGATATCAAGTCCTGATGACCCTGTAATCCAGACTGTGAGTAACAGTAAAACTAGAAGTGGTAGAGTAGTACAGAGACCCCTGAATTGACTTTTCTAGAACTCTAAATGTTTCATTATTATTTTATTATTGTTTAGTTATTATCTTTATTTATTTACATATTTTTTATTTTGAATTAGGGCTTAATTTGATCAAAAGTGATCTTAAGTTTAATTTGGCTTCCGCCTAAATTAAAGGTGGGAGTATGTTAGGAATTGATAAATTAAGTTATTCCAGTTTATTCACAGAAAATCGTTTGCATATTTGCAATTGTGATATTTAATTTATTTATAAGACGCGACTCGTTGCTATGGAAGCGAAGCTGTTTTTTCGTCTGCTTTGCTTTTTATATTTTTTATCTTACGAGATGAGTTAAAAGTTTAGATAAAAAAGTTGGCATCAATTTTTGATGGAATGTAAAAGAATTTTTTAGAGAGAATGTTTATATTTTTTGTTTGTCGTGCGTGTCTTGAGTTTTATTGAAGAACTATGTTATTTTTATGAAAAGGCACGCAGAAATGCATATAGGATCATCTTTCCAGTTTTTAGTATGATGATCAGAAATTATCAAGGTAAAAGCATTTATATTTTGTACATATTATACATTTTGTACATAGTATGTAAATAGTTTGAATTCAATATTTCTTCATATTATTATTCTAAGCACATAATAAAATTTATTAAAAGAAAATTCAAGAATATTTAGAAGATTTTTGAACCCAAATAAGTTTTGATTGTTTACAGAACAATGGTAAAAACTAGTTGGATGTGTCCATCCCAAAACTTTCTTCTATCTCATATATTAAAAAAAAAGTGGTGACCCTAAAGTTACTCACTATCGAATTTCCTCGAACATTTGACCTAGCCTAATGAGATTCTGGTATCCGAAAAGCCTAAAACGCAAAATTTAACTAATATTCTGAGAAAATGAGCTTAATAGTGCCTCATGTTGGGTAATGTATACTAAAACCTAATAAGCATCTATTTATGTCAAGACCCAACAGAATCTGAAATTTGATGGAATTTCGTCCATTAGTTCTTGAGATATAGTTATAACAAAAAATTTCCAAAACGTAGCACAGCAACACCATATCTTGGACAATTTATGCCAAAACGTAAAAAAGCGTCTAATTATGTTATGGTGTAAAAGAATCTGAAGTTTTATGAAATTTTGTGCATTAGTTCTTGAGATATAGCTAGTTTAAAAAAAACCCGTGTAAAATATAGCACAGCAGCAGCATCAGTTGAACGATTTATAGCAAAACGTAATCATCGTGTAATTATTTTATATGTCATTTTGTAACAAAATCTGAAGTTTGATGAAATTCTGTGCGTTGGTTGTTGAGATATAGCTATCGGAAAAATCGTGCAAAATGCAGCATAGCTGCACCACGTGTTGCAAGATTAATACCAAAATGTAATCAGCATCTAATTACGTTATATATTCTAGTGTAACAGAATCTAAAATTTGATGAAGTTCTCTGCATTAGTTCTTGAGATATAGCTATCGCAAAAATCGTGCAAAATGTATCATAGCAGCGCCACCTGTAGGGCAGTTCACACCAAAACCTTATCAGTGGCTATGTATCTCAAGGTATCGCGGAATCTGAAATTTAGTGAAATTCTGTGCATTAGTTCTTGAGATATAGCTATCATGAAAATCATGAAAAAGTGGCATAGCAGCGCCACCTGCAGGCCAATTTACACCAAAACTTAATCAGCGTCTATGTATATCAAGGGGTTACAGAATCTGAAGTTTGGTGAAATTCTGTGCATTAGGTCTTGAGATATAGCAATCTTGAAAATCATAAAAAACGCAGTATAGCAGCGCCACTTGCAGGCCAATTTTCACCAAAAACCAATAGGCACTAATTCATATCAAGGTCTAACTGAATATGAAATTTTATTAAATTTCGAGCATTAGTTCTTGAGATAGAGCGCCCACAATTTTTTGTCACATACAGACAGACTCACAGACAGACTGACAGACTCACAGACAGACATTTTCTAAAAATAGTCAAAAAGTGTTCAGGACCTTCTAAAACGTATAAATCCGTCGAAAACCGGAAGTCGAAAATTTTCATGAATCCAATACTTTCTTCTTGTAAAGATAGAAGAAAGTAAAAACAGTAGATTAAAGATAGTCAACTTTAACTGTTTAAAATGTGCTTTTTTATTTAGTTCATCAGACTGACTTCTGAACGAATCATATTATGTACGACATGGATTAAACATTAATATGCCTAGACCCATCACAAACAAATTTTAAATAAAATTTCAGTTTTACAATTTTCAGAACTGCAGATTTTTAAACTTCCAAATATCACCCATTTAAAATTTTTACACCGTTGCGTAGAGAAAAAAATGCACTTTTTAATGAAATTTGTTTGAAATCTCTATCACAATTTGTTTTTAAATTATTATTATTTTTTTTTTAAAGTTTTTATCTAGACACACGGCAGTGTGTCAGCCAAGTTCACAAAGTAAAAGGCGACACACCGGCCGTGGGTTACATTACCCGAACCATTTCGAGCCACTTTTGACCCCTCAATAACTTAAATTCTATTTGACCTAAACACTTGCGATTTTTTGTATCGTGTAACACCATCTTCTAATTTCCGAACCCTAAATTTTTTTAAAAAAAATCTTTTACCGTTCACGAGAAATTGACGTCTGAAAACCACTGTTTTTCCCACTGACTCACTCATAGAAATGTTTGACTACTTCCAGGTGACTTAGGAGGTTGAAATTTGATGTAGAGGTAGGTTATTGGATCTATAAATAGGAAAAAATCAGAAATCACCATTAATTAAACATTAATGGTTGGTTAGAGGATAAATTTTTGGATTACAATGGAAGTTTATGAGAATTTCACAAAATACCAGAAATAGTGCCAAATTGACGTCTTTTTTGGCGCGTATCAGGGCTAATCTCTGAAACTACCGAACCGATTTCAAAAGTAATGGTACCAAAATGATGCTATTCGCCCCGGTTCAAACATAGACTATATTTTACGTCTGTACCACTAACCAAAAGAGGGTTCAAAAGCAAAAAACATTCTAAAAATGTGAGTTTTGTTTTACTGAAGGGCATAGATGCACAAAATGTGGCATGTTAATTATTTATAAGATATAAATGATCACTAATGACATTTGCTAAAAAATATCAAATTTAAATGGGTGAAAATCCGCGAAGAGCGTTCTAAAAAAGTTCGGAATACCAATTTTAAAACAATCTCAGCAAACAACAAACCGATCTTAAAAGTAATGATATCAAAATGATGATGGCAGTCTTTGCTTCTACATAGGATATATCTTACGTCGATTACACTAACCCAAAGGAGATAAAAGAGCAAAAAATATTCTAAAAATGCGATAACTGTATATTAAGGGACCGGACTGGAAACATAAAGTTTGGCATTTTACAGTTTATGGGAATTTCGCGAAATATCAGAAATAATGCCAAGTTGGCGACACTTTTGGCGAGAATTGGGGCTAATCTCTGAAACCACCGAACCGATTTCAAAATTAATGATACCAAAATGATGGTATTCGCCCCGGTTCAAACATAGGCTATATTTTATGCTTATACCATTAACCAAAAGATGGTGAAGAAGCAAAAAACATTCTAAAAATACAACTTTTGTGTTACTGAAGGACATGTTGGCATGTTAATTATTTATAAGATATAAATTATCTCTAAGGGCATTTGATAAAAAATACGGAATTCAAAAGAGGTGAAAATGTTCGAAAAGCGTTCTAAAAATGTTCTAAATTGGGATTTTTAAGCAATTTTAGCAAACAACAAACCGATCTTAAAAGTAATGATATCAAAATGATGGTGATAGTTCTTGCTCCAATATAGGCTATATCTTATGTCGATTCCACTAATCCAAAGAGGGTAAAAGAGCAAAAAGGGTTCTAAAAATGCGATGTCTGTATGTTAAGGGCCTAAAAACATAAAATTTGGCATGTTCATTAATTATAAGACATAAATGATCACTAAGAACATTTATGAACAAATACAAAATTTAAAATGCGCGAAAAGCGTTCTAAAAACTTTCTAACTAGCAATATTTAAGCAATCTTGGGTAGTTAGCGAACGGATTTAAAGAAAAAAAAGATGCCAAAATGATGGAGACAGTCCTTGCTCTAACAAAATTATTGGATAAATTACCAGATTACAATGGGAATCTATGGGAATTTGGCAAAATACCAGAAATAGCGCCATGTTAGCATGACTTTTGGTGCGTAATTTTTGTCGTCAATATAGCAATATTTCGCCAAGTTGGCTACAAACGTTTTTGATTGACGAAATAATCAAGTAGTACCCAATCACGTAAAACAAACATCCTTATTAGTGGAATTTAAAAGAACATAAGTAGTCCTAATGTTAAATTTTTAAATTTAACTGAAAAAAAACAGTGAATAAATGCATGAAAAAGCTGAAAGATTAATTAATCTATACTAATATTATAAAGAGGAAAGATTTGTTTGTTTGTTTGAATTGAATAGGTTCCGAAACTACTTGACGGATTTGAAAAATTCTTTCACCGTTCGAAAGCTACGCTATTTCCGGTGAACATAGGCTATATTATATTTTCAAAAAAAAAAAAAAAAAGAAGAAGAAGAAATTTTTACTAAAATACCACTTATATAACCCAGGGTGTAGAAAAATGACCTTAAAATTACCTTACATCGCGTCCGCTGCGAATACTATTGATTATAATCTATATACATAAAACAAAGTCGGGTTTTTTATACCATTTATAAATAAGAACGGATGGATCGATTTTTATGAAATTTTGTATGAAGGTATCTGAGACCTTAGTTTAACATATAGGCTACTTTTTAGCCGATTATCTAAAAGGAGGGAACTGTTTTTAGTAGTTAAATTTAATGGGATGAAGCAATAGTAACAATTTGCGGTGTCAGTAGTGACACGAGACTGGGCGACGCTGTTCCCGTAGCAAAGCGAGGGCGGGCAGCTAATATTAAATAAAACTAATTTAACTAATTTAACCTATTTATTTCAAAAAGGAAACAAATACCTACTTATTTGACAAAAAATAATGATATCCTGTCAAAAACATGAATGTGAAGAAAGAATGCCAAGTTCGTTAAAGGTTTCGCTAATAAAAGAAGTGAGATCTAACTGCAAACCAAGTTCTTTCGGATCTCCTTAAATCATAACTCCTGTCATGCATAATATTATTCAACTGCTTAAAAGGATTTGTTATGTTACTTGTTATTCAATAGAGCGACTTGGCAAGTTTTCAGCTACCAACATTAATCTTTGAGTCGGAGTATAATTTAATCTAGAATCTGATTGGCAAAGATCTAGTCAATCGAGTGTTCGAATAAGTATATTGAAGTTAAGGTACTGATAAGTTAAGGAAGGGATCAACTTTAATTTCTGATCAACTAAATAGAAAAAATTGAATAAGAGAAAACTTGCTAAGTCGCTCAATTGAATAACAAGTAACATAACAAATCATTTTAAGCAATTGAATAATATTATGCATGACAGGAGCTATGATTTAAGGAGCTCCGAAAGAACTTGGTTTGCAGTTAGATCTCACTTCTTTTATTAGCGAAACCTTTAACGAACTTGGCATTCTTTCACATTCATGTTTTTGACAGGATTACTCTTTTTGTCATTGTGGTAAAAAAAAGTATTCTATTTTTGGACATTAAACTTGGACCAATCAGGAAACGAATTTAAAAAAAAAACAGAAGTATTTCGTTTTTGGACATTAAACTTGGACCAATCAGGAAACGAATTAAAAAAAAAAAAGTGTATTTTTTAGATTGGCCACTAACAACACCAAAAAGAATTTTTATTTGAAAAATATCAATTTTGCATTCAAATAAAATGGTACTACTAGGTTATCCCGTCGACTAAAAAATTATCGCCAAACTATAAGATTAAATGCCAATAATGGATGACCGTGAATCTCACATTCAATGATATTAAATACGATTCACGTGCTTAAAATGTCATTAAGTGATTTTTATTTCATTTTTTTTTTATTTAAATTTTTATTAATATTCTACTAATTATTTGTTTTTTCATTATTTAAAATAAAAAATTATGTAAATATATAATTTGGCTATTAGTTTGGCGATTTGTATAATTTGGCGAAAATGGTCGACGGGATAACAGAGTAGTACCAATTATAGTTACCAATTATATCAATATGTATAATTTGGCTATTAGTTTGGTGATTTGTATAATTTGGCGAAATTGGTCGAAGGGATAATAGAGTAGTACCAATAAAATTTTGAAATTTATCAAGAGATGCTTTCGCATGAGTTAACAGCCGAAGAAATCGCCAAATACTACGTACTTTACTTACGCACTCCTTTTTAATTGTGATCATTTCAGTGATTTGAGAGCGTAGTTAGATTACATGTCTGTTAAATTTCTGTTTTATTTAAAATATTTTACTTTATTGCTGAAGTTTTATCTTCGTTATGGAATAGAAACCGTAAGCAAATGCTGAATTACTTATATTAACTTAAGCGCAAACTTATTAATATTTCATGGTTGTCTGTACGCGATAGAGATCGAATTAGAAAAAAGTTGCTTAGAAAGCATTTAAAACATGAATTTTATTTATTCCTTTTTAAATAAAAAGAACACAAAAACAAAAATAATGATATTTTGAAGTTTCATAATTGCAGCGAAAGAGCGAAACATAAATAAACCCATTTAAATCGTCCTAAATCCTGCCAAAGAACTTTTACACAATAACCAATGAGATGCGTTTTGTTTGGGCGTTGCCATTAAACAATAACAAAAGATCACGATTTCTGTGCCACACCCGTTAGCGTAATATATATAGAGATAATTTCGTTTGTTATGTTTTTTTTTAGTAATATTTTTTTTTGTATAAATTATTTTAATATTCCAAATTTAAAAAGAACTCTTGTTAAGATATTTTTAATACGGCTTTTTATAATGCTTTATGTATCTCATATTTAAAATTATTCTTTTTTTTTCTTAGTAGCGAAAACCCTGGACATTCCCTTTTTCTATTTATTTTATGATCGTTCTCACGAGAATAAAGGCATTGGTGTGAATGAAAGTGAAAGCTTCCCATTCCCTTATCTAGCATAAATAACACCCATTCGTACGAATGCTTTTACTATCCTGAAATAATTGTACTATTTGAGTAAAGTGGTCCTTTGTTGTTTTTTTCGAAGAAGAGTAGCTTCTGGCTTGCTCGTAAAGGGCATATATTCAGCCTTGTTAAAAATTGGCCCACACGCATAGTTTATTGCTTGCGTACGTGAATGAATAGTACCCTAAAATTTTATAACCCATGACAAACGTTGACTGTCATTTGAGGCGGAGTAGATATTTCCCAGACCCTTAAAGTTATTTTATGACCGATTTGAGATAAAGGTGCCAATTCACGGTTATCGGCGGGCACTGGTTTGCAAGCAGGTGCAAATTTTAGAAACAGCTGTCCCTGCTATCTGACCACGTGATTGAGAGGAGGGGACGCGAGCGATGACCATATTTGGTCATGAGAGAGGGTGACTGTTGCATTGCCCAATGAGGTGGACCCTAGGAGCGGGAGAGAAAGGGGGGAGCAGTAGTCTTCCTGGTATTTGGTGCCCCTTTTTTGATGGCAGAGGAGCATGCAATTCGGTTTGGAGATGAGGTAGTTCACTGCTAGCTATCTAACGAAGAGGAGGTGAGAAGAAATAGTCCCGTCCTTCACTGAGGGGAGTTTTTCGGCAGAAAAAGACAGAACTTGAGTAGACGTGAAGGTCTACACAGCGAATTTTCTTTCAGCCCCGTGCCCTCTCGGAGGAATAGAAGTGGAATCGGTTGAAGAGAAACTTATCAGTTCATAACATGTCTCTGTCCTCCCTTTTCCTGACATGAAGTTAAGTTACAGACTCAAGTCTCAGCGAATTTTCTTTCAGCCCCGTCCCCTCTCGGAGGAATAGAGGTCGAAGCAAATGGTATTTGTGCCATGCAGCCGAGACCTTGTTGAAGAGAAACCTATAGAGTGTCCATAGGAATTAATACTCACTTGTATGCTTGGAACTAGAATGGTGAGTCAAACCAGTGTCGCCTTTTTTGAAAAGAGACTAGAATGGTGATTTTAATGAACTAGGAAGCTGTAGTATCGACTATTCTCAAGATTATCGAGAAATGTTGTGATACTAAAAAAATATACTACTTGGAGCTCGGAGGTAAGCTACTCTCAATGTGTTGTTAAGTAAATGAGTATAGTGCATAATAAGTTGTTATACTTCTATAAATAAGTATACCTAATATCGGATGTTTTACATCCCTAAGAATGTTATTAATTTACAAATGCTCTTGTCCAACATTAAGTGTACGCAGTTTAATTACTGTCGATCTAATATGAAAATGAAATAGTTGTGAGTAAATCTCACTTCAACATACATTGTACTTTCATCGAAGTGAGAGTGAGTATTATTTAATTAAATAAAAGGGATTTTTTTTATGTGAAAACAAGTTGTTATTGATACATACCATTTCAACATGTCTTATACTCTCACTCTGTTTAGTAGAAGTTGAGAAAAAAAAAAAAAAAAGGAAGAAAATGTATACTTCGTGTTGTTTTATTTAGAAATTCATGTTAGACTTGATTAGAGATGATGAATATAAACCTTCTTATTAGTTTTCTTTTCACTATTAAAATGTTGAGGTGAAATTAAGTTTTTAAGTGATAATTTAACTCAAAGTTAAATCCTAGTTGCATTTAGTCTTGAATAAAATAGTTTTTTATTTAAAGTTTTAAATTTCTAAATACAGGATTGATTTAGTATAATTAAGTGATAATTTTTGAAATTGTAGAGATTCTTCTAAATGTTTATAAGAAAAGTGAATATTTCATTTGATTTCTTACTCATAGATTTAAGGTAATTTTATAAGGATTATATCTATCTCTACATAAACTAATTTACAAGAATATTTTTTTTTAATACTAATCACTATACGAAATTGGCCAAAATATCATTGTTGATTTCTGGGGTGTTTATTCTTATTATTTCTTGTGTTTTAATTTTTTCAGATTTATATCTTTCTTTGCCTTCTTGAAAATAAGAAGGATTTCAGGGTCTTTCTTTTCTCTTTTGTAATGCTAGATTGAATCTTGTATTTTAAAATTATTAGTATGAATTTAATATCTCAGGAATCAACGGTGATAAATGTTGGGTTCTACTGCAGATCAAGGTTTAGTACTTGAGACTGGTTCAAATTGAGAATCCTGTTGTGTTTTTTCTTATTTACTTGTATTCATTAAATTTTAAAGAATCTTAAATAATATTTGTGTTTATCCTTTTTATCGTTTTAATTTGCCTTTTAGTTTATTTATTTTAGTGATTTCTTAATGTTAACTGGTGTAATCTTAATTTAATTAATTCTCTTTTTTATATAAGCACCTAATTTAATTATTTAAATCAACAACAAGATTCATGTGATTGGAAATTTGACCCAAATCTCATTAAAGTCTTTAATAAAGCTGAAGAACATTTATTGACCCATAATAACTAAGTTTAATTTGCTGAGAAGAAGTTGCAATTAATTAAAGTAATGATCTGTAGCAGAGGTTTAATAAAAAGAACCCAACAAAATAAATGGTGCCGTGTGTGAAAAGCCTGATTATTGTGGTACAATATGTATAAAAATAGTACTATGAAGTAGAGCCTATTTATTACAACAATAGCCTGAATTTTGATATATATTTACTATATTAAGAGTGAAACGAAATGAAAATATATGTGTTTTGTGATTTTATTGTGTATTATGTTTGATTATTTTAGTGTATGTTATGCATATGCAATAGGGGTGTACATAGCTTACTAATTTCAAATGCTTTTTTTTTAGCTAGGCAATTTTACCGGGTTTTCAAAAAACTATTTAATTTGAAATTTTTACTGTTATATTTACATTTAAATGAGTGTTTGGGCTTACTGAGTAAATTATATGCCAATATAAGTTATGTATTTATGTATTTTTTATTTATTTTTTTTTCTCTCTTTCTTGGGCATCTGAGAATTAAGTAGCAGTTAAATTACTTTATTTTCTATTATTTTATTTTTAATTCGGTGTGAAGTTTTGCCTAAAAATGACAGAAAACCAGCATTTCAAGGAGCTCGCTCTTATTCAGAAAAAGAGTGCTTTAATCGAGAATGTCAGCCTTATTCCCCCTTTTAGTGGCGAAGGCAACTCTTGCTCATTTTCTGCATTTTTAGAAAAGTATGAGCAGTTGTCCGAGTTCTTTAATTGGTCAGAGGATGAAAAAAAATTTGCCCTACTAAGTAGATTAAGTGGGAATGCTGCTAGGATATATAAATTGCACCGCACTAAGGGAACTGTAGAAATAATTAAAGTACTTAAAGAGAGATATACGCAAGAGCTAGCCCCTGATATTGCTTTGACCCAATTTTTGAATTTTAAACAAAATCCCCATATGCCTGTTCAGGAATTCTATGACAGAGCATATGATTTGTCCCTTAAAGCATTAGTAGTCGAGGGTGTAGAACAGAATGTTGCTGATAAAAGCAGGGAAGCTCTACTGCATTCTATGTTATTAAGTAATTTAGTTCCTGAGATAAGAAGAGGAGTTATAACTAGGTGCCCTAAGACACCTGTTGAAATTCTAGAATTTGCCCTCCTTGAGGAAAAAGCATTAAAGAGTGTTAATCCTTTATATAACATGCAGGTAGAGAATATGAACCCTTTTTTCCCCCAAATTGCCCAGCAAAGTGTTGCATGTGCTGCTATCCAGCCAAGTCACCCTAATCAGTCAGAGCAGGAGATTAGTAAACTGCGGGAGCAGGTAGAAGCTCTTACTAGTAAATTAGAGAGATTTTTAGAGGGTAGCAATCAGCAAAGAGACTTTCACACTACTGAGAGGCCTCAGTATAGAGAATTAATCTGTTACGTGTGTTCCCAAACAGGGCACATAGCCAGATTTTGCCCCCAAAACCAAAATGCTAATAGAGGGAACTTTCAGAATTTTAGAGGAAGAGGTAGGGGTAGTTATTCTCAGTCCCACCAAAATCGCAGGGGAGGATATAATAATTACAGAGGTAGAGGGAATAGAAATAATGATTATAGTGTAAATATAGAAAGCGAGAATGTTCAAAGCTCAATTAGTGAAGGGAATAATCAAAACAATTCTTTAAACAGGTAAGGGCTGGTGTCGATTTGGTCGAATCGTCTCCATCAAGGCCTCTAGACCCCCCAATTATTTTTAGTATGTTTTCACCCCAGTCTTATCATTTACCTACTGTCTTCATAAATGTAAATAATGTGTTTTTTAATGCGCTGTGTGATACAGGATCTGCTATAAATATTTTAAGTAATACAATACTTAATGATTTAGATTCTTATGAAATTGTAGAGTGCAACACCCCTATTTTAACGGTGACTGGCGAGAGAGTGCTTTTAAACCATAAAATTTCCTTAAATTTTAAATTTAATAATTTATTATGTCAGTCTGAGTTTTTTATTGTCCACGGTAAGTTGGCCGATGAGTTTAGTGTAATTTTGGGGATGCCCTTTTTAAGTAAATATCAGGCTGTAATTAATTGTAAAAATAACAATGTGGTTTTAGATGTTCCTACTGAAACGCAGTGTAAGCAAATAGTAGAGAATCATATGTCAAATGTTTCACCTGTGAAAAATTCTAGAGAAAAAAATGTTGTAAATAGTATAGGTTTAGAGAATAATTATGTAAATACTTGTAATGTGCAATCTAAAGGCAGGCAAAGTTCTGATAGTGAACAGAGAAGTAGGTGTAGTAATAAGAGTACTCCTAGGAAAAGTGTAGACAAAAAGAGTAAGGAATGTATAAAAGAAAAATTTGGGAATCTGGGTAGTGGAAATGAGAAGGTTCAGGGTAATATGTATCCCATTATGGAGGAAAGGGTAGACTCAAGCATAACATTTAATGCGAAAGAGTCAGAAAGTGAAATTGCTCAGGTTTTTTGTTTGCAAAGTATACCAGGGAGTAACTCAAGTACTAATGAGTGTGAAATTAATGAGAATAATGTGCCTTTAGACCTTAGCCAGCAATCAGCGAGTCAAATTGTACAGGAAAATTCAATCTATGTTCATGAAAATTTTTACATATCTGAGGATAATGAAAATGAGTTAGTAAATAGAGCAAATCAGACTAATGAGTTAGGCATTGTTGACAATAATAACAGAAATAGTGAAAGTACTTCCTTAGCTATTTTATGCGAGAGAATTTCTGTCCCCCCCCAGTCAAAATTAATAGCTGAAGTTAAATGTAATAGAAATAATTTTATAAAAGATAATGATGTACTAATATTAGAACCTTTAGCGAAGAATTTAAGCCAAGGGCTTCTTATTTCTCGAGCCATTTGTACTCCAGAACATGGCCTTTTTGTTTCGCTTGCTAATTTTTCGGATAAAACTGTTAAGCTAGGAAAAAGTACTTATGTTGCTAAAATTCAGAAATGTGTAGATAAATCTAATATACCCTTAAATAATAATAATATAACTTGTAATGTAAATTTAACCACTCCAATAGCTGACTTTGATCACGCTGATCTCACTTGGAGCTCTGATATTGATTTAAGCCATCTAGACCCCCCCTTAAAATCTAAAATGCAAGAATTTTTAGACCAAAATAAAGATGTGTTTGCAGCTTCTGTCCTAGACTTACCAGGCTGTAATACCATACCCCATGTTGTAAATTTAACCTCTGATAAACCTGTAAAATCCAAAGCTTATAGAGTCCCATATAAATTACGCCAGGAAATGGAAGATCAACTTAATATTTTATTGCAAGCTGAAATTATTTCCCCGTCTATGTCTGAATTTGCTTCACCAGTTATTCTTGTAGAAAAAGCAGATGGTTCTTATAGATTAGCTGTTGATTTTCGTAAACTTAATAAGAATCTTGTCAAAGATGCATATCCTATCCCAAACATTACTGACTCTGTTGATGCGTTAAGTGGAGCTAATTTTTTTTCAACACTAGATTTAACTAGTGGCTTTTTTCAACAGGTCATAAGACCCGAAGACAGGCATAAAACTGCTATTATCACGCATAAAGGTCTTTTTGAGTGGAATAGAAATTGTTTTGGGTTGTCCAATTCAGGCAATAGTTTTCAGAGGCTAATGAATGCCATTTTTGGAGATTTAGGAAATCTAGGAATTTTAGTGTATATAGATGATATTGTCATTGCTTCTTCTGATGTAGAATCCCATTTTGAAAAACTTAAATTAGTATTTGATAGACTAAGACAACATAAACTGAAACTTAAGCCCAGTAAATGTAATTTTCTTTCAAATAAAATACAGTATCTTGGCTTTGAAGTTAATAGCGGGCAAGTATCCCCGGTTAATAAAAATATTGAGATAATAGAAAAATTGCAACCACCTACTAATCGTAAAGGTGTCAGGTCTTTTATTGGAACCCTATCATTCTATAGGCGTTTCATACCTGATTTCACAAAAAGGGCATTAAATTTAATCGATTTGACTAAGGAAACTGGACATTTTGCCTGGACAAAAGAAGCCCAGGAGGAATTTGAAGATTTAAAAAAGGCTTTAATATCTAAACCGTGCCTAGTACTGCCTGATTTTACTAAAGAATTTTATCTATATACAGATGCGAGTGGAGAAGCACTGGGTGCTGTTTTGTCACAATTGGATGATGAAAATAAAATTCATCCAGTGGCGTTTGCCAGTAGGCGACTAAAAGGTGCAGAGACAAGATATTCTGCCACTGAGAGAGAACTTCTCGCTCTGGTTTGGGCGACTAGTCATTTTAAGTGTTACCTAGCTAACACCCATTTTAACATTTTTACTGATCATGCCCCACTTACTTTTATGTTAAAAATTCATGACCCCACTTCACGTATAGCCAAATGGGTATGTACTCTTTCAGATTTTGATTTTACTATTAAATATATTAAAGGGAAATGCAATAGTGTAGCAGACTTTCTATCTAGATTTGCTAAAATTGATGAAACACCTGAGATTAGTAAGAGTAATTTTTGTATTCAAGTAGAAAAAGAAACTACTTTTGTTCCCCATTCAAATTTAATTGAGAAAATTAATGAATTACAAAAAATTGATAAGAAATGTTGTGAAATAGCTAGAAAATTAGACAAAAATATAGATATAGCACCTAAATACATGAAGTTTTTTTTAGAGATGATATTCTTGTATGTGAGGACACCAGAGATTCAAGTGTAATAAATAATCCTATTAAGTTAGTAGTTCCTAGGGATATGATTGAGCAAGTGTTCGCTCTAACACACGATTCTCTAGCGGCTTGTCATCAAGGGTTTAAGAAAACGATTGACCGCATCCGGGAGCACTTTTACTGGCCCGGAATGTCGGCCGATGTCAAGCATCTAGTAGAGTCTTGTATTAGTTGCCAGCAAAAGAGAGCGTATAAACCAGACCAGCAGGCACCCCTTCAACGGATGCCTACACCTGAATTTCCCATGAACAAAGTTCACCTAGACCTAATTGGCCCATTACCGGTCACGTTTTCTGGTAACACCCATATTGTTACGTATATAGACTCGTTTACTAAATGGCCAGAGGCCTATGCTGTTAGCTCTACCACGTCTGATGTTATCGCAGATACACTTGCCGATTTCATCTCACGTTATGGCGCTCCTGTGTATATTGCGACAGATAATGGAAGAAATTTAATATCGGAAGCGATTGAGCATGTATATAAAATGTTTGGTATTAAACATATAACTACATCTGCCTTTCATCCGGCCTCGAATGGACAGATTGAACGGCAGAATAAAACTTTAAAAAACGCACTCAGTCACATTGTAAATGAGAACCAGTCAGACTGGGATACTAAACTAAAATTTGCCCTGTTAGCGATGCGTTCGGCTGTGCATTCTTCGACTAAATTAACTCCCGCAGCAGTTTTATATGGCAGAAACTTAAATCTACCATATAATCTATTTTCGCAGTCGCCGAGGTTTAGCTATAGCGACGCCCCATCTTTTTGTGAATTATTAATACCCGCACTCCAAAAGGTATATGCTGAGGTGTATGATAATTTAGTTAAGGTGTCTGAAAGCCAGGAAAGGTACAGAGAAAAAACTGCCGTCGTTAAGGATTTAAAAGTAGGCGATAGAGTGTGGTTATTTAACCCATCCATCACTGCTGGCAATACGAAAAAATTGTCGAAATTAAATAACGGACCATTTACTATAATTGAGAAGCTCAGT
The DNA here is from genome assembly GCA_964019185.1 of Maratus speculifer. Lineage (NCBI taxonomy): Eukaryota > Metazoa > Arthropoda > Arachnida > Araneae > Salticidae > Maratus > Maratus speculifer. Next base: position 328,215,431 of record OZ025297.1, read on the forward strand.
GAAGTTAATTTTAAGATAGCATTAATTGCCAATCCTTCTAAAACTCAAATTGTCCATGTAGACCGCCTCACTTTATTTAAAGATAGGCATATTTCAGGTGTAAATGAGCAAAATGGAGACGATATTGTAGACCAAAACAAACGCCAAACTCTCGTACCAACCACGAATGATTCGAGTCATTCTCAATTCGATTTCACTACGCGAAGGAAAAGGAATCGATTCATAAATAGATTTCCCCCTCCCATTCCATGTCAAGGAACCAGCCAACCTGCAGTGCAATCTACGAGCAGACGACAAGAGCGTAGCGAGGAAACGGTTGGTGGGTTGCTCCCAGAAGCACGGGAAAATACGGAAGTAATAGCGAGCGCTGATAGCTGTGAGGGAGTAAGGCAGGTAGGAACGCCTAATGATTCGGAGCGCGTGAGTCGTTCGCGAGATCGTAATGGCGTCTGTTTATATAGGCAAAACAAATCATATTCGATTCCGAGAACTGGGTATGCGTTTCGAAAAAGGGATTCGCGACCGAATTATAAATTTTAGGGCGGTTTATCTTTATTTTTTTTTGATTGTATATAAATACTTGTGATTTTAGTTATTTTAGGAAGGTTTTATGCGCGAGTTAGCTAAAATTTAAGTAATTTTCGAGCCTCGATATCGTTTGTTTTGATTTGGTTCCGCTGTTATTTAATGTGGATTTCCGCCAGTTCCGTATTTTCTCTCGGTGATTTATGGATTATTTCGATAGATTAGGACCGTGTAAGTGCTCCGCCCCCTATATGTATTCTTTTTTTTATTTTTTAGCTGGTTTTAGCGCTAATTTTGGGGACTTAGAGAGATTTCGGGTCAGGAAATTTTGGAGTAGAGATTTGGTAGCAGTACATGTGATCTTTGCGTATTCCTACTGCCCCCTTTTTGTATATAGTATAGGTACTGTTAGGAATGTAGTTCATCTTTTACTTTTATTTTATTTTATTTTTTTTTGCATTTCTTTTAACTTTGTATTTTTTTTTGGATATTCTTGATATTAGTTCTCTATTTGGGAAGTGGGGATTTAAGGTACAGGTAGTGTACACTCCACAGCCCACAGATATATTATCTGGTTTATGTGTATTATATATGTATATATTTTGTTTATATAGTCTGTTTTGTTATTTCATGTGAGTTTTCTAACAACATACCCATTGTTTGTGTAAATTGGGTATTTAAAAAAAAAAATTAGTGGTACTTGTCAATGAAATTGGCGAACTCTATTGTGAAATTATCAGTTCATTTTAAGTATTATGTGTAGCATTTTATGAATTTTTTTTTAGTTACTATGAGTATATGGAATATTTACCCATTGATAATAACTAAGGCAGACAATTATCAGTCTAGGCTACACAAGGAAACCTATATAATTATAATGCTGTGATATAAAATGCCCATACACTTATGTAATACTGTGTCACCGATGCAAGTCATTGAACTGTTTTTTTTTTATTTTTATATGCACATGTTATGCCACTGAATATAAACAGATATTAGTGCTATTTTTTTTTATGTGTACCCTATATATGTACTGAAAGGTTATTGCTATTTTTATTTTGTTTATGTGTATACAAAATGTTTTCGTGCTATTATATGTATATATCTGTGATACCTACAGCTGGCAAGTAGTATATCTATTGTTTTTTTTTCAGAAATTGATTGTTTCGGTCCTTTGGCTCTATCCTACTCACAGGATTCAAAATTTAAAAAAAAAATTTTTTAATCTTTTTATTCACTGGACTACTCTTCCGTGCATTCTACTTGTGGAATTTTTTTTTCAGGGATTTTTTTTTTCTTTTTACAGAGATGTTAGCAGATAGGGATATTCCAGTGTGTTGGTATTCTTGACGGTATAGCAGATGTGGAGATTTAATTAAAGTATGCCAGGTATATAGTGTAGATTTTAATAGCATCTTAGGCCCTAGTATATGTTTAACTTCTAGATGTTTTGCCCAAGCTTCAACTTAGCATTTCCGGTGTGCAGAGTTGGTGTGGTAGCTTAGTAGGGTGAGGTTATCAACTTTTCGGGTCGTCGTCTGATCTGTTCTAGGCGATTATCTTTATTCTACTATTCAACCGGGGTACTGCATTGTTTTTTCGTTTAATCTTTTCTTGCATTTTGGATTTAATTTTAAATTTTTTTAGGACTTTCTTTAACTTACCTTATGTGGTCATTTAGCTAAAAAAATAAAATTCTTGTTTTTGTTCAAAACTAATAATGTTTATTTTTTTTTCAACGAGGGGGAGCTCTTGTTATGTTTTTTTTTAGTAATATTTTTTTTTGTATAAATTATTTTAATATTCCAAATTTAAAAAGAACTCTTGTTAAGATATTTTTAATACGGCTTTTTATAATGCTTTATGTATCTCATATTTAAAATTATTCTTTTTTTTTCTTAGTAGCGAAAACCCTGGACATTCCCTTTTTCTATTTATTTTATGATCGTTCTCACGAGAATAAAGGCATTGGTGTGAATGAAAGTGAAAGCTTCCCATTCCCTTATCTAGCATAAATAACACCCATTCGTACGAATGCTTTTACTATCCTGAAATAATTGTACTATTTGAGTAAAGTGGTCCTTTGTTGTTTTTTTCGAAGAAGAGTAGCTTCTGGCTTGCTCGTAAAGGGCATATATTCAGCCTTGTTAAAAATTGGCCCACACGCATAGTTTATTGCTTGCGTACGTGAATGAATAGTACCCTAAAATTTTATAACCCATGACAAACGTTGACTGTCATTTGAGGCGGAGTAGATATTTCCCAGACCCTTAAAGTTATTTTATGACCGATTTGAGATAAAGGTGCCAATTCACGGGTATCGGCGGGCACTGGTTTGCAAGCAGGTGCAAATTTTAGAAACAGCTGTCCCTGCTATCTGACCACGTGATTGAGAGGAGGGGACGCGAGCGATGACCATATTTGGTCATGAGAGAGGGTGACTGTTGCATTGCCCAATGAGGTGGACCCTAGGAGCGGGAGAGAAAGGGGGAGCAGTAGTCTTCCTGGTATTTGGTGCCCCTTTTTTGATGGCAGAGGAGCATGCAATTCGGTTTGGAGATGAGGTAGTTCACTGCTAGCTATCTAACGAAGAGGAGGTGAGAAGAAATAGTCCCGTCCTTCACTGAGGGGAGTTTTTCGGCAGAAAAAGACAGAACTTGAGTAGACGTGAAGGTCTACACAGCGAATTTTCTTTCAGCCCCGTGCCCTCTCGGAGGAATAGAAGTGGAATCGGTTGAAGAGAAACTTATCAGTTCATAACATGTCTCTGTCCTCCCTTTTCCTGACATGAAGTTAAGTTACAGACTCAAGTCTCAGCGAATTTTCTTTCAGCCCCGTCCCCTCTCGGAGGAATAGAGGTCGAAGCAAATGGTATTTGTGCCATGCAGCCGAGACCTTGTTGAAGAGAAACCTATAGAGTGTCCATAGGAATTAATACTCACTTGTATGCTTGGAACTAGAATGGTGAGTCAAACCAGTGTCGCCTTTTTTGAAAAGAGACTAGAATGGTGATTTTAATGAACTAGGAAGCTGTAGTATCAACTATTCTCAAGATTATCGAGAAATGTTGTGATACTAAAAAAATATACTACTTGGAGCTCGGAGGTAAGCTACTCTCAATGTGTTGTTAAGTAAATGAGTATAGTGCATAATAAGTTGTTATACTTCTATAAATAAGTATACCTAATATCGGATGTTTTACATCCCTAAGAATGTTATTAATTTACAAATGCTCTTGTCCAACATTAAGTGTACGCAGTTTAATTACTGTCGATCTAATATGAAAATGAAATAGTTGTGAGTAAATCTCACTTCAACATACATTGTACTTTCATCGAAGTGAGAGTGAGTATTATTTAATTAAATAAAAGGGATTTTTTTTTAATGTGAAAACAAGTTGTTATTGATACATACCATTTCAACATGTCTTATACTCTCACTCTGTTTAGTAGAAGTTGAGAAAAAAAAAAAAAAAAAAAAAAAAAAGGAAGAAAATGTATACTTCGTGTTGTTTTATTTAGAAATTCATGTTAGACTTGATTAGAGATGATGAATATAAACCTTCTTATTAGTTTTCTTTTCACTATTAAAATGTTGAGGTGAAATTAAGTTTTTAAGTGATAATTTAACTCAAAGTTAAATCCTAGTTGCATTTAGTCTTGAATAAAATAGTTTTTTATTTAAAGTTTTAAATTTCTAAATACAGGATTGATTTAGTATAATTAAGTGATAATTTTTGAAATTGTAGAGATTCTTCTAAATGTTTATAAGAAAAGTGAATATTTCATTTGATTTCTTACTCATAGATTTAAGGTAATTTTATAAGGATTATATCTATCTCTACATAAACTAATTTACAAGAATATTTTTTTTAATACTAATCACTATACGAAATTGGCCAAAATATCATTGTTGATTTCTGGGGTGTTTATTCTTATTATTTCTTGTGTTTTAATTTTTTCAGATTTATATCTTTCTTTGCCTTCTTGAAAATAAGAAGGATTTCAGGGTCTTTCTTTTCTCTTTTGTAATGCTAGATTGAATCTTGTATTTTAAAATTATTAGTATGAATTTAATATCTCAGGAATCAACGGTGATAAATGTTGGGTTCTACTGCAGATCAAGGTTTAGTACTTGAGACTGGTTCAAATTGAGAATCCTGTTGTGTTTTTTCTTATTTACTTGTATTCATTAAATTTTAAAGAATCTTAAATAATATTTGTGTTTATCCTTTTTATCGTTTTAGTTTATTTATTTTAGTGATTTCTTAATGTTAACTGGTGTAATCTTAATTTAATTAATTCTCTTTTTTATATAAGCACCTAATTTAATTATTTAAATCAACAACAAGATTCATGTGATTGGAAATTTGACCCAAATCTCATTAAAGTCTTTAATAAAGCTGAAGAACATTTATTGACCCATAATAACTAAGTTTAATTTGCTGAGAAGAAGTTGCAATTAATTAAAGTAATGATCTGTAGCAGAGGTTTAATAAAAAGAACCCAACACGTTTAATACATAATCCTTTCACTCATTTCATTTATAATACATAATTTTAAACCGAAGCATTAAATACATGAATTTTATTTATTTCATCAATTCTCTGACGGATGGGACAATTTGCCAACACATACATTTTTTCAAAAGAACTTGGAAGATACGGTGGCATATCAACAATGTAAAATTCAGTAACTCGTCATCCTCATAAATCACCTTTTTCAGAGTTTCAGCATTTTTATTTATGGTATGCACTTAAGCCTCGTTATTTCGTCATTTTCATAATGTATCTTTCTTTTTCCTTCAATCACAGTTATTCTGTAAAGCTTTTCAACAAATCATCAATAACTCACCTCCAATAAATTCTTTTGATCATTCGAACATAGTTATTTTCGAAGCCTTGGATTTTCTAGGTCATTACACTTTTTAATCAGGAATGATTTTATGAAGTAATTGAAATAGTCTATATGTATATATATTACGCTAATGTATGTGGCAGAGAAGTCGTGATTATTTGTTATTGTTTAATGGCAACGCCCAAATAAAACACATCTCATTGGTTATTGTGTAAAAGTTCTTTGGCAGGATTTAGGCCGATTTAAATCGGTTCATTTATGTTTCGCTCTTTCGCTGCAATTATGAAGCTTCAAATTATCATTATTTTTGTTTTTGCGTTCTTTTTATTTAAAAAGAAATAAATAAAATTCATGTATTTAATACTTTAGTTCAAAATTGTGTATTATAAATGAAATGAGTGAAAGGATTATGCATTGAATTAAATTAATGAAATATGAAAAAATGTCACAGGAACAATGTTTGGCACTCGGCTATCATAAAAATACCCAGTTCCTCATTTTTTAGCAGAATCTTTTGATTTGGCAAATAATTGAACAAGTAAATTAAATTAAGAATAAAAGTAATATGATGAAGTGATGAGCATACGTTTAAGGGAAACCAAACTGGTCGCCCAGGGCGGCTAGTTTATCTTAATTATGTATTAAACTTTAATAGCTCGTAAATTTAAACAATATCTTAAACTACCATTATATTTTACAAATACAGTCAGTGTATTTATAACATACACTAAACTTCAATAAATCGTAAGGGTGTGGGGGGGGGGGGGCACACGAGATTTTTTTTTAATAACGTTTTCTACAATAAACATCATTAGAAATGCGGTTTTTTGGCAGATCCCTCCGTTAAACATAAGAATTTAGAAGAGGGAGGTGTGTGAATTCCTATTGTATTCCGGAGTCGAAAGAATGGACCCAAGAGGAAGGGGAAGAGTTCAAACATTTTCGTGCTCGTCATCTGACATATCACCGGGACCATTTTTCATCAGGGAAATCCCTTGGACCATTTTTCATATTATGGAACTTTCTTCATTCCCTCCCCAATTTAGGTATCGTTTTGTTAATAACTTCTAAATAAATAATTTTGAGGGATTCAAAAAGGTAATACTAATTACATTCCATAGACTATTTCTTTTCGAGTTTACGTGCGTTTTTTTTTTTTCTTTTTAATTTTGCACGATTTTAAGGGGTGAGAATAGTGCTGCCATATTTTTCCTATCTAGATTTAGGATTAATACATATTTTTTTGTTTCACCGTACAATTTTTTCTACTCTAATAAAAATATGCTTCAGAGAAAAATAATCTGAAAGCTAATATAAAAGTTTTATTTTTGAAAATATACACTTTTGTCTACAATATCAAATAATTTAAAAGTTTAAATGAAATTTCAGTTTTACAATCTTTTTGAACTGCAAATTTTTAAACTTCTAAACATTGCACATTTTATCCTCGGTAGAGAATTAGGAAATCCGAAGTATATCTGAATGTTTTTATTGGTTGAATTCCGCATTTTATTCATTTTTTGGTTGGTCCATGTTTAATGTCCAAAAATGGTTTACTTCTGTTGCCACAATGACAAAAAAGTAATAAAAACTTTAAATAATAATAATAATTTGAAAACAAATTGTCATAAAGATTTCAAACGAATTTCATTCAAAAGTACATTTTTTTCACTATGCAACGGTATCAAAATTTAAAATGTGCAATGTTTAGAAGTTTAAAAATTTGCAGTTCAAAAAAATTGTAAAACTGAAATTTCATTTAAAATTTGTATAATATGGGTCCAGGAATATTAATGTTTAATCCATGTCATACGTAATAAGAGGTAGTCACCCTGATTAACTCCATCAAATAAAAATGCACATTTTAAATAGTTAAAGTTATATAACAATAAACTACTGGGTTTTTTTTTTATTTATGGTCTAGGAATATTAATGTTTAGAGCATGGCGTACGTAATATATGACTCGTTATGGTCAACCTAAAAATGATGTTTATTATTATTATTAAATATAGAATTCCTTTTTTAAGCCTTTAAAATTTTAGTCTTTGAAATATCATTTTCCAAATAGTCGTTCTAATTTGTTAAATTACATTTTTTTTTCTTTCATTGTGGTCTTTTTTTAAAATGTCAACAACCGTAGAATTACATGCAACAACCTCAAATAACTGTCGCCAATTTCCGACCCAAGGGAAAACAGGGAAAATGTCTGTTTCGCGCAGACTCTAGTGTATTGAGAAGCCTCTGTATATGTCTGTCGGCCGGGGGAAGGAACCACCAAAACTGTCTGCCAACTGAGGAAATATATTCTGGTAGTCACCCAAGTAACATATATAAAATTCAGCTTTTATAAAATGACGAAAGTAGAATTTCCTATTATTGAAGTTTAGTGGTTGTCGGCCGGGGGTTGGAACCACAGGAAGTGTCTGCCAATGGAGGACGTGATTTCTAACATCATTCCAAAGGAAATATCAAAAAATTACGTTTTATAAAATGACGAAAGTAAGTTGGTATTTTTTACACTTTTGCTCCCTGGTCACTGCCAAAGCCACCATGATCCAAATTTCATAATTACATATCGTTCCTATCTTTGTTGGAAGACTGCGCTGAGAAAGTTTCAGCTTTTATAAAATAACGAAGGTATGCCAGTCACGAGCTCTTAGACTATGAGGCTATTATGTTTGGTATAAATGCGTATATATTAAAAAAAAAAAAATCAAATTGACACGATTTTAGAATGTCACGTGAAATTTAAACCCATCATAATTTCCATCTTAAAATTTATGTACGCACATTTCAATTTTTATCAATTTTAAGAGAACGGGGTAGAACCTGCCGAATTTCGACGAAAGAAAATGTTTAAGAAGGAACTGTTTCATTGATTTGTAATAAACCTACAAAATTAGTTACTATAAAAAATGCACCTTATATAGATAAGTTTAACTCTTAATCAAATGATATTTAACCTAAAGTTAACAAAACACCATTTCTATAAAACACAATTGAAGAAATTATTAAAATTAAATTTTAATCGTATATATATATAATAAAGATCTTTCATTATGATAAAGTTATTAAAGCATAGCACGGCAGTGCTATGCTTTATTTATTTCCAGTGCGAGTCTGTAATATTATTTTAATACGGAATTTAACATTGAACGAGTTATTTACTAGACATTTTCCCACATTTTGTACGCGCTTCCACAAATTTTCTTCGAAGGACCTAATTTTTTAAAAAATAATTTTCTCCAATAAAAAAAAATCTAGTGATCAATGGACATATTTCCTGCAGCATTTGATCATTTTTACGTGATATCAAAGTAAAAAATAAAATTGATTTTTTTTTTCTTTTTTTGTAAGAATTAAAAACGGTATATTTACGACGTCATATCAGAAATGAAAAGGAGCTTGTCAAACATTAAGTACAAAGACAAGAATCGTTAACAGAAAGCAATATGAAGCATGATTTTTATAATAAAAAGACATTTTCAAACATTGGTCAAGAGGCTTCTAACTGAAAAAATATAGAAAATAAGTAAATTAAACTTTTTTCTTCCCATTGTCTCTACCAAATAATAGAAAATAACTTTAAAATATATATGAAACTGGTATTTGAAAGCGAAATTTCTTACACATTGGCATCAGAAAAAAATCGCGCCAAACTCAGTGCATATATGACATTTGTGCCGGGATTTCCTAATTATACCACATTTTTTTTTTTTTTTTTTAATTTTGCCTTATGTTCGAAGAAAATCAAAATAAATTTAGCTGAAGAAAAGTTTTCAAAAATAATAGTATTTAAGAATAATAGTATTTCATCCTTGGTATATAATGAAAATAGTAAATCAACAGAACTTGGCCTTCAAACTCAAGTCTTGGCAATTTTTTAAGGCTAAGCCGCAGAATTATCAACTACTTGGTGTAAGACTCAATAAATTCGCCAATTCTATCAACCTAAATCAATGTAAACAAATATAAACAATGTTTACAAATATTTCCTTTCTCATTCCCGATTTGACATTTTTTTTAAAAATAGGGCCTAAATTTGTCCCGTCGACCAAAAAAAACTTTCGCCAAACTATAAGATTAAATGCCAATAATGGATGATCGTGAATGACACATTCAATAACATTAAATACATATACGTATTATTTAGAGATGTCATCAAATGATTTTATTCTCACTTTTTATTAGTATTTTTATTGATGTTGTTTGTATATTGATGATTTATTTGTCCTTTCGTTATTAAAATAAATAAATAAAATAAATAAAAGCCAACATGTATAATTTGGTTATTAGTTTGACGACTTATATAATTTGGCGAAATTGGTTGACGGGATAACCAAGTAGTACCGAATTAACTTGTATTAAATTTATTATTCCGATATTTTTAAAATGATAAGACACTACACGATTTAATTTTTAAATATCGCAAAGAGTTTCTGTTGAAAAATAGCTGTTTTTTTATACTTTGACCTATTTTTATAAAACGTTAATATTTTTATAAAACTCTTTTGATTCACTATCTCTACGAATTAATAAAATTTAAGCACATTTGGAATATACATAATGCGTCACCTTTTGGCATAGATGTCTAATACTTACCATGCTGGCGCAATTTTTTTCTGACGCCAATTTGGCGAAAATTTCGTTTTCAAATACCTGTCACATATATATTTTTGGTACAACTCTGTTATGCCGTCGACCGATTTCGCCAAATTATACAAATCGCCAAACTAATAGCCAAATTATACATGTTGACGTAATTTTTATTTTGAATAATAAAAAAATCAAATAATTAGTAGAATATAAATAAAAATACAAATAAAAAGCCAAAATAAAAATCACTTGGGTCAATCCATTTCAAGTGATCCAGAAAAAATTTTTTTTGGTCGTTCGACCATTTTTAAAAAATCTGAAATTTTTTGTACAACAACTCTAACATGACAGAAGTTCAAAATGACCGTTATTTTAATTTTACTATTTTTTGTTTGTGCATGGCGGCCATCTTTGTTTCATCGTGTTCAGCGATTTTCTCAGATACTAGGATACACAAAATTGTAAATATCTCGTCTTTTATTTTCCCAATTGAAATGGGGTTTGCAGCATTTTGTTCAGAATACAATAGACTAAATGTACGGTGGTAGAATAATTTTGAAAAATAAATTTTTATAGGTGAAATTTTAAGACAAAATTTAAGATTTTTTCCAAAATCTATCCATTTGCAAGAGGAAATTTTTTATGCAAGGAAAACTGTCAACCTTACACAATTTTTTCTACAAATAGATCAAAAGTGCGTGTACTCATGCACCAAGTCCCAGATCTGGGAGTTAATTTGTCTTTGCGAAAAAAATTCCGAAATTCTTCAAAAATTTCAAAAATCGCACTTTTTAGGCTTTGATATCTCTGGTGGGGCGCGAGATAAAAATTTGAAATTCTGGCCTTTGATAGTATTGTGTAGTTGTGTTATGTACAAAAAATTTCAAGAAGGAGATTTGACTACAAGCTGAGATATGACATGGACAATATGTGAAAACAATATTGTCTAACTATTGTAACCTACTATGTAATTGTTCCACAAGACTGTCAACCTTACACAATTTTTTTCTAAAAATAGGTCAAAAGTGCGTGTACTCATACACCAAGTCCCAGATCTGGGAGTTAATTTCCATTTGCTAAAAAAATTCCGAAATTCATCAAAAATTTCAAAAATCGCACTTTTTAGGCTTTGATATCTCTGGTGGAGCACGAGATAAAAATCTGAAATTCTGGCCTTTGATAGTATTGTGCAGTAGTATTATGTACAAAAAATTTCAAGAAAGAGGTTTGACTACAAGCTGAGATATGACATGGACAATATGTGAAAACAATACTGCCAAACTATTGGAACCTACTATGTAATTGTTCATACCTCCAAAATTTTTAATTAAATATTTATGGTACAAAGTTAAATGTTAATTACAAATATCTTCTTCAAATGCGTCTGTGTGATTTAAACAATTCAGATGTATGCTAAGCCAATACACTATTTGCCCAGAAGAACAAACCTACTAGAAATGAGATTGCAAAAATTTTACTCGGTACACATTTCAGGAAAAATAAATTTCAGACAATGGGTTGCAACTGATTGTGTTGACATGGTTTCAATTATTAAACCTAGAGAATTTCATTCAAGTTAACAAGGGATGACAAGACTTGGGTGGCTTCAAATAAAATTTTGAGAAAGAACAGCATGATGGACTGACAACAGTAACTGGTCGAACTCATAGCATCTCTCGTAAATAGTGTTAAGCTCTTTGTTGAGCATAGATAGTATCTTTGTAAATTAAACATTTATTACTAAACTGTTTTCAACAAACAATATTTTCTGTGTAAATACTGTAATAAAAGAGACTAATCTCATTTCTCCTAATGTACTCATAATAGCATTTCTTAACATTTTTTAATCACCATATCTCAGGTTATAGTCAGATCTCTTTCTTGAAATCTTTTGTACAAAACACTACTACATAATACTATCGAATGTCAGAATTTCATATTTTTATCTCGTGCTCCACCCCACCAGAGATATCAAAGCCTAAAAAGTGCGATTTTTGAAATTTTTGACGAATATCGGAATTTTTTTCGCAAAGGGAAATCAACTCCCAGATCTGGGACTTGGTGTATGAGTACACACACTTTTGACCTATTTGTAGAAAAAATTGTGCAAGGTTGACAGTCTTGTGGAACAATTACATAGTAGGTTACAATAGTTAGACAATATTGTTTTCACATATTGTCCATGTTATATCTCAGCTTGTGGTCAAATCTCCTTCTTAAAATTTTTTGTACAAAACACTACTACACAATACTATCAAAGGCCAGAATTTCAAATTTTTATCTCGTGCCCCACCAGAGATATCAAAGCCTAAAAAGTGCGATTTTTGAACATTTTGACGAATTTCGGAATTTTTTTCGCAAAGAGAAATTAACTCCCAGACTTGAGACTTGGTGTATGAGTACACGCATTTTTGACCTATTTGTAGAAAAAATTGTGTAAGGTTGACAGTTTTCCTTGCATAAAAAAATTTTTCTTGCAAATGGATAGATTTTGGAAAAAAATCTTAAATTTTGTGCTAAAATTTTACCTGTAAAAATTTATTTTTCAAAATTATTCTACCACCGTGCATTTAGCCTATTGTATTCTGAACAATATGCTGCAAACCCCATTTCAATTGGGAAAATAAAAGACGAGATATTTACAATTTTGTGTATCCTAGTATCTGAGAAAATCGCTGAACACGATGAAAGAAAGATGGCTGCCATGTACAAACAAAAAATAGTAAAATTAAAATACGGTCACTTTGAGCTTCCGTCATGTAGGGTTGTTGTACAAAAAATTTCAGATTTTTTAAAAATGGTCGAGCGACCAGTGCTGGACCACTTGATATGGATTGACCCACTTAATGACGTTTTAAATTAATCGTATTTAATGTCATTGAATTGACATTCACGATCATGCATTATTGGCATGTAATCTTATAATTTGGCGATAATATTTTGGTCGACGGGATAACAGAGTAGTACCATATTTTAAATTATTTTCTACTATTTAAAAAAAGGAAATAGTGATAAACAAAAAAAGTTTATTAATAACTATAGAACAAAACGATTTATATCATTTAAAAAAAGGGAAGTAATAGAAAATAAACAATTTATCAATAAACTAGCAGGCTATGCCCGCTGCGCTGGTCCATTTTTCTAAACGAATCTTGACTCAAACAAAATGGTGATTTGAAATTTCGTTTTTAAAGCAGTGTATACCATCACTTGGTATATCCTTCCGCAATGCTGAAAACAATGCCAGTGCCAATGACATTGCGATATTGCACTATTGTATGCATTGGACAAAATTTGGGTAATTAAGTACTATCTCTCTTGTTTTATCATTTATAGTAGAGTTTGATATGAAAATAAGATCGTTATGACAGCAGGAATCAAAATGTTCTCTACTCATCACATTATTTTTTTAGAAAGAATTGCAATGATTATCAAACTCTATTAATTTTCATATCGCACATTATCATATGTTAGTTCTTAAAATCCCGAATCTGAACTTGCACTATGTGTAGATCTGGTAGCCTAAATACAATCGCCATTACATGTTGCGTTACATTTTTTAATAACCGTCCTCTCCTGGCAGGTCTACTACAATTTTCTCTCTACCTTGATCTGTTCCAGCAAAGTACATAGCAAAATATGTAAAAAAGAGTGTTTAACTTATATATTTATTAGAACAATGAAGCATAAAAGGTGTGTTTTAAAGCTGAATTATTTGAGTAAAATTAAAATTACGTCAGTTTCATTGCCTCTTCATTTTTTTAAACCAGTTGCAAACATGTAGCTTTTAAATAGGGGATAATCTTTATGCTAAATTTTGTAGAAAAATAAAACTTCAGCTTGTAATCAATTCCATTATGATTTTTGGCGCCAAACATTTATAACGATAGACTTATTTCGTGTCTATTGTCAAATGAAAGTGAAGTTTACAATAATCTATTATTGGCATTTAATCTTATACCTTGGCGATAGTTTTTTTGGGGCGGGGGTTCGACGGGGTAATGAAGTAGTATTTAATAGTTAATTTTTGATAAAATTCTGTTGATAGGGCTTAAATGTTAATTAAAACTGCAACATAAACATTAAAAACAAAATTTTCTACTGTCGGTATTTCATGTATATTTTTTCTTAGCCAATTTTAAATTATTTTTTTTCAACCTGAATGATTGATAAATTAATTACAAATATTTTTTTTTTTAATTCGATATCATTGTTATTCCGCAGATTTTTCCTGCGCATTGCAAATATTGCTTTTTTAGTGATAGTAAAATAACTGCAGATGAAAAATAGATAATAAGGCTAAAACCCAGAATTAACGACAGCTTGGCGAATGCCTCTACGGAGACTTGAAAAGTACGCGAGTTCTGTCAACTTAAGTATCCAGATAGAATTTTAACAAAAAATAGGTACTACTTTATTATTCCATAGATCAATTTCGCCAAATTATACATATTGCAAAACGATTCACCATATTATACAAACGGATATAACTTTTATTTTAAATAACAAAAGAATCAATAAATTACTAAAATATTTATGGAAATACAAATAAAACGTCGAATCAAAAAATAGTTGATAACGTAACAAACGCATGTAACATGTTTAATGTCAAATGAATGTTGCATTTACGATAGTCCATTATTGACATTTAATCTTATATTTTAAATGCAGCAGTTTTTTGATCGGTGGGATAATTAAGTAGTACCAGATAATATAAAAATATATAAATAATAATATAGCCAATAATATTTTGGCCAGGTGTCATGTATGTATCACGTTGGCGCGATTGCAACAAAATTGTGATTTTATGGATTGCGTGGTAATCTGGTTATTGTTGTTTATTTACTAATAAACTGTTTCTTTACTTTTCTTTATTGTTTTGTTCTATAGTTATTAATTAAACTTCACTTATTTATTATTGTTTCCTTTGTAAAATCATAGAAAATAATTGAAAATAATATAATATGTAACTGGTATTTGAAAACTTAGTGTTTGCCAAACTGGTGTCAGATAAAAAAAAAAAAAAAAAAAAAAAAAAAAAGAACGCGTTAAGGTGATGCGTATATAAAAATGGGAAAAATGATTATAATAATGTAAACAAAAAAAAGTAAACAAATAATTAAAAAATCGCCTTTTCGATTTAAAAAAAAAAAAAAAAAAAACCCACCAAGCAGTCGTTAATTCTATAGTTGCATCAATAGTAAAATTTCTTTTCTTCGTTTGTTTCATAATGAAAAACCATAAATTTAATAATCTCAAATAAAATAATCTGACAAATTTTCTATAACATCGTTGATGATCTAGAAGTCTCCTTAATACATAAACAAAACGGCAAAGATGTCATATGCGCCGAGTTTGGTGCGATAATTTTTTATGCTAATTTGGCGGAAACATTGTTTTCGAATACCAGTTACATGTGTATATTTAAATTATTTTATATTATTTAAATAGTAATAAAAATTAATGAAAAAAGTTTAATTAATAAGTATATAACAAAACAATTTATATAATTTATAAAGTAAATAAACATTTTATTTATAAATAAATATTAATAGTCGGGTTAATATGTCAGAGAAAATAATGCCAATTTAAAGTCTATTACTTACCTCGGTGATATATAATATCAGTGCCAGTAAAACTTTCAATAATATAGTACATATGCTATTTGGCGGTGTTCAATTATCGAAGATTAGTCCAATATCATTTTAAATATTATCTAACGCAGGGAAAAATATGAAGAAAATTGAAGAAGAAATGGCTAATTAAAACAGATTTGTAAAATATTTTGGTACATATGCCATATATGCACCACATTTGTGCATATTTTTTCTTTTTTTACACAAATTTGGCGAAAACTTCGTTTTTAAATATCAATTACACACATATTTTTTAATTGTTTTCTATTATTTTAAAAAGGAAATAAAAATAAATAAATAATGTTTTGTTAAAAATTATAAAATAAAACAATTTACATCATTAAAAAAGATAAATAAGAGTAAATAGTTTATTAATAAATATACAATAGCCGAGCTACCATATGAACATAAAATCGACGTTTTGTTGCAATCGCGCCAATGTGCTGCATATATGACATCTGTGCCATTTTTTTCAGCAGGCAATTTTTATTTCAAAATGTTGAATTTATCGATAGTAATAACGCGAAATTGCATAAATTTCATTTAAATTGCATAGATTTCCTTTTTCAGTTTGTAAATTTTAAAACTAATTTTCCCTGGAAGAGAATTTGACAAAATGGCGCAAAAAAGTATGTTTGTTGATTACAATTTTCAAAATTACGGTGAAAAACTTTTGAAAAAGAATGACATTATTTTACAATATATATGTATGTGGCAGAATTTCACGCTGAAGCTAAAATTTAAATATTTGAGTACAATTTTTAAAATATTAACTTATGTTTATTGAACTTACAATTGAATACTAAAATATACTCCAAAAAAAAATCTCCTTTTGGAAAAAACAACTTTATTGCGACCTAATGTTAGACATATGCATTTTTGGCTTAATTCTTTGCCGACAAAAGTAAAAAAAAAATCTCAAAGAAACAAACAAATAATTCACAATTATTTTTATAATTAGATCTGCCTTTCTCTGGAGTAAGTTATATACTATCGAAATTTGATAAAAAAGAGAAAGGAAATAATAGAAAGGAAAATAAATATCGTTCAAAATTCATTTAATCAAATTTTCAAGTTTTTTTTTTTATTTATTTATTTATTTATTTATTTATTTTTTTTTATTCTAACGCAAGGATAAGTCGCCAAATGTTGCATCAAATGTAATACTTCACGTTATTTTTTAAGCGTTACAAATATTTCTTTTATTTTTAAGATAAATATTTTTTTTATGATATCATGTCTCATTAAATGGTTTTTCTTTATTATTATTATTATTATTGTTATTGTTATCAATAGTTATTTTATTATCAGTAAATATTTTCTGCCTTTATTTGCAAGATTTTTGTAATATTTCTAACAGATATATCCTTTTTAATTTCTTTAGTAATGATAATTTTCGCCAAAAAATAAGTACTGGCAACCCTTTCGTCAAAAATAACTGAAAAATACGAAATTTAGTACGAAAAATCAGAGTTATCCCTGTATATTTGTATCATAAACCTCCACAAAAATATTTCCTATCGAATGATATAATCTGCAAAAAGATCCATCGGGTAGTTTTTGAAAACACCCGTTTGGAAGTTTCAGAACTTCTGCTTTATAATATCTTATACTATAATGCGAGCAAAAATTGTGTGTGTGTGTGTGTGTGTGTGTGTGGGTAAATTTTATCTCAAAAACGGCTCTAACGATTTTCGCAAAAATTTGGATTTTACCATTTTCGGGCATGAGAAGACCATTGGGCTAGGTCACATGTTCGAGAAAATTCGATTATTGGGTCATTTTGGGTCATAATGGGTCAGGATCAAGCTATTTATATCTAGAGAACGGCTGGATCAATTTTAAGGAAATTTGCTATCCAATCGTTTTTTGGCATGAGAAAACAATTGAGCTGGGTCACATGTTCGAAAATTTTCGATTAGTGGGTCATTTTTGGGTCATTATGGGTCAAGCCATTTTTATCTAAAAAACGGCTCTAACGATTTCGACCAAATTTTATATTGTATCGTTTTGGATTAGAAGAAGACCATTGGGTTAGGTAACATGTTCGAGAAAATTCGGTTAGTGGGTCATTTTTGGGGTCATTGTGGGTCATGCTATTTTTATCTAGAGATTTTCTCCCGCAATTTTGATTAAAAATTGCATTCTATGGTTTTCGGGCACAAGAGAAACATTGGGCTAGGTTACATGTTCGAGAAAAAATTTTAATGGGTCATATTGGGTCATTAAGGGTCTGGGTCAAGCTATTTATATTTAAAGAACTGCGCGATCGATTATAACGAAATTTTGTATGTAACAGTTTTTTGACATGAGAAAACTAATGGGCTAAATCACATGTTTGAGTGATTTCGACTATAAGGGTCATTTGTGGGTCATGATGGGTCATAATGGATCATATCAAGCTATATCTAAAGAACAGGTGGATCGATTTTAACGAAATTTTATATACAACATTCTTTGGCACGAGAAAATCATTGGGCTAGGTCTCATGTTCGAGAAATTTCGATTAATGGGTCATAAAGGGTCATAAAAGGTCTGGGTCAAGCTATTTATATTTAAAGATCGGTAGACTCAGTCTTAATGATATTTTGTATGTAAAAGTCTTTTGACACGAGAAAACTAATGGGCTATCTCACATGTTTGAGAGATTTCGATTATAAGAGTCATTTATGGGTCATGATGGGTCATAATGGGTCATGTCAAGCTATATCTAAAGAACATATGGATCAATTTTAACGGAATTTTTTATACAACATTTTTTTGGCACGAGAAAATCATTGGGCTAGGTCACATGATCGAGAAATTTCGATTAATGGGTCATAAAGGATCTGGGTCAAGCTATTTATATTTAAAGAACGGCAGGATCGAGTTTAACGAAATTTTGTGTGTAAAAATATTTGTACACGAGAAAAATAATGGGCTAAGTCACATGTTCGAGAGATTTCGATTATAAAGGTCATTTGTGGATCATGATGAGTCATGGTGAAGCTATATCTAAAGAACGGGTAAATCGGTTTTAACGAAATTTTATATACAGCATATTTTTGGCACGAGTAAATCATTGGGTTAGGTTACATGTTCGAGAATGTTTGATCAGTGGGTCACTTTTGGGTTATTCTAATTTTATCAAGACAATGTCTGGCGCAATTTTGAATAAATTTTATATTCTATCGTTTTTGGACACAAGAAAATCATTGGGTTAGGTCAGATGTTTGAGAAAATTCGATTAATGAGTCATTTTGGGTCATAATGGGTCAAGGTCAAGCTACCTAAAAATTGGCTCAATCGATTTTATCTAAATTTTGTATCTAAAGTTTTTCGGCGCGCAAAAATTAATGAGCTAGGTCACATTTTCGAGTGATTTCGATATAAGGTCATTTGTGGGTCAAGCTAAGTTTATCTAGAAAATTGTTCTCACCATTTTCAGTATACTTTCTATTCTATCGTTTTCGGGCAAGAGAAAACCATTGAGCTGGGACACATGCTCGTAAAAATTCAATTAGTGGGTCGTTTTAGGTCTTAATGGGTTCGGGTCATTCTAATTATATATAACAACGACTCAATCAATTTTACCTAAATTTTGCAACAAAACGTCTTTTGTCACGAGAAGACTATTGGGCTGAGTTGCATATTAAATAAAATTATATTAGTGGGTCATATCGCTTCATTGCTGAATGCTGTCAAGCTAATTTTACTTAAGAAATGGCTTAAACGACTTTGATTCATTTCATACTCTACTATTTTTGATTACCTGAAGACCATTGAGCTAAGTCACATGTTTGATCATATTTGATTAGTGGATCATTTGGGTAATAAGGGTCAGGATCACGAGACTATGGCAAAAGCCAATAAGTTGGCGATATTTGACAAAATACTGGCTAAATTTGGCCGAAAAATAGACTATTAAGATTACGAAATCAAAACACGTATTTGACACCAAACGAAAGAATGCGACAAAATTTGGCTATATCTGGCAAAAAATATTGTGTTTCAGAATGTGAAGAAATTTCTTATACATTCTTAATAGTATTCGAGATGCATAGATAAACTAATCAGAGTCGAGCTAAAAAAGCGATTTGGATAGATGTCCCTTCGTTGTAAATTTTAAAATAAAGTAAAATTTATGAACATGTGCATACAAACATAGTTTTCTTATTGATTTTTTTTATAAATAATACTATTATTAATAACATGTTTTACAGTAATAATACAGAGTGAATGATACAGGGAAAATACTATATCGAGTTGAACACAAAGTTAATTTTGACCGAGCTGAGCTCGGTCATACCTGCTAGTATATGATAAACAACGATAACCAGGTTAGCATGTGAGGCATAATCATCATTTTGTTCCTATCACGTCAACGTGTTGCATATATGACATCTATCCACAACTTTTCTACGCTGAACCCTGCCCAAAGCTCTGATAGCGGTTTGAAGTTCTGTGGAAGTTAAATTTCAATTTTGGGCAGAATTTGAATTCAAGCATTAATTAATTTATCAAGAAGCTTTTGACTGAAGAAATACAGGAAAAAATAACAATATGACGTAATACACAAAATAGAAAAATAAATACATTTTATTGATACTATGTCTTGAGGTATTATTAAAGGAATATTAGATTGTCTAGAGGTGAATGTCTTGAACTATACTTCTACGCATTGTATCAATACTGATTGTTAAATATAAATGTATCAGTTACCTACAGAACTTTTCCTGCCGAATATAACTTGATGATTCATAAGAAAATATTTTGATTTGATTTGACATTGCTTTGGGGCCTTTAGCAGCTATGGCTTTCGCCTCGAATGACCCAGTACCACAGACACAATTCAGAACAATCTTACTACGCATATCCATTACACGTTTATCAATACAAAGGGACAACACACCATCCATGTCTTACCCGGACTCGAACCAGGACCCCTCGGCGTGGCAGTAGCTGCCGCTACTGATCACGCCACTGGGGCGACATAAGAAAAGAATTCGCCGAAGAAAAAAGTGACATCTGATTTTTGCGTGATTCCATCGTAAAAAGTGAAATTGATTTTAAGAATTAAAAAGCGCACATTTATAACGTCATGTTGGAAATGAAACAGAGATTTTGAAATATTTGGTATCAAGACAGGAAGCGTGTACAAAATTCAGTTCTATATGTAAATAATAATAATAATAATAATAATAATAATAATAATAATAATAATAATAATAATAATAATAATAATAATAACGATTTGGAAATGGAGCAATGAAAATCTATACGTAGTGTTAATTTCAAATTCTTAATTTCAGTAGAAAAATATTCTTAAAATAATAATATAAAAATTTTCCTACCTTTCTCGAGGGTTCTTGAGGGATGTACGGTGTTCAGGATCATAATTCTTTGCAGTCTTCAAAGACAAAAAATCCACATCAAAAAATAAGAGACAAAACGTAAACACACAAAAAATTGATTATTTACACGCGCGCACAGCTATTACATGTTTCTTGGTCATTATTCTCAAAAAAACTACATCGAAATCTGAAAGGTACAAAAAGAACATTAATAAAAAAGATCGTAAAATAACCAATGAGCTTTAAGTTTTCACAAGAAAGAAAAAAAATAAATAAAAGAAAAATGTTCTGAAAATCAGCGGCTGCTGGTGCCAGAATGTCTTCGTGAAGAGTGTTTTCACACTCCCCACCTTGAGTTCATTAGGGGACAGAACTCAATCACTGCAGTTGGAGTCTTTCGGGCGGCCGTACAATTCGACCATGGCGAGTAGTCAAACGCTTCTGCAGTACTGCATCACTTTGATTATCGGCGATTTCATTCACCTCCAAAGAACAAAGTTTTTTAATGGGACGAATTAGCATTCCAGTTGCAGTCTTCAACTTTACTACACGCACAACGCCATCTTGACTAGGTATAAGTTCGACAACTCTACCAAGAGGCCAGTTTATTCGGCTAGAATTTTCCGTCCATATTAGGACAACATCTCCTACACACAAAGATCTTGATTTTTTCCCACTAAAGATCGAACATTTCAATGTGCCGAGGTATTCGCTTCTAAATCTTGCTTTTAAATCGTTTCTAATTTTAATTCTATAATGGTATCGTTTATTCATTTCTTTATGGTCTAGAAATTCTAGTTCAGGCATACCTATTTTAGTATTTTCCTGTAAGAACATTGAAGGAGTTATAACTTCAAGATCTTCATTATTATCTGTAACATACGTCAAGGGGCGGGCATTTATAATACTTTCACAATCGCAGATAACGGTATGTAGTTCTTCAAAATTTAAAGACGACTTGCCCAATACCCTTCTCAAGATTCGTTTCAGGATTCCAACAAGCCGCTCCCAAAATCCACCCCACCAAGGTGCAGAAGGTGGAATAAATTTCCAATCTATACGTGAAAACGCAGTAACCGCTTTTACTTTTTCATAGTCAATAGTTTTTAATAAATTGTGGCAGCCAGTAAAATTTGTGCCATTATCTGAATATATTATTGCAGGACGACCTCGTCTAGAAATAAAACGTTTCAGGCCTAAGATAAAACTTTCGGTTGAAAGAGCTGTCAATAGCTCGAAATGCACAGCTCTAAAAACTGCACACGTGACTATCAAAATCCAGACTTTACTTTGATTTTTCAAATAAAGAGGCCCGCACAGATCGGTTCCTATTATTTCGAAAATCGAGGCTTCTCTGACACGATCAAGAGGTAAGACACTTTCTGCTACATCAGGTGGTTTTGCTGAGTGTCTTTTACAAATGATACATTTGCCGATTACCTTTTTGATTGTTTTCCGACTCTTCAGTACCCAGTAATTTTCTCGTAACGCAGTCATCAACAAGGGTACGCCACAATGACCGAATTCTAAATGTTTCGAAAATATAATTTGTTCTACGACGTAATGATTTGAAGGGAGTAAGATAGGTAATCTAAAATTGAATTCATCTTCTCGTTGAAAAATCTTCGTTTTCACGCGTATGATTCCTTCCGAATCTGTAAAAATATTCAGGCATTTCAGCCTTTGATTATGTTCATTCACAAAGGATTCTTTTTGCACAAGTTTTAATAATACTGTTTCTGCCACTTTTAATTCGTTGTGTGTTAATTGACCGAATATTCTGTCGGTACTACCCCTTTTCGAATTTTGGTAAAATCGCAAAATCCAACCAGTAACTCGCAAAATTTTATTATAAGAAGAATAGCGATTATAAAATTGTGCCTCATCACTCTCTACATTAGGAGCGGTCACAATAGTTTTTCTTTTTTCAGAATTCACTATATCCATATTAGGAAAAATATTAGTACTAGGCCAATTTTCCTTTGATTCTGAAAGCCATGATGGCCCTAACCACCACTGAGATTTAATAAGGGATTTTGCACAACAACCGCGTGACGGTAAATCTGCTGGATTCATATGTCCAGGTACGAAATTCCATGAAGTGTTGGGGGTAAGCTTTCGAATTTCTCTAACTCTATTTTCTACAAATATAGCCCAAGGACCTTCCCGTTTTATCCAGTATAACACGTCCATTGAATCTGACCAATAGTAAGTATCAACATTTTCTAATTTCAAATCGTTTTTAATACTATTAGACAATCTAGCTCCAATACAACAGGCCAATAACTCAAGGCGTGGAATGGAAATGTCCTTTAGAGGAGCTACTCTAGAACGAGCCTGAATAAGTTGACAAGTTACACGATTTTCTACTTCATTTCTTAGATAAATGCATGTAGCGTAAGAAAATTTACTAGCGTCGCAGAAAATATGTAAGGATAAGTTTCCCTCTTTTAGAGATAAGTTAGACAATCTTCGCGGGATCTCAAGATTTCCCAAATCATTAATTTCCTTAGTCCATTTTCTAAATTCTTTAACTATCTCATCGGGCAGTTTGGAGTCCCATGACGCCTTTATTTTCCAGCATTTCTGTAAAAGTAATTTTGGAATTAAGGTCACGGGGCAAGTGAAACCGATGGGATCGAATATTTTATGAGTTAAGGACAAAATTGTTTTTTTTAGTGATGTACTCATTTTCCAATTTAAAATTCCGAAAATCACACGACAATGTATCACTCTTGGTGTCCCACATTAAACCAAGTAAGGGAATCTTATCCTCAGCCGCATCACTCAAATGACCCTTTTCATTAAAGCCTAATCCAATTTCTTCGCACCGGTTATGACACCAACCACGAAGATCAAATTGTGCCGAAGCTAAGAGTTTCCGTGCTTCATTGCGAAAATATTCTAACTCTTCTAACGATTCTACACTAGCTACACAGTTATCTACATAGAAAGATTCTTTAAGTTTTATAGCAACATCTTTAATGTTCTCAGGTGCTTCATCTAAGTGACGTGTTAGAGTAGCGGCCAAAAGGAAGGGGCTACAACTGATCCCAAAGACAACCCGACAATGTCTATAAATTTCAAGGTTTTCTGAATTCCCATCTCTCCACCAGAAAAAACGTAAATAATCTCTATCCTTTTCATTCAGTGATATCTGTAAAAAAGCTTTACGAATATCTGCTACAACACCTATCTTTCCCACTCTAAATCGATTTAGAACAGACGGAATTAGTTCAATTAAATTAGGTCCCTTCTCTATACAATCATTTATGGAAACAGAACCCTTAACATGTGCTGATCCATCAAATACTGGCCTAATTTTGGTCGTAGAATTAGGTTTTATTACAGCTCTATGAGGGAGATAATGGACTTTGGAGTTAAGTTTTTCCTCTTCTTTCACTCTTTCAATAATCCCTTCCGTTTCCCACTCATTTAAAACTGCTTCGTAATCTTTCAACAAACCGCAATTTTGGAGATTCTTAATATTATTTTGCAGGCGTTTTATCGCTAAATCTTTATTACTTGGAATAGGAGGATGCTCACTTAACCAGGGAAGACAAACTTTGTACCTACCATCAGTTTCGCGTCTTACGGTTTCTTTAAAATGCTCCAAAACTAATTTCTGGACTTCTTCCTTAGTTTGTTTTTCCGCAGGATCTACTATGCCTAAAGAATCTAAATTCCACAAATCTGTAATTTTGGCATCGTTTACATATAATGAAAGGACCAAAAGAGAACTATCACTTTCATTTCCGCCAATTTTGCCCATAGTAGTCCAACCTAGTTTTGTTTGCATCGCAACCAAACCACAAGATAAATTTTCTATTTTACCTGTAAACAGTTCTCCCACAACATCTGCTCCCAAAAGTACATGTATTTCATTCAAATTTCTTTCATATAAACAATTTTTACCTTCAGGGCAGATATCGCTTAAAAATATTTTTTTTCCTTTTAATTCCGCAATACAACGAATGTCCCTAATTTTGGGTACATTAGCACAAATTTTTTCTTGTTCCATTACCTCAATTTTTATCTTTTTACCTCCCCTTAAACCCCTTAAATTAACAGAATAACAGTTATGATCTACCGTTGTTTCGGTACCTCCAAACAACCCGTGAGTAATTCTGACCTTTCTTAAACTTTTTAATCCCATCTTATTGGCTACGAACTTTGAAATATACGACTTAGAAGACGCCGTATCTAACAATGCGCGTACTATATATTCACAACCATTATTTCTAACATAAACATATAAAGTTTGTAAATAAACTTCTTTCTGCAAGTTTTCATTCGCAAAAAGGGCAGTATCCGACACTTCGGTCTGTTGTTTAGATTTTTCCTTTTTTATGTTTCTGTAACAAAACAACGTGTTGTGATTTCCGTTACAAATACGGCATTTTATATTTTTTTTTGCAAAAACGCGATAAATGTTTTTTCATTTCTAAGCACTTAAAACATGCACCCTTTTTCATTAGAATGTTCTTAATTTCATCAATAGATAACTCATTAGTTCTATCGCAATCAACCGATGAGTGATGAAATGATTCACAAAAAACGCAGTTTATTACGTTTAAATCCTCTTTTTTGTTCGTTGACACTAAATCGTTAGCTGTTGGATAATTTTTTTGTTTATAGTTATTTCGAAACGAATTAAAGTTTTTCTTTTCAGGAGGAATAAAAAACTTTTTATCTTCGTTCATTGGGTTTATTACTAAATTAGCCTTTTCTCTGGCTTTTAAACAAGTAGATAAAAAATTCATCAGTTCTTCAATTTCATAAAATCCTTTTTCATTATCGGACTTATTAAGTTCTATTAACAAATCTTTCGGAATTGTTTTCAAAATGGTTGTGCATAATACACTTGAAATGTTATTTAAATCAGTTCCTAAGCTTTGCAAACTTCTCAGTTCTACTGATAATTTATCAAAATATTGTCGGAAAGCATATATATCATTCGAAGTTCTCAAAGGCTTGATAGCTAAAAGATTACTAATATGATTGTGTATTAATAATTGTTTATTAGCAAACCTACTTTTCAGCAATTCTATAGCCGCATCGTAATTTTTTTCGGAAACAGGAAAACCTTCTATTGTGTTTAAAGCGGTCGATCTTAATTGCGATCTTAAATAATTAAATTTATCAACTTTATTTAACGACTTATTATCATGAATGGCCGATTCAAAACTGCTCCAAAAGGAAAGCCATTCATTTATATTTCCATCAAATATTGGTATATGCAATTTCGGTAACTTAACTTTTACCGAATTATCCACTTTTTCATTACATGTACTGTCTGAAAATTGTTCTTTGTTACTTTCTTGTTTTGATTTTAAATTTAAAAATCCGGCATTTAATTCTCTAATTTTCTGATTTGCGCGTGACTTCCATAATATTACATTTTCGCTATACTTTTCAGCGGCTTCTAATTCTTTCTCTAAATCATCGGGATTGACTAATAATTCAATTGAATTATCTGTTGTCTTAAGTGACTTAAATTTGTCGGTCAATGTTTCAACATGTTCTTGCAGTTCTTCGATAGACACATCGTCTGATTTTATGGAAGTTTCGATTTTATTTAGAATTTTCGTAACAGCCGATCGAAAAATAGTTCTTCTTTTTTTAAGTGTTTCTAAATTCTCAGCCATTTTTTTTCTTTTTCTCTACTTAATTAGTTTATTTCAAAATTCAAATTCTTAATTGTTTCAAAATATATTACCACCGTACATCCCGCGACAGGGATGCCATGTTAATTTCAAATTCTTAATTTCAGTAGAAAAATATTCTTAAAATAATAATATAAAAATTTTCCTACCTTTCTCGAGGGTTCTTGAGGGATGTACGGTGTTCAGGATCATAATTCTTTGCAGTCTTCAAAGACAAAAAATCCACATCAAAAAATAAGAGACAAAACGTAAACACACAAAAAATTGATTATTTACACGCGCGCACAGCTATTACATGTTTCTTGGTCATTATTCTCAAAAAAACTACATCGAAATCTGAAAGGTACAAAAAGAACATTAATAAAAAAGATCGTAAAATAACCAATGAGCTTTAAGTTTTCACAAGAAAGAAAAAAAATAAATAAAAGAAAAATGTTCTGAAAATCAGCGGCTGCTGGTGCCAGAATGTCTTCGTGAAGAGTGTTTTCACACGTAGATACCGCAAAGATAGATAAAGTTTTTAATTGAGGGTGGTTTCGTGATCGGTATAGATCTGGAAAAATAGTAATGGAATTTTGGAAAATTTGGAATTTTGGTTAATTTTGGAATGAGTTCTTCTGAATGTAGTAGTTATTAAAAAACTTGAGATATTAAACAAAAGCATAATTTGCAGAACAAATTAAAAAACCAAAATTTATTTCCTGCACTATTTAAGCCCGAGAAGGGACAGATATTAAGATATTTGATTTAGTTATTTCGACATTTAGTATTAAATTTTTGTATCAAATAATTTAAATTGTGAACATTAAAAAAATAAAAATGAAATTCAAACAATATGGTACTTTAAAACCCTAAGTCTTAGATTCCGTTCAAACGAAATCGAAATAAATCTGAGACTTTTTTTCCAAACTTAACCTGCAAATATTTGTTTTGCAGATTTTGTATTGTGTTTACGGTAGGTATAGACAAAAAGAATAGACACATCTAAAAAAGCAAATGTTCGGAAAAAGTCTAAGATTTATTTCGATTTCGTTTGAACGGAATCTAAGATTTAGGGTTTTAAAGTATCATATTGTTTGAATTTCATTTATATTTTTTTAATGTTCACAATTTAAATTATTTGATACAAAAATTTAATACTAAATATCGAAATAATTAAATCAAATATCTTAATATCTGTCCCTTCTCGGGCTTAAATAGTGCAGGAAATAAACTTTGGTTTTTTAATTTGTTCTGCAAATTATGTTTTTGTTTAATCAATTAAGTCTCTTATGCTTGGTATTCCAAAATGAAAAACAGCAAAATATATTCTAGTTTGATTCAATCGCAGAATTTTTATTTACATTCTTTTAAGTGTAAATGAAATTTCCTGAAATAATTTTCATGCAATAAGTATGATAGACAATATTCCTGTGACATCAAAGTGTAAAAAGAAAATGTCATATAGAGTTTAAAATAAGGTTTTAATAAATTAAAAATCCTTTAATTGATAAATGAAAACGAAAAAAAAAAAAAATCACCGGATTTTATAACTATGTCAGTAATAAAAACTCTTGTCATAGCACTATTTTTTTTTTTTTTTTCACGTGGCAACAAAAAGATACAGTAATATTCTTTTGGCTTTTTTCCTTTTCTTTTTAATAGAAATGGAGTACGTATGTTGCCATAATTACAAAAACGATACATAAAAGTACAACGAAATTAACAACTCAAAAACAAATAAAGATACAATTTTCAAATAAATTGCATTAAAAAGTACATTTTTTCCCGATACAACGGTGTCAAAATTGAAAATGTGTTAAGCTTAGAAGTGCAAAAATTGCTAAACCGAAAATTTCATTTCAAATTTCAGAGTGTTGCCATTCGTAAAATGACGTATGCGTTACGCGCAGATACGTTTGGCCTTTATAATATAGATAGATAGATAGATATAAGTAGATGTGTAAAAAAATTGGAATAAAATACTAAAATGATCACTTGCAGTTGTATTGGAAGTAATATAAATTAAATAATTTTTATAGCAAGTTATTTTAAGGTTACTTTAAAGTACCGTCGGGGTATAAAGGTTTAATATTCAACACAAAATTAACATCATTAAAATAAATTTTATTATTTATTTATTTATTTGCATTATTTGTTTTTATTTTATCTGAATTTTTTTTTAATTTTTCAACCATCCAATTGTGTTTTTTCCCCATTTATTTAACCCATCTAAAATCTAATCTGAATTCTAGCACATTATCTTTGGGATATGGACGTGGAATTCAGTATGGCCGCGGATATGGAATTGAACATGGACATGGACACGGTACTGGACATGGACATGGGACTGGACATGGACACGGGACTGGACATGCACATGAGACTGGACATGGACACGGGACTGGACATGGACATGAAACTGGACATGGACATGGGACTGGACATGGACATGAAACTGAATACGGACATGAACACGGGCATGTTGCACATACCGGAGACTTCATGCCTGACATACCAGATATATCTGAAATTATTCCCGACTACGACTATGGCGAAGACGACAGGCGACAACAACAGGGTCCGTTCGTGAACAACGGATGTGCCTGCCGTCTTTTTGCAGAGAGGGAACTTGTGTATCAGATTGAAGACACCTCAGTTTGGTATTCCTGTTCACCCTGGGGGTTATACCGATGTGGACTATATTGCGATGGATTGGTAAGTATATATATATATGTGTGTGTGTGTGTGTGTGTGTGTGTGTCAAATTAAATGAAATTAATTTCAATTTTTGCTTTTTTCCCCTCTTTTTTTTTTACATTTTTATCCTTTTTTTGCATATTTAAACATTATGATAGTTGTTAACAATTAACTTCATTATATTATTTTTCTTATTAAGTAATTACAATATGATATACAGAATGATTTAATCATTGAGTTTTCATAATATGGTACTCTTAATTATATGAATCATTATAATAATTCACCCATATTAAATGTTGCATATTTTTAATATTTAATAAATCAATTATTATTTTTTAATGATGTTTTTCGTTAAATAAATAATTTAAATTTTACTTTTATATCCACTGAGAGCATACGCTTAAAGCATCTTCCAGTAGATATGTAATGCATTTAATTAATTTATAATCACAACAGTCTATTTTTTGCTACATCATTTTAGGGGTAACTATAGTGTCTGCTATGTGTTTTCCTTTTCTATCCATTTTAATAATGTTATTATGATTTAATTTTAACGTTTTCTCCATTTTACTTTGATTTTATGTGTGTTGGTAGCCGCAAATTCGCATTATTTTGCTTTTTCATGGCTAATACGAAGATAAAATCACACACTTTATTTGTAGTTCCAAAGCATTTGTGGGCTTGGGGATTCTACTTTGGTTCTACAAGTTTCTATTATAATCATTTTATTTTTTTCATGTTTCAATTGGTAATTTTGTATTAAATTTAATGGTTTATATTTATATATGGGATCTGATGTATCTAATATTGTTCAGTATATATCGAATATTCCTTTAATCCCTTGCGGGGCGCTGGTTTCATTGATATACCACTTAATTTTAATTCGCAAACGCCACATTGGCACCAGAATTTTGTTAGGAAAAATTACGGTTTATTGAATGCGTGAATTATAGCGCTTTCTTGTTTACAAATAAAGTTGTTTTCAAATTCCGGTGTCAGTCATTAATTTTAATACTTAAGCAATGAATCTGCCCTGCCCCGGAAAAGGTTAAATTCAATTTTTCTATTTTATTGATATACAATAGAAGCCCAAAAAAACGCGGTCCGATATACCGCGAATTTGGATTTAACACGGAGGAAAGTGCGTCCCTCCCCCTAAAAAAATCATTTCTAGAATAAATTTTGCATTTAAGATTTCAATGAAACACAATGAGGAATTTGCTGTCTGTGGCTAGGACTACACATCTCGATATCTCTATTGACCATTTAAACGACTGAATAGAAATTGACAACAGAGAACCAATTTCAGAGATCACAAAAGATCAAGATATTGATTCTGTAACGCATAAAAGTTACAGTGAGCAAGATAATGATGATGAAATTGACAAGGATGTGGTATCACATGTTAGTGAAGTCTTTTGATATTTAAAGAGAGTAATTTCGTGGATGGAGAGGGAAGACGATTCAAATTTTGTTCATCTACCCTATCTTGCAAGCATGAAAACCTATGCCGGAAAATACGCCTCGGTTCACCAAGCAACACTTGTGAACTTTTTTAATCCGCGAGAACTCGCGAATGAGATTTTCTTTCTTCATCGTACCCTTTTTAAGACTATTTTTAAGACTATTTTTCATTTTAATAAAATTTCAAAATGTGATTTCGATTACTTTACCTATTTTTTGAATAAAAGTACTAAGCCAAACAAAAAATTTGATATTAAGAATTTGATATTATTAATTATGCATTTCACAAAGCGGCTGTTTTCATCATTTTGTACTAAGGTGGTTTGGTGTAATAACGCCAGGCGGGGTAATAACGCCAAGTGCTAATATTAACGCATAATTATGAAATAATCTGGTAAATGACACCCATGTGCTCTGCGCAGAAGGGTTTTGAGTCATATAAATCGCAAAAAAAACAGCTTAAAGTTAATTTGTTTCATTTTTAGGTCTTATTGTTTTTACAAGCAACTAAAATTAACGCTTGATCTAAAATTTGCGAGATACGTTTTGTAATGTGAAGAATATTTTTTTTATCCGGAAATACTTTGTTAATTACATAAATTTGTAGTACTAGGGGCCCCGCCCCCATGCTCGCTATGCTCGTCAACCCCCCGCGTAATCGCTTCGCGATTCCAAATTATTGGCTACCCCTGCTTGCTGCGCTCGCCAATACCCCATGGTATGAATAAGCAGTTGCAGACCTTTCAAATGATGTGTCACATGACTGGTGTAAGAAACTAAAAAAGCGTAAAGAAACTAAAAATGTGTCCCCCTGTGGGGCAGAGTGGTAGGAGACACAAAAGACATCCATAATATGAATAAGCAGCTGCAGACCTCTCAAATGATATGTCAGATGACTGGTGTTGTAAATAAATTAAAAATGTGCCCCCCTGGGGGCCAGAGTGGGGGTGACACACAAGACATCTATAAAATGAATAAACAGTTGCAGATCTTTCAAATGATGTGTCACACAATTGGTGTTGTAAAGAAATTACAAAATGCGCCCCCTCTGAGGGCAGAGGGGGGGGGGGTTACACACAAGACATCCATAATATGAATAAGCAGTTGCAGACCTTTCAAATCTTGTGTAACACGACTGGTGTTGTAAAGAAATTAAAAATGTGTCCCCCCCTGGGGAGCAGAATGGGGGATAACACACAAGAGATCCATTATATGAATAAGCAGTTGCAAACCTCTCAAATGATGTATCAAACGACTGGTGTTGTAAAGAAATTAAAAATTTGGCGAAATATTACAGTTATCGCCAAGTTGGCGTCCCTTTTGACAACTAATTTTGGTCGCCAAATTTGGCGATATATCGCCAAGTTGGCGACAAACTTGGCGATTTTTGGCGATGGTAACCTTTCCTCTCTTTATGGTAACCCATACGGCGATGCATAGACGGAGCCCTTTCCTGATTGGTCTATTCGACTCATGGAAGGAGTGGACAACCCGGATTCGTTAGTTCCGGAAATCTTCCACATCAGCATCATTCCAGGAGTCATTCCTTTTAAGGCTAGTTTTTTTTTATTATAGAAGGACATTTCGTGGACTTTCAAAATGTTGTTGAAGATTTTGGATATCTCTCGAGATAATTTGTATTTTAAAATGTACAGCGCAATAACTATAACGGGGTAATAACGCCAATCCTTGGCATTAATACCCCGATTGATTCTCTACAATGGCCGAGCTACATCCTAAATACTGATTCAAATAAACACAGTTAAAATTGTGCAATGTTTCTAATAATTCTATTTAAGCGGTCCTTTTTAAGCAAAAAGAAGCTCACGGTCTGATATTCTTTTGCCTCATCCTCCCCCTCCCACACACACACCACACCTTTATTTTTCTTACACTTTCACAAAAAATTGAGCATTTTCAATAGCTTAGAATGCAATTTGTCAATTTCTGAGTTTGTAAAGCTTGTATTTTTAGAATTGGGCAATCTACATGCAATTATTCCACCTTATTTCATAGTTTTGTTTGCATGGCGTTATTACCCATATAGGTGGGTAATAACGCCAAATATCATTGGTCAAGAAATCCCGCCATTACATTTTATGAATACATATCTTTTAAGTTATTTTTTTATATAGATAGTCAATGAGCTGCTGTATCAAATCATATATTTGTTTGAAAAATACAAACTAAAACTGAGCCGTGAAAATTGGTAGAACCTTAACGTGGCGTTATTACCCCAAGGTACCTTATTTTTTAACAACATTCCGATACACCGCGGTTATGTTATAACGTGGGTGTGAAACATGTCTCCCGACAATCGTGTTATATCGGGTTTCTACTATATATTGTTTTCAATTACTAATTATATATATATACCTTCAATTATATATATACAGGGTGTCCGAAAAGTCTGGAAACGGTCAAATAACTCGAAAAATACATATGAGATTGAAAAACGTAAATATACGTGTTAAATATTTTTAAATAAGCTACTCAGTGATACCAAATTTGACCTTCGTAACCGACCCCCTGGGGGTCAGTGGCAGAGCTGCTAGAGCGTACCAACTTAATGCTGGAATCTGTCGTAAGCAAAAGGCGGGGTCAAGGCATATGCCATCTAGCGGCAGGGGTGCATAACTAGAGGATGACATGGGTTTGACGTCATATATGCGCAGATGTTTATTATCTCCATATCTTTTGCGCATATTTTCTGAATTTTCTCTCAGTCATGACAAATTAATCAAGTCTACGAGGTTTATTGCAAAACATTTTTGTTATAGTTTGTTTCGATAAAGTCATGTACATTTAAAAAAATAGTCACAATATCATTTTAATTTTATTTTGGGAGAAAAAGTACTAATTAGTACCTACTCATAAGTATCATATCATGCTACGAAAAATATTGACTTTTACCCTAAAATTAAAATAATAATGAGACTTTTTTTAAATACACATATTTTTAATTAAAAAGATCTGTGTTTTTAAAAAAAGTCTCATTGTCATTTTAATTTTAGGGTAAAAGTCAATATTTTTCGTAGCATTATATGGTACTTATGACTACTAAGTTAGTACTTTTTCTCCCAAAATTAAAATGATAGTGACTATTTTTTTAAATGTACATGACTTTACCGAAACAAACTATAGCAAAAATATTTTGCAATAAACCTCGTAGACTTGATTAATCTGTCATGATTGAGAGAATAGCTTGAAATTTATGAATGAATTTTTAATATGAAATCTCAAAATGGCTTTGTCTGTTAAAAAAAAAAAAAAAAAAAAAAAAAAAAAAAAAAAAAAGAGTCTAAGCAATGATTTTAGGAAAATTATTGTCTAGAACGTTAAATATTTAAACAAATAAATTAACAATATTTCTTTGTTTAACAAAACAACATTTAATACATACATTTAAAATTAAAGTTATTCCGAATATACGTATAATAAAATAGGCTTTTAAATTAAAAGAATGAAAAGTTTGCAAGTTAAATAATAAAAGTCGATACGACCAAGAAAACATTGGATTTTTATCGTCTGAAATTGGTAAATAAAAAATGCAGCTTGTTGTAAATAAAAGTTGAATATTTTATTTAGTATTAAATTCTATACATTTTTAAATATTGATAATTATATTATCATATGAAATACTACGGTGTATATCATTTTGTATAATTTAGCTCATAAAAAAATTACTAAAATGTGACACTATTTCAAAATTCTGCATTTATATAATAAGTACTTACAAAATTTAATGAGTCATCTTTCATTACATTAAAAGCGTAATTAAAATCGAACATATTTTAATCAGCGATATTTGTATCGCATAGTTAAATGATATTTCATCTTAGTATATTTTATGTTAATATTTAGTCGTACTACACTTATTTATTCTATATTTATTTACAATATTTCAAACCTAAAACTTATTCTACGAAATATTTTGAAGTAACATTTTATAGAAACAAAAAAGTTTTGTTGCCATTCACACAAAAGAAACTGCCATAATCCTCTACTTAATAATCCTCTAGTTATGCACCCCTGCCGCTAGATGGCATATGCCTTGACCCCGCCTTTAATCTTGCGGACAGCTCTTCCATAGGAGTTGGAACGCTTGAATATATATGCAGTTTTGGTCAGTGGGGGTCCAACTTTGAAATCTTAAATTATAACCCCCATTTTTTATTGCAGATTCGGATTCTACGGACAAAAATACGTAACTTTTGTATTTGATGTTTATTTCGAATCCTCGTTTATCACGGTGTAATTGAGCATATTATATCGATACATATTTCGGCTTTTCCAACGGGATTTTCCCTAATCGAAACTAATTGGGGAGAATTTGTGACATCAAATTCCTCGTCTTTTGCAATAATAGCGTTTCCTGAAAATCACCCGTGCCGATTATTCGCGATTATTTCGGTAGTGCTACACAGTTAAAAATTTGATCCATTTGCTGTAGCGTCACTCCACAGCTTTTATAGAATATCTCTTTCATGACCAATGAGAATGTTCCATAACACAGTAAAGTACACTGTAAAAAAATTGACCCTTTTGCTGCATCGTCACTCCACCGCTTTTATAGAAAACGATTACTTTACTGTGTTATGGAGCATTCTCATTGGTCACAAAAGAGATATTCTGTAATAGCTGTGGAGTGACGCTGCAGCAAATTGGTCAAATTTTTAACAGTGTAGCACTATTGAAATAATCGCCACGGGTAATTTTCAAGAAACGCTATTCCGACAAAAGATGAGGAATTTGACGTCAAAAATTCTGCCCAATCAGTTTCGATTAGGGAAAATCCCGTTGGAAAAGCGGGAATATATATCGATTTAATATGTTCGATTACACCGTGATAAACGAAGATTTGAAATAAACATCAAATACAAAAGTTACGTATTTTTGTCCGTAGAATCCGAATCTGCAATAAAAAATGGGGGTTATAATTTAAGATTTCAAAGTTGGACCCCCTCTGACCACCAGGGGGTCTGTTTCAAAGGTCAAATTTGGTATCACTGAGTAGCTTATTTAAAAATATTTAACAGGTATATTTACGTTTTTCAATCTCATATGTATTTCTCGAGTTATTCGGCCGTTTCCAGACTTTTCGGACACCCTGTATATATATATGAATTTAGGAAAAAAGGTCAACGGAAAAAAAGGCAACGGAAAAAAGGTCAACGGAAAAAAAGGCAACGGAAAAAACGTCAACGGAAAAAAGGGCAACGGAAAAAAGGTCAACAGATAAAAACGGCAACAATAAATAATAGTAATAAATGTCAGTTCTTCAATAAATCGAAAGTTGATATACATTAGTTATTAAGGGAGGTATCTTAAGTTTTAGATTACGGATTCTATGTTTCAAGTAAGCATATAAGTGTACCGGTTAGTACACGTGTATCGGTTATTTCAACTCGATTGATGAATAGCTTTACGTATAAAAACAGCGACTTTCATATCTTTATGCAAACTTTGACCAAGGGCATTCTTTGGAGTGAGAAAAAAGTTTAAAACAGGCAATGAAAAAAAAAATGGTACAAATACATTTTAAATAGAATAGAAAAAATGGCTATTTTTTTTTTTTTTTTTTTTTTTAATATATATATATATTTAATTATGTTACTAGAATGTTAAGGGGGATAACAGAAAATGAGTCGAAATGTGGAGATTTGGCACAAAAAAACTCAATTTTGGATACAGCAGCATAAACCATTTAAATTAAAAATTTAAAAAATAAAGAAATTATAATAAAAAAAATAATAATTGAATAAAAAATTGTATGTATAAACATATTATTTCATTTTTCGACAAGTGAATTGCATTTTGTTATAAGGTTGTGTTTTCTCACGATGACCTTTATCAGACTTTCGCGTCCGAAAATTCTGTCGAAAACACCATTTTGGACCGCATTTTTTGGAAGGCCACCTGCATTTATCGAAAAATGAAAACATTATTCGATTTTATGGTTTCTAAATAAGTCCCCCCTTGTCAAATCCGCCCTACCAGTGGCTAAGAGGTTGTACTCTCGAAGCTGGTAGACGGGAGGTGCTGGGTTCGAACCCAATCGCATTCGTCGGCCAAATCGTTCGGAGTTTTCCATGATTTTCTTCCAATCTTGTTTCTTTCTTGCCTTGTAATTATTTTTATTAATAGAACCACCTTAACAAATTTCGTTATGTTTTAAATTTTATTTTAAATGGTTTATGCTGCATGTTGCCAAATTGAGTTTTCGTGTACCAAATTTTAAAATTTCGACTCTTTGCTGTTATCCGTCTGAACATTCTAAATATCAAGACAATTTTTTTTTGTCTTTTTTCCACTTTATTAAAATATATATACCTGTATTTTTTTTTTCACGTTTGCCCCTTTTTCGTCACTTAAAGAATGTTTTTGGTCAAAGTTTACATAAAGATATGAAAGTTGCTGTCTTTCTACATAAGCTTTACCTGTTGCCCTTTTTTCCGTTGACGTTTTTTCCGTTGCCCTTTTTTCCGTTGACGTTTTTTCCGTTGCCCATTTTTCCGTTGCCCTTTTTTCCGTTGACCTTTTTTCCGCGCACCATATATATATATATATATATATATATATATATATATATATATATATATATATATATATATATATATATTGGTAGAAAGGCAAAATTAATAACAAATATTCTACATCAGCGGTTCTCAAACTACAGATCGAGATTACTTTTGAGAGTTCTACTGTTAAAGCTGGAAAAAAAAAAAAAAAAAAAAAAATGTGCTACTAATACCTAGAAAATAATTTGTGCCTCTAGAAAAGATAGTTCCATGTTCCTTATAAATTGTAGTTCCCTTTGGTTTTGCTAGAGAATTCTAGTTATCCCTAATAAAATTCAAGGGCGTTTTTCTATATTATCAAACTTATTTAAAAATCTCTATAGATAAATGCGAACACAAGAAGTGAGTTTTAGTAAATGTAGTTATAGTTTATGAGTTCTAGAAATCAAATAATGAAAACCAATGAACCGTTTCTTCCCATATTCCGCGTATCTGCTGCAGCTCAGATAATTCGATTTCCTATCAGAATTTGTTTTGAACAAAATGTGACTTACTTTTGAACAGCGTTCATTTATTTTACTTCATTTTTAAATAAAACTTCCGGTTTGAAATAAACTAAATAAGCCACAGCATATATGCGGAAAATTACGGTAGATGTGAAATCTCATCACAACTTAAATATATTCAATTGCTTCCTGCTGACAAGCTTTTTCTTACTGCCGTGTTCCAAAAATAGGTTCAAAATATTTTTTAAACACTTTATGAAAGGTCCTTTGTCTTAAAACGAAGCGAGAAACGTTGTTTGATTTCATGGTAATAGAATACCTACAATTTTTAGGTTTTGCAACTGAAAACAAATTCTTAAATGTATCTGAAAGAAAAAAAAAAAAAAAAAAAAAACGAGTTTGGTTTTGTAAACAATTTTTTGTAATCTAAAATATATTTCGTCCTCTTTCATTGGCTCATATATACAGGGTGATTCCAAATTTTTTTTGCAATAAAAGAGGGGTGATAGTACACATCAAGACAAACAATATTAAATAGGAGACCAAGGGTCCAAAACGTTTTCCTAAGGAGATAGCCGCCATTAAAGTTTAGGGACCAAAATTTCAAATAAACATAAAAAACGGAAAAATCGGTCGATTGATTTGCAGTTTTCACTAAAATTATTCTTTATGTCGGCATTTTCTTGAAATTAAATTATAAAGATAAATTTCAAAAAATGCCGATAGAGGGCGCTTTAGACTTTGGAGTAACGAACAACTATTTTTTGCATCTCATTAAATGTTTTCGTAAGCTTAGACTCAAACTTAAATTTTGAGCTCAAAATCTGTAGTTGGGAGTGGTTAAGTAACACAAACTGAGCTGTGTTCAGAGGGTTCAAAATTCAAATGATTATGAAAAACGGAAAAATTGGTCGATTGATTTGCGGTTTTCACTAAAACTATTCTTTATTTAGGTATTTTCGTAAAAATAAATTATAATGATAAATTTCAAAAAATGCCGATAGAGGGCGCTTTAGACTTTGGAGTAACGAAACACTCATTTTTGGCGTTATTTTTTGCATCTTATTAAATGCTTTCGTAAGTTTAGACTTGAACTTAAATTTTGAGCTCAAAATCTGAATAGCTGGGAGTGGTTAAGTAGACAAACTTAGCTGTGTTCAGAGGGTTCAAATTTCAAATAATTGTAAAAAACGGAAAAAATTGGTCGATTCGTTTGCGGTTTTTGCTAAAACTAATTTTTAAATCAGCAGTTTTCTTGATCAATCAGTGTTTTCTTGAAAATAATTTTTAAAGATAAATTTTACAAAATGCCGATAGAGGGCGCCTTAGACTTTGGAGTAGCGTACAACTATTTTTAACTGTTATTTTTTTAATCTCATTAAATGCTTTCAAATGCATAGACTTAAATTTTGGGCTGAAATTCTGAATCGTTGGGAGTGTTTAAGTAGCGAAAAATTGAATTGTGTTCGAGGAGGAAAGAGGGTTAAATTTCAACTCCTGAACACACTTCAATTTGCGTTTCTTAACTCCTCATAACGATTCAGGATTTGAGCTCAAAATTTAAGTTTAAATCTAAGCTTCCGAGAACATT
Organism: Maratus speculifer; assembly: GCA_964019185.1. NCBI lineage: Eukaryota > Metazoa > Arthropoda > Arachnida > Araneae > Salticidae > Maratus > Maratus speculifer. The sequence goes on from OZ025297.1 coordinate 328,254,808, forward strand.
TAAAATGCTTTTGCAAGCATTTAATTAGAACCAAAAAATAATGGTTAAAATGAATTGTTGGTTACTCTGAAGTTTAAGGCGCCCTCTGACGGAATTTTTTGAGATTTATCTTTAAAAATTATTTTCAAGAAGATACTGACTTAAAGAATAGTTTTATTTTAAACCGCAAACGAATCGACCAATTTTTCCATTTTCTATAATTACTTTAAATTTGAACCTCCTGAACACAGTTCAGTTTGTGCTACTTAACCACTCCCTACTATTCAGATTTTGAGCTCAAAATTTAAGTTTAAATCTAAGCTTCCGAAATCACTTAAAGAGATGCAAACAATAACGGCAAAAAATAGTTGTTCGTTACTCCAAAGTCTAAAGCGCCCTCTATCGGCATTTTTTGAAATTTATCTTTATAATTTATTTTCACGACAATACCTAAATAAAGAATAGTTTTAGTGAAAACCGCAAATCAATCGACTAATTTTTCCGTTTTTTTCTAATCATTTGAAATTTGAACCCTCTGAACACAGCTCAGTTTGTGTTACTTAACCACTCCCAACTACAGATTTTGAGCTCAAAATTTAAGTTTGAGTGTAAACTTACGAAAACATTTAATGAGATGCAAAACATACCGGCAAAAAATAGTTGTTCGTTACTCCAAAGTCTAAAGCGCCCTCTATCGGCATTTTTTGAAATTTATCTTTATAATTTAATTTCAAGAAAATGCCGACATAAAGAATAATTTTAGTGAAAACCGCAAATCAATCGACCGATTTTTCCGTTTTTTATGTTTATTTGAAATTTTGGTCCCTAAACTTTAATGGCGGCTATCTCCTTAGGAAAACGTTTTGGACCCTTGGTCTCCTATTTAATATTGTTTGTCTTGATGTGTACTATCACCCCTCTTTTATTGTGAAAAAAATTTGGAATCACCCTGTATAACGTTTAAATATAGTATTGTTTTGAAGAGAGAATAGATTAACGCTGGATGGGATTTGAACCAGGTATCTTATGATCAGGAAGCGAGAAAGTTAACATCGAAAAAAGGCCAAGCCAGTTACTCTAAGCTAGTAACTCGCTTTAAATGAACCAGTGAGATGAGACTGCTACAGTTTCAATACATAATTTCTGATATACAGATTACTGCTGATTGTTAAGCATTGTCATATAATCAGTAGTATAAAGGGATCAAAAAGATTTAAAATTGCGAATGTTGAATGAAATTTGATCTTGGATTACGAAGCGTTTAATTATTTTAGAATATTTTTGTCTTTTTTCATTTCTCCCTTTACGTTTTGTAAAAAGAAAAATAGTTGTTAAATTATAGGAAACAATAACTAAAAGTTTTAATATTGTGCAACAAAATTAATCCTATAGAATTAGTTTTAGGACGATTGTGAAGTCCATGTTATGCATCTTAAAGTCGTTATTTCTTCTTTGTGTTGCGTTATTGCGTTACCTTATTACTATGATTAATCATATATAATTTATTAATGTATGTACAAAGTGGTATAAATCTACTTTCAAAAAAGTTTACGAAATTTAAATTTTTATAGATCCTTGTAGGTTTTATAAATTACATTAGGAAACTTTCTCTAATACTAAAGATGAGATTTCGACTTTTTACATATCACTATGATCTGGGAGAAAATATTTTATCTTAAATCACAAAAGTGTTTCCAATTAAATAAAATAACATTTCCTGTAAGATTTTATTGGTATGCAAATCCCATCCCTGCTAAAAAGTAGAGCGGTAAAAATTCTATTTTTATAAGACAAAACTTGCCTGATTATAATACTTTAAATTTTATGAATTTCTAGCGTTTTCTGGTACAAAGAAAAGTTTTTTATTTTTAGTAGGTACGAAATTTTTATTGTTTTATTTACTAGAGCATGGATAATTTTTTTTTTGTAAATAAAACTTATTTAAACTTCGTAAAATTTTTAAAAAAAATACGAGTTTGGCGTAAATAAATTCTTATATGATAAAGAACAACTTTAAATTTTTTTATAAATACATATATATATATATATATATATATATATTTTACTTTCTTCTATCTTAAGAAGAAGAAAGGATTGAATTCGTGAAAGTTTTTGAAATCCGGTTTTCGACGGATTTACGCATTTTAGGGATCAGAGAACCCGAAAAACATGTTTTTACAAAATGTCTGTCTGTGAATCTGTCAGTCTGTCTGACGGTATGTGACAAAAATTTTGTGGATGCTCTATCTCAAGAACTAATCCACGGAATTTCACAAAACTTCAGATTCTGTCAGACCCAGATATAAACTAGATCTGATTAGTTTTTGGTGTATGTCGCTGAACAGTTAGCACTGCTATGCAGTATTATTCACAATTTCTACAAAAATCATATCTCAAGAACTAGTGCATGGATTTTCATAAATCTTTACATTTAGTTAGTACTTGATACATCATGGTGTTGATTACGTTTTGATGCAAATCGCCCAATAGGTGGCACTGCCATGGTGCATTATTCGTGATTATCGCAATAGCTCTATCTCAAGAATTAATGCAAAAAATTTTCTAAAATTTCAGATTCAGTTAGTCTCTGATATAGATTAGTATTGTTTAGTTTTTGGTGTAATTGGCCTAAGATATACTATGCTGTATTTTTTACGATTTCGCAATACATGTATCTCAAGAACTAATGCGTGGATTTTCATCAAACTTCAGATTCAGTTAGTACCTGATAAAAAATTCATCCTGATTAGTTTTCGATGTACATTACACAACATGTGTCACTGTTATGCAGTTTTTTTTTTCTTTAAGATTTTGCAATTGCTCTATCTCAAAAACTAATGCACAGATTTTCATCAAACTTTAGATTCAGTTAGAAGTTATTGTTGACTAGATTTTGGTTTAAACTACCTAACCAGGGGTGCTGTTATGCTGCATTTTTCAGGAAGTATTAACATGCATAAGATAGAAGAAAGTTTTGGGATTGCCACATCCGACTAGTTTTAACTAGAGCTATACCTTTTAAACTTCCAGTTTAGGAACTAACTTTTGGTCAACGATAATAAGGGACCTCCCGTATATAGCATCAATTAACCTCTATATACTCATACACACATATTTTTTAGACCAATTAATAAGTTTCTTGTTTATTTCTCAAATTTTAATGGAACTGTCTCTTACAGCTGGAAGATATGGACTACAGAAATCGAACTCGTCAAAATGCCTGCGATACTATCGGGCGAGAAATCAACACACCCTGGTATAGAAGACAACAGGTATGCGGTGAATACGGACCTTACGAAGACTACCAAATGAGAGAAGACTTGTGTTGCAGACGAGGAAGACCGTCGGACAATTGTTAAACGGATAACTGAAATTTCCAGTAATACTTAACAGTTTGAGAGGCAGTAAAATATTTTTAGCTAACCGTTTATAAAAAATCTAATTTGTTGTGTATATGATTTACTATTCAGTGTATTTAAATTGGTGTTCCGAGGAACTAGGCTTAGCAAATGTTCAGATTTACATGGGATGTCCCAATTTTCAAGGATTTTTTAAGAACCGCCCCACGGAATCAATATTCAGGACGCCAAATGTAACGATTTTTCATGATCTACAAATTCTTTTACATTTCTTTTAGTACCATGTAGACTGTAAGTCGGTTGTACAAATCATCACTGCATCGGCGGAAACTCTAGGATTAATTAAAACTCGATTCACATATTAAAATGTAACTTGTCTGCCAAGTCATTTCTTGGTGAAAAAACACCTACAAACCTGATTTCAGTAGATGTAAGTTTGCCATTAGTTTTCCTGTTCCAAGTCCTCCATGTTTTCGTACTTTTGAGTGCAGGAAAACACTGGTGTAGCTGGTTTCCACAAATGTATTACTTGACAGACCAGTTGCATTTCAATTTGCTAGTTGAACTGTGTCTATTCCTGGAATTTCAGCCGCCATCTCGATGAGAGGATCGTCTGTGCATCAGCCTGCCAGTCAAATACCATTCGTTAGTCTGCATATCGATCGAAACTTTATGCAATAACCTGTAATACATAAACAGTCTATAATGAATTTTTTTAACAGTTCGCCGAAAGAAATCTCAGACAAGGAAGGTCTCCATACTGGGCATACTCAGAATTTTTTGAAAAAAATACTAAATAAACTACTTATGTATGTAATTAAGGATCAATCAAAATAAGCGGCAGAATTACAGTACAAAGTCTGAATATATATATATATATATACTTTCGAGTATTTGGCGTGAAAAGACGAAAGCATTTTACGATTTGGCGAGCAGCACTTTTCGTCGCCAAAAGCAAATGATTTTAATGCAACTGAAAACTGTTGGATTTTTAGAATGCTTGTTAATCGTATTTAGTGAAGTTAAACAATGGTAAAGTTATATATATATATATATATATATATATATATATATATATATACAGGGTGATTCAAAAAAGATGGGAAAAATTTTAAGGGGTAATAGTATACATCAAGACAAACAATATTAAACAGAAACCAAGGGTTCCAAGCGTTTTCCAAAGGACATAGCCGCCATTAAAGTTAAAGGTCCAAAATTTCAAATAATTATAAAAAACGGAAAAATTGATCGATTGATTTGCGGTTTTCACTAAATCTATTCTTTATGTCGGTATTTTATTAAAAATAAATTATAAAGCTAAATTTCAAAAAATGACGATAGAGGTCGCTTTAGACTTTGGAGTAAGGAAAAACTATTTGTTACCCTTATTATTTGCATCTCGTTAAAATTTTTTAGAAGCTTAGACATAAACTTAAATATTGCGCAAAAAATCTGAATCGTTGGGAGTGGTTAAGTAGAGCAAACTGAACTGTGTTCAATGGGGGTGAGGAGGTTCAAATTTCAAGTTATCATAAAAAACGGAAAAAATGGTAGATTCGTTTACGGTTTTCGCCAAAACTATTCTTTATGCCAGCATTTCCTCGAAAATAAATTTTAAAGATAAATTTCAAAAAATTCCGTTAGAGGGCGCTTTAAACTTTAGAGTAACCAACAGCTATTGTTAACTGTTATTTTTTGTATCTAATAAATGCTCGTAAAAGCTTATAGTTAAATTTTGAGCTCAAAATCTGAATCGTTGTGAGTAATTATGTAGGGCAAAATTGAACTGTGTTCGAGGGGTGGGGAGAGTAACATTTCAACTCTTGAACACAGTTCAGTTTGCGCTTATTATCCCCTCCCAACTATTCAGAATTTGAGCTAAAAATTTAAGTCTAAGCTTTTGAAGCATTTAATAAGATAAAAAAAAAAATAGCGGTTAAAAATAGTAGTTGGTTACTCTAACGTTAAGGGCACCCTCAAACGAAATTTTTAAAAATTTATCTTTAAAATTTATTTTCAAGGAAATAGTGACATAAAGAATAGTTGTAGCGAAAACCGGAAACAAATCGACCAATTTTTCTGTTTTTTATAATCATTTGAAATTTGAAACTCCCCACCCCGATTGAACACAGTTCAGCTTGCGCTACTTAACCACTCCCAATGATTCAGATTTTCTGCGCAAAATTTAAGTTTATGTCTAAGCTTCTAAAAAATATATAAAGAGATGCCAATAATAACGGTAAAAAATAGCTTTTCGTAACTCCAAAGTCTAAAGCGCCCTCTATCGCCATTTTTTTAAATTTAGCTTTATAAATTATCATATCATATCATATCATCATATCATATATATTATAAAGCAGAAGTTCTGAAACTTCCAAACGGGTGTTTTCAAAAACTACCCGATGGATCTTTTTGCAGATTATATCATTCGATAGGAAATATTTTTGCGGAGGTTTATGATACAAATATACAGGGATAACTCTGATTTTTCGTACTAAATTTCGTATTTTTCGGTTATTTTTGACGAAAGGGTTGCCAGTACTTATTTTTTAGCGAAAATTAGCATTACTAAAGAAATTAAAAAGGATATATCTGTTAGAAATATTACAAACATCTTGCAAATAAAGGCAGAAAATATTTACTGATAATAAAATAACTATTGATAACAATAATAATAATAATAATAATAAAGAAAAACCATTTAATAGGACATTATATTATAAAAAAAAAATATTTATCTTAAAAATAAAAGAAATATTTGTAACGCTTAAAAAATAACGTGAACTATTACATTTGATGCAACATTTGGCGACTTATCCTTGCGTTAGAATAAAAAAAATAACTTGAAAATTTGATTAAATGAATTTTGAACGATATTTATTTTCCTTTCTATTATTTCCTTTCTCTTTTTTATCAAATTTCGATAGTATATAACTTACTCCAGAGAAAAGCAGATCTAATTATAAAAGAAATTGTGAGTTATTTGTTTGTTTCTTTGAGATTTTTTTTTACTTTTGTCGGCAAAGAATTAAGCCAAAAATGCATATGTCTAACATTAGGTCGCAATAAAGTTGTTTTTTCCAAAAGGAGATATTTTTTTTGGAGTATATTTTAGTATTCAATTGTAAGTTCAATAAACATAAGTTAATATTTTAAAAATTGTAATCAAATATTTAAATTTTAGCTTCAGTGTGAAATTCTGCCACACACATATATATTGTAAAATAATGTCATTCTTTTTCAAAAGTTTTTCACCATAATTTTGAAAACTGTAATCAACAAACATACTTTTTTTGCGCCATTTTGTCAAATTCTCTTCCAGGGAAAATTAGTTTTAAAATTTACAAAATGAACAAGTAAATCTATGCAATTTAAATGAAATTTATTCTATTTCGCGTTATTACTATCGATAAATTCAACATTTTGAAATAAAAATTGCCTGCTGAAAAAAATGGCACAGATGTCATATATGCACCACATTGGCGCGATTGCAACAAAACGTCGATTTTATGTTCATATGGTAGCTCGGCTATTGTATATTTATTAATAAACTATTTACTCTTATTTATTTTTTTTAATGATGTAAATTGTTTTATTTTATAATTTTTAACAAAACATTATTTATTTATTTTTATTTCCTTTTTAAAATAATAGAAAACAATTAAAAAATATATGTGTAATTGATATTTAAAAACGAAGTTTTCGCCAAATTTGTGTAAAAAAAAGAAAAAAAATGCACAAATGTGGTGCATATATGGCATATGTGCCAAAATATTTTACAAATCTGTTTTAATTAGCCATTTCTTCTTCAATTTTCTTCATATTTTTTCCTGCGTTAGATAATATTTAAAATGATATTGGAATAATCTTCGATGATTGAACACCGCCAAGTAGCATATGTACTATATTATTGAAAGTTTTACTGGCACAGATATTATATATCACCGAGGTAAGTAATACACTTCAAATTGGCATTATTTTGTCTGACATATTAACCCGACTATTAATATTTATTTATAAATAAAATTTTTATTTACTTTATAAATTACATAAATTGTTTTGTTATATACTTATTAACCATTTGAAAAATGGTTGTTGTTTTCGGGAGAATGGACCCGATGATGTTACCACTTTTGAATGATGTTACCACTTTTGAATGATGTGGTCACTTTTGAATTTAAATTAATTTCTTTACTTTTAGAAGAGTTTTTATTTGAATTTAAATTAAATTCTTTACTTTTAGAAGAATTTTTATTTGAATAGTAAATTAAAATGGTTAAAATCATTGTAATAAAGGAGAAAACTAACAAATTTAAAAATGGGTAGACGGAAATTAACAGATACGGAAAAAGCCGAAGCCAAAGAAATGAATGAACGTGAATATCGCATTCAATGATATTAAACACAGTCAACATGTATAAGTTGCTTATTAGTTTGGCGATTCGTATCATTTGGCGAAATTGGTCGACGGGATAACTGAGTAATACTGTATTTGGTTTGGCGCAAAAACGTCTTTCAATGCAGAAAATGATAAAATCAAAAGATTATTGAGCCGCTGAAAACCAATTACGTGTTGAAAGGCGATCACGAAAAAGGAAGCAATTTAATGCCGAACCGATTAATTGTAAAACATCATGTCGCCAGGGCGACCAATCCACTAGCCATGGCGTTTTACTATCGGTCGGTTCTAACCAGGAAAATTTGAGTGCCAATAGTGATTCTAACAAGCCGGAAAATGTTATAGCTATTACTCTTGATTTTCCACCACCTAAAAAGAAAACTAAAAAGCAATCGGCTTGGGAAAAACTGGGAAAAAACTTTTTTGATTCGATGTCTGATGGACCCATTCACAGATGCATGTGCTGCGATCGATTTTGGTTTAAAACCTCCATCACCAAAATTCTGCTCTGTAAAATCAAACAATATATGCCAAAGTCTTACAAGTATAACAGTATATGCCAAAGCTGTATTTTAATAATGATTACTTTTGCACCAACAATGTTAAATAGTTTGAAATGTTTCTTTCGTCGCCAACTTTTATGCTTGGCGACAATAGAGTGATATAACTTAAACGAACCGTACCTTCAAATTGCAGCATGTATAAAGTCATTTATAGCAGTGGCACGGATAATACACAATAAAACAACTGGTATTTAGCTTAAAATGATAGATGAATGTATCGAGTGAAACATTTTTCAAATGGTTGGGGTAATTTCTTAAATTACAATTATTATTTTTTTTTTTTTTAATTAAACTTTTTTCATTAATTTTTATTACTATTTAAATAATATAAAATAATTTAAATATACACATGTAACTGGTATTCGAAAACAATGTTTCCGCCAAATTAGCATAAAAAATTATCGCGCCAAACTCGGCGCATATGACATCTTTGCCGTTTTGTTTATGTATTAAGGAGACTTCTAGATCATCAACGATGTTATAGAAAATTTGTCAGATTATTTTATTTGAGATTATTAAATTTACGGTTTTTCATTATGAAACAAACGAAGAAAAGAAATTTTAGTATTGATGCAACTACAGAATTAACGACTACTTGGTGTTTTTTTTTAATCGAATAGGCAATTTTTTAATTATTTGTTTACTTTTTTTTGTTTACATTATTATAATCATTTTTTCCATTTTTATATACGCATCACCTTAGCGCTTTTTTTTTTTTTTTAATCTGACACCAGTTTGGCAAACACTAAGTTTTCAAATACCAGTTACATATTATATTATTTTCAATTATTTTCTATGATTTTACAAAGGAAACAATAATAAATAAGTGAAGTTTAATTAATAACAATAGAACAAAACAATAAAAAAAGTAAAGAAACAATTTATTAGTAAATAAACAACAATAACCAGATTACCACGCAATCCATAATATCACAATTTTGTTGCAATCGCGCCAACGTGATACATACATGACACCTGGCCAAAATATTATTGGCTATATTATTATTTATGTATTTTTATATTATCTGGTACTACTTAATTATCCCATCGATCAAAAAACTGCTGCATTTAAAATATAAGATTAAATGTCAATAATGGATTATCGTAAATGTCACATTCAGTTGACATTAAACATGTTACATGCGTTTGTTACGTTATCAACTATTTTTTGATTCGACGTTTTATTTGTATTTCCATAAATATTTTAGTAATTTATTGATTCTTTTGTTATTTAAAATAAAAGTTATATCCGTTTGTATAATATGGTGAATCGTTTTGCAATATGTATAATTTGGCGAAATTGATCTATGGAATAATATAGTAGTACCTATTATTTGTTAAAATTCTATCTGGATATTTAAGTTGACAGAACTCGCGTACTTTTCAAGTCTCCGTAGAGGCATTCGCCAAGCTGTCGTTAATTCTAGGTTTTAGCCTTATTATCAATTTTTCATCTGCAGTTATTTTACTATCACTAAAAAAGCAATATTTGCAATGCGCAGGAAAAATCTTCGGAATAACAATGATATCGAATTAAAAAAAATATTTGCAATTAATTTATCAATCATTCAGGTTAAAAAAAAAAAAAAAAAAAAAAAAAAAAAAAACTTTAAAATTGGCTAAGAAAAAAATATACATGAAATACCGACAGTAGAAAATTTTGTTTTTAATGTTTATGTTGCAGTTTTAATTAACATTTAAGCCCTATCAACAGAATTTTTTTCAAAAATTAACTATTAAATACTACTTCATTACCCCGTCGAACCCTCGCCCCAAAAAAACTATCGCCAAGGTATAAGATTAAATGCCAATAATAGATTATTGTAAACTTCACTTTCATTTGACAATAGACACGAAATAAGTCTATCGTTATAAATGTTTGGCGCCAAAAATCATAATGGAATTGATTACAAGCTGAAGTTTTATTTTTCTACAAAATTTAGCATAAAGATTATCCCTTATTTAAAAGCTACATGTTTGCAACCGGTTTAAAAAAATGAAGAGGCAATGAAACTGATGTAATTTTAATTTTACTCAAATAATTCAGCTTTAAAACACACCTTTTATGCTTCATTGTTCTAATAAATATATAAGTTAAACACTCTTTTTTACATATTTTGCTATGTACTTTGCTGGAACAGACCAAGGTAGAGAGAAAATTGTAGTTGACCTGCCAGGAGAGGACGGTTATTAAAAAATGTAACGCAACATGTAATGGAGATTGTATTTAGGCTACCAGATCTACACATAGTGCAAGTTCAGATTCGGGAGTTTAAGAACTAACATATGATAATGTGCGATATGAAAATTAATAGAGTTTGATAATCATTGCAATTCTTTCTAACAAAATAATGTGATGAGTAGAGAACATTTTGATTCCTGCTGTCATAACGATCTCATTTTCATATCAAACTCTACTATAAATGATAAAACAAGAGAGATAGTACTTAATTACCCAAATTTTATCCAATGCATACAATAGTGCAATATCGCAATGCCATTGGCACTGGCATCGTTTTCAGCATTGCGGAAGGACATTCCAGGTGATGGTATACACTGCTTTAAAAACGAAATTTCAAATCACCATTTTGTTTGAGTCAAGATTCGTTTAGAAAAATGGACCAGCGCAGCGGGCATAGCCTGCTAGTATATTATAAAGCAGAAGTTCTGAAACTTCCAAACGAGTGTTTTCAAAAACTACCCGATGGATTTTTTTGCAGATGTATCATTCGATAGGAAATATTTTTCCGAAGGTTTATGATTCAAATTTACAGGGATAACTCTAATTTTTCGAAGTAAATTTCGTATTTTTCGGTTATTTTTGACAAAAGGGTTGCCAGTATCTGTTTTTGGCGAAAATTATAATTGCTAAAAGAATTAAAATGGCTATATCTATTAGAAATATTACAAATATCTTGCAAATAATAGCAGAAAATAACTACTGATAATATTATCATATATATTATAAAGCAGAAGTTCTGAAACTTCCAAACGAGTGTTTTCAAAAACTACCCGATGGATTTTTTTGCAGATTGTATCATTCGATAGGAAATATTTTTCCGAAGGTTTATGATTCAAATTTACAGGGATAACTCTAATTTTTCGAAATAAATTTCGTATTTTTCGGTTATTTTTGACAAAAGGGTTGCCAGTAGCTGTTTTTGGCGAAAATTATAATTGCTAAAAGAATTAAAATGGCTATATCTATTAGAAATATTACAAATATCTTGCAAATAATAGCAGAAAATAACTACTGATAATATTAATGATAATAAAGAAAGACCGCTTAAATGAGTCGTAATATTATAAAAATATATTATCTTGAAAATGAAAAAAATATTTGTAATGCTTAAAAAATAAATTAACGCGAAAAATAACAATTGGTTCAACTTTTGGCGACTTATCCCTGGTGTTAGAATAAAAACATGAATTTCAGAAATTGATTAAATGAATTTTGAATGATAGTTATTTCCCTTTTTATTATTTTCTTTCTCTTTTTTATCGAATTTCCGTATAATATAACTTACAGCAGAAAAAAGCAGATCTGATTGTAAAAGACACTGTAAGTTGTGAGTTACTATTCGTTTCTATACCATTTTCATCTTGCTTTTGTCGCCAAAGAATCTGTTTTTAAGCCGAAAATGCACTACTGACTTAATGCCTGACTTAAGTCCTTAATAATGCAACATAGTTTTTTTTTTTTTAGCATCCGATTACTATTTTTTTCAGACAAGCTAAAAATGTCGTGTCATCAGCCCTGAATTTTCTACTGAACCGATTTTGATAATTATTTTCTTAAATGAAAGCTATTTATTTGTAGTTGTGCCCATTTTAGCTATTTTTTAATTTATTTCCATTTTTATATTTTATTTTTAATTTTAAATGCTTTTTTACGATATTTTTTCAAAATGGTGGCAACTTAGTTTAGCTTTTCTCTCGATAATAAAAATTAATTTTCCATTATTACTTTCCACAAGTCAGAAACTTTATTTCATCAGTGAACATGTCCTCGCATTTAAAAGAAAAAAGTTAATTGTTTTCGTAAAATTTAACCACAATAAAATGATTGCATATAATTATGCACTAATTGAGGTAAAAAAAATATATTTACTGAGAAATAATATTAATAATGTAAAAAAAATAACAGAAAATAATTTATGATAAAAATTAATGTCTAAAGCAAAGTAAGAAATATTTCAAATGAGGAAAATGATGGCATTCAGCAACCAGATAAAATGGATTTACAATATTATTACGGACGCCTTTTTCATATTACTAATAACAGTAACTTTTAAAAAACATTTGAAGAGAAAATGACGTCACTATTTAAAACATCGCATTTTTACTCATAACGATATTACATTTCAATATTTCTTTTCATTATGGACAGTGAGATTAAGATTTTACTTTCAGATGACTTCAGTTAGTGAAAATAATGTCATAGTAAAAATGAAATTAGTTTTTTTTTATTATTATTAAATAAATCTATTTTTCTGTAGTGCATATAAAATAAAATTTCTGGATTTCGCCGTCACTCAGATTACAATTTTAACTGAAGATGTTCGAATATTTGCATGCAAAATTGTAACTGGCACACTTGACATTTACTTTGTAAATATATTTATTATATATTGATTCAATAATGTAATTACTTTTGCTTTTTTTAAACCAAATCGATCGGGTCTTTTAAACATTTCATTCGTCGAATTCGACGGGATTCCACTCGTTTTATTGTTAAAATGCATTTCCTATTTCTCAAAGTCTATAAAAAAGCGTTCAAACTAAAGAAAAAATCCGTTTTTGATGAATCTAGTCAATGAAGAAGTAGTACGTCAAATTGTATATCTTTATTATTCCGCAATTCCAATGTCTCAGAGAGAAATTGCTAATCAATTGGGTATTTCCCGCGGTTCTGCTTGCTATTATATTGATAAACACAAGAAAAATGAAGTTAGTTCATTGCAATCTAAACGCGGTCGCCCTTATAAAAAACTTCTATAGATTTTTTTTTCCTCTAATCGGAGGCGAAACTAAATTCTGCAATGGCAGAATCTACATTCAACTTTTTTTTTATTTTTTTTTTTTTTCAAGTGAAGATAATTTTTAGAGTATAGTTTAATATTCAATCGTAAATTATATAGATATGAGTATTATTCTTTTATTTCTTTTTGCAAATGTTTTCATTGTTAATTTAATTTTTCTTGCGCCATTTCGTCAATTTCACTTACAGGAAAAATTTCAGTTTTAAAATTTAAAAACTGAAGAATAAAAGTCGATTAAAAATCTATCCCCAAATTCCAAGATTAAATGTCAATAATGGGTGATCGTAAATGTCACATTCACTTGACATTAAGCATTATGTAAATACTAATTATGTCATCAAGTGATTTTTAATTCGACATTTTATTTCTACTTTTATATATGTTCTGCTAATTTGTTTTTCGTTATTTAAATGAAAATTTATGCTAATCTATATAATCTGGCTAATAGTTTGGCGATTTATATAATTTGGCGAAATTGGTCGACTGTATAATCAAGTAGTACTGAAGGAAAACTTTTGCAATTCAAAGTAAATTTATGCAATTATGCGTTATTACTATAGATAAATTCAACATTTTGAAATGAAAAATTCCCGCTGAATAAAATTTACAAGTCTTTTTTAATTGACCATTTCTTCTTCAACATTTCTTCAATCAAACTTTCGCTATTCTCTTTCGCGCAGGCTAACAAAAATGTATTTTTAATATTTTATTAGATAAAACGTAAATAACATTTTTCTATTTTTTTAAAAAATATTTTTTAAATCTAATTCTACCATTATGTGTCTTACAGGACAAAATAGCAGAATTACTTTTAAAAATGGTTTTATCTATTAATTGTATGTTATTTGTTTATTTGGGTGTTTGAATATACTTTTGTCATCAAACAATGCGATTTTACAACAAGAAGGCATAAGCCGGAGCGATGTTTACAATTACTAAATTCTCTCACTCTCTTTTAAATGTGTGAGAGCATTTTTAGGATATTTTTCTTTATGTTTAATTGTAAATACAGCAGTCATATATAGCAGTCATAGCAAAAAGAAAAAAAAAATGCTTATAATGTTTAAATTTTAGTATAAATGTCTTCCACATCCAAACTGTAAAAAATTTAATTGCAATTTTTTAAAGTTTTGGCGCAGATGTCATATACGCACCACATTCGCACGATTGCAACAAAATGGCGATTTTATGCCACACATGGTAAACCGACTATGGTTGTTTATTTATTAATAAACTATTTATTAACTTTCATTTTGTTTTTTTTAATAATATAAATCATTTTGTTCTATAGCTATTATTTAAACTTTTTTATTTATTATTTTTTATTCAAATAATACAAAATAATTAAAAAATATTTATGAAATTGGTAATTAAAAACCAAGTTCTCCAAACTGGCGCCAGAAAAAAATGCGCCAATGTGGTGCATACATGACATCTGTGTCAAAGTTTTTACTTATACATAAGTAGGGAAAATGCAGTATAAATACCGATTAAAGTTTTTTCCAAATAGAAATTTTGTCACGGATTTGGTCATATACTCATCGAGGTATTTCACTGGCGCCAAAATGGCATTATTTGCCTCATATGGTAACCCAGCTATAGTTGTTTATCTGATGATAAGTTGTTTATTTACTTTCATTTTTTTCTTTTTTGAAATGATATTTGTTGTTTTGTTCTACAGTTACTTTTTTATTTATTGTTAATTGCTGTTTAAAATGATAGAAAATAATAAAATATACATAAATTTCTTTGGTATTCTAAAACGAGGATTTTGCCACATTGTAGTTGCAAGATAATCGTGCTAAACCTATTGCGTATATGATGTCTGTGTAGAAATCTTTTGTGAAATATGAAAAGTTTAAATTGGCTACTACTTGATTATCACGTCAACCAATTTCGCCAAGTCGTTCGCCAAATTATACAAATTTACATAATTTTATCTTAAATAACTAAAGAGAAAATGCTTAAATACGAAAGAGCAAATAATTTTGTTTTCATTTTTCAGGAGGAAATTTTGCAAAAATAAAGTAATTGTTGTAGTGAGAATTTTAATGTGTGTTTTTTTTTATCGTTGGCAACTTTCTGTAACGAAAAGTGTTATTTTTTTTCTGCTATTGTTTTGTAAGAGCTGGTTTTGTGAAAGCCATGTTAAGATGATATTCAAATTTTTAAACCCTTCCCAATTACCACCCCCTTGGGCCGATTTTGGTCATTTGCAATTCCCACTGCGATATTAACCATCTCAATGTACTTGACGAGTTTGAAGATGATTCTTGCATAATTGTGCCTTTTATCGCTCGGACAAAATTTAATGTATGTATAAACTTTTTAGGTGGGAGTAGCTTTGGGTTCCTGGCTTCACATAATGAAAAGTTGTGAAGAAATTTTTCAGAAGTTGTACCGTGGTAACGACTGTAATAATTAATATTTCTTCAGATAACGGAAATTTTTAAATCCTGTTGCCATAATGGTCTCATTTCTCTTCCAAATGTGCACTGTTAGTAATAAACTAAAATAGTTACTTCTAAATAGCTGGTTTTTGCGCAACGTTTAAGATAATTTAATATCACAATGGAGTCTAAATCGTTTTCAGCAATGAGCAAGGTGCTGCTGGAGGTCCAAATTATTTAAAATACAAATTTAAATTCACCAGTTCGTTTCATCCACGGTTGATTTTGAAATATTGTCCAGCGCAGCGGGCATAGCCTGCTAGTATATATTATAAAGCAGAAGTTCTGAAACTTCCAAACGAGTGTTTTCAAAAACTACCCGATGGATCTTTTTGCAGACTATATCATTCGATAGGAAATATTTTTGCGGAGGTTTATGACACAAATATACAGGGATAACTCTGATTTTTCGTTCTAAATTTCTTATTTTTCGGTTATTTTTGACGGAAGGGTTGCAACAACTAATTTTTTGGCGATAATTATATTTCAAAAAAGAAATCAAATGCTTTCTCTAATGGAAAATAATATAAACATTTCGAAAAAAAAACTGTTAATTTATTGATTTAAAATAAATAATTATAAAAAGAAAAAAATCCGTTCAATGCAAAATAGTATTATGAAAGGAAAATATTTATCTTTAACGAAAAAAAAAAGAATATTTATAATATTTAATAAAAAGTAACTCAATGTGAAAGAAAGTTTTGAAGTGACACAATATTTGGCTATTTATTTCTTTCGAGCCAGATTAAAAGAAAACAACATCTCAAAAATTTCATTAGGTAAAACATAAGTATTTTTTTCTTTCTTTTTTTAAAAATATTTTTAAATCTAATTTTCCCGTTGTGTGTTTTACAGAAGAAACTCGCAGAATTAATTTTTTAAAAAAAAAGGCTCTAATTGTTATTTGTATGTTGTTTTTGTTCAATTGGGTGTTTCAATCTACTTTTGTCGCCAATCAATGCGATTCTAAAAAAAAAAAAAAAAAACAAGACGGAGCGTTGTTTGCAAGAACTATTTTCTCTCTAACACTCTTTTAATGAGTGAGAGTATTTTTAGGAAAAAATTTTACATTTAACTTAAATACATATATTGCAGTTAATACCACAAAAATGAATCATATTTAAATTTTAGGGTAAATGTCTTTCCACATACATAGATATTGTAAAATAATTTAACTGCAACTTTAAAAAAATTTTTTGGCACAGATATCTCATACACACTATATTGGCGCGATTTGTCTCTTACGCCAATACCATATATACATCTGGGTAATTAACTGACGCCAAAGTGTCATTATTTTGCTTGATATGGCAACCCGGATGTTATTGTCTATTTATTAATAAATTGTCTATTTACAATTTTTTTCTTTTTTTTATTCAGTTATATAAACTATTTTAATCTAGGCACATTTGTCATGCATGCGCCACATTTGCGCGACTGCAATAAAATGACGATTTTATGCCTCACTTGGTAACCTGGCTGTTGTTTATTTATTAATAAATTTTTATTTTCTTTTATTTTATTTTTTAAAGGATATAAATAGTTTTATTTTATAATTATTAACTAAACTTTTTAAAATTTATTGTTATTTTCTATTTAAAATAACTGAAAATAGTTGTAAACTTTAGTATGTAACTGGTATTTGAAAACAAAATTTTCACCGAATCGGCATCAGAAGCAAAAAAAAAAAAAAAAAAAAAAAAAAAACCCGCCAATGTGGTGCGTATATGTCATGTATACATTTTTTTCACTATACTGCAGTATTTAAACATGCTGTATAAATAACGATTATTGTTTTTTTACAAACATGTTTGGCACAGATATTATATACACACTGAGGTATCTGACTATCGTCAAAACGGTGTTATTTTGCCTGATATGGTAACCCTGCAATAGTTGTTTCTGTATTAATAAATTGTTTATTTACTTTCAATTTCTTTTCAGAAATTCTATAAATAGTTTTGTGCTATAGTAACTTTTTTTATTTATTAATAGTTTCGTTTTAAAATAACGAAAATAATTTTTAAAAATTCACATTTCTTCGCTATTCTAAAACGAGGATTTTGCCGCATTGGTATTGTAAGGAAATACTGCAAATCCGGGTTTGTGCCGGAGTTTTTTGTGAAATATGATATTTTCAAATGTAAATTGAGTGCTACTTGATTAACACGTCGGCCAGTTTCGCCAAACTATTCAAATTTACATAAATTCTTTTTAAATAACGAAAGAACAATAAACATAAATAAAAAATACAAATTATAAGTCGAATTAAAAAGCATTTATGACGTAAAAAAATACGTGTATCATGTGTAATATCAATTGCTATCATACTTACGATCATCGATTATTGACATTTATTCCTATAATCTGCTATTAATTTTTTTCTCGACAGAATAATCAAGTAGTACCGTACATTGTACAAACTCCAGTTAATATTACAAAAATAGAGCTAAATAACTAAATTTAGGTGCAAACGCACACATCCATGTAGTAAGAAAGAGGCACAAATGTCATATATGCACCACGTTGAGGTGATACATTTCTGGCGCCACTTTAACGGAAACTTCGTTTTCAAATGACAGATACATTTCTATTTTCTATTATACTTTTCTATGTATAGAGCATATCATTTTGTATCATTTAAAAATGCAAATGAAAGTAAATAAATAGTTCATTAATAAATTAAAAACAAAGCTGGATTACCATAAGATGCATAAAATGTTCATTTTGTTTCAATCACGCCAACGTGATGCGTATATGACATCTGTATCAAAAAATGAATTTCACACATTCAAAAAACATTCACCTTATTTTTCTAAGGAAAACTTTATTTAACTTTATTTATTCTGCTGCATTCCAAAAACGGAACTCTGTAATAGATTTGTCAAGAGCAGATGTACGTTGCGAAATATAATATAATATTGATAGAGGATGTATTAAGGTTTCCACAGATACCCATATCCTCAAGTTGAGAGGTTAAGAGTTCAAAAACTATCAAATGAAAATGAATCACTTGAAAATTGCTTAAATTCAATGGCCAATCTCTGCGATCATAATACTCACTATTTTAGAAGTATGGTGAATAGACAATATTTAAATTGCTCTTTTCATAATTGCCTCATTTATCTATCAAACTCTACAATAAATGGTCAACTGAAATATTTTTTTCTTAAAAGCCCTAATTTTATCGAATGCATAAGCTGATACAACAACCTAATATTTTATTATTATTTTAATATATTTTGGCATCAACGGGCCTTGATTCCATTGTTGTTGTTTTTATTTTTGGCTCAGTTTTGTTTTTCTAGCTTGCTGAGTTTTGCACTGAATCTCGACAGTAGATTCGAAACAGCTGTTTTCTAACTTTTAATGCATTTTTGGTGCATTTATAATCGTTGGTTTTCTATCTTTAAATACAATGGCGTTTTGTATGATTTTCAGAAATGTGAAAGAGCATTCGAGGTGAAGTTGCTTTAAAAAATACAATCATATTCAATATTTTGTTTGATTCATGTTTTGTTTTGAAAAATAGACCAGCGCAGCGGGCTTAGCCTGCTAGTATATTATAAAGCAGAAGTTCTGAAACTTCCAAACGAGTGTTTTCAAAAACTACCCGATGGATTTTTTTGCCGATTGTATCATTCGATAGGAAATATTTTTCCGAAGGTTTATGATTCAAATTTACAGGGATAACTCTGATTTTTCGTAGTAAATTTCGTATTTTTCGGTTATTTTTGACAAAAGGGTTGCCAGTAGCTGTTTTTGGCGAAAATTATAATTGCTAAAAGAATTAAAATGGCTATATCTGTTAGAAATATTACAAATATCTTGCAAATAATAGCAGAAAATAACTACTGATAATATTAATAATAATATAAAAAGACCGCTTAAATGAGGCATAATATTATTAAAATATATTTATCTTGAAAATGAAAAAATATTTGTAATGCTTAAAAAATAAATTAACGCGAAATATAAAAATTGGTTCAACTTTTGGCGACTTATCCCTGGTGTTAGAATAAAAACATGAATTTCAGAAATTGATTAAATGAATTTTGAATGATAGTTATTTCCCTTTTTATTATTTTCTTTCTCTTTTTTATCGAATTTCCGTATAATATAACTTACAGCAGAAAAAAGCAGATCTGATTGTAAAAGACACTGTAAGTTGTGAGTTACTATTCGTTTCTATACCATTTTCATTTTGCTTTTGTCGCCAAAGAATGTATTTTTAAGCCGAAAATGCACTACTGACTTAATGCCTGACTTAGGTTCTTAATGGTCGCAATAATGTTGTTTTTTTTTCAAGCGAAGATAATTTTCAGAGTATATTTTAATATTCAATCGTAAATTATATAGAAATGAGTATAACTCTTTTATTTCTTTTTGCAAATGTTTTCATTGTTAATTTAATTTTTCTTGCGCCATTTCGTCAATTTCACTTACAGGAAATTTTTCAGTTTTAAAATTTAAAAACTGAAGAAGGAAAGATCACCCCATCCATTAAAAATCTACCCACAAATTCCAAGATTAAATGTCAATAATGGATGATCGTAAATGTCACATTCACTTGACATTAAGTATAATATAAATACTAATTATATCATCAAGGGATTTTTAATTCGACATTTTATGTCTACTTTTATATATTTTCTGCTAATTTGTTTTTCGTTATTTAAATGAAAATTTATGCTAATCTATATAATCTGGCTAATAATTTGGCGATTTGTTTAATTTGGCGAAATTGGTCGACGGTATAACCAAGTAGTACTGAAGGAAAAATTTTGCAATTCAAAGTAAATTTATGCAATTATGCGTTATTACTATAGATAAATTCAACATTTTGAAATGAAAAATTCCCGCTGAATAAAATTTACAAGTCTTTTTTAATTGACCATTTCCTGTTCAATATTTCTTCAATCAAACTTTCGCGCAGGCTAACAAAAATGTATTTTATATATTTTATTAGATAAAACGTAAATAACATTTTTCTATTTAAAAAAAAAAAAAAATTTAATCTAATTCTACCATTATGTGTCTTACAGGACAAAATAGCAGAATTACTTTAAAAAATGGTTTTATCTGTTAATTGTATGTTATTTGTTTATTTGGGTGTTTGAATTTACTTTTGTCATCAAACAATGTGATTTTATACGAAGAAGGCATAAGCCGGGGCGATGTTCACAATTACTAAATTCTTTCACTCTCTCTTAAATGTGTGAGAGCATTTTTAGGATTATTTTTTTATGTTTAATTGTAAATATATAAATAGCAGTTATAGCAAAAAAAAATGTGTATAATGTTTAAATTTTAGTATAAATGTCTTCCTCATCCAAACTGTAAAATAATTTAATTGCAACTTTTTAAAGTTTTGGCGCAGATGTCATATACGCACCACATTCGCACGATTGCAACAAAATGGCGATTTTATGCCACACATGGTAAACCGACTATGGTTGTTTATTTATTAATAAACTATTTATTAACTTTCATTTTGTTTTTTAAAATAATATAAATCATTTTGTTCTATAGCTATTAATTAAGCTTTTTTATTTATTATTATTTTTAAATAATACAAAATAATTTAAAAATATTTATGAAATTGGTAATTAAAAACCAAGTTCTCCAAATTGGCGCCAGAAAAAAAATTCATGACATTTGTGTCAAAGTTTTTTCTTATACATAAGTAGGGGAAATGAAGTATAAATACCGATTAAAGTTTTTTCCAAATGGAAATTTTGTCACGGATTTGGTCATATACTCATCGATGTATCTCACTGGCGCCAAAATGGCATTATTTGCCTCATATGGCAACCCAGCTATAGTTGTTTATCTGATGATAAGTTGTTTATGTACTTTCATTTTTTCCTTTTTTGAAATGATATTTGTTGTTTTGTTCTACAGTTACTTTTTATTTATTGTTAATTGCTGTTTAAAATGATAGAAAATAATAAAATATACATAAATTTCTTTGGTACTCTTAAACGAGGATTTTGCCACATTGTAGTTGCAAGATAATCGTCCTAAACCTATTGCGTATAAGATGTCTGTGTAGGAATCTTTTGTGAAATATGAAAAGTGTAAATTGGCTACTATTTGCTTATCACGTCAACCAATTTCGCCAAATCGTTCGCCAAATTATACAAATTTACATAATTTTATCTTAAATAACTAAAGAGAAAATGCTTAAATACGAAAGAGCAAATAATTTTGTTTTCATTTTTCAGGAGGAAATATAGCAATAATAAAGTAATTGTTGTAGTGTCAATTTTAATGTGTGTGTGTGTGTGTGTGTGTGTTTTTTTTTTTTTTTTTTTTTTTTTTTTATCGTTGGCAACTTGCTGTGACGAAAAATGTTTATTTTTTTTCCTGCTATTGTTTTGTAAGAGCTGGTTTTGTGAAAGCCATGTTAAAATGGTATTCAAATTTTTGAACCCTTCCCAATTACCAGCCCCTTGGGCCGATTTTGCTCATTTGGAATTCCCACTGAGATATTAACCATCTCAATGTACTTGACGAGTTTGAAGATGATTCTTGCATAATTGTGCCTTTTATCGCGCGGACAAAATTTAATATATATATAAACTTTTTAGGTGGGAGTAGCTTTGGGTTCCTGGCTTCACATAATGAAAAGTTGTTAAGAAATTTTTCAGAAGTTGTACCATGGTAACGACTGTACTAATTAATATTTCTTCAGATAAGGGAAAATTTTAAATCCTTTTGCCATAATGGTCTCATTTCGCGTCCAAATGTGCATTGTTAGTAATAAACTAAAATAGTTACTTCTAAATAGCTGGTTTTTGCGCAACGTTTAAGATAATGTAGTATCACAATGGTGTCTAAATCGTTTCAGCAATGAGCAAGGTGCTGCTGGAGGTCCAAATTATTTAAAATACAAATTTAAATTCATCAGTTCGTTTCATCCACGGTTGATTTTGAAATATTGACCAGCGCAGCGGGCATAGCCTGCTAGTATATTATAAAGCAGAAGTTCTGAAACTTTCAAACGAGTGTTTTCAAAAACTACCCGATGAATCTTTTTGCAGATTATATCATTCGATAGGGAATATTTTTGCGAAAACCGGAAACAAATCGACCAATTTTTCTGTTTTTTATAATCATTTGAAATTTGAAACTCCCCACCCCCATTGAACACAGTTCAGCTTGCGCTACTTAACCACTCCCAATGATTCAGATTTTCTGCGCAAAATTTAAGTTTATGTCTAAGCTTCTAAAAAATATATAAAGAGATGCCAATAATAACGGTAAAAAATAGCTTTTCGTAACTCCAAAGTCTAAAGCGCCCTCTATCGCCATTTTTTTAAATTTAGCTTTATAAATTATCATATCATATCATATCATCATATCATATATATTATAAAGCAGAAGTTCTGAAACTTCCAAACGGGTGTTTTCAAAAACTACCCGATGGATCTTTTTGCAGATTATATCATTCGATAGGAAATATTTTTGCGGAGGTTTATGATACAAATATACAGGAATAACTCTGATTTCTCGTACAAAATTTCGTATTTTTCGGTTATTTTTGACGAAAGGGTTGCCAGTACTTATTTTTTGGCGAAAATTATCATTACTAAAGAAATTAAAAAAGATATATCTGTTAGAAATATTACAAACATCTTGCAAATAAAGGCAGAAAATAATTACTGATAATAAAATAACTATTGATAATAATAATAATAATAATAATAATAATAAAGAAAAACCATTTAATGAGGCATGATATTATAAAAAAATATTTATCTTAAAAATAAAAAATATTTGTAACGCTTAAAAAATAACGTGAACTATTACATTTGATGCAACATTTGGCGACTTATCCTTGCGTTAGAATAAAAAAAAGATAACTTGAAAATTTGATTAAATGAATTTCGAACGATATTTATTTTCCTTTCTATTATTTCCTTTCTCTTTTTTTATCAAATTTCGATAGTATATAACTTACTCCAGAGAAAGGCAGATCTAATTATAAAAGTAATTGTGAGTTATATATTTGTTTTTTTTTTTTTTTTGTTTTTTTTTGAGATTTTTTTTTTTTACTTTTGTCGGCAAAGAATTAATCCAAAAATGCATATTTCTAACATTAGGTCGCAATAAAGTTGTTTTTTCCAAAAGGAAATAATTTTTAAAGTATATTTTAGTATTCAATTGTAAGTTCAATAAACATAAGTTAATATTTTAAAAATTGCAATCTAATATTTAAATTTTAGCTTCAATGTGAAATTCTGCCACACACATATATATTGTAAAATAATGTCATTCTTTTTCAAAAGTTTTTCACCGTAATTTTGAAAATTGTAATCAACAAACATACTTTTTTTTGCGCCATTTTGTCAAATTCTCTTTCAGGGAAAATTAGTTTTAAAATTTACAAACTGAACAAGGAAATCTATGCAATTTAAATGAAATTTATGCAATTTCGCGTTATTACTATCGATAAATTCAACATTTTGAAATAAAAATTGCCTGCTGAAAAAAATGGCACAGATGTCATATATGCACCACATTGGCGCGATTGCAACAAAACGTCAATTTTATGTTCATATGGTAGCTCGGCTATTGTATATTTATTAATAAACTATTTATTCTTATTTTTTTAATGATGTAAATTGTTTTATTTTATAATTTTTAACAAAACATTATTTATTTTTATTTCCTTTTTAAAATAATAGAAAACAATTGAAAAATATATACGTAATTGATATTTAAAAACGAAGTTTTCGCCAAATTTGTGTAAAAAAAAGAAAAAAAGTGCACAAATGTGGTGCATATATGGCATATGTGCCAAAATATTTTACAAGTCTGTTTTAATTAGCCATTTCTTCTTCAATTTTCTTCATATTTTTCCTGCGTTAGATAATTTTTAAAATGATATTGGACTAATCTTCGATAATTGAACACCGCCAAGTGGCATATTTACTATATTATTGAAAGTTTTACTGGCACAGATATTATATATCACCGAGGTAGGTAATAGACTTTAAATTGGCATTATTTTGTCTGACATATTAACCTGACTATTAATATTTATTTATAAATAAAATGTTTATTTACTTTATAAATTGTATAAATTGCTTTGTTATATACTTATTAATTAAACTTTTTTCATTAATTTTTATTACTATTTAAATAATATACAATAATTTAAATGTACACATGTAACTGGTATTCGAAAACAATGTTTCCGCCAAATTAGCATAAAAAATTATCCCGCCAAACTCCGCGCATATGACATCTTTGCCGTTTTGTTTATGTATTAAGGAGACTTCTAGATCATCAACGAGGTTATAGAAAATTTGTCAGATTATTTTATTTGAGATTAAATTTATGGTTTTTCATTATGAAACAAACGAAGAAAAGAAATTTTACTATTGATGCAACTACAGAATTAACGACTGCTTGGTGTTTTTTTTAATCGAAAAGGCAATTTTTTAATTATTTGTTTACTTTTTTTTGTTTACATTATTATAATCATTTTTTCCATTTTTATATACGCATCACCTTGGCGCGTTTTTAAATCTGACATCAGTTTGGCAAAAACTAAGTTTTCAAATACCAGTTACATATTATATTATTTTCAATTATTTTATATTATGTTAAAAAGGAAACAATAATAAATAAGTGAAGTTTAATTAATAACTATAGAACAAAACAATAAAGAAAAGTAAAGAAACAATTTATTAGTAAATAAACAACAATAACCAGATTACCACGCAATCCATAAAATCACAATTTTGTTGCAATCGCGCCAACGTGATACATACACGACACCTGACCAAAATATTATTGGATATATTATTATTTATATATTTTTATATTATCTGGTACTACTTAATAATCCCATCGACCAAAAAACTGCCGCCAAAATATAAGATTAAATGTCAATAATGGATTATCGTAAATGTCACATTCATTTGATATTAAACATGTTACATGCGTTTGTTACGTTATCAACTATTTTTTGATTCGACGTTTTATTTGTATTTCTATAAATATTTTAGTAATTTATTGATTCTTTTGTTATTTAAAATAAAAGTTATATCCGTTTGTATAATATGGTGAATCGTTTTGCAATATGTATAATTTGGCGAAATTGATCTATGAAATAATAAAGTAGTACCTATTATTTGTTAAAATTCTATCTTGATATTTAAATTGACAGAACTCGCGTACTTTTCAAGTCTCCGTAGAGGCATTCGCCAAGCTGTCGTTAATTCTGGGTTTTAGCCTTATTATGTATTTTTCATCTGCAGTTATTTTACTATCACTAAAAAAGCAATATTCGCAATGTGCAGGAAAAATCTTCGGAATAACAATGATATAGAATTAAAAAATATATTTGCAATTAATTTATCAATCATTCAGGTTAAAAGAAAAAAAAAAAAAAATTAAAATTGGCTAAGAAAAAAATATACATGAAATACCGACAGTAGAAAATTTTGTTTTTAATGTTTATGTTGCAGTTTTAATTGACATTTAAGCCCTATCAACAGAACTTTATCAAATATTAACTATTAAATACTACTTCATTACCCCGTCGAACCCCCGCCCCAAAAAAACTATCGCCAAGGTATAAGATTAAATGCCAATAATAGATGATGATTGTAAACTTCACTTTCATTTGACAATAGACACGAAATAAGTCTATCTTATAAGCAATACTAATGTTTGATGCCAAAAATCATAATAGAATTGATTACAAGCTAAAGTTTTATTTTTCTACAAAATTTAGCATAAAGATTATCCCCTATTTAAAAGCTACATGTTTGCAACTGGTTTAAAAAAGTGAAGAGACAGTGAAACTGATGTAATTTTAATTTTACTCAAATAATTCAGCTTTAAAACGAAACTTTTATGCTTCGTCGTTCTAATAAATATATAAGTTAAACACTCTTTTTTACATATTTTGCTATGTACTTTGCTGGAACAGACCAAGGTAGATAGAAAACTGTAGTAGACTTGCCAGGAGAGGACGGTTATTAAAAAATGTAACGCAACATGCAATGGAGATTGTATTTATAGTCTAAGAGCCAGTGACTGGCAGACCTTCGTTATTTTATAAAAGCTGAAACTTTCTCAGCGCAGTCTTCCAACAAAGATAGGAACGATGGGTAATTATGAAATTTGGATCATGGTGGCTTTGGCAGTGACCAGGGAGCAAAGGTGTAAAAAATACCAACTTACTTTCGTCATTTTATAAAGCGTAATTTTTTGATATTTCCTTTGGAATGATGTTAGAAATCACGTCCTCCATTGGCAGACACTTCCTGTGGTTCCAAACCCCGGCCGACAACCACTAAACTTCAATAATAGGAAATTCTACTTTCGTCATTTTATAAAAGCTGAATTTTATATATGTTACTTGGGTAACTACTAAAAGATATTTCCTCAGTTGGCAGACAGTTTTGGTGGTTCCAACCCCCGGCCGACAGATATATACAGCGGCTTCTAAATACACTAGAGTCTACGCGAAACAGACATTTTCCCCGTTTTCCCTTGGGTCGGAAATTGGCTACAGTTATTTGAGGTTGCTGCATTGAACAGAAAACGAAGAAGGAAAATCCCATGCATTTCACTATTTTAAAAAATATATGTGCAGATATATGTGCAGGTAACGTTCTAAACGTTCGCTGCGCATATCGCGTCAAACGTGCGCGCGCCAAAGAATGACGTTAAGACGCCGTTGAAGAACTCGTTACTGCATCCTTGTAGCTACTGGTATTTTTTGTATGATTTTCATGCGTTCTGTTCGCTAATAATTTGACATGTATTTGATGTATACTTTGTTTTTCATTTTTTCTCGTAAATTTTGATTCGTACAGGTGCAGTTCTTTGGGCTTATTTTATGTATTCCCAATGAGGAATCTGGCTGCACAGAGTTTGGGTGCCATTTTTGGGACACCACGTATAGAATTTTTTAACACTATGTATGAATAAACAGTAAAACTCTAATTTTGTATTGAAGTGGATATTAAAAATAAAGTTCATAAAATACCTAAACATAATTTTCTAACGTATTTCATTTATTTTTAAAACAAGTATCAAAATGGAAATCATAATCAATAACATTATAAACATGCAATTTTTTTAATGATAAATAAGTACATAATAAAACAGCAATTTCGGCATGTGCCAGGGGGAGGATATAGCTTTCATATTCGTTGTTTTTTTTTAAATATAGCTTTTTTTGCGACTCGATTAGATGAGTTAATAAAAATTCTTTAATGCTTGATTATTATCTCATTGAAAATTTTACTGAAATTTTAAGAAGATCAAATTCTACGAACCCTATAAAAAGAAATTTCGTAAATACTGAATTTGAATGAGAATTGTGCCAAATCAGTAATCTATAGCCAAATCGGCAATATTTATGATTTCTTAATTTTTGTCTTCAAATTTGGAGATATTTTTAAATATTTGGCGATAAGTGTTTCCAAGCATGGAGAGAATTCGAAGCTAACGTTCATTAATATTCATAAATAAATAACTAATTTTTAGTAATTTGGAAAAAGTTGTTATCCTCGGTAGAGAATTGGGAAATCCGAAGTATATCTGAATGTTTTTATTGGTTGAATTCCGCATTTTATTCATTTTCTGATTGGTCCATGTTTAATGTCTAAAAATGGTTTACTTCTGTTGCCACAATGACAAAAAAGTAATAAAAACTTTAAATAATAATAATAATTTGAAAACAAATTGTCATAAAAATTTCAAACGAATTTCATTCAAAAGTGCATTTTTTCCTCTATGCAACGGTATAAAAACTTAAAATGTGCAATGTTTAGAAGTTTAAAAATCTGCAGTTCAAAAAAATTGTAAAACTGAAATTTCATTTAAAATTTTTATAAGATGGGTCCAGGAATATTAATGTTTAATCCATGTCATACGTAATAAGAGGCAGTCAGCCTGATTAACTCCATCAAATAAAAATGCACATTTTAAACAGTTAAAGTTATATAACAATAAACTACTGTTTTTTTTTTTAATTTATGGTCTAGGAATATTAATCTTTAATGCATGGCGTACGTAATATTTGACTCGTTTTGGTCATCCTAAAAATGATGTTTATTATTATTATTAAGTATAGAATTACTTTTTAAGTCTTTAAAATTTTAGTCTTTGAAAATATAATTTTCCAAATAGTTGTTATAATTTGTTAAATTACATTTTTTTTTCTTTCATTGTGGTCTTTTTTCAAAATGTCAACAACCGTAGAATTACATGCATCAACCTCAAATAGCTGTCGCCAATTTCCGACCCAAGAGAAAACGGGGAAAATGTCTGTTTCGCGCAGACTCTAGTGTATTGAGAAGCCGCTGTATATGTCTGTCGGCCGGGGGTTGGAACCACCAAAACTGTCTGCCAACTGAAGAAATATCTTCTGGTAGTTATCCAAGTAACATATATAAAATTCAGCTTTTATAAAATGGCGAAAGTAGAATTTCCTATTATTGAAGTTTAGTGGTTGTCGGCCGGGGTTTGGAATCACAGGAAGTGTCTGCCAATGGAGGACGTGATTTCTAACATCATTCCAAAGGAAATATAAAAAAATTACGCTTTATAAAATGACGAAAGTAAGTTGGTATTTTTTACACCTTTGCTCCCTGGTCACTGCCAAAGCCACCATGATCCAAATTTCATAATTACCCATCATTCCTATCTTTGTTGGAAGACTGCGCTGAGAAAGTTTCAGCTTTTATAAAATAACGAATGTCTGCCAGTCACGGGCTCTTGCTCTATTAGGCTACCAGATCTACACATAGTGCAAGTTCAGATTCGGGAGTTTAAGAACTAACATATGATAATGTGCGATACGAAAATTAATAGAGTTTGATAATCATTGCAATTCTTTCTAACAAAATAATGTGATGAGTAGAGAACATTTTGATTCCTGCTGTCATAACGGTCTCATTTTCATATCAAACTCTACTATAAATGATAAAACAAGAGAGATATTACTTAATTATCCAAATTTTGGCCAAGACATACAATAATGCAATATCGCAATGTCATTGGCACTGGCATCGTTTTCAGCATTGCGGAAGGACATTCCAGGTGATGGTATACACTGCTTTAAAAAAGAAATTTCAAATCACCATTTTGTTTGAGTCAAGATTCGTTTGGAAAAATGGACCAGCACAGCGGGCATAGCCTTCTAATTGTCAATAAAATATCGACATAAAGAATAGTTTTAGTGAAAACCGCAAATCAATCGACCAATTTTTCCGTTATTTATAATCATTTGAAATTTGAACCCTCTGAACATAGTTCAGTTTGAGCTACTTAACCACTACCAACTATTCAGATTTTGAGCTCAAAATTTAAGTTTAAGTCTAAGCTTGCGAAACCATTTAATGAGATGCAAAAAATAACTGCAAAAAAAAATTGTTCGTTACTCCAAAGTCTAAAGCGCCCTTTATCGACTGTTTTAGGAATTTATCTTTATAATTTATTTTCAAGAAAATACCAACATAAAGAATAGTTTTAGTGAAAACCGCAAATCAATCGACCAATTTTTCCGTTTTTTTTTTTTTTTTTTTTTTTTGTTTATTTGAAATTTTGGACCCTAAACTTTAATGGCGGCTACCTCCTTTGGAAAAGGCTTGGGAGCCTTGGTTTCCTATTTAATATTGTTTGATTTGATGTGTACTATTACCCCTTAAAATTTATCCCATCTTTTTTTAATCACCCTGTATATTACATAAATATATGGGTTGTTGCTGTAGTTATTTAATTTATCACTGGAGAAAATATTGATATATATTTAAGCATCATATCGAGATAAATTATTTTCATACATTTACGAGTATTCAAAAATAAAAGCCAGTTGTTTCCATAGCAACAAAATCGATTCGAAAATACTCAATTGAACTTTGAGCTTGAAACAATTTTGATTAGCAAATTATGAATCTCGTTTTAAATGCAAATTTTGATGATTAAATTTAAATATAAATACACATAAAAATCGATATAACAAAATTACATTTAAAACAAAACTGACAAAACTAAAGTATTTAAATTAAATTTATCTAAACAAGTTCTACATGAAACTTATTTTTTCCTTAAAGTGTATTTGACATTTAAAAGTATTTTTTTAAATAGCATTTCATCGACAATCGGTGAAAAATCACCAAATAATGAAATTTTCATTATTTTTCAGCGGACGCTGCATAGAAATTCCGCCGAATTTTTCTTATAAACGTATATATCCACATGAAAAAAACATTCTGTAATTTTCACAGATTTTTCGGAGTATGCCCGTATGGAGACCTTCCTTGTGAGTGCAGCATTGTACGTGCTATCACTACTGGCATTGCCATCTAGAGTAGTGAAGTCTAAGTGGCAATGCTACTGGTCGCAAGTGAGACTGAATAGAAAAACATGGCTGTTATTACAGTAAAACCCCGATAATTCGGATTAATTGGGACCAGACCCAATCCGGATTATCGAAAATTCGAATTATCTGTAGAAATAGAAAAAAATGAAATAAAATAAAACATACTTGCAGAAAATCCTCTTTATGTTAAACTTATTGAATATTTACAGACAGTAAAAATGTTTACTTTATTACAAAAAAGTTTGTAATTTTCTGTTATGCCAGTTTTCTATACCTTTTGCAAGCCGTACGGTCAGTCACTTCCCAAACTTAAAAAAAAAAAAAAAAAAAAAAAAAAAAAATTACCAAACCGATCCGGATTGTCCGGAAATACGGATTAACGGAGTCCGAATTAGCGGGATTCTACTGTATCTAGGATCCAATATGAAACTTGCCTAAAATTCCTATAATAACACAAATAATAATTTTATTCATGCATATATATTATCACTGCATCTAAGGAATTATTTTTATGAATATCTATATTTCTGTACATCATATTACTCGAATTTACACATTCGTATGATATATAGATTTTTTTTTTTAAAATATATGAAAGAACAATAAAAAAAATACGCAAAATGTTCATCTAAGTCTTGAAAAAGATAAGGAAGACGAATGCTGTTTAACAGTTGGAAAGTGTTAAAAATTAGCTTGTATTCTGCCACTTAAAGAAAAAAATATCACTGCCTCCCGGACTGTAAGTATGACCATGACTGGAATGTGACAGATGTTATGTGAAATGCAGTTTTAAATTATTATGTCTATGTTTTTAAAAAAATGTGATTATGTTGTGAATATTAAAGTTATTGTAAATGTTACATCAACTATGTTGCTTTTTAGTGAACAACACTTGTGTTGCAGAAAAAGAAAATCGGCAAAAAATAAATTTCCCTTTATAATTAACAAAAGAACCTGCCGAATTTCGACGATAGAAAATGTTTAAGAAGGAACTGTTTCCAGGATTTCTAATAAAAATTATCTTAGATTTCTTAGAAAAATTAGTTGGAAAAAAAAAAAGCACTTTATATTAGCAAGTCTAACTCTTAAACAAATGATATTGAATTTAAAGTTAACAAAGCACTATTTCTATAAAACTCAGTTGTAGAAAAAGCTAGAATTAAACTTTAAACGTACATGTATGCCGTAAAAAATAATAAAGATCCGTTATTATGATAAAGCTATCAATTAACGCTCTTATGCTAGAATTCCAAAAGGAAAAAAAGGAAAACTTATTTTACTTTGATTCAATCATAGAATTTTTTCCCCATGAAATCTAAACCTGACATCATTTTCACCATGTCCAAATTTACATATGCACCTTTCACATTTGTATTCACATTTAAAAATATATATATATATATATTGGTATTTTAATTTGATGATTCTGATTGAAAACTTCAATTCTCTATATTAGCTGAAACAATTTCTAAACTATTTATATTCTTGTAAGTGTAAACTAAATTTTGCAAATGAAATCAAAATTCATCCAGTTTTATGACAGACACTAGACATATGTACAGCAAGTATTTATTTATTTATTTGTTTTATTTATTTATTTATTTTTTTACTTTTAATGAGATAATGACAACATAAAGGTACAGTAATAATTTTATTTTCCCTTTACTCTTTGATTTTAATAGAAACGGAGTGCTTCTGTTGCCAAAATTAGAAACGATATTAAAAGCTACAAAAAAATTAATATTTAAAAAGTAAATTAAGATACAGATTTCAAATAAATTGCATTTAAAAGTATATTTTTTCCCCATACGAAGATGTAAAAATTGAAAATGTGCTATGTTTAAAAGTTTAAAAATTTGCAGTAGTAAAAATTGCAAACCCGAAATTTCATTTCCAATTTCAAAGTGTTGCCATTTGTAAAATGACGCATGCGTTACGCACAGTTACGTTTGTCATTTATGATATAGATTATGCATGCATTTAACCGCCAGATGACTAATGATGCGGTAATGCAGTTTTAAATTATTGTGAAGAAATTGGAAAAAAAAAATCTTGTACATAAAAAAATATATACACATATGAATCAGTTAAGAAAAATGTTCCTTATTAAACACATGAAGTTTGTCTTGTAAATATCAAGACACTGTTTATTTTTTAACATACTGTCAAAATATAAATAAAAGTTTCTCTTAAAAAATAGTGGTACCAACCGAATAAAATCTCTTTAAGAAAAGCTGGTCTCGATGTCACATAGGAAGTAACATAGGACCGCTGAGCTCCACAATAACAGGGAAGGTCAACTCCCTATTCTGATGCATTGAATAACATCCGTAATAGAAACATCCTTATAACTCCAAAAAACAATAATCATATTAACTAACAGTTTACTGCGTCAGATTAAGCGTCTCATTTCCAATTAAAACATATCTTTGAATTGAAATTTGAAGAAAATACAGGGTCATGAAAAATTGAAGAATGTGGAGAACAGGATTACAAATATCTCGGCAACTATTAATCCGACCGACTTCGTTCTTGATGCAAAATTTGTGTTATTTTATTGTCTTTTACGTCCTTTTTTTAAAAAATAAAAAAATCGAAAATTTTTATATACATTTCATCAGAACGAATTTTTTCAGAGTCCGAAAAAAATAGTTCAGTATAGTCGAGGTTACTGATATTAAGTAGGCGTCGTCCTATTCTTACTTACTAAGTACATACAAAATTTTAAGTCTCTATCTCCATTTGTTCGTGAGATAGAGCGTTTACAGACAGACAGACGGACGGCATTTTTTTTTTTTTTTTCTAAAAATATGTTTTTCGGAATCTCCAGTATCTAAAACGTGTAAATCCGTCAATTTTTTTTTTTTTTTAGATTTTTAAAACGATTGCAAGACTTACCCTATACTACGTATGATAGGTAAGTAAAAGTGGGCCACAATTTTTGACGCGACACTTTTTAGCTTGTGTGAAAGAAATAGCATCGGAGGCTTAAAAAAAACTACTGATTTTATAAGTTTGAAAAAAAGCTTGTAATAATAATAATAATAATAAAATAGAGGACTCATTTCTTGCACGCATTGAAAGTGTTCTGAAGATTATTCCGGAGGGGATTGCCCCCGGGCCATCCCCTGAATTCAACACTGTTTATCCCGGTGCTCCCAACTTGGGAATGCAAAAGAGGGCTTGTTCCTTCTAATGCTCCACTCGAGTATCCAAATCAGTATTTTTTTTTCCCGTGACGTTTAATCTTAATGTTATTTTATTTTTTTTTCCACTTTTGATGGAAATTTAACAGGGGTTACAACCCACTGTAAATACTCCTTAACCCTTTCCGGCACACTGTGCCCGGTCTGGGATACCTAATTTTAATTCCAAAATTGCAAATGGCACGAATAATATTTTAGTATGATTTTGCTTTTACAATAAAAGCTTAAATTAGGAGTTTCAAAAATATCTGAAAAATTCGTTTGTGAATTTCGGTGTCAGTCGATAATTTCTCAATTTACTAACAGATTTTGCCCGTGCTGGAAAGGGTTAAGTACCTGCGTTAACTTAACTTGACAAATAAAATTTGGTCAAAATCGTTAGAGTCGTTTTTTAGATAAAAATGGCTTGACCCAAAAATGACCCACTAATCGAAATTTTTCGAACATGTGACCCAGACTGATAGTTTTCTCGTGCCAAAAAAACTGTTACATACAAAATTTCGTTATAATCGATCACGCCGTTCTTTAAATATAAATAGCTTGACCCAGACCCTTAATGATCCAATATGACTCATTAAAATTTTTTCTCGAACATGTAACCTAGCCCAATATTTTTCTCGTGCCCGAAAACCATAGAATGCAATTTTTAGTCAAAACTGCGTGAGAAAATCTTTAGATAAAAATAGAATGACCCACAATGACCCAAAAATGATCCACTAACCGAATTTTCTTGAACATGTTACCTAACCCAATGGTCTTCTTGTAATCCAAAACGATAAAATTTGGTCAAAATCGTTAAAGCCGTTTTATAGATAAAAATGGCTTGACCCATAATGACCCAAAAATGGCCCACTAATCGAAATTTTTCGAACATGTGACCCAGCCCGATAGTTTTCTCGTGCCAAAAAACTGTTACATACAAAATTTCGTTATAATCGATCACGCCGTTCTTTAAATACAGGGTGTCCCAAAAGGTCGTTTACAAACTTAACATGCTGGTCTGTCATATCATGATAAACAATATTAAATAGGAAACTAAGGGTCCAAAACGTCTTCCAAAGGAGATATGCGCCATTAAAGTTTAGGGTCCAAAAATTCAAATGATTATAAAAAACAGAAAAATTGGTCGATTCATTTGCGGTTTTCACTAAAACTATTCTTTATGTCAGTATTTTCTTGAAAATAAATTATAAAGATAAATTTCAAAAAATGTCGCTAGAGGGCGCTTTAGACTTTAAAGTAACGATAAACTAGTTTTTACCATTATTTTTTGCATCTCATTAAATTTTTTTAGAAGCTTAGACATAAACTTAAATTTTGAGCTCAAAATCTAAATCGTTGGAAATGGTTAAGTAAGCGCAGACTGAATTGCGGGGGGGAGGTTCAATTTTCAAATGATTATAAAAAACGGAAAAATTGGTCAATTGATTTGCAATTTTCACTAAAATTATTCTTTATGTCAGTATTATCTTGAAAATAATTCATATAGATAAAATTCAAAAAATGCCGATAGAGGGCGCTTTAGACTTTGGAGTAACATACAACTATTTTTTTCCGTTATTTCTTGCATCTCATAAATTTCTTTTAGAAGCTTAGACATAAACTTAAATTTTGAGATGAAAATCTGAATCGTTCGGAGTGGTAAAGTAGCGCAAACTGAACTGTGTTCAATGGGGGTGGGGAGGTTCAAATTTCAAATGATTATAAAAAACGGAAAAATTGGTCGGTTTTCGCTAAAATTATTCTTTATGTCAATATTTCCTTGAAAATAAATTTTAAAGATAAATTTTAAAAAATCCGTTAGAGGGCGCCTTAAACTTTAGAATAACCAACAATTATTTTTAACCGTTTTTTTTTTTTTTTTTTTTTTTTTTTTTTTTTTTGTTAAATCTAATTAAATGTTTACAAAAGTTTAGACTTAAATTTTGTGCTCAAAATCTAAATCGATAGGAGGGGTTAAGAAGCGCAAACTGAACTGAGTTCAGGAGTTGAAATGTTACCTTCCCCACCCCTCGAACCAGTTCAATTTTTGGCCGCTTAATTACTCACAACGATGCAGATTTTGAGCACAAAATTTAAGTTTGAACTTTTACAAGCATTTTATTAGATACAAAAAATAACGGTTAAAAATAGTTGTTGGGTACTATAAAGTTTAAGGCGCCCTCTGACGGAATTTTTTGAAAGATATCTGTAAAATTTATTTTCAAGAAAATATTGATATAAAGAATAGTTTTAGCGAAAACCGACCAATTTTTCCGTTTTTTTATAATCATTTGAAATTTGAACCTCGCCACCCCCATTGAACACAGTTCAGTTTGCGCCACTTAACCACTTCGAACGATTCAGATTTTTATCTCAAAAATTAAGTTTATATCTAAGCTTCTAAAAAAAATTTATGAGATGCAAGAA
The DNA here is from genome assembly GCA_964019185.1 of Maratus speculifer. Taxonomy (NCBI): domain Eukaryota; kingdom Metazoa; phylum Arthropoda; class Arachnida; order Araneae; family Salticidae; genus Maratus; species Maratus speculifer. Next base: position 328,291,573 of record OZ025297.1, read on the forward strand.
ATAACGGAAAAAAATAGTTGTATGTTACTCCAAAGTCTAAAGCGCCCTCTATCGGCATTTTTTGAATTTTATCTTTATAAATTATTTTCAAGATAATACTGACATAAAGAATAATTTTAGTGAAAATCGCAAATCAATTGACCAATTTTTCCGTTTTTTATAATCATTTGAAATTTGAACCTCTCCCCGCAATTCAGTTTGAGCTACTTAACCACTTCCAACGATTTAGATTTTGAGCTCAAAATTTAAGTTTATGTCTAAGCTTCTAAAAAAAATTAATGAGATGCAAAAAATAATGGTAAAAACTAGTTTATCGTTACTCCAAAGTCTAAAGCGCCCTCTATCGACATTTTTTTAAATGTATCTTTATAATTTATTTTCAAGAAAATACTGACATAAAGACTAGTTTTAGTGAAAACCGCAAACGAATCGACCAGTTTTTCTGTTTTTTATAATCATTTGAATTTTTGGACCCTAAACTTTAATGGCGCATATCTCCTTTGGAAGACGTTTGGGACCCTTAGTTTGCTATTTAATATTGTTCATCATGATATGACAGACCAGCATGTTAAGTTTGTAAACGACCTTTTGGGACACCCTGTATAAATAGCTTGACCCAGACCCTCAATGACCCAATATGACCCATTAAATTTTTTTCTCGAACATGTAACCTAGCTCAATGATTTTCTCGTGCCCGAAAACCATAGAATGCAATTTTTAGTCAAAATTGCTTGAGAAAATCTTTAGATAATAAGGAGAGTTACAAACTCACAAACTCCACATACAGGTGAAGTTAATAAAAGCGTGTTAAAAAAAGAAATCACTTTTTAATTTTCTGGCGAGAAATTCAAAGAATACGAATGCATCCCATCTTCCATCCCATAAGCAAGGAAAGGAAACTAAGGTTTGACTTCTGGCGAGATCATATCAGTGTCAAAAGGAACTGCATAACAAAGTACATCGAATTATTATTACCATTTCCGGAGCTATCAAAACAGGATATGCTCTATTGTCAGTAAATTCTCTCAGATGATTAAATCCAAGAAGCGCCACTCTCATCATTTATATCAATTAAAGATGACAAATAGAAATAAGTACTAATCCTGAGTCCTTGATATTATGTTAATTAACACCTACAACTCTACAGAAATGCTTATTAAAGGCGCCATGCACTAAAGAAGAAAATAAACACAGCAACAATAAAATCCGTTTTTTTATCGAGTCATAAAAGAAGGCTCGATTTAAGATGTTTATTTTTATTAACTCTTCCTGATTTATTTATGTCTTATTATCAAGGGCGAGAACGATATTTACGTCATAGAGAGTAATATTACACCCTTGATTCTCTTCTCTCCCTCTTGAGTTAAGATTATACTAGCGGGAGTGCTTTGACCTTGTATAATCGCACTTCCTTCAAAACCCAAGAAGTTATCTTATGTAACGGGTTCATCCTTGCGTTTGGTCCGGAGAAAAATCCGAATTTGTGAAAATATTCTTGAAACTTTTAGTGCTTCTTGGATATTTTAAATTCGTGCTTGTAAAAATATATCAAAGATTCAGTAAGTGGATGTAAGTGGATTATGTTAAATTCAACGACATTTGATTTTTAACAAAGGAAAAAAAATGAAGCAAAGGATTTATTGTGTTTCGATAATTGTTTCTATATTGTTGCTATTCGTGTTTTTGGAATGCTCTGGAACAGTTTTCACGCGCAATTACTATGGATTAAGGGAAGCTTTTGATGAAGATATACCTGAAGGGGCTTCGACGTTAGCGTTCGTGTTTGACATCACCGGTTCTATGTACGATGATTTAGTGCAGGTCATAGAAGGTGCGGCAAGGATTTTCAGCACGATTCTGGCCCGGCGAGAAAAGGCTATTTACAACTATGTTTTGGTGCCTTTTCATGATCCAGGTATGTTTAAAAACATTCATTCTTTATCAATGTTAAATTCAAACATTTATCCGTCTCAGGGCTGTAGCTAGAAGTGAATAATGGGGCGGGGGCTAATATTTTCCCCTCTCTCTGCAGTGGCGCACCCAGGATTAAGCTTTGGAGGGGGCTAACATATTTTAGAGATCTATGTTTTCGAAAATATAGACCTCTAAAATATGCTAGTCCTGAATATCGAACAAGCTCGGTCCGATTTTTTTTTTTTTTTTTTTTTTTTTTTTTTTTTTTTTTTACGAAATGCGTCGAGCCCAACATAGATTTTTTAGGTTCGTTCGTAATTATGTAAATACGTAGCACCTATTGTTGTCGCTCAGTTCGTCCGTCTGTCCGTCTGTCTGTCCGTCTGTCCGTCCGTCTGTCCGCATATAACAACGCAAAAACTACCCAACCGAATCGTTTGAAATTTAAAATACATAATTATAACATAATTTTGTCGAGTCATTTCAAATTTTATGAAAATCGGATGGATAGATCAATTACAGGGACAATCAAAAGGATTCCGTTACATTACGGTCAATGGGGAAAAAATTTTCAAATGCATTTTAATCGCTTGAAATTTAAAACATATAATTATTGGGTAATTTTGTCGAGTAATTTCAAATGTTATGAAAATCGGATGGATATATCAATTACAGGGACAACCAAAAGGATTCCGTTACATTACGGTCAATGGGAAAAAAAGTTTCATATGCATTTTAATCGTTTGAAATTGAAAACTTATAATTATTACATAATTTTGTCGAGTCATTTCAAATGTTATGAAAATCGGATGAATAGATCAATTACAGGGACAATCAAAAGTATTTTGTTACATTACGATTAATGGGAGAAAAGTTTCAAATGCATTTTAATGGTGTTACACTCATTTGAACATAACATAATTGACATGAATCTATAAAGTACGTACGAAAATATACATTCTGTACAATCTGTGATGCAAAGAATATTTAGTATTAAATTACAGGGCCACACAAAAGTATTCCCCTGCATAATGCTACACGGGGAAACATTGTTTGGGGCATGTTTTAATTATATTCAACTATTTCACATTTTATGAATAAGATATAGGTTTCTGAGGTGTAATAAAAATTACTTCCTGCATATTTACAGAAACACAAAGATTTCGACTACTATTCTGTATCCAAAGTACGCTCTACTATATCAGCAATATCTGAATATTTTTAAAACTTCGTTATCGTACGAACGCACCTCATTTGCTACGTTCACGTGCATTTTCCAACTTGTTTTTTTCTGTTGACATGATGCAGGGGAAAAATGGGGTTGGGGTGGGGCAGTCAGCAAAACTAAGAGTGGGGCTCTGAAAAATTTTGAAGGGGCTGATTCTGAATACTTAAACCTCTTTGATAAATAAAAAGAAAATACTATTTTAAGTGGTGAATATTATAATGTTAATATTTCAAATTTTATAATAAAATTTATAAATAAGGAAAAAATTGTGAAAACATTAGTATTTTTCAAAATTTCTATTTTGCAGGACCTATTAAAAATAATAAAAATAAACTTTCATAATTTTAGAAAACTTTATCTAATTAGTCTAGTCTCGCGGTCTGGGAGGGGCTTCAGCCCCCTTACCTCCCCCCCCCCCCCACGTAAGTGCGCCAATGTCTCTCTGTGTGACTCAGAAAGATGAATTAGTTCATATTCACACTATAGTTACTATGTTTCTCATAAAACTGTTTTTATAACTTCATTTTATGCTAAAAAAGAATATGATGATGAAAACATCATGTTAGCTTCATGTGTACAAATAGAATGAGCAAGTGTTGAAACACTTTTTTGGTTGCAATTTAGTATTTTTGAAAAACTGTGAAAAGTCCTCAAAACTAAATTAGGTTTGGTTTATTTTATATCGGCCTATTATCTACACGTGGGATATAGGCCCTAAAAGCGAGTTGCCCTTCCTTGGGGGGTCTTTTTAAGGGAACTAACCCGTATTTTCGCAAGGAAATCCAAGGTTCGACAAAAACCACGGAAAACTCCAAACGGTTAGGCCGACGGCCGCGATTGGGTCGAACCCAGCACCTGCCGTCTACCAGTTTCGGAGGCAGAACCTCTCGGCCACTGGTCGAGCCAAAACTAAATTAAATATTTGAGCAAAATATCATGTGGATTTTCGGAATATAAATTCATTTAGTGAACTTGGAAAATATTTCCAGGGGAGGCTCAAATGTTTTAGGGGAGGAAGGAGCTGAGCCGCCCTTAGCACCCCCTTAGCTACGGCTTTGATCCGCCCCCCAAGAGTGTATTTCTGCAGCTGGAAGGCGGACATCTTGAAGTTTTAGGGGAGTTGGAGGGAGGAATAATTCCATTATAAGAGTAAAATAAACTCAAAATCCCAGACCCTCCGGGGGGAATTTTCCGATGATCTAGTGCTGAATGTTCCCCAGGAGGGATTAATGCAACTCCGGGAAGATAATGCTCCTTTCCGAGCTACCCCCTGAATTAATTTCTTTAGTGTTGAATACAGACATTTTTCTCCGTGAGGGATTTCTGTGCCTCCGGAAGGAGCGGAGGGATTGAGTTCAGAGGAAGGAATTGCACTTTTTGACCATTAAAAGCTTGAAATCTCATATTTTTTTTGTGGGGGGGGGGGGGGGGGAGATGTCCCTCCTGGGTCACTTTCTGAATTCCTGGATGTAAAAAATTTTAAACTAGCTTTAGCTTTTTTTTATATAAAATGAATGTCTTGATCATAATGAATTCATAAAATGTGAAATAGTTTAATATAATTAAAACACGCCCCAAACAATGTTTCCCAGTATAGCATTATGTAGTGGAATACTTTTGTGTGGCCTTGTAGTTTAATAATAAATATTCTTTGCATCACAGATTGTATAGAATGTATATTTTAGTATATATATACTTCATAGGTTATGTCAATTCTATTATATTCGAAAGAGTTTAAATATTTAAAATGTACTTGAAACTATTTTTGCCTATTGATTGTAATGTAATGGAGTACTTTGATTATCCCTCTAATTAAACCATACATTCGATTTTCATAAAATTTAAAGTGACTTCATAAAATTATGCTAAAATTATATATTTTAAATATCGTGCGATTTGGTTGAGAAGTTTTTGCTTTGTTATATGCGGGCAGACAGACGGACGGATGGACGGACAGACTGAAAGATGAATTATAGGTGCTAGCTATTTATATAATTACGGACGCCCCTAAAATTATTCAGATCTTGATGTAATAGTACAGAGTATTTCGGATACAGTATAGTAGCCAAAATCTTTTGCGTGTCCCTGTAAATACTATCTGCTTTCTTTTATACAGTAAATAACTTGTAGTATTCCTCAGCAACGTACATCGGTTTCGTTAAATGTGAAATAGTTTAATATAATTAAAACGCGCCCGAAGAAATGTTTTCCCCTATACCATTATGCAATGGAATACTTTTGTGAGGCCTTGTAAATCAATAACAAATGTTCTTTGCACCACAGATTGTGAAAAATGTATCTATGTACTTCATAGATGCATATCAATTTTATTATGTTCGAATGAGTGTAACACCATTAACATGTGTTTGAAACTTTTTTCCCCATTGACAGTAATGTAATGGAATAGTTTTGATCTTCTCTGTATTGATCTATGCATCCGATTTTCATAAAATTTGAAATGATTCGACAAAATTACGTAATAATTATATATTTTAAATTTCAAACGATTCGATTGAGCAGTTTTTGCGTTGTTATATGCGGACGGACAGACGGACGGATTGAACGACAACTATAGGTACGCATCTAAAAAGGACATCCTTTAAGAAGAGAACACTGAAATAAGAAGTTAAAAATATTAATTTTCTGTTGAGATATTTTGAATATAAAAATGTTGCGTATTTTGAATATAAAAAATTTATCTAACTTTTGTGAAAATCTTGATTAAAATTAGGTGGGATATATTGCATCCCACAGCTCCTCAAGGGTTAAACGTGAACGGTTGACACGTGATCGGTATATGTGTCAGTGTGCTCAGAATCCTTCATTATTCTCACCTAATTTTTTTTTTTTTTTTATTGTAAAATTTAATTTATTTAACCAAAGTATTTTCGCAAATCAATTTCAGATTTTATTTATTTATTTATTTATTTGATAAACTAGAGTTAAAAAATTAAGCAAAAGGCTCTTGTCGCGAAGGTGTTATAGATTAAATCTAACATTTAAGAAAATTAGTGTAGGTGGCAGCACCAAATTTATGGACGAATTCAAATGCCAGTGATGAATTTTATGTTATCGTTGTTGATATACTCGTTCAGATTTTAATTAAAAAAATAATGATAAAAAAGTCTAGAAAAGAAAAGTTGCTTTTTTTTCCTTTAAGTGTAAATTTTAGAACATTATTTCAATAATTATCTAATTTACTTCAAAAAGGAATAGTTAGTTTTAAAAAGTAAGCATAGATGGCAGCACCAAACATATCCCCCCCCCTCCCGATTTAATACAGTGAAACCTCTGAATAAGGGACACCCATGGGACCGGAACTTTTGTCCCTTATTCGGAGTTTTTATTGTTATTTTTAATTTATCGTTCAGAAGGATATGAAAATAATAAATGATTAAAGGTGAAGTTTAAATGTGCCCGAAGTGTACCTATAAATTATGTTAATAAGACAGAAAAGAAATAGAGAATTAATTAAAATTTTCAACTGATTACGAAATCATTACATTATTTGTAGAATTATTGTTTTTATTATTTTATATGCCAATTCAGCACATGTAAAAAGTATTGAAACATTTAGAAGAATTTTACTTGTAGTAATCAATCAAAAGTAATTGTTTTGAAAATTTCCATTTTTCACTATAAATTTTTCAAGTGTTTGTTTACCATATTCATATAAATTTTAGTTCTTCACTATCAGCAGTATTTACTAAAAAAGGATTCAACTGCTGTGCTTAGCTAGCGGAAAACGTTTTGACACATTTACAAATTAATTTTTTAACGGAAAGGCATGAAACTACAATGCCTGACTGTGGAAGCGATTTGGAATGGAACGGTGTTTTCAAATTTTCGGTAAATGAATTACCTATTGAGTTATAAACTATTTTGACTATGTGACAAATACGTTTTTCACCTTTCCGAGTAGTTAATCTTCTTTCAGGTAGAAATTCGTATCAAAAAGCCCACTTTGAAAATATTTTCTGTAAGATCTATTGCGTTCGCCCCCTCCCTCAAAAAAAAAAAAAAAAAAAAAAAAAAAAAAATTAGTTTGATTACATAGTTTTTGAACAACAAACCCTGCTGGTTTCAGATGTTTCCAAATAAAGATAAGTTAAAACTTATGTCATAAAAGTTGCCCTTTTGGAAATGAGAACAGCCTAAAAGCATCTGTAAAATTTTTTATTTCATTTTTTTTATTATTATTCTCCACTACCAGAATCATCCTGAAAATTTTCAGCCGTACTTTCAAAGGGAATAAACACAGTGATGTCAAATCAGAACTGTGGATATATCGTCAATTGTGTCGTATGCCACTGTATCCACATGACTGTCTATCTGTTTGATAAATTCACAAAAATCTGTATTTTCATTTCCATCACAGACTACTTCATTATCTGAAATGCAAAAAACAGTAACTTTGATCTAATTTTCAACTGTCCCTTAAATCGAGTGTCCCTTATTCAGAGGAAAATACATTACACGTCCTATACCAAGGGACTGGGACCAGAAGTTTTGTCTCTTGAGGTGTCCCTTATTTGGAGGTTTCACTGTATAATAAATTTTTATCATTTTTAGAATGATTTATTTCTAAAATTAAAAAGCGTATACAAGAAAATAATAAATACAGCACACACCGATACAATATCATCTGTAATAATGATTAGGAATCAGTCATACATCGATAAAAATATAAGCATCTTGACTCACAATTAGCACTGGGCCGATGTAGGAATTTCTTAAATCGATTTATCACCCATCCTACATCGCGATTTAGGGCTAAATCGCGATTTAGCGATTTTACCTTTAGACTATGAAAACCAGTTTTTTTTTATTTATAGAGACAAAATACAGTATTTATTAACCCCCCCCCCCCCTTTATCCTTTCTTGTGCTATATAGTATAGTTATTTCGCATCATTAAATAGTATATCTTGGGGGGGAAATAATCCAAGAGCTGAGCATGCAACAGAAATTGAATTTTGAAGATACTGAAATGTCCTTGAAATTCATTTGCATCCAGTGTGAAAAAAGAAATAAATTATTTGAAATGCATGTGGGATCAAAGCTGATGAATATATTTTCCAGAATAAAGCTATATTTCTTGAAAAAAAAAAAAAAAAAAAAAAAATCAAATTGAATATACTAAAAGCACATGGCAAAAAACCCCCGCAATATTGAAAATACAAAAATGTCATCGAAATCTGCTTGCATCCAATAGAAAAAAGAATTAACCAGTTCTCTAATTAGGTATAATCAATGTAGATATGCATATTTTGATGAAAAAAACTGTATTTCACTTGGCGATCAATAATTATTATTTTAAGTCGTCACTCGGCGAGTGATGACTAGAGTGGCGATTGATGACCAGCAAATTACTTAAAATGCATGTGGAATCAAAGCTGATAAATATATTTTGCCAAAATAAAACTGTATTTCTTAAAAAAATAATCCAACTGAACATGATAAAAGAACTCGGCAAAAAACCGAAATATTGAAAATACAGCTATGTCATTGAAATCTGTTTGCATCCAGTAGGAAAAAGAAATAACCACTTTTTTAATTAGATGTAATCAATGTAAAGATGCATGTTTCCATGAAAAAAACTGCATTTCACTTGGCGATTGAAAATAGATTTTTTAATCGCTACTTGGTGAGTGACGACTAAGGTGGCGATCAATGTCCAATAAATTTACTTGAAATGCATGTGAAATCAAACCTGATGAATTAATATATTTTCCAAAATAAAACTTTTATTTCTTGGAAAAATAATTCCAACTGACCACCTAAAAGAACATGACAAAAAACGAAAATATTGAAAACCCAGCAGCAGAAATTTTTTCTGCAGTCTGCAACACAAGTAAAAACTTAAAAAACAGTCTGCAGACCAATCCCTCGCATTACATTATATGCACTCAAACCTCCTAAGTATTTGTGATAGAAAAAAAAAGCATATTTTTAAAAGAAGTTGTCTTTGTTCTCAGAATTTTTAATACCTCATACATTGTCCAAAAGAGGGGGAGAGTCCCCTTTGACGAAACCTGCTGTTTTTTTTCACGATCTCCTGAAGAAATTTACCGTTTTTTCGCGACCTTTTGAAGAAATTTGCCGTTTTTTCGTGATTTTTTTTTTTTTTTTTTACGAAATTTGCAGTTTTTTAGATTCTTTAACGAAAATTTCCGTCTTCTCGTAATTTTTTGAAGAAATTTGCCGTTTTTCGCGATTTTTTGAAGAAATTCGCCGTTATTCTGTGACCTTTTACGAAAATTGCCGTTTTTACGCGATCTTTTGAAGAAATTGGCCGTTTTTTTTCGTGATTTTTTAAAGAAATTTGCCGGTTTTCGTGACTTTTTGTCGAAATTAGCCGGTTTATTTTTGTAATTTATTCATAAAATTTGTCGTTTTTTTCTTGATTTTTTGACAAAAACTGCCGTTTTTTCGTGATCTTTTGAAGAAGTTTGCCTTTTTTTGCGATGTTTTGAAGAAACTTGCCGCTTTTTTCGTGATCTTTTGAAGAAATTTACCGTTTTTTCACGATCTTTGAACGAAATGCGCGTGTTTTTCGCGATATATGACGAAATTGATTTTTTTCTCGAAGACTATCGAAATTGGCGATGCATTTTATGTCCGAAATTTTGGATTTAGGACAGAATTTTTTTAATTTTTGCTAAATGTTTAAAAGTTAAAAAATAGGTTTGTCGCAGCGTTGCACAGATTCTGCTCCCGGGATTGAAAATACAGCTAAATTATTGAAATCTGTTTGCATCCAGTAGGGAAAAGAAATAACCACTTTTCTAATCAAATGTAATCAGTGTAGAGATGCGTATTTCCATGAAAAAATCTGCATTTCACTTGGCGATCGAAAAAAAAAAAAAAAATTATCGTTAGTTTTATATCTTTAATTACCGCATGGCAAGTGTCGGCCGCTAATTTTTATTGTATTAAATCAAATCCTGCTACATCGATTTAACACATAGGGGGCGCTATGGGCGGCTCAGCCCCCCAAAATATTTTGACCCCCCTTCCCCCCTGAAAAAGATTCCAAGGTCACTCAATGAATTTCTGTTCCGAAAATCCAAATGAAATTCTGTTCAAAAATCTAATTTAGTTTTGAGACCCTTTCACAGTTTTGCAGAATTACTAAATTGTATCTAAAATAAGCGTTTCAGCATTCCCTCATCCTATTTGTACATATGAAGCTAACATGATGTTTAATTTTTCACCAGTTATAGACTCAAAATTTTCATCATCATGTACTTTTTTAGCATAAAATGAAGTTATTACAACAGTTTAATGAGAAACATAGTATCTACAATGTGCATATGCACTAATTTTTCTTTCTGTGTCAAAGAAAGATAAAAAACAAATAAGCACCCCCTACATTTTCTCGACCCCCCCCCCTCCCCCCGCAACCTATTATTCACTTCTAGCTACGGTCCTGTCCTGACCTGCTGAATAGATTTAACACAAACATGCTCTTTTTTCCCTAAACCGTATTTTTCTTACATCGCCTTTTTCCTAAATCGGAAAGCATTGAGGCAAGGCTACATCGTTTCGCTACATCGCGATTTAAGAACTGGCTAAATCGCGACGTCCGATGTATCTATTGAAAACCAATAGTTAAATCGGATTTCCGATGTAAGCGTTAAATCAAGGTTACATCGTTTCGCTACATCGCGACGTTCGATGTATCTATTCAAGACCAATAGTTAAATCGGATTTCCGAAGTAAGCGTTAAGACGATTTAAGGCTCAGACCTGCAAATTTGAATTTTAACTTTAAACTTGCTTCTCTCCCCCCCCCCCCCCAGGTATAAATAGTGAATTAATAAAAAAAAACAAATTGTTTTTTGGATTTTAATTAATAAATAAACGCAATGTTGAATTCGGACACTTTTCTCCGGGAGGTATTTCTGTGGCTCCGAGGGGGGGGGGGGAGAGAAATTGCACATTTTCACCATTATAAGCACTGAATTTCCGGGGGAGGGACCCCCTTAATAAATGTGTTAGTAATACACTACACACATCACATGCAGTTGACATCTATGCTAGCAGTAGCGTATATAGACTTATCATTTCAGAGGGGGCTGAGATACAGCATACATTTCTGAGAGGGTAGCGCCGTGCAGATGGGCGGGAGGGGGGGGACGAAGGGAGCGGTCGCCCCGGTGCGGGAATTTAGGAGGCGCCAAATTTATACTACCAACGTAATAATACACTTGGCATCTATACTGGTGAGTGTATTTCGCATCATTAAACAGTATTATCTTGGGAAAAAAATAATCAAAGAGCTGAACATGCAACAGAAGTCGAAAATTGAAGGTACTGAAATGCCCTTGAAATCCATTTGCATCTAGTGTGAAAAAAGGAATAAGTTATTTGAAATGCACGTAGAATCAAAGCTGATAAATATATTTTCCAGAATAAAGCTATATTTCTTAAAAAAATAATCAAACAATATACTAAAAGAACATGGCAAAACCCCCCCGCAATATTGAAAATACAAAAACGTCATCGAAATCTGCTTGCATCCAATAGAAAAAAGAATTAACCAGTTCTCTAATTAGATGTAATCAATGTAGATAATATGCATATTTTGATGAAAAAAAACTATTTCACTTGGCGATCAGTAATTATTATTTTAAGTCGCCACTTGGCGAGTGATGACTAGAGTGGCGATCGATGACCAATAAATTACTTGAAATGCATATGGAATCAAATCTGATGAATATATTTTGCAAAATAAAACTGTATTTCTTGAAAAAAAACATCCAACTGAAATAGATAAAAGAATGCGGCAAAGAAAACGAAATATTGAAAATACAGCCATGTCATTGAAATCTGTTTGCATCCAGTAGGAAAAAGAAATAACCACCTTTCTAATTAGATGTAATTAATGTAGAGATGCATATTTCCATAAAAAAACTGCATTTCACTTGGCGATTGAAAAAAGATCTATTAAATCGCCACTTGGCGAGTGACGACTAGGATGGTGATCGATAGCCAACAAATTACTTGAAATGTGTGTGGAATCAATGCCGATGAATATATTTTTGCAAAATGAAACTGCATTTCTCGAAAAAATAAACTGAACACAGTAAAAGAACTCTGCAAAAAACCAAAATATTGAAAATACAGCTATGTCATTGAAATCTGTTTGCATCCAGTAAGAAAAAGAAGAAAACACTTTTCTAATTAGATGTAATCAATGTAGAGATCCATACTTCTATGAAAAAAACAGCATTTCACTGGGCGACCGAAAATGGAATTTTTTAACCGCCACTTGGCAAATGACGACAAGGGTGGCAAACGAAGGAAATTTTTTAATTGCCACCAGCGTTAGAATTCCTAAAAAAAAGTCACTGGTCCCAAGGACCAGTAAGCATGAGCATTTACTGGTCCGCAGACATCACCACTGGTCCAATACATAAAATTTTATTAAATAATTTTAACACTTAGAGTAAATTTTCTGTACTTTTTAAAGAATAAATGTGCAAGATACAAATTTAATTATAAAATAATGCTTATTTAAGTGTAGAAGATAACAAGTATCTCTATTGTTTGCATTTCTTTTAAAATGGGACAAGACAGGTTTATTGAAAAAGACATTTTTACTGAAAAAAGGAATATTTTGGTTGAGTAAATGGGTACTTTGCTTAATGAAATGGTTCTTTCAGGAGTCACATTCACCCAGAAAGAATTGGAGCAATAAAAAACCGATTGGGAAGCAGGAAAATCAGTTTTTGGAGCAGCAACAACAATTTTGAAGCAGGAAAATTAGTTTTTAAAACAGAAAAATTCTCTCCCGGCATTCACTTATTTATTTATTTATTTATTTTTTGTGTGTGTGTTTTTTTGTCGAAATTTCCGTTTTTTCGCGTTATTTTGACGAAATCTTACTTTTATTGATGAAATATACCGTTTTTCGCGATATTTTTTGACAAAATTTGCCGTTTTCTCGCGTTTTTTTGAAAAAATCTGCCGTTTTTTCGCGTTTTAGGATAAAATTAGCCATTTTTTTCACGAATTTTTTGACGATATTTGCCGGAAATTAGTCGTTATTTAGCGCTTTTTTAACAAAATTTCTGGTCTTTTCGCAATCTTTTGAGGAAATTTGTCGTTTTTCACGATTTTTTTGACAAATTTCGCGTTTTATCGGGATTTTTGGATAAAATTTGTTTTTTTCGCAATTTTTTGAAAAAATCTGCCTTTTACTGAAATTTTTTGAAAAAATCTGAAATTTCCCGCAATTTTTGGAAAAAATCTGCCGTTTTTCGCGATTTTTTTGGGCGAAATTCACCGTTTTTTCGCGATTTTTAGAAGAAATCTGTCTTATGTTTCGGGTTTTGGAATGAAATTAGCCATTTTTTCGAGAATTGTTTGACAAATTTGCCGTAAATTAGTCGTTATTTCGCGATTTTTTAACGAAATTTGCCGTTTTTTAGCGATTCTTTTACGAAATTACGCGTAAGAGCTATTTTTTGCGTCCCAATGCCGATATTTTGAGTAATTTATGCGCTATAGCGCGTCCGCGGCATCGCTGATAATAATAAAAAAAAAATCTTATGTGCGATCGGTTGCAGTTTTCTCAGGGCCTGAAAAAAGGCACTGGTCAGGCGGACCACTAAATTTTTCAAATTAGTGGTCCGATTGAATTATCGGTGGTCTCGGACCAGCGGACCACCAAGGATTTCGAACGCTGGCCACTTTTACATTTTTAATATCCACATGGCAAGTGACCGCTGCTAATTTTAAATCAAATCCTACTATATCAATTTAACACCAGCTTTCAATGTTTTTCCTAAATAGTCTTTTTCTTAAATCGCCTTTTTCTTAAATAAAAAACACTGAGGTTTGTGATGTGTGTTTAAATCGGATCCTCTAAATCGATTTAACACCAACTTGTTCTGTTTTCCCTAAATCATATTTTTCTTACATCACCTTTTTCCTAAATCGGAAAGCATTGAGGCTTGCAAAGTTTGCTTAAATCGATTTAACACTAGTTTGACATGCAAGCAGTATATACGCCAAAGTAGATAACTCAATTTTCTAATGTTAACTCTGAATCATTATTTGAAATCGATTTAAAACCAATGTCTAAATCACGATTTAAGACTGACTAAATCGCGGTGTAAGACAATGGCTAAATCGCGATGTAAGGCGATGGCTAAATCGCGATGTATAGCAATGGCTAAATCGCGATTTCCGATGTATCGATTTAAGAAACTGACTAAATCGCGATTTCCGATGTAAGCTTTAAATCGAATTAAGAGATAAATCGATTTAAGGCCCAGGCCTACTCACAATCGAAGCCAATCACGAAAGACCTTATGGCGATCTTGTTGTATATAGATTTTTAACCTTCAAAAATATTTTGAACATTTTTTTAAAATTCGGGTCAACCCAACCCGACCCGCTAGAGGCAAAAGCCAACCTGAGAGCTGCCCGAAACAATGAAATTCAACACGACTCAGTAAAATAATAATAATAATAATAATAATAATAATAATAATAATAATAATAATAATAATAATAACAATAAATAAAATATTAGTAAAAAAAAGGGAAGTAAACCCGACTTGAACAACGCAGCCTGCAACAAAAAAATTAAAACCAACCCTATCCGATGCAGGACTTTAAAGGAGGTCCGGGACGCATTTTTACCTTCCTTTATTTGATTAGAGACCACAGAGAGTTTTTAGGCTCCCTGATTGGTTAGCTTCTCTTTCGCCTTTTCTGCTGTTCAAGGTCTTTGGAAATTGAAATTTCTATGACGGCAATACCATACTATATACATTTTTTCTTTTTTATATACTAGGGGGCCCCGCCCCCCTGCTCGCTATGCTCGCCAACCCCCCGCGTAATCGCTTCGCGATTCCAAATTATTGACTACCCCTGCTTGCTGCGCTCGCCAACACCCCATGGTATGAATAAGCAGTTGCAGACCTTTCAAATGATGTGTCACACGACTGGTGTTGTAAAGAAATTAAAAATGTGCCCAGCTGGGGGGGGGGGGCAGAGTGGGGGTGACACACAAGACATCCATAAAATCAATAAACAGTTGCACACCTTTCAAATGATGTGTCACACAATTGGTGTTGTAAAGAAATTACAAAATGCGCCCCCTCTGAGGGCAGAAGGGGGGTTACACACAAGATATCCATAATATGAATAAGCAGTTGCAGACTTCTCAAATGATGTGTCACACAATTGGTGTTGTAAAGAAATTAAAAATGTGCCCCCCTGGGGGGCAGAGTGGTGGATGACACACAACACATCCATAATATGAATAAGCAGTTGCAGACCTTTCAAATGATGTGTCACACAACTGGTGTTGTAAAGAAATTAAAAATGTGACCCCCCCCCCCTGAGGAGAGCAGAGTGTGGGGGTGACACACAAGACATCCATAATATGAATAAGCAGTTGCAGACCTTTCAAATCTTGTGTAACACGACTGGTGTTGTAAAGAAATTAAAAATGTGTCCCCCCTGGGGAGCAGGATGGGGGATAATACACAAGACATCCATTATATGAATAAGCAGTTGCAAACCTCTCAAATGATGTATCAAACGACTGGTGTTGTAAAGAAATTAAAAATTTGGCGAAATATTACAGTTATCGCCAAGTTGGCGTCACTTTTGACAACTAATTTTGGTGGCCAAATTTGGCGATATATCGCCAAGTTGGCGACAAACTTGGCGATTGTTGGCGATGGTAACCTTTCCTCTCTTTATGGTAACCCATACGGGGATGCATAGACGG
The DNA here is from genome assembly GCA_964019185.1 of Maratus speculifer. Classification (NCBI taxonomy): domain Eukaryota; kingdom Metazoa; phylum Arthropoda; class Arachnida; order Araneae; family Salticidae; genus Maratus; species Maratus speculifer. The sequence continues at coordinate 328,307,470 of OZ025297.1, forward strand.
AGCCCTTTCCTGATTGGTCTATTCGACTCATGTAAGGAGTGGACAACCCGGATTCGTTAGTTCCGGAAATCTTCCACATCAGCATCATTCCAGGAGTCATTCCTTTTAAGGCTAGTTTTTTTTTACTATAGAAGGATAAGTGAATCAGCACTTAACATTCAACATTTTAATCTAATTCAGTTGTTAACGAATGACTAATTAATTCAGAATTCCGTAATTTGTTATTACAGTAGAAAATACAAATTAAATGGAACATGTTAGAAAAAATATGTAACGGTGCCATCTGGTTTTTTTATAAAAAACTTCAACTTGTTTTTTTTTGGGTTTTTTTGTCTGATTATATTACATTTGATTTTAGTTATCAGCTTCGAAAATGTTTTAAATGTGTGTATATATATTAAGAAATATGTAAAAATTTTAAATATTTTAAGAAATATATACATTCATACTTATAAAAAGTTTTTAAATTTCTAATATTTTAAATAAAAAACAAAAGCTTTTTTTTATAGTTATAAATATATATTAAACAAGCTGGTCAATTTCATTATTAATAGTATTATTGAAATAAAATAAATCACAAGGCTATTAAATGGTAAATACATAATACTGTAAAGTTAAAAACTGAACAAACATTAAATTTAAATATTAATAATGAACATTTGTTGACGTTTGTTTAGTTTTTAAATTGACAACATTCTATTATACATCACTTAGGGCTTAGGGCGTGTTCAGCGCAACTTACCAAAGTAACCAATGTTACCGTATAGCAGTACGAAAGCGAATTGTGGCACCAATGAAAACTATCCTGTTGAGTTGTAGCTGACGTCACACTTTGCCTTGATTTTCATTTCGTACTTGTCTACAATCGGTAAGTGACCGGTAAGTTGTGCTGAACACGCTCCTAGTTAACTTTTTGATATATCTTATTTTCATGATTTTTGTTAGTAAATGCTGTTTAGCGTTTTAACCCTTTCCGGCACGGGCGAAATCTGTTAGTAAAATGAGAAATTATCGACTGACACCGGAATTCACAAACGAATTTTTAGCTCACAGGCTATCATAGCCTGAGAGCTTATGTGCCCGTCCGTTCTGTATGTATGTGCGTAACGCGATAACTCATGATAAAAATATCCGATCCACTTGAAATTTTGTATATAGGTATATCCTGACAAGGCGCTTCCCTGATTAGTTTTTGGAGTTCATTCGATATGTATAAGAGGGGGAACGGGGGGCTCATGCCCCCCGTTAGTTGATATAAATGGGATTTTCATGCAGAATTAAGTTTTTGTTCAAAATTTAGATTAGGATCATTCTGATGAGGCAATTCCGTGACTTATTAGGTGTTCATTGAATAAGTATAAATAGGGGGAACAGGGGCTCTAATGCCCCCCCCCCCCGTTAGTTGATATAAATGGGATTTTCATGCAGAATTAAGTTTTCGTTCAAAATTTAGATTAGGATCATTCTGATGAGGCGATTCCGTGACTGTTATTAGGTGTTCATTGAATAAGTATAAATAGGGGGAACAGAGGTTCTAATGCCTCCCCCCCGTTAGTTGATATAAATGGGATTTTCATGCAGAATTAAGTTTTCGTTCAAAATTTAGATTAGGATCATTCTGATGAGGCGATTCCGTGACTGTTATTAGGTGTTCATTGGATAAGTATAAATAGGGGGAACAGGGGTTCTAATGCCCCTCCCCCGTTAGTTGATATAAATGGGATTTTCATGCAGAATTAATTTTTCGTTCAAAATTTAGATTAGGATCATTCTGATGAGGCGATTCCGTGACTGTTATTAGGTGTTCATTGAATAAGTATAAATCGGGGGAACAAGGGTTCTAATCCCCCCCCCCCGTTAGTTGATATAAATGGGATTTTCATGCAGAATTATGTTTTCGTTCAAAATTTAGATTAGGATCATTCTGATGAGGCGATTCCGTGACTGTTATTAGGTGTTCATTGAATAAGTATAAATAGGGGGAACAGGGGTTCTAATGCCCCCCCCCCTTAATTTATATAAATGGGTTTTTCAAGCAGAATTTTCAGATTTCGTTCAAATCTCTGAATAGTTTTGGAAGTTTAATGGTTAAGTATAAAAGAGGGGGATAACTCCTTTTAAATTATATAAATGCTAAATGGGTTTTTATTAAGAATTATCTAACTTGCTCTGAATTTTGGATATAGATTTTTTATATGATAAAGCATGTCTTTGATAGTATAGGAGGTTCAATGATTAAGTATAAAAAAAGAGGAAAGAGGAGAGCTGTTTCCCCTTCTTAATTTTTTTTTCGAACGGAATTAACCCTTGAAAATATAAGGCTTTAATGTACAATTAGTATTTGTAGCCTGTGAGCTCAATGCCATCAGTTTAGCTGGGCAGTATTCTTTATTTAGAAATGAAATGTTGAATTCCTTAATTTAAGCTTTTATTAAAAAGCAAAATTTTTCTAAAATATTATTGGTGCCGTTTGCAAGTTTGGAATTAAAATTAGGTATCCCAGACCGGGAACGGTGTGTGCCGGAAAGGGTTAATAATGGTGCTAAAGCGAATCGATAAAAGAAACCAACCAATCAGGAGGCTGGAAACATCTCTATATTCTCTAGTCGAATAAAGGAAGGTAAAATGCGTCCAGGACATATCTTTAAATAATTTTTATTTATTAAGTTAAAACTTTGAAATTTTTTGTAATGGTTAACCATATCATTTTTAAAAAGAATCACATGATAAAACTTGTCTTTTTTTTTTAATTTAAATTTTATGTAAAAAGTGGGATAATTTAAAATTGTTATAACTTGAAATATTATTAGTAGAATTTCAATACTTTTTCATTTAAATAAACAAAAATGTATGTGCTTTAATCTTGATTCAGCATTTAAACAAATATTAATTTATATAAAAATTAAAAATATTTAAAGCAAAAATGTAAAAATAAATAATGTAATTTCTCTTTTTTACTTTCTTCTCTATCTTTACAAGAAGAAAGTATTGGATTAATGAAAATTTTCGACTTCCGGTTTTCGACGGATTTATACGTTTTAGAAGGTCCTGAACACGTTTTGACTATTTTTAGAAAATGTCTGTCTGTGAGTCTGTCTGTCTGTATGTGACAAAAAATTTGTGGGCGCTCTATCTCAAGAACTAATGCTCGAAATTTAATAAAATTTTATATTCAGTTAGACCTTGATATGAATTAGTACCTATTGGTTTTTGGTGAAAATTGGCCTGCAGATGGCACTGCTATATTACATTTTTCATGATTTTCAAGATTGCTATATCTCAAGAACTAATGCACATAATTTCATCAAACTTCATATTCTGTGACCTCTTGGTATACATAGACGCTAATTAAGTTTTGGTGTGAACTGCCCTATAGGTGGCCTGCTATGCCACGTTTTTCATGATTTTCATGATAGCTATATCTCAAGAAATAATGCACAGAATTTCACGAAACTTTAGATTCCGCGATACCTTGAGATACATAGCCGCTGATAAGGTTTTGGTGTGAACTGCCCTATAGGTGGCGCTGCTATGCTACATTTTGCACGATTTTTGCGATAGCTATATCTCAAGAACTTAATGCAGAGAACTTCATCAAATTTTAGTTTCTTTTACACTAGAATATATAACATAATTAGAGGCTGATTACATTTTGGTATTAACCTTGCAACAGGTGGTGCAGCTATGCTGCATTTTGCACGATTTTTCCGATAGCTATATCTCAACAACCAACGCACAGAATTTCATCAAACTTCAGATTTTGTTACAAAATGACATATAACATAATTATACGATGATTACGTTTTGTTATAAATCCTTCAACTGATGGTGCTGCTGTGCTATATTTTACACGATTTTTTTTTAACTAGCTATATCTCAAGAACTAATGCACAGAATTTCATCAAACTTCAGATTCTTTTACATCATAACATAATTAGACCCTTTTTTACGTTTTGGCATAAATTGTCCAAGATATTGTGTTGCTGTGGTGCTACGTTTTGCAAATTTTTTGTTATAACTATATCTCAAGAACTAATGGACGAAATTCCATCAAATTTCAGATTCTGTTAGGTCTTGACATCAATAGATGCGTATTAGGTTTTAGTATAAATTACCCAACATGAGGCACTACTAAGCTCATTTTCTCAGAATATTAATTGAATTTTGCGTTTTAGGCTTTTCGGATACCAGAATCTCATTAGGCTAGGTCAAATGTTCGAGGAAATTCGATAGTAGATAACTTTGGGAGTCACCACGTTTTTTTTTTTTTTTTTTTTTTAAATATTAAAATGTACTTATGAGATAGAAGAAAGTTTCGGGATTGACACGTCCAACTAGTTAAATCATATTTTCAAAAATAAATATTTTTTTAAAACTTGCTGAATTAAATTAAAATAAAACAATTAAATAAAAGACATGTTCCAAATTTGAACCATTTATTTCTATATTATTATTATCATTTATTTCTGATTTTGTTTTATAGCACTTTAAACAGGAGATATGGTGAAAAAACTCATCATGGTGAAAAAACTAATCATGAAGAAAAAACGCATCATGATGAAATCACTTCCATGACAACGATTGCTTGAAAACTAAATTTTGTAAACTAACAAAAATGAAGAAATTAATATTTCCTGTTCCAATTAAGATAGGAACACTATTTAAACGTCATTTTAAGCGGGGAAAAAACAAAAACAAACAAAAAAAAGTAATGCAATAGATTTTTTTTTTTTTTTTATTTCAAGATTTTTGTGTGCCCGACTCCCTTAAACGGTATAAAGCTAAAAATCTAATAATTAAATATGCTTTAAAATTAGTGGCGGCCTCAAAAGTTCCACTTTTAAAGGTACATTTTGTAGTATACAAATGGCATTCTGCACAGGGTCGAAACTAAGCAAGGGGGAGGCAGAGGGGGCATGTGTCCCCGGACGCCAGCCAAAGGGGTCGCCTAATGAAGATTTTGTTTGTCAATTTTTCTCATGTTTATGTTTACCACGGTAGTGTAAAAATAGTCCTGTCTAGAACAGGGCTAAGGCGGTGCTATGGGCGGCTCACCCCCCCCCCCCCAAAAAAAAAAAAATTAGAAATAAATAATAGAAATAAATAAATAAAACATTTTGAGCCTTCCCTGGAAAAGATTCCAAGGTCTCTAAAGGAACTTATGTTCCTAAAATCCAGATGAAATTATGTTCAAAAATCTAATTTAGTTTTGAGGCCCTTTCACAGTTTTGCAGAAATACTAAATTGTAATTAAAATATGTGTTTTAACACTCGCTCATCCTGTTTTCACATAGGAAGCTAAGGGACACTCGAATTTTTCATCATCATATTCTTTTCTTAGCATAAAATGAAGTTATTACAACTTTTTAATACGAAACATAGTACCTACAGTGTGAATATGCATTAATTTATCTTTCTGCGTCATAGAGAAAGGGAGAGAAAATATGAGCCCCCCTCCCTACATTTTCTTGAGTCCCCCCCCCTATTATTCACTTCTAGCTATAGCTACGACCCTGGTCTGGAATATGGCACAGCATAGAAAAATCCAAGGATGATGTAGTATAAAAATCTTGTACAAAACGGATTTTTTTTTTCCCCGTTTTCAAAGTTTTAATGAATTTATGTTTAACAAATTTGATTATGTAGTTCAGTATAATATATTTTATGATTATATTTGAAATATATTTTATGATTATGATTATTTGAAATAAACCAGCTATTTGAAACTTAATAAAATTATCTTTGTAAATTAATTTTACGTAGGGGAGGCGCCAAAATCTATGTTTGTCCCGAGTACAAAAAAAAGACTAGTTTGGGTTCTGATTCTGTATTAAGTTTATCAGCAGTATCAACAGTTATTATTATTTTTTTTTAAGTGTAATATTGCGTATTGGATCATTCCATACAAAATGAGCAAATCAGGTATTGCTGACATGTCACAGATTTTGTTGAAAATCATCATATAAGTAGATCGTATTCATTTACGAGGATATTTTGAGTAATAGATTTTAAACCTTTTTTATTTCAGTACAAAAACTCACATTAAATGTTGATACGAAATCGAGGTCTTGCGTATATTTTTGAAATTTTAAGTTTGATTATTAACTTTAGGAATGGAAAGACTGTGTTAAAAATTATTTACACTTAAAAATAAACAATAAGTAACAGACTAGCGTAATTTACTAATTGTTTAGTTTAGCGTAATTAGTTAGTTTTTATTCTGTAATCTAAAAATAAATAAATAATAAAAAATCTTGTGGGAAAAATTGAATATTTCAGTTACTTGTCTTAAAATGAAAGGCATCTTTTACAGCTTCAAAATTTTTTGACATTGTAGATAATGGAATATATTTAATTCATCTAAATTTTCATTCTTGCCTTTTTTTTATTCCTTAACCCTATATGCACCGACGGTACTTTAAATTACCATTGAAGAAAACCTTATATAAAACTTATTTATTCTGTCTATTAATTAATAAAAGTTTTTTATTCTTTCCACACAAAAGACTCTTCTCGATCAAATTTAAATAGAATAGAGAAACAGTCGAAGCTAAATATTTTCAAAAAGTAGTAGTAGTTTTATTATTCATTTTTGTAGGTATTTTTTTTTCTTTCTTTTATATAAAACATATTCAACTGCAGAAGCGTTTCCATTTATAGGAGAGGAAAGTGATGCATTTAAACTTATTGCTTTCTTAAGAATTGTGATATTTTCAAAAGCGTAATTTTGGTTAATTAATCTGATTATTTTTTTAAATATTTCACAAAAAAGTTATAACTACCGATATATTTAATCAGTTTTAATGAAAAGAAAACATATATAAATTCCACATTACTATTATCTAAAAATTCCAATATACCTTCAGATATCAAAGAAGATAATTATTGAGGTGGATCAATTTCTTGATAAAAAAAATTCGGTAGATAAAGGGTTAATGAGAAAAAAAAAACAGTGAAAACTGTTGATTGAAAAATTCAATATTTTTATCATTTGTTTAGAAACGAAGAAAAACTTCAAAACCTTTAAATTCTTTGATATTCTAAATAAAAGCGTATAATTTAAATATATAAAGTTTTATTCTTGTTTTCAGTTTGTTTTTGCCTCAAGAATATTTTTTATTAGAATAGAAGAAAAAAAATGATTCTCTTGAACAAATAATTAAATTTTAATCCTAAAAACAAAAAGCAAAAGTAGATGGTAGTACATATCTTTTTTCAGCAAGAAATTCTGCAACATTTTAAGAAACGCACGTGATTTCAAAGACGGATAGTCCATAAAATGTCTCGATTATACTTTTTTGAACCCAGTTTTGTTGTGTACGGAAGAAAAAAAAATATATTGATTTTTTTCCCTTTTTTTTGCGTATTTTAGACTTATTGATCCTTATGGCTGTGCAATATTGTTGATGTCAGACCTTTCCTCTATTTATTTTTTGCGGATACATAAGAGTTAAAATTATGATTACAGTATGAAACTATTTATCCGGAAACCAGTTAACTGGAAAACCGGTTAACCGAAAACCAGTTATCCGGAATGATATTTCCAACTGACTTATTTCACAAAAATGAGCCATACAGCCCCAGTTTGATATGTAAATTCCTTTAAATATTACAACATGCATTATTTAACTTTATTACAATAACTAAGATATGAAATGTATGCAGGGCCGGTGACAGGTTTCACGGGCCCCTGGGCAGGAAAAAATTACGGGCCCCTACAAGAAAACGTACAAACATTTGCCGCTTATTCGAATCATCGTATAATCAAATCAATATATATATTTTTTAATTTAAGAAAGTAATGTTTATTGTCTTTTATTTGAATCAATGCTATTCTCTCTAACGGAATCACATTCAGATTAACAAACAGGTTTAATTTAAAAGGTGATTATTAAACTTTGAATTTTGACATAAAAAGATTTACTTCAGAGTATACTGAAATTTTACATTTCATCAACTTGACAATTTCACTGTTTAAGACACAAAATATTTGCACACAAAAACACTTAATTTCAATCAGTTGTTAAATAATTAAAAAACGTCCCCTATAAAAAAAAAAAACCTCCCCTATAAATGTAATGCATCTGTAATGATTCGAACTACCAATTAACTAGTATGTTGAAATATACCAAATAATATTTGTGCATTTGAAATGAATGTAAAATTAAAAAATTTTATTTAAAAATTCCATAAAATCGTAATTTAGAATATTTTTAGAAAGTTTTCTACTCATATCATCATTTTAAATTTCGATTTAAGAGAATTTGGATATTATTATTATTATATGGTGATAATAGCAAAATTGCTAAAACACACAATGAAAGACTTGTTTTTTTAATACAATGCTAGACCACGATCGTTAATAATAATTTCACGACTCTGTGACATAGCAATCGCGTTCATAAGTGTTTTAGAATATTTAAATAAATTTCATATAAAAAAATTTGCTGAAAAATACCAGTATGAAATCTGAACTGAATAGGAATTGGGAATATTTGGTCAGCACGGGAGTCACAATAGACTAGCATGTGGGCTTGAATCTAATCGAAGTACTTTGAACGACGTATCATTTTATCTTAGAAAATCCATAAGTATCTTTAATTTTCATTTTGAAATAAATTTTTAAGTCAAATATGGCTTTAAAATCTTGACTCTACATTAAACAACGGATAAAAAAACTGAAAAAAAAAAAATAATTTTTTATGGAAAAGGGGAAAATAAACTGTTCCTATAAGTGGAAATCTTTGTTTTCATGATTATGGCTCTTGAGTCGTTTTTCACGATTTTTTATGCGTGTTAACAAAAACACGTTGTCAAGTGCATAAAGGAAAAAAAATGGGAAAAAACTTTAATATTATACTTCAATTTTTATATAAAGCGGCAAACATTATCAACAACATTTGATTTTTCACTAAGCACAATAGGTACAAGACTTCTGAAGAAGGTTTTCTGAGGCCTCCCCCCCACCACCACCAAAAAAAAAAAAAGAAAAGAAAAGAAAAAACATATTTCCCCTCCTTTGTCCCTAAGACTTTGGAGCATAGCTTTATTTAATTTTCCATTCGAGTTTCATTTTATACCTAACAAAACCAGCAGATCTTCATAGGTCGATTTTTCCAAAGCAAACAAATGAAACAAGTGAACGCATTTCTTGTCAAGTTGCACCGTTTTCGCCAACTTACATTTATGCGAGTTACGTATGTCCCGACTTCGAATCAAACATCGAATCAATTTTTTATTTCGACACAGATTAAATTCCAATTTTCAAGATTCTGTTCATGTTTCCATAAGAAAAGTTTTGATAGTCTTACAACTTGAATTTAATCAAAGCACTATTAAATTTTAAATAGTATTTTTTCGTTTAGAAAAATAAATGAATAAATAAATAAATCATCGCAGAACGTAAAAGAATGTCAGAAACTGCATAAAATTTTTTCGAAATTCGCATGCAACAAAACTTACTGTATTGGGCTAAAAAACTGAAACTGGGCCTTTTTACGTATGTTTAAAAAATTACCTCAAAAAAGCGGAAAATTCTCGAAAAATGCAAAATTTGACAAAAACGTTTGCCATTGAATTACCTTTACTAATGTTAAATCCGCCGCAAAAAAATCCTAAATTCTGCAAAATAAATAAGTAAATAAAATAAATAAGAAAGTAAATAAATAAATAATATGGAAGTCGTTTTCATATATACACATATATATATATATATATATATATATATATATATATATATATATAAATCTTTTTTTTTTTTCAGTTTGACATATATTATAATACCAGATATTTTAAAAGCTGAAAATACTTACTTATAACTTTTATATTTTTTGCTGTGAATGGTGCCGTTTATTCACTATTTATTTTTTCATATTTTTGCCATGCATAAGATTAATATGTAACGCAATCATAACTGTTTTGTAAACAATCAAATCTTTATTATTTGGGTTCAAAAGTGCTCTAATTATTCTTGAATTTTCTTTTAATAAATTTTATTGCATACGTAGAATAATAGCATGAAGAAATATTGAATTCAAATTATTTACATAATATGTACAAAATGTATAATCTGTACAAAATATAAATGCTTTTTACCTTGATAATTTCTGATCATCGTACTTAAACTGGAGAGATGATCATATATCCATTTATGCGTGCCTTTTCATAAAAATATCATAATTCTTCCATAAAACTTAAGACACGCACGACACAAAAAAATAAATAAATAAATAAATAAATAAATAAATAAACATTCTCTCTAAAAAAATTCTTTTTCATTCCATCAAAAATTGATGCCAACTTTTTTATCTAAATTTTTAACTCATCTCAAAAGATAAAAAAATGTAAAAGTCAAGCAGACGAAAAAAAACAGCTTCGCTGCCATAGCAACGAGTTGCTTCTTATAAATAAAATAAATAGTAGCAAATTTTGCAAACGATTTTCTGTGAATAAACTGATATATTAATTTATCAATTCCTAACAATAACAAATCCCCATACAAATGGTTTTCATAGGTATTATTTTATAAATCTAACATAAACTAAAAAATTAGCCGAGCACTCAAAGGGTTAAAATATTAGGAGGCACTACATCCTACAAATTATGCTCACCAACCCTCAAATAATCCGATGATAGCAGGTAAACAAGAATTAAAAATACAATGCATTTTGAAAGTGATAAAGATTAAAAAAAAAAAAAAATCACTATAATAAAGTAGTAAATGGATGTTTCAGACAAAATATACAACTTAAAAATACAATATGAACATAATAGAATGTATTGTAGAGGTCTGACAGAATTAAAATAATTTTTTTTAACAAGCCAGGCCGGCAAAATAATTGAGCGAAGCCGTACGGGTCGGGCCGGATTGATAAAAGATATTTAGCAGGCCTACCGGCCCATTATAAAGTTTTAGGCAGAAACGATGAAATATGAGCTTTTTTCAATGAATATGGCTTTAAGGAGAGTAAACATAAATGCGCGTCACGAGTCGATACTAATTTGACACATCAATGCAGAAATGTAACTTATACAGGGTAAAGATCGGCATCGGACAGTTATAATGTGTGTAACCCGGGCTTAATATTTTTTTAGAAAACCCGTGCCGGGCCGAAATCAGAGCTGCATTGTTTTTCTACATATAGACGAGCCGGGCAAGAACTAGACTTAATTGTTCTCAAGATGTGTCGGGGCAAGACAAGATGATTTGTAAAATTATTAATAGCGATAAAGAACTTATGTTAATCTTTGAATATGTATATATTTCTTGGTGGTTCTTAAATTCACTTCTCAATAACGCGAAAGTTTGACACATTTTCTAACTAATTTTTAACTGTAAAAGTATAAAATTGAAAATTCTCACTATTGAAGGGATTTGAAATCGAATAGCGTTTTTCATTTTTGGTAAATAAGACACTTGTATAACCTCGTTAAGCACTTAAATAACACACACACACATATATATAAAACCATTAATTGTATTACAATATATGAACCATTGAATTTAATAACTTAACGACATTGAACATGGAGGAAAAAATAATTAATTAAAATGAATACGAATGGAATTTGTAGGACCAAAGCAGAATCTTCAGGCCGCAAATACTTTAGAGCTAAAAATGAAGTGTGTGGTTTCATCTTCGTATTTGCCATGTAAAAGCAAAATAATACGAATTTGAGGCTACCAACACACATCAAATCAAAATTAAATGAAGAAAAAACATCAAAAACAAGGCACATCAAAATTATTAAATTGGATAGAAAAATGGAAAAAGGAAAAAATTAAAAATAATTATCGTCGACATGTGTAGTGACGAAATTGTCACGACATTGCTTAAGTAAATATGTATAAAAAAAAAAGGAACAGCACAATCAATAAATAAAAAAATAAATAAATAGATATATAAAAATTGAAATAAAATTTTGAATTTATTTTAGCATTCAACAAGGAATAATAATTATAATATTTTTAATTATTAGGTAAAGTTGAAAGCTAATTGCAGTAAAAACTGCAAGATTTTATTTATAATAATAATAGTAATAATGAACGTGTGTAGTCTTGGAGGGATTATCACCACGAATTCCCAGACAGACAAAATGGGGGCAATAAAACTAAACTATAGTTTGTCGCCAGCCTGTGACATAAAAAAATCGAAGAAACAAGAGCAGAATTTATGGGGCTTTCAACGATTATTTACAACCAGGGGACAAGGATTGCGTGTGGTCGACGGTCATACACAAAAGCCGCATCATCACGAGGGGTCGAACAGGAGGAAGAAGCCAAATAAACAAAAAAAAGAGAAAGGGGTGGAAAAAATAAAAAGACATACCTCCCCAATGGTCAAGGGACCAATGACCTACTTGGGATTAGAAGGGACGATTAAAATCTTTTTTTGAGTAACCAATAAAGGAAGAGTTATCCGGACCGAGAGATGGAGAGGAAAGGAAAAACTTTCTTTTTCTCTCAGATGTTTTTTTTCCGCATCTGGAGATCAGTGGAAGAAAAAAAAATGTGTTTAATGTTTCTTTAAAAAGGGCCTTTGGAACGAGGTGCAGATTATAGAAGAAATATGAATAGACATTCTCCATGATTATTTATTATGCCTCGCCGCAGCCTACCAGTGCCGAATGGACTCGATGTGATGATTTTCAATTGATATGAGATAGTCCATTTAAACTGACTCTGCATGATTCTCATCAGGTCCGATATGATTCCTCATTTAGACCTTCTCCAAGATTATTATTTATGCCACTCCGCAACTTTCCATTATTAAAAGTACTTAGTGTGATTTTCAACAACATACAACTCTATGAACACTAATGAGTAATATTTACATGGATGAGTGGTGTGCTTCTTGCAAGAGACACTTCATTAATCATACAGGACTGTCTGGCATGATTATCAAGTCTGCCGGATGCCGTGGTTATGGTGAGAAATTTTTTTATAATCCTTCCAAGTGATAAGGCCATTTTAAAAAAAATATTTTATTTTATGTGAATAATAAAAAAAAATTCACTATTTAAGTTTTAATTGATAAAATTAATTAAAATAATAATAAAATAAAACGAATGAGTATTTTTTTGGGGTGAATAGCCCCGATGATTGTGCTGTGAGCATTTAACAATATACAGTATTTAAGTTGAATTTAAAACAAAAAAATTAAGTGTAGTAAGTAAATAGATTTTATTGGTGAATCTTACTATTTGTTATTTGTATTTACCATTTGTATATTTTGAGAATAAATGTTTGAGTGTATATATGTATTTGTGTTTTTTCCATGATTTCTCTTACTCTATTTATTTTCAGTGAATTAATAGATTAATAACCTTTAATAATAATGATCAGAATTCTTTTATTTTGTTAATTTTATGTAACCCAATAGAATCCTGTTTTGCAAATTCAAACGTTAAATAAGTTTGAGTCTGAGCTATTGCGATTTTCCTTTATTTAAATTATCGATAAATTTAATAGAAAACATTTTTTTTTTTTTTTTGGTAATATCCAGTACAATCTTTCACAACGCGGATTGGGATATTATCTTAATATTACTTTATTAACACTAACCACTATCTTTCGCGTACCTTGTAATGTGGTGTAATTTTCATCACAACATTACCAAAAGTTTAATGGTGCTAATACCAGGTGTTTAATTTGCATTTAGGATTACAAATTTAATTTTTTTTTCTTCTGCATTTGATTATACATAGAAATATATTTTCAGTATTATAAATTTTTCTCCTTAATTACCTATTTTCTGTTTCTCTTCTTTTACTAACAAAACATCACTTACCTATATTGTGTAAAACAAAATTGACATTTTATGCATTTCTAGAAAAATTAATAATAATGAACAAAATTAATAACTATATGTATGAAATGAATTCTTACAGAGGAGAGCTGGTTTAGCTCACAGCACAAAAAAAAAAAAAAAAAAAAAAAAAAAAAAACCCTTCGTTACTAAAGATTTGTTTATATATATATATATCTGTACTTTGAAAATTTATTTTGTGATTATTATTTATGTGTGTATATAGAAAATAGTTAGGGGGATTTTGAAATTGCTATAAATATTTTTTTTTCTCTTTTCCTTTATGTAAGCGCAATTTCGATACCTAGATAAAAAAAATTATATTTTGAGAGTACAGTACATAATAATTCAGTGTTAAAAAAGTTAAAAAAAAAATTAAGAAAAACAATTAAACATCAATCTGTTAGAAATTTTCAAAATAGATAAATAAATATGACAGGAAGAAAGGGAAGACAGGCTTCTCCCGAAAGGGAATCATTCACTATTGGAGTGGATACTCTGATAAATTCATTACAAAATTTTGAGGATAAACCGGATCAAAACATAATACATTTTTTTGAAGAATTTGAGGAGTTAGCTGTAGCGGCACAATTTCCCGACGACATAAAATTGGTGTTGGCGAAATCAAAATTCAAAGGGCAAGCAAGAGAAGTTATGAGAAATACAAATGAATTGCATAAAGCACAAGACTATAAAACGTTTAAACAAAATGCGATAAGACAATTCCAAAAAGAAAGATCTTTTGCTGATGCTCAGTTGCAATTTATAAATGCCAAACAAACTATTGAGGAATTCACAAAAAAGTTCAATATAGAAGCACAGAAATATCTTGCTTTATCAGGACATGAACAAAAGAATGGAGCCAAAGAATTATTAGAAACTATTAAATTAACAAAAGATCTTGAGGCGCTAAGACCGGACATTTCTTTCGAATTAAAAAAATACCCACCTACAAATTTCGAAGATGCGGTAAAAAAAGCTAAAAATATCGAAAGTGCATTAAACAGTAAATGTGCAGGTGAAATAAATAATTTGACGGAAACAAGTGAAAATAAATTATTTGAGGCACTTATTAGCATGTCACAAGACCAAAAATCAGAGATACAACAGCTGAAAGAACAAATAAAAAGTTTACAAATTGACAAAAATGAAAGTGAACAAAACAAAGCGGAAATAAATCATATAACACAAAATTTTTGTCATATATGCAACAAGTCCAATCACCAGACACAAAATTGTTATTTTAATCAAAAAAGTGCGAATTTGTTTCAAACGAGGGGAGCACAAAACAATGTTAGGCCAAGATTTCACAAGAATTACTATCAAAATAACAATTATAGAAGCTTTACAAGATTTCCACAAAACTATGCACAACATTTTCAAGCACCACAAACATTCGATTTTGCTAGACCTCATAACAATCAAATTAGATTTAATGATATGCACAATCAGATGCCAAATTGGCAAAATTTGCATCAATCACCGATAGGACCTAATCAAATGTATCATGGAAATTATAATATGCAAAATATTGTTCCAATGCAAAATTTTGACCCAACACAGGGAAACAATACACAAATCGCATATACAGGGCAGCATCACAATTTCGCAGATATGCAAAATAGCCAAAATCTTTTGCCGCAAAATAATGAGAGAAACAGGGAACATCAGCCCACAATTACCTTTCCAAATGAAAACAGAGACAGAAGGAGTAGGCAAAATCATAACAGGAACAGAGGACAAAGTAATTTAAACCGGTAAAGGGACTTACAAAATTGAGAGAAATACAATCCCGTAGGTCCCGCACCATTGAAAAAAAACAGGGTTATAACATAAAACATAAAGCAAACAAGGAACTAAAAATAATTAAACAAAAAAAAACAAAAAAGACAGAGATAAGAAGAAATGAGAACAAAAAAAAGATAATTAAAGAAAAATTAATTGCAAGTTGTAATTCGGGTAAAAACAATGAATTACCAATATGGAATTTAAAAATAAAGAAAGATATAATTATACCCAGCCTTATTGATAGTGGGGCGAGTATAAGTTTAATATCCCGAGGGGTCTTCGAGAAAATAAAACAGACAGATATAAAAATTAGATATTTAGCCAACGCTATAAAAATTACAACTTTATCAAACAAATCGATTCCTTTTAAACACTGTGTAAAATTTAAGTTTAGATTTAACAACACTTTCTTAAATGGCACATTTTATGTAACTAAAGAAGAATTTGATCGTAATTATAAAATTATTTTAGGATACGATTTTTTAAAAAGTAATAAAATAATTATGGATTTTGAAAATAACACTTTTAAACTCAATAACTCAATTATACAATTAAATTCTAATGAAGATCAAATTACTGAGGTAAATGAAATTAAGCCAATACAACAAAATGACGAGTTTCAAACAATACCAAAACAAATTCACTCTTATCAGTATAATAAGATTCCGAAAATTAATACACGAGTATTCGTAGAGAAAAGCATTACTTTGAGACTCAGAGAATCGAAGTTAGTGAACTTAATTTTTGACAGCATACTAAAAAACGGACAACAATTTTTTTTTCCAACCTAAATATAACAACAGGAAATTAGTCATCCAAAATTCAGTTCATGAAAATAAGGAAAACGAAAATAATTTATTCACAATATTAGTACAAAATAAATCTAAACAATACTTGAGACTTCACAAAGATCAGGAAATGGGAAAAATTACCACTGATTTTTTCATAAAAAAGCAAAATAAATCAAATACTGATAATATTTACGAAGTTAATAACTTAAATATCACACAAATTAGAGAATTAAGAAAGAAAGAACTTTCAGAGAAGGATTTTAAAGTTGATCACTTAACACCAAAGGTACAAAAGGAAGTACTGACAATTTTAATGAGACACGCTACTGCTTTCAGCAAATCATATAAAACGCTAGGAGAAACAGATGTAATAAAACCGAACTTTAAACTAATGCACGACTTTCCAATACAAACGAAACCCTTTAAGTTAGCACATGATGTAAAAAAATTCGCGGAGAAAGAAATTCAGGATTTATTGGATGCAGGTATCATAGAGCCCACGAATTCAAGTTATGCTTTCCCAGTAATTTTCGTAAAGAAAAATTCTACGTCAAAAACAAATGATAAGAATTTAATTAAATTTAGGATGGCTATAGATTTTAGAGCTCTTAATGATATATTAGAAAGTGACCCATACCCAGTACCTAATACAAAGGAGATTTTACAAAATATGGCAGGGAAAAAATTATACACTGTCTTAGATTTGCATTCTGCATTCTTTCAAATAAAATTAAATGAGCAGGACAAGCATAAGTTAGCATTTATCACGGAAGATAACCATTTTCAAATAACAAGGATGCCTTTTGGGACAAAAATTTCAACGAATCAATTCGCTCGTTTAATTGATATAGTTTTAGGAGACTTAAAGAAAAAATACAATATTCAATACTTTATTGATGACATAATAATTGGTTCAAATGATGTACAACAAATGCACATAATACTAGAAGCAGTATTAGAACAATTAGAAAAATTTAATCTTACAATTGAACCGACTAAACTAAAATTATACATGCCGGAAATAGACTTTTTGGGATACAAAATTAGTGAAAAAGGATATGCGCCCTCACAAAAAAATATCCAGAAAATAACAAACTTCGCAGTACCCACATCTCAAAAAACAGTTAGAGCATTTATTGGATTATGCACATATTTTAAAGCAACTATACATAATTACGCGGAGATAATAGCACCACTGACGGACCTCACTAAAGCTAATACAAAATTCAAATGGAATGACAAAGCACAAGAATCATTTGAAAAAATACAAAAAATTATAATGGAACAACCTACTATTCACCCCCCAGATTTTAGTAAAGAATTCTATATAATTACAGATGGATCGAAAATTGCAACATCGGGTATATTAGCACAAAAACAAGGAGATAAAATGATCCCAATCGAATTTACGGGAAGAAAATTAAAAGACTCAGAAAAGAAATATCCAAGCATGCAGATTGAACTTTTGGCAATCTATGAAACCATAACATATTTTAGAAACATTCTATTAGGACGAAAATTTTTTCTGCTAACAGATTCAAAGGCATTAACGTACCATTTACAGTTAGAAAAGCAGCCTGAAATTGTAGCAAGATGGTTACTAAAATTACAAGATTATGATTTTGAAGTATCGCATATTGCAGGTATCCATAATCCCGCTGATTTCTGTAATAGATCGGTAAATGCTCTATCAATAGCAGATAATTTGGACAAACATCTTTTCATGGTAAATAAAAAGCTAAATGCAGATAATATAAAAAAAGAACAATTAAATGACCCAAAATTAAAAGAAATTATTGAGGCCTTACAACAACGAAGAAAAGTAAAAAAATATGAGAAGTATAATTTAAATAAAGATGGGATATTAATTCTGAAAAATTCACATAATTCAAATAATGCGGAATTATACATTGCACCACAGAGCTTAAAAGAAGATATTCTAAACAGTGCACATGTCCCACATTTCGCTTTCTTAAAAACTTATGGTATTATAAAAGAAAGATTTTTCTGGTACAGAATGTATCAAGAGATAAAACAATTCTGTACAAAATGTGTAACATGCAACACATTTAAACAACATAGAACGATAAAAATTCCTTTTAAAACGATGGATAAAAATAACCTCCCAGGACAACGACTGGTATGCGATTTAATTGGACCTTTAATTCCATCTTTAAATAGGAATAAATTTGTACTGACAGTCATAGACACTGCAACACGCTATTTGCAAGCTTTCCCACTAAAATCGACGGACACTAGGGTCATAATCAATGCTCTCAATGGTTACTTTAGTGCATTCGGATTAGCAAGATATTTTTCCACTGATAATGGATCTTATTTCAAATCCAAGGATTTTATAGATTACATGAAAAATTTAAATATCGAACTAATCCCCTCATCAATTTATCACCCTCAAAGCCAATCGATTTCGGAAAGGATTAATAGGGATTTAAAAGCTTCAATAGCAGCTATGTGTAATAAAACTTATGAATGGGATACGAAACTTCAATATTTTATTTTGATGCATAACTCAACTGTACATAGAATAACAAAATTCTCTCCAAGCATGTTATTTTTTGGAAGAGAAATAAAAACGCCTTTCACAAACTTCGAAGTACATGACATGTCTTCTTATAGCAAATACGTTCAAAATAAATTAAAACATATGCACGAAATAAGAAAAGAGGTTATCAAAAATCAGGAAATAGCAGATAGGGAATTAAATAAAAATTCAAAAGCAAAACACAAGGAGTTACAATTAGGCGATGAAGTATACTTAAAACTGCTGATAAAACCTAAAGCATTACATCAGAAATTTTCAGGCCCATATTATGTTGAGAGAATTTTCAGGAATGACAACTATCTCATTAAAAACAAGAATAGACCAGATTTAAAGCCTATTAGAATTCATATTTCTAAATTATTTGCGCCCAATATGGCAAGCAAAACTAAAACAAATAATCATTCGTTAGAGAACACAAGTACGTAAATAAATAATTAAATAATAAATAAATAAATAAATAAATAAAAATAAATTAATAAAACAAATAAATAAATAAATAAAAATGTATAATTCAAACGATTCATTAAAACTGATTCACTTGTCTACTGAAACCGTCAAAGTTTTCTAAAATAAATAAATAATAATCATAATTCATTGAACAGATTAGCTTAAATTATAAACTTTTACAATTAAATACTAATGACTTCTAAAAATGTTCGACTTTCAAGCACAAAAAGAAATATCTCTAATACAAAACTAAACGTTATTTTTTTTCCTCATAGTCTCACATGATTAATAAATATAAAATTCAACAAAAAAAAAAAAAAAAAAAAAAGGTAAAAAAAAAAACTGGATAATTCATGGCTGATTAATTTTTTTATTAATATTCAGCGTCAAAATGGATTTTAAAACACTATGAACAATAATAACAGTTAAATAAATAAATAAAACAAAAGAAAATAAAATAGTTATTACAACATATAGATATAAAAAAAAAGAGTTATATTATAATCTCATAGGAAATTTATATTTCGTACTGCCCGGGATGCAAAATTTTATTGCTGGTCGATAGTTTGCATTGTACAAAAGATATTTTTCTTGAGATTATATGTAAATGAGATTGTCCACAGAAAATATATTAGTCATATAGATTTTATATAAATAATCATATCTCATTAATTAATATAGCAATAAAATTAGATTAGAACAAAATTTTAAATATATAAAGAAACTATTAATTACAATCTCTAAAATACTCATACGTTCTAAAAAGAAATAAATAAAATACATAAATAAAAATAAGTGAATAAATAAATAAATAAATGAATGAATAAAATAACTAAATAAAGTAAATTTAATTAATTTTTCACAACTCTCATATGATGAAGACAGTAACAATATTATGTTATGTATAAAAGCGGTTACATAACAACCAGACACAATAATCTAATAAAAATATTAATAAAGCCAGTAAAAAAAAAAATAATAAATAGACAGTCAATTAAAAAGAATTCAAGCGAGAGAACGTTTCAGTGACAAAAATTTAATATACGACATAGATAAACGTATGCAAAAAAAAAAAAAAAAAAAAAAAAAAAAAAAGGAAAGAAGAAGTGATTTAAGATGAAGATTTTTTTTCTCTCAAATATTGTTGAAGAAAATAACAAAAACACTTTTTACGATTTAAAAAAAAAAAAAAAAATGAGAAGTTTCGGAGAAAATTTTCTCTTATTTCAGAGGTTAGGAAAATTTCTAAATTTCGCTAGTTGGGGAAGTTGGTTTTTGTTCATAGGCATAGTTCATAGAAATATAGAACATGCCAAGTAAAATACACATCCATTTATGGAACTTTATAATACAGATGTATATATATATACATAAAAATAAAATAAAAAGAAATGATGGAAAAATATAGATACCGTAATGGCAAATATGTCTTATATTTTCGGTATTTTTCAATCGCCAACTCAATGGAACGATTATTTTCTCACCTATAACGTAATGTGTATATTATTTTATAATTTAGTATTACTTTGTTTATTGTTATTACATATATGCAAAAAAAAATGATAAAGTATTTTGATACCTTCTTAATGTCGATGTAATCATATGAAAAATCTGTATATATATTTTAGTTTATATTGTATGAGATGTTTTTTTTTTCTTAAACAAAGGGGAGATAAGCCTGTAGTGACGAAATTGTCACGACATTGCTTAAGTAAATATGTATAAAAAAAGGAACAGCACAATCAATAAAAAAAAAGATATATAAAAATTGAAATAAAATTTTGAATTTATTTTAGCATTAAACAAGGAATAATAATTATAATATTTTTAATTATTAGGTAAAGTTGAAAGCTAATTGCAGTAAAAACTGCAAGATTTTATTTATAATAATAATAGTAATAATGCACGTGTGTAGTCTTGGAGGGATTATCACCACGAATTCCCAGACAGACAAAGTGGGGGCAATAAAACTAAACTATAGTTTGTCGCCAGCCTGTGACATAAAAATATCGAAGAAACAAGAGAAGAATTTATGGGGCTTTCAACGATTATTTACAACCAGGGGACAAGGATTGTGTGTGGTCGACGGTCATACACAAAAGCCGCATCATCACGAGGGGTCGAACAGGAGGAAGAAGCCAAATAAACAAAAAAAAAAGAGAAAGGGGTGGAAAAAATAAAAAGACATACCTCCCCAATGGTCAAGGGACCAATGACCTACTTGGGATTACAAGGGACGATTAAAATCTTTTTTTGAGTAACCAATGAAGGAAGAGTTATCCGGACCGAGAGATGGAGAGGAAAGGAAAAACTTTTTTTCTCTCAGATGTTTTTTTTCCGCATCTGGAGATCAGTGGAAGAAAAAAAAATGTGTTTAATGTTTCTTTAAAAAGGGACTTTGGAACGAGGTGCAGATCATAGAAGAAATATGAATAGACATTCTCCATGATTATTTATTATGCCTCTCCGCAGCCTACCAGTGCCTAATGGACTCGGTGTGATGATTTTCAATCATCAGGCTCGATATGATGCCTCATTTAGACATTCTCCATGATTATTTATTATGCCTCTCCGCAGCCTACCAGTGCCGAATGGACTCGATGTGATGATTTTCAATTGAAATGAGATAGTCCATTTAAACTGACTCTGCATGATTCTCATCAGGTCCGATATGATTCCTCATTTAGACCTTCTCCAAGATTATTATTTATGCCACTCCGCAACTTTCCATTATTAAAAGGACTTAGTGTGATTTTCAACAACATACAACTCTATGAACACTAATGAGTAATATTTACATGGATGAGTGGTGTGCTTCTTGCAAGAGACACTTCATTAATCATACAGGACTGTCTGACATGATTATCAAGTCTGCCGGATGCCGTGGTTATGGTGAGAAATTTTTTTATAATCCTTCCAAGTGATAAGGCCATTTTAAAAAAAATATTTTGTTTTATGTGAATAATAAAAAAAAAATTCACTATTTAAGTTTTAATTGATAAAATTAATTAAAATAATAATAAAATAAAACGAATGAATATTTTTTTGGGGTGAATAGCCCCGATGATTGTGCTGTGAGCATTTAACAATATACAGTATTTAAGTTGAATTTAAAACAAAAAAATTAAGTGTAGTAAGTAAATAGATTTTATTGGTGAATCTTACTATTTGTTATTTGTATTTACCATTTGTATATTTTGAGAATAAATGTTTGAGTGTATATATGTATTTGTGTTTTTTCCATGATTTCTCTTACTCTATTTATTTTCAGTGAATTAATAGATTAATAACCTTTAATAATAATGATCAGAATTCTTTTATTTTGTTAATTTTATGTAACCCAATAGAATCCTGTTTTGCAAATTCAAACGTTAAATAAGTTTGAGTCTGAGCTATTGCGATTTTCCTTTATTTAAATTATCGATAAATTTAATAGAAAACATTTTTTTTTGGTAATATCCAGTACAATCTTTCACAACGCGGATTGGGATATTATCTTAATATTACTTTATTAACACTAACCACTATCTTTCGCGTACCTTGTAATGTGGTGTAATTTTCCTCACCACAACATGATAATTAATTAATTGATTAATTAAAAACGGATTATTGTGATAGCAGAAAAAATAAACCATACACCATAGTTTACCCTATTAAGGTTTAAAACAAAATCATTTAATTTAACATAGATATATGCACATAAATTAATAATTTGAAAAGAAATTAGATGAAATTTTAGAATTAAGTTAGTTCCATATAAAATTTAGGATTCCCTATTAGAGGTCTGGACGTGCCCGGGCTGGGCCTGAGAAATGGTTCCAAATTTTCTTACGGGCTGGGCCGATAAAAAAAAAATCTGCAGGCCTACTGGCCTGTTATAAAGATTTCTATTATAACAGGCCTCAAGAGCCTGTATAATCAAGATTGGGACGGAAATAGTCCCAATTGTTCTCAAGATGTGTAGGGCAGACAACGTGATTTGTCAAATAACTAATAGCGATAGAGATCGTATGCTAACGTAATCTTTGGATACATACTTCATGGTGGTTCTTAAATTCACTTCTTAACAACGCGAAAGTTTGACACATTTTCTACTAATTTTTAACTGCAAAAATATGAAATTGACAAGCCTGACTATTGAAGGGATTTGGAATAAAATACCGTTTTTCGTTTTTTGTAAATAAGATACTTGTATAACCTTATTGAGATACAAGAGAATCTTGTCAAATGGTTGACGATTTTACTCCCTTCCCATGCTGTCGCTTCCGGAAAATCTATTCAAAACGCTAACTTCGACCGTATTTTCTTAAATTGCTTGCATCAAAAAATGGATAACGCCTTTCGATTACATAGTTTCTGAATAAAAACACCTGCTAATCTTATACATTTCCGAAAAAAAAAATGAATTCAGAATTGCATCAGAAAGCAGCTCTTTTGGATTTGAGAATGAATTTGGACATGAAATCATATCATATATATTATAAAGCAGAAGTTCTGAAACTTCCAAACGAGTGTTTTCAAAAACTACCCGATGGATTTTTTTGCCGATTGTATCATTCGATAGGAAATATTTTTCCGAAGGTTTATGATTCAAATTTACAGGGATAACCCTGATTTTTCGTCGTAAATTTCGTATTTTTCGGTTATTTTTGACAAAAGGGTTGCCAGTAGCTGTTCTTGGCGAAAATTATAATTGCTAAAAGAATTAAAATAGCTATATCTATTAGAAATATTACAAATATCTTGCAAATAACAGCAGAAAATAACTATTGATGGTAATAATAATAATAATAAAGAAAGACCGCTTAAATGAGGCGTAATATTATAAAAAATATATTTATCTTGAAAATGAAAAAAATATTTGTAATGCTTAAAAAATAAATTAACGAGAAATATAACAATTGGTTCAACTTTTGGCGACTTATCCCTGGCATTAGAATAGAAACATGAATTTCAGAAATTGATTAAATGAATTTCGTAATATTATAAAAAATATATTTATCTTGAAAATGAAAAAAAATATTTGTAATGCTTAAAAAATGAATTAACGCGAAATATAACAATTTGTTCAACTTTTGGCGACTTATCCCTGGCGTTAGAATAGAAACATGAATTTCAGAAATTGATTAAATGAATTTTGAATGATAGTTATTTCCCATTTAATTATTTTCTTTCTCTTTTTTATCGAATTTCCGTATAATATAACTTACAGCAGAAAAAATCAGATCTGATTTTAAAAGACACTGTAAGGGTTGAGTTACTATTCGTTTCTATACCATTTTCATCTTGCTTTTGTCGCCAAAGAATGTGTTTTTAAGCCGAAAATGCACTACTGACTTAGGTTCTTAATGGTCGCAATAATGTTGTTTTTTTTTTCAAGTGAAGATAATTTTTTGAGTATATTTTAATATTCAATCGTAAATTATATAGATATGAGTATAACTCTTTTATTTCTTTTTGCAAATATTTTTATTGTTAATTTAATTTTTCTTGCGCAATTTCGTCAATTTCACTTACAGGAAAAATTTCAGTTTTAAAATTTTGAAACTGAAGAAGGAAAGATTACCCCATCGATTAAAAATCTACCGCCAAATTCCAAGATTAAATGTCAATAATGGACGATCGTAAATGTCGCATTCACTTGACATTAACATAATATAAATATTAATTATGCCATCAAGTGATTTTTAATTCGACATTTTATTTCTACTTTTATATATGCTCTGCTAATTTGTTTTTCGTTATTTAAATGAAAATTTATGCTAATCTATATAATCTGGCTAATAGTTTGGCGATTTGTATAATTTGGCGAAATTGGTAGACGGTATAACCAAGTAGCACTGAAGGAAAAATTTTGCAATTCAAAGTAAATTTATGCAATTATATGTTATTATTATGGATAAATTCAACATTTTGAAATAAAAAATTCCCGCTTAATAAAATTTACAAGTCTTTTTTAATTGACCATTTCCTCTTCAATATTTGTTCAATCAATATTTCGCTATTCTCTTTCATGCAGGCTAACAAAAATGCATTTTTAATATTTTATTAGATAAAACGTAAATAACATTTTTCTATTTAAAAAAAAAAAAAAAAAAAAAAAAAAAAATTAAAATCTAATTTTACCATTATGTGTCTTACAGGACAAAATAGCAGAATTACTTTTAAAAATGGTTTTATCTGTTAACTAGCTGTTACCCGTGACGTCGTTCACGTAGCATTAAAAAAAAAAGATAAACGCTTTAATTAAACAAAATATTTCATTAATTCAATAATTTAAAAAATGTATAACACATATCTTATACCAGGCTATGCAATAGTTTTTTTTTATAGGGGACTTAAAGAACTCAGCTAAATAAATGGAAAATGTGTTAGATAATATAAGCAATCGCGAAAATGAAATTGCAACCACTTATACTGCAGAACAACTGTAACGCACCCCCATTGTACAGGAATCATGTTTTAGTGCATTTCAGAATTCCATATTAAAGAAAGAAAAATCATGTGTTAGACCTAGGTAATAAAAAAATATCCAACATTTCCATAATACATAACTTCGCCGGCCCATTCTTTTCTGCAGTTGTGTATATGATCCATGTGTTTGTAAATATTCTAAATACTATGTTAAAATTTTGCTTAGTTAGAAAAAGTATAATGAAGATTAAAATTCACCTTTATCAATTTCTAATAATAGACAGAAACGTATTTGAATTCTTTTGTACAGTTCTGTATAATACGTGCAAATATTTATACGACCTCATATTTAGCTTAAATTATTCAAGCAAAAATCTCGATTCAAATTATTGAATTCATATTTCCGGGAATCGATGTTGCACAGGTGACCATATATCCAGTTTATTGTATAGTCCGATACATGATTTATTTAAATTCTACAAACGTCTCTTATTATACCAAATGTAGCTGAACTTCAGGATGCATTAGTTTTCTTAAAATACATACGATAATTGAAAAAGCTCTTCAGCAATCTTTTCTAATAGACCATACTTTGGATACAATATCTGAGATCTGGACACAAGTCCGAAATCTTTTATGCGTCTCTGTAAATGAACAACAAATGTGATGCAAATCATACTTAACTGCAAGCATATTGTAGTAAATTTCAGTATTTATCATTGTATTGATTATCTCAGTATATTAATTTCATCATGTTTGAAATAGTGCAACGCAATTAAAATAAGCTGGGAATATTTTTTTCCCCGTAGACTATTGTATTACCGAACATTTTTCTGTGATCTTGTAAATGAATGTTAAACCTTTTCATCCCATTTTTTACAGAAATCCTGTTTTAATGCACTTCAGAAACTGATATCAATTTCAATATTATTAAAATAACCTTAATAAAATAACATTATTAAATACGCTGCAAATGGTTTTTCTTCACAGATCATGATATATTGTGAAATACTTTTGAGCTCCCTGTACGCTCACTATAAGTACTATACTTAACATATTCGATAGTAACCATGTTCTTGTGAACCTTAAAAATGCATGTAAATTACATTACATTTAAAATTATGTAACATTATCAAAATACACCACAAATGATTTTTTCGCCGTAGACCATAATGTAAAGTCTCCTTTTGAGTGCTCCTGTGATTCAGCTACAATTGCTACCTGGTTCATTTTCAATCGCCGCTCTTGTTAAGGCAAATCTCAATAACGTATGTTATTTTCGTATGAATCCCCCTATATTTACTCAAGTTGAAACACGGACAAACAGACGGCGTACCCCAGGCACTCGGCATCCCGTATACAGACAGGTTGAAGTCGTAAACACTTTTAGACCATGTTAGAAAGTGTCAAAAAGGAAATAGTTTCCGTAAAACGAAAAAAAAAAAAAAAAAAAAAACAGAATTTTTGAAAATTTGAAAACTTATACTTTGTTTCAGATATGACGTTACATTGATATTTTTAAAATTCTTAATGGAAAGTATTCCTGTGGCGTCACAATTGGTAAAAAGTTGAATTTTATAGCCTCGAACCGAAAGAAAGAAAAAGGTTCATTTTTATTACGGATTAATATCTGGAAAAACTACTAAAATATTTATATTCTTGTAAAGTGTGAAGTTATATTCTTGTTAAGTCTTCTGTGCATTGGCGCACCCACGGGGGGAGCTAAGGGGGCTGAAGCCCCTCCCAGACCGCGAGACTAGATTAACTATTTAGAATGTTCTAAAATTATGAAAGTTTATTTTTATTATTTTTAATAGGTCTTGCAAAATAGAAATTTTGAAAAATAGTAACCTTTTCGCATTTTTTTTCTTATATATAATTTTTCTTATGAAATTTGAAATATTAGCATTTTTCATATTCAAACTTAACAATATTTTCTTTTTATTTATCAGAATTAGCCCCGTCAAAAATTTTCAGAGCCTCTCCAGCCAGGTTTAGCTGCTCACCCCAACCCTTGCATCATCCAGTCTTCGCTCTGCATCAACAGAATACAAAAAAAAAAAAAAAAAAAAATCAACATATCTCGTCTATTTTTAATCAAATTTCAAAAAATAGGACCAATATCTTCTGACATTACGGGCCATATCAGGAAAATATAGACCTCTAAGCCCCCTCCAAAGCTTAATCCTGGGTGCGCCACTGCTTCTGTGTAAAAGAAATTTTATATAATCGTCTGCGTGATATGAGAAGATAAACAGTATTCCTCTGACCTCACAATTGGTAAAATCGTGGTTTTTAACCTCGAACCGAAAAACAGAATAGGGTCCATTTATTTATTTCATTTTGTTTTATCACGTGAAAATCTTTCAGTTGAAAATTAATTACAGAAGAGAATTAATTATTCCGGTTTTTTTTATTTTTTGGCAACGAAAAAAAAAAGATGATTAAATATTATGGAAAATTTTTCAATTCATTCTGTATGAAAAATAGTGAAATGTTGAATTATTAAGAAAAATATTTGAATAAAATAAATAAAAACTAGCGTATGTTCATTTCAGACCAATAATCTATCTATATACAAAAATTCAAAGACATTAATCCATCCGTTTTGATGCCAAGTTCATTCCAATTTTCGGACACACTTTCACATTTATAATATACTAGCAGTTACCCGTGACTTCGTTCACATAACATTTAACGAAGAAATAATTGATCAATCAAGCAAAAAATTCCGATGATGAAAAGCATGTGTAATTAACTTTTTATCGAATTTATGGTAAAAAAACTTCTGATAATCCCTATTTGCTAATTTGTTTGCTGTTTAAAATTTTTCTTTCAGCGATTAATACTAACAGATACAAACATTGTTGAATTCTTTTGTTCAGCCCTGTAGTTTTCCAAGTGCCTTTAATACACGAAAGTATCTTTTTAAAATTTAGTTCAAACAAAAGTATTTCTTATTACTACCTAAATTACATTTTCAGAAATTATCATCCGAAGACAACCTTGTATCCAGTTCTTTGCGGTACCCTGTATATCATTTTATATATATACTACAAACATTTCTTAGTTTACTAAAAGCAGTTCAAAATAAAAATACATATTTTATTTAAAAACCACCTTTAAGTAAATTACGCTCATATTCAGTAACCTTTCCGAGATTTTTTGTGTAACCTTGTTTATCTAAATTTAACTGTTTATACTATTACCATATATATTCTCCATTTAATATGCATACATTTAGCGAAACTTAAAAGCACATATCATAATTCAAAATGCATTTCATCCATGCAACAGTCATCATCCATCATATACAGTACTTCGAATAGAATATATAATATTTGAAATCTTTTGTGTGTCCCTGTAAATGCTATGCATTTCGTATTGTGCATGAAATAACTCACATTAAGCCTCAGCAACGTATATCAATTTGATTATACATGAAATCGTTTACCATAATTAAAATATGTCGGAAAATGTTCCTCCCTTTATTCTTATGCAATGGAATTCTTCTGTGTAACCCTGTAAATGAATAATAAGTGTCCTTTTCACTACATACTTTACAAAATTCATATTTTAGTGCACTTTGTAAAATCATGTAAATTTGAATATGTTTCACAGGGTGTAACATCTTTAAATTTAATTAAAACGATTTTCCCCATAATGCCGTAATGTAAGGAAATTTTTTGACAATCCCTGTAAATAAACTAATCATGGTAGAAATTTTATTTTCAATAGGTATTCGTGCTAGGTAAACGTTAAGAACGTCCAAAAATTTCATGGAAATCGGAGTATATTTACGAAAGTTAGAAAGCCACCAGACATACAGACAAACCGAAAGCATAATAACTTTTCAACTTTATTCGAAAGTGTTAAAAAATCGAGCCAAAAATATATTAATCAGTAGTTTTATTTTCTGCCTTTTCCCCACAAAAATTTCTTCCATTGATAATTATGAGTTTTGAATAAAAATATTCATTACATATAACTTATTAATTAATATAAGTAAAAAATATTTCTGATTCATTTTAAATATGACGTCATTATTTATCTCGCGCCATTAGCTACTGATATTCATACCCCTTGTATTTTTAACGACTGCTATAAAGTACCTGTTTTATTTCAACTATGACGTTACATTTTCATAAGTGAACCATTTTATTAAAAATGCAATTCTTTTTCATTCTTTTTACTTTTAATTTATGTCGCCATATTTTACACAAAAATTCCCATTAACTAAACAAATATCCTTGTTAAATATATTATAAAAAATACACCTTTTATTTTTATTTCAAAGATAACGTCATATTTATATTCTTTTAAATTATTTTATTATAGCTTTTCGCGTGGAAGTTTTTTATTAAAAATTCATTGCCGCTGAAAAATTATTATTCCAATTTTTTATTTTCTTGGCAACAGGAAAGGAAAATGGTTAAATTTTATCTGAAAAATTCCTATTGATTTTGTATGAAAAATAATTACATTTTGAATTATTAAGAAAAATATTTGAATAAAATAAATAAAAAATAGCCTATGTTCATTTCACTCCTATAATATATCCATATGCAAAGATTCAAAGCCATTAATCCATCCGTTTTGAAGCCAAGTTCATTCCAATTTTCGGACACACTTTCACATTTATAATATATATAAGGATATAAGGATTGTATGTTATTTGTTTATTTGGGTGTTTGAATTTACTTTTGTCATCAAACAATGCGATTTTATACCAAGAAGGCATAAGCCGGAGCGATGTTCATAATTACTAAATTCTCTCACTCTCTTTTAAATGTGTGAGAGCATTTTAGGATATTTTTTTATGTTTAACTGTAAATATATAAATAGCAGTTATAGCAAAAAAAAATGCGTATAATGTTTAAGTTTTAGTATAAACGTCTTCCTCATCCAAACTGTAAAATAATTTAATTGCAACTTTTTAAAGTTTTGGCGCAGATGTCATATACGCACCACATTCGCACGATTGCAATAAAATGGCGATTTTATGCCTCACATGGTAAACCGACTATGGTTGTTTATTTATTAATAAACTATTTATTAACTTTCATTTTGTTTTTTAAAATAATATAAATCATTTTGTTCTATAGCTATTAATTAAACTTTTTTATTTATTTTTTTTTTCAAATAATATAAAATAATTAAATAATATTTATGAAATTGGTAATTAAAAACCAAGTTCTCCAAATTGGTGCCAGAAAAAAATTGCGCCAATGTGGTGCATACATAACATCTGTGTCGAAGTTTTTTCACCACACATAAGTAGGGAAAATGCAGTATAAATACCGATAAAAAAAAATTCCAAATATGGAAATTTTGTCACAAATTTGGTCATGTACTCATCGAGGTATCTCATTGGCGCCAAAATGACATTATTTGCCACATATGGTAACCCAGCTATAGTTTTTTATCTAATGATAAGTTGTTTATTTACTTTCATTTTTATTTTTGAAATGATATTTGTTGTTTTGTTCTACAGTTACTTTTTTATTTATCGTTAATTGCTGTTTAAAATAATAGAAAATAATAAAAAATATATAAATTTCTTTGGTATTCTAAAACGAGGATTTTGCCACATTGTAGTTGCAAGAAAATCGTGCTAAACCTATTGCGTATATGGTGTCTGTGTAGGAATCTTTTGTGAAATATGAAAAGTGTAAATTGGCTACTACTTGATTATCACTTCAACCAATTTTGCCAAATCGTTCGCCAAATTATACAAATTTACACAATTTTATCTTAAATAACTAAAGAGAAAATGCTTAAATACGAAAGACCAAATAATTTTGTTTTCATTTTTCAGGAGGAAATTTTGCAATAATAAAGTAATTGTAGTGAGAATTTTAATGTGTGTGTGTGTTTTTTTTAATCGTTGGCAACTTGCTGTAACGAAAAATGTTTATTTTTTTCCTGCCATTGTTTTGTAAGAGCTGGTTTTATCAAAGCCATGTTAAGATGCTATTCAAATTTTTGAACCCTTCCCAATTACCACCCCCTTGGGCCGATTTTGCTCATTTACAATTCCCACTGAGATATTAACCATCTCAATGTACTTGACGAGTTTGAAGATGATTCTTGCATAATTGTGCCTTTTATCGCGCGGACAAAATTTAATATATGTATAAACTTTTTAGGTGGGAGTAGCTTTGGGTTCCTGGCTTAAAATAATGAAAAGTTGTGAAGAAATTTTTCAGAAGTTGTACTATGGTAACGACTGTAATAATTAATATTTCTTCAGATAAGGAAAAATTTTAAATCCTGTTGCCATAATGGTCTCATTGCGCTTCCAAATGTGCAAAATTAGTAAAAAACTAAAATAAGCTGGTTTTTGTGCAACGTTTAAGATAATTTAATATCACAATGGTGTCTAAATCGTTTTCAGCAATGAGCAAGGTGCTGCTGGAGGCCCAAATTATTTAAAATACAAATTTACATTCACCGGTTCGTTTCATCCACGGTTGATTTTGAAATATTGATCAGCGCAGCGGGCATAGCCTGCTAGTATTAAATAAAATGATATAGAAATTTTTTCATAAATCTATTTTTATTATACAGCTTTAAAAGTTACGATGTTTTAACTTTCTTTTTTTTTTTTTCTTTTACTCTAAACCATATAAACTTTTAAATGAATCTTTATTTGAATTTTGGAAATCTAAGAATCTAAGTAATCATTAATGTTGCTAATGTGTATTTCCTGTTAAATATACTGTAAAATCATTCCATATATATGTATGCAGTATTCTTTAAAGATATCTTAATTATATGATAAAAATCTGATTTTTTTAGAAATAGTAGAAATTGTGACGGGCCGGGCTGGACAGTCCTGTTTTCACTGATTTTTGTACGGGCAGCGCCGGGTCTAGAAAAATATAACAGACCGGGTCGAACTTTTGAGTTTTACAATGGGCTGGGCCCATGCTGATCTTTACTTCCTATGCTCTCAATTTCGGGCCCTTTCAAAACTTTCCAAGAGAAGCATGTGTTTCTCGTGTCTAATCGGTAATCAGAGCCTGTATAAAGAGACTCGGTATCCCAAGGGGATCGCATTAGTGCGAGCCGGGCCCTAGCAGTTGTATCGTTTCTCCGTAAATGCGTCGGTCTTCCTGTCACCTCTGTGGTCAGTATCAGATGGACCTATTGTAGTCTAGAGGCTCTTTTGCCTAAAGGCATGGGCATGTCTGTGGTCAGAATAGGGTCCTTTCTAAATTTCTTAGGAAAGCAGGAAGTTCCTGGCTGTTTGTAATATGAAGACGAATGAACGAATTGACAGCTTTTAGATTAGTACTTACCTCATTACAAGACAAGAAGAGATAAGATCTGTCTTGTTCTATGCAGCTGTTTTGTTACCAATAGTACTATGTCTCTAGTGAAAATCTTTTCAGAGCAATTCTGGGAAACATTTTTTAGTTAACTTGTAAATTAAAAAAAAAAAAAGTGTGCTAGTTCAGATTTGGAATAATATGAAATCTCTATATTTGTTCGGTACGGTGCGGGCCCCTCTAGCTCCCGGTCCCCTGGGCAATTGCCCCCTGTGCCCCCCTCTCACCGGCCCTGAATGTATGCATATTTAGTTACATATTGAGATTGCATTTTGATTTTTATGCATAGGAAAAATGGGGAAAATTTTTGTTTCCATGGTATTTTTATAAGCTGCTTTCTTTTAAACTTTTAAAACTTATTTAAATCTGATTCTTTCTGAAAAGTTTAATAATTAATTTGAGATAAAAACACTGTCATAGCCATTATATATCATATAAATCTGACCAAACAGATATTGGTTTGAAACCCCAACCAGTTATCCGGAATACGTCTGACCCCAATGATTCCGAATAAATGATTCTGTACTGTATATATATATATATATATTTAAGTTTCTAAGGTTTTTTTTTTTTTTTTTGAAGATGAAGGAAATAAATAACAACTTTCAAACTTTGAGAATTCGATTTTCATATGTAATACTACATCAGGCATCAATTTCACAGATGTTTTTAAAATCCCTCAATTTTTATAGCGTTTCTAATTTTTTTTTATTATTAGTTGCAAATTTTTAATGAATTACAACCATGATTAATTTACGATTAATCATGGTATTACCAGATTATTATTACTCAATAAATATAAAGATTGATTTTCAGAGGTTACACTATTATAAAAAAAAAATCGTTTTTGTTAAATAGTTTTCCAGACTAAAAGAATTCTTGCTCGATACTAAAAGATGCAGATTTTCAGATACTAAAAGAATTCTTGCATGATGGTTATACATGATGTCAGTAGGTTTTTTACTTTGATTCTTGATTTTAGTTGAAATTTCAAACTATAGATGCCGCTAACAACGACTGGCGCTCATTCCAAACCTGACTTTTGATACTTCGAGATTTATTCCATACATTTTACTCTCATTTTTGTTGCATGAGAGTAGAGAGAAGCCTAAAAATCAAGCCTGAATTTAGCGGTTTTGCCTGCAGTGCCATCTATTGTTGCTATTTGAAACTAAAATAAAGAATCACAGTAAAAAAAATCCTCACATCATACTTAACCTCCCTGCAAGAATATTTTTAAATATCTGTCACCGTTTGAAAGTTAGTGAATGTTTAAATTCATCAGTCATTTTTAGAACACCCGGCATATATGTATATGTACATGTCTTTAAAAAGGAACTTTGAGTATTAAAGTGCGTTCTTATGTAATTTTTTCATGGCGAAATACCTCATTTTCTCATATTTAAATAAATGTTTTATTATAATAATAGAAGCACATGTGATTCTGTGTTATTAAGAGCAACCAATGAATAAAAGAAAACAAAAAAAAGTATAAACACAATTTGAGCATTGAGCTACATAGGATTCAAACCCATAGACTCCAGCCTCAAGCTTAATGCTCTTACTATTCAGACATTATGCATACCTTTTTTATACACTGGTGTCCAAAATTTAAGCATAATTGGTAATTAAGTAATTATTTTTAAGTAATGAAAGAAATATGAATCGGAATGTGCTGAAACTCCAGGTGTGTAAACAAAATAGTACGCGTCACATATTTTCGCGAAGAGTTTTCCCCGAAATGGAACAGGGGACCGTCAACAAATTGAAAAAGAACGAAGATCTTTTGGATAACCCTGTCAAAACTAATGTAGCAAAAGCGTTCAAACTGCACATTATGATTAATTGGCTTATTGTAATCAGAGCCTGATTAATGCACGGGCCTCCTGGGCCTTGGCCCTGGGCTCACCAATTTCAGGGGCCCACAAATTATGTGACTGATTTTTTTTCCTTAATCAAATACCTTTCAAATAAAGTTGTTTTATAGAACATGAAATGTATAATTTAAATATTCTGAATGACGCAATAAAATTTTCAGAAGCTTTTAACCTAGGCACTTTTCACCCAAACAACTTTGTCAACTTGTCAAAAAACACGTCTTTTTTGTGAAAGTGTCACCGAAAATGGGTAGGTAGGGGGGGGGCAATTTTTTAACAGGCCCTGGGCCCAACTTCAGCTTGATCGGGCTCTGATTGTAATGTACTGTGTTAATTTTTACAAGGATAGCATGTATACTCGTAGAGAAATTAAGGTTTTTATAAAAACAGTCCTAAGTTTTTTGCTTATAATTTGCAGAGTTCTTAATATAAAATAGTGTTCTTTTTTGAAAAAATAACAAACATCATTGTACACAATACCCTGTCATCAGAATTAAAAAATAATAAAAATTTTATGACAAATGAGCAGGTTTACTAAATAATTTTTTACTGCGCATGCGGGAACTCTATTAAAATTTCATTTGCATATTATGTTAGTTAAATGTATAGAGCAACTTTTGTGAAAGTCTCAAAAACATAGCTTAAAAATTCTGAAAATTATCGTTGATAGAATGAGATCAAAATCCTTTATTCCCTAAATGAAGCAAAAAGATGAGGGGCTGTATCCATATTCCATTGTTTAGTGCCTACACAATATTGCACGTACAACTATATTTAGGTAAAACCCCTGATTTTTTTGCTTCCTTTAGGAATAACGGATTTTGAGTTGATTCTATAGGCTCCCATTTTCAGAATTTTCAAGCTATGTTTTTGAAACTTTTACAGAAGTTGCTCTATACATTTAGCTAACACAATATGCAAATGACATTTTGATTTCGTTGACGCATGCGCAATGAAAAATTATTTACTAAACATACTCATTTTTCATACAATTTTTATTATTTTTAAATTCTGATGACAGGGTATTGTGTACAATGATGTTTGTCATATTTTCAGAAAAGAACATTATTTTATAATAAGAACTCTGCAAATTATAAGCAAAAAACTTGGAAAAATTTAGGACTGTTTTTATAAAAACCTTAATTTCTCTACGAGTATACATGCTATCCTTGTAAAAATTAACACAGTACATTACAATAAGCCAATTAATCATAATGTGCAGTTTGAACGCTTTTGCTACATTAGTTTTGACAGGGTTATCCAAAAGATCTTCGTTCTTTTTCAATTTGTTGACGGTCCCCTGTTCGATTTCGGGGAAAACTCTTCGCGAAAATATGTGACGCGTACTATTTTGTTTACACACCTGGAGTTTCAGCACATTCCGATTCATATTTTTTTCATTACTTAAAAATAATTACTTAATTACAATTATGCTTAAATTTTGGACACCAGTGTACATCAGATTATTCTTGATAATTAGGACCATAAACTAATCAAATCCATTATTTATTCTGAGCGCACTGAACGTTCATTCCACTCAACGGATATTGTTAAACTCACTCCATGTTCCTGTCTCCTGAATGCGCGCGCATAACTTGAACAGACCCCGGAAAGTTTCGATATATTTTGAAACATAGATCGAAAAATATCGAATCCAGATTCTGAGAACTATTTTCAAAGAACTTATTTTGATCATGGGACAAAGAATATAAACGAGAAATAAGGAAACGAGAAATAACGAAGAAAATAAAGTTTACATTCTTTGTTCCATGATTTTGATTTGCAAAATATGTTTTACGCACAGCCCTTGAATGTACGTTTAAAGGCTTTGGTTTTACGGATTTGTAAGAGCTAGCGAAAGCTTTTGGTTTTAATTTTCTCAGAACTAAGCAAGCATGCATAACATAAAATCAAATAAGTAAAAATATGTTTTATGAAAGAAATTAAATTTTCTTCTTGACCTGAGCTCATGGACAGTCAGGGGTTTATTTACTATATACAGAAGGTTAACATCATATAGTTGCTCTATAAAATGCATCACACGGGAAGTAAATAAATCTTTCTTACACTATATTGTCATCGATTCGTTTGAAACCAATTGGAGGATGTTAAAATTTTTCATTTGATGTGAATATGTTACTTCAGTATCTTTATGTGTTATTTTAATCATAATTAAGAAATCAGATGACATTCGAAGAAAGCAAATTTATCATAAAGTTTTAAAACAAAAAATATACGTAATCAGTTATTTTCTCATTTAAAATAAACATATCTTAATTTATATAACACACACAATGCTCCATACATATAAATTTATTCAGTTTGGTATTTTACTTTTGCATACTTATTTATAAATTAATTAGGTATACTTTTCTAATATGTACATATATGTGTGTATATTTCTGATACTAATTTCTTTAAATTTTACTTGAAATTTCAAAGCTTATATAAAAAAAGGGAATTAAATAAAAAGATTTAGGAAATCGGTAAAAAATACTAATATTTTCCTGTTTGTCTTCTAAAATATTATAGTTACTTTCACAATTTTAAAAAAGTTCTAAAGAAAGAAATTAGCTACATGAACATTAAAAAGAAAATGAATTCATCTATATTATTATACTGTAGTATATAGAGTAGATGTGCGTGTAATGGACACCCTTCAGTGTTTTTGATTTATAAAAAAATAACTAGGGATGCAACAGATATCCGGCTGATTTTTCAATATCCGAAATATCATCGGATATCCGGCAGAATGTAACAAACAAAATATATATTAATAACAGTAATCGTTTGATCCCAAACAATGCGAAAAACTTTTGTTTATAATGCAAAAGATGAAATATTATTATAAGTTCCCTATCGATGAATAAAAGGTAATTCTCAAAAGTTTAAAGAATTGCCAGCTTTCCAATTATTTATATTTAAAATCTGTAACAAATTTAAAAGTTTACGTTTACCCCTTTTAGAAAATTGTATCTACTTTCAGATTGTAAAACAAATTTTGAAGTCAAAATAGCAAATGAAGCTTTTGTGCAAAAATATATAAAGATAAAACACCAACATTGAGAAATGCACAAATAATGCATGAAAAGAATAGAAAACAGCCGTTTCGAATCTACTATCGAGATTCTTCATCAGTATAAGACTCAGCATGCTAGAAAAAGCTAAGCTGAGCAAAGCGACAGGGAAGCACAGTCTTATATGCCTATTACGGGAGCGAATGGTAATAGATTCGAAACAGCTGTTTGCTACCTTACATGCATTTCTAAATGTTGGTTTTCTATCTTCATAAAATTTGAAGTTGTTTATTAAACTGTGATTTTACTACTTTTCTTTCTTTTAATTTAAACAATGGGTTAATTGGTTTTTAAGTTACACAACTAAACAAACCTATTTTTAGTTTCTTCTATCTTTCAAAGAAGAAATTATTGTAATACATTTTTTTTTGACGAATTTGCGTGTTTTAGGGATCAAATATCCCCAAAAACATGTTTATTCAAAACATCTGTCTGTCCCAGTGTCGTCATCATACTATCAAAAAGTGTATGAAGTTATGCATAGAATGATCCAAATATTTTGTGCATATTTTTGACGGTAACCAGCAGGTTCTTCTTCAATATGGAAACATTTCGCTGTAAGGCGGTGCTGTAATTGCAATTTTTGTGCCATTTTCATTGTTCTACCATCAAATACTGTATGAAGTTATGCATAGAATTGAACCAAATTTCTTTGGATACATTTCTGGGAATGACTGTCTGGTCTTCCTTCAATTTGAAGATAGTTTGCCCAAAGATGGTACTGTAATAATGATTTTTGTAAAATAATTTTGATTTTTCATAATCCTTACAGAGAATTGGCGGTTCTTGCAGCGATGCGAACTTCGTATCTTTCTAAAATTGGCTATTCGCAAACAACTGATGTATAGCAGAACAGAAAAGAATATTGATTTTAATAAATATCATGATCGAGATTAACTCATTCTTAATCTAATTAACTGACTGCAGCAAAAATTCTAGATGAAAATAAAAGTTGGTATAGTACTGAACTAACAATATTGAAGTAGTATTAATACAGTTGACTCTCTCTACAACGAAACTCTATCCAGCGAATTTCTCTATTTATCAAATTTTTTGTAGGAACGGTCAATTTTTTTCATGATTACATTAAAAATAATCTACATATAGCGAATTATATATCCATTTAACGAATTTTTTCAAAAATGTCCTTTTATATGTTCTGAAAACGCTTCAAATTATTTGTAGAGTAAATTTTTTTCATTGATTTCTCGTTTATAAGTCATAGCT
Source organism: Maratus speculifer (assembly GCA_964019185.1). Lineage (NCBI taxonomy): Eukaryota > Metazoa > Arthropoda > Arachnida > Araneae > Salticidae > Maratus > Maratus speculifer. The sequence continues at coordinate 328,346,796 of OZ025297.1, forward strand.
ACATAGCATCCTCTACCTTATTCCTTATGCCTAAAAAAAGACACTCAACCCCCCCCCCCCCAAAAAAAAAAAAAAAAACTATTTTTGCATGGTTATACTTGACTTTGTTTTAGCCAAGGTGAGCTTGCGTTCTTGGAAAAGAGTGAAACATTTGCTTGCTATTAGAACGATTTGCAATAATCACAAAGCATCCTAAAAGATAAAACTATTCCATTATCGTCTTGAAAATGGTGTTTATCTCTTGGTTTGGATAGTAAGTCAGCAATAAGGAAGGGGTGAGGGGGCAATTGCAGAAAAGGTTGTTTTTTTTTCAGCAGGTTTTCATCTATTTAACCTAACTCTCATTACTTTTAGAGTTTATGTTTGTTGCTTGTGGCGACTTGGAATATTTTTTGTTGTGAGAGATAATTTGAATGAAGAATTGTTACTAAACGTCATCTATGCTGGTGTTATCTTCTACTGCATCTGCATAAAAAATCCTTTGGGATAAGCATAATGCTTTCTTATAAAGTACAAAATTTTTTGCCGTTTTCTAATCAACGAATTTTTTGACTAAATGATGGATTTCGTTATATAGAGACTCGACTGTATTTGTAAATATTTTTTGAAACATTCAGATATATGGAATAGAAGAGAGTTTTGGGATTGGTGCATCCAACTAGTTATTTTCATGATTTCATTATAAATATTTAAAATTAAAAGTTTTTTTTTTGCTTATAAATTTGAAAGTGATTTAACTTAAAGTAAAATTAAATGTAGCTTAAGGTAAAACAGTATTAAATAATTAAAACATGAAAAAAATCATTAAGTAAACCCATGTTTGGAAATAACTCTTCAACCATTGGTATATTCGTAAGTCTTTTTGTTTACATTATAAATGGAAGCTATGTATTTCTTTGTGAAATTACTTTACAGTTATAAAATAAACATATTGATAAATGTGTAAAATTTGTTATATAAATTATCTGCATTTCATTGTACAAATTATTAGCAATTATCAACATTTCATTGTAATTATTAGCATTTCATTGACAAATAAGCACAATATTTAAATGTTTGAAGTACATTTTTTATTCAATATTATTAATATACACATACAGGGCTTGAACTTTGTCATGGGATGACTGGATTCATGCCTTAAAAAATCTTATGGCCAAGACATTCCTGTTACCAAAAAAATCCCTTTTTGAATTTTTTTTGTTTCTTTTGTTAAATGGCGATCAAATCTCAGGACTGACTGACTATTTTTGTGATATTTTCCGCTATCAATTGGCAAATCTCACAGTTTTCTCTTATGGCAATTATACAAAATTCATGATTGGTTTTTTGTATTTGATTGAAAAACTTTGCAATTTTTCTCACAATTTTCTCGCTTGCTCGCCTCGCAAACTTTTGCAACTTTTTCCTCGAGACCGATTACCAAATTTCACAATTTTTTCTCTCAACTGAATGTGACAAATTTAGCTATTTTATTCTGTGACTGATTGGAAAATTTCCCTTTTTGTTTTAGTGACATTCTGCTGAAATTAATATTTATTTTCCTGTGTCCAGCTGAAAAATTTGTTTTTTTTTCTCTGTTACCTGCTGATGATTTTCATGATATTTGCTTGTGACAGACTAACAAATTTCACAATATTTTACTGTAAATGACTGATGAATTTCGCTATATTTTCCCACTGCCCAAGTTCCCTCAAACTTAAAATTTTTTCAGACCGATTGACTATTTTTAAAAATTTATTTTTGCCATGGTGGACAAAATCAGCGATATTTTTTCTATGGCCGATTTCCATATTTTGTGATTTTTTTTTTTCTAATTTATTTTGTCTCTTTTGCCGAAACAAGAAATTTCTAAAAGGGCAGTAATGGTCACTAGAGTCTGAGCTCTATCTAATTAGCCTGGAATCAGCATTAATCAAAATGAGATTGGATCTTGTGTTGCACATTGGAAAAAAAAAAAAAAAATGTTTTTTTTTACAATCATTGGTTCAGCATTAGATTTTTTTCATTTTTCGAAATCATCGCACATTTTGTAATCAATGGGCTTGATAATCATACTTCTTTTTTCATTTAAAAGATAATCTTTTATACGATGTTTCTGTTTGGATTCGTTTTTTTTTTCCATGTCTGATAATTTGCATCTGCCCATTTTGTAACTTTTTATTTTCTTCTTTATTAAAAATAACATTTATTTTTTATTCAAATAAAAATTCTTCTAAATTTAAAGAATTTTGTAAAAAAATAAATAAATAAATAAAATGAGGACATCCATTGTCCAAAGCAAGATGTTTAAATGTTTCCCATTCAGTTAATGAAAATCAGTAAAAACATTATTTTTATGATGATCAAAACATGACTCATGTAATAAGAGTTACATACTACATATGTCATGGATTTCCTGGACCAATAATAAACAAAATAAAATGCAGACACCACAAGATCCATTCTCAACCGATAACATCAACCGTTTTCCAAATGATTGAAAAAAAAAAAAAAATGGCAAACTTTAAGGAAACACATTTAGAAACAATAAATAGTTTATGTGCATAGTTCACAGAAATTAGGACATGACCTTTTTAAATAAACCATTTCTCATGGAATGGAATAGAAGAAACCTACTGATTATGCCCTTTTCAGAATGTCATATAGGTTTAAAATTCCATTGCTTAGAAGAACATAATTCAATTAGCTAAAATGTCAGAAATTACAGTATTGACGATAATTCCACTAAGTGGTATGCAATCACCGCAGGATATTGACAATACAATCACCTAAATGTATTATTCTTGCAAGTAAATTAAAAATGATTGCCTATCAGATTTTACAAAAAAATAAATAAATAAATAAAATAAAATAAAAATAAAAAAGTGTAACTTACAAAAGACTCTAAACCACACAAAATCTAATAAAACCTAAATTAAAATATTCATTCAGCAACTCAATTATTAATTGTTCATAACACTGAATGACAATTGAAAAATAGATATGATATATATAAGGCTTGATTCTTTTCGTTTGTTTTAATTAAAATAGACATTTTGGATAATCATCTTGAGTTGTTGATTTAAATTATTTTAATGGAATTTTGTCATGCTGGTATAAATTAAATATTTAAATGGCATGTAAAAAATAATAGTTTTTTTTTTAATTTCTTCCTTCTTATATAGTTTAACACCCCTGCATTTACAAATGTTATGACTTATGAGGAAAACTCTCTCTGCCTGGGAAAACCTGAATTTCAAGCCCTGATCGTCAAAGATATATAGTTTCTGTAAATTATATTCCAATACGTTTAAAAGTTGCAATGGTGTGTGAAACATGTTTGCAATTTATTATTTGAGATGGCATTGCATAAAGAAATAAACAAACATTCACCATAATTAAAAACATATTCAGTACCGGATATCCGAATCCGGCAGGCAAATCGGATATCCGGTATCCGATATCCAGCAAAATCAGTATCCGTTGCATCCCTAAAAATAACCAATAAAAATTTAGCTTCTATTATTTCTTTCATAACTCCTTGTATAATTTATAATCTTGCACTATTGTTAACACTTTTAATCAAACCAATCATGAAACAGAAAATAATGTTTCAAAGTTCCTCTGTTTTTCAATGAAAATCTTAATGAACACAGTAAGAGCTGGCTTCATTTAATAGAATTATATCATCTCTATTTGCCTGCAAAATTTGCAGCTTTTTGTTTCGATAGTTGTATAAAACTTTGAGTTTTGTATATTACATTTATAAAATTTTATTTTTAAGGTTTTAAGAGGGGTGTCCATTACTGGGATACTTAATTAGTTATTTTCTAGTAATGGGCATCCCATACAGACATTGCTAAGAATGCAATTTCAATAATGTTTATAGTGCATGAAATAATTTAACTGCAAAATTAAATAATCAAATTTAATTTTTAAATTTCACTAACCAAAATGTAATTTAAAATATATAAATAAATTGAAGTGGTGATTTTTTTATTTATGACATTAATGTCATCTCTGATTGCCAATCCTGAATTTTCCTTCCAGTGAGGGTTGGCAAGTTTCTTCTGCAGTGGAAAAAACCATCCAGAAGAAATAGGTTTCTTCCGCAGTAGAAGAAACTTTTATTCTTTATAAAGTTACCATATAACTTTAATCTTTATAAGATACAATACACATCTTCTTGCTAATTTGATACTGGCTTCTTAAGTAAATTAATTCCATCAGATCTGTATAAATTTAATTAATTATATGCTAAATTAGTAATTGGGTTATTCTCTACAATAGTGCAAAAAGTGTTTCCCAACCATATAAATGTTCTAAATTTCATTTTATTTTTATTTATTTATACTTTTATTAGAAGGTCTAAAGTTTGTTTATTAAGGACAGGGAGTAAAATTTAAAAATAAAGAAATTTAATATTTAAAAATGTAAGATATATCATGCAAATATCATTCCCCCACCTCTCCCCAACCCATACTACCAAAGTTTACTGCCTGATTTTTTCCCATTCAGAAATAAAAATAATTAAAAACACACTAAGCAAAATAACGTTCTTAATTGGTACCTTACAAAAAATAATAAAAATATTATTTTTTACTATAATTATGTAGTCTGCTCAATCAGTTATATGTTTCCCCATGTTGTACCATCATTCCCTCACACATTGCTATTATCGCAAATATCCTATCACTAAAGATGAGCAGCAGTCTAGCATTCTTCACAGAGAGGAAGCTAATTTGAGTACTTGTCAGTCTAGCAACATAAATTGGTGGTGTAAGTTTTTGTTAATTTTCTCGAAATTTTTTTCAATCAAAAAATCGGGGAGTATTTTTATTAGCAGTCATTCCCTCACACAAAATTCTAAATTTTTAGCAATTTTCAAAATTTTTAATTTTATCATACATTATATATTATGTGTTCTTCTTTAAGGAATCAGTTTGGGTTTTTTCATAATTTTGCATTTTTCATGACAATTAGTAAAAACATCTTAATGTCATCATTCCATCATTCCCTCTCATTTATTGTTATGAGTTAATGATAAAATGAATGGGGAATATGTACTTTTGTTTAAAATTTTATAACGATTTCTGCTGCTATTAAAATCTTCAACAATTGACCAATTACTAGCAATTTATCCAATTTTTATGAAAATTTACCTATGTAACATTCAAGTCAGACTGCTTGGCCAAATTTGCAGTATTGTAGAGAATAACCCATCAATTTTTAAGCCAAGATCAGACACCAGTCTGAAGATTTTCAATCATTGGCTAAATGAAGAAAAGAAATTTTACCTAAAATGCATAAAATCAATTAAATATTATCTATTTTAATTTAACCAGCATACTTTTCAGTTTTTAAAACTTTTGAAACTAGTAATAAATAGTACAGATCATTTACAAAGAATAGAATGAAACTGATTTAAATAAAAGACAATGCTTTGAATTTACATCAATTTTATTGATGTAGCACAATAATTACTGTACTAAAAAAAAAAAAAAAAAAAAAAAAAAAAAAAAAAAAAAAAAAAATCATTAAAATTCTCATTAACCTTATTGCAGCAAAGTTTAATATAACCAAAAAATAAATAAATAAAATAAAAAACCATCTTAGCAGTAAATTGCTGTAATCAGCTTCTCAACTTAGAATGGATGAATGCAAAAGATGAAATAAAAAAACTTTCAAATTCTACAGAAAACTTCAGGAGATTTCAAAAGCATTTTAACATACTCAGAGACATGGGTGTAAAAATCTAGGCACTAGCAGGCAGTCTCTTATCACTAACTTTTATTTGTTTTCTATGCTTAAATTTTATTAGATTTCTTGCAAAAAACACAGACAAAAAATAACGAATAAAATTTCATGGTAAAAAACTGCCCCCTGGCACCTAAGATTTTTATATCCCTACTCATAGATATTTTCACAGCATTCAGATATACATGCTAGGTGCTAATATAACTAATTGCAAATTTGTATATTTACTGTGTTGCAATTTTCAATAATGCATTTTTATATGAAAATCATGTATTTTCATATGAAAAATAAACAATTTGAATGTAGGTTTATTTTTCTCTTTTTACATTGTCATAAATGACGTATTAATTGTCTGAGCGAAGCAAAGTCTTATACATATAGTATGTAACGGTATTAAAAGTCAAACAAAATTCTTTTGTCAAGCAAATCTGAAAAAAATACTTGTCGGATTTCGATTCTGTTTGTACTAGTAGGTACCTATGAAAGTAACCTGGTGAATGCACCTATATTCAAAAATAAGTTCCAAATAGTTTAAAAGTTATATTAAATAAACTGATAAAAAAGCACAATTTATTTGCATACATCACAGAAATTTGGTATGCATCATTTTTCGTAGTAATCCGAGTAATATCAGAGTACATAGAGTAAATAGTTATCTGAGCAAAGCGAAGGCTAATACACATAGTACGTAACAATATTAAAAATGAAGCATAATTCTTTTGTCAAGTAAATCTGAAAAAATACAGGTCAGATTGCGATTCTGATTGTACCAAATGGTACCTATGAGGGTAACTTACTGAATGCACCTTCTTTCAAAAAATAGTTTCAAATAGTTTAAAAATTATGCTTAAGAAACTGTTAAAAAAGCACAATTTATTTGTATACGTCACAGAAATTTGATATGCGTCACTTTTCACCGGTTGGATGTTTTCGTTAGATTTCCAAATTTAAACACGTGTGAGCAAGGAAAATACGCAAACAATTTTTAAGTATAATAAATTATATTTAAACTTAAGAAACAAACTGAAAAATAATTTTGTTGTTGTTGTTAATTTAAAAGAAAAAAGCCTTAATTCTTAGTAACTTAGGACTAGTATTTGAGATTTTGCTATAATCTTTATAATAGCACTTAATAACCATCATTAGCATCTTTTATAAGCGTCATTAACAATGTGCAAAAGCACATGCAAATTGGAAAAAATGATACCTTTCAAAAATATATATTAAAATATTTAATTGCTAAAAAAGGACGTCAAATGCTAATAAAATACATTAAAAGATCTTAATAATTTGACATGTTTCGATTGAATTTATTCAATCATCATCAGAAAAACAAAATATACAAATAAAACACAAAGATGGAAAATGACAATAAACTGTTACAAATGAAATTTAAAAATAAATAAAAATCATGTGCATTATATTTTAATTATATTTCACGTCGCTTAATTTTAAATTTCAAATTATCTAACAATTCAATCCAAATATTTGGTATTTGAAATGACAAGGAGTCATTGCAGACCATTGAGCTTCTGATGTAAATTTCAATAGACTCTCTAATAAAAAGTTGCAAATATAAATCTGACCAATAAATTAATCTACTTTCATTAAACAAAATATCTATGTTTTCTATTTTATTTAGCCTTGATAATGCAGTTTTACCTTGTCATTTCAAATACCAAATATTTGGATTGAATTGTTAGATAATTTGAAAATTAAAATTAAGCAACATGAAACATAATTAAAATATAACGCGCATGATTTTTATTTATTTTTAAATTTCATTTGTAACAGTTTATTGTCATTTTCCATCTTTATGTTTTATTTGTATATTTTGTTTTTCTGATGATGATTGAATAAATTCATTCGAAACATGTCAAATTATTAAGATCTTTTAATGTATTTTATTAGTATTCGACGTCTTTTTTTTAGCAATTAAATATTTTAATATATATTTTTGAAATGTTTTTAATGGACGTATAAAAAAACTTCTATTTATAATAAATAAAAATTATACCTTGTTAAATTAAAATATTGGTACTACTTGGTTATCTCGTTGATCAATTTTGCCAAATTATACATATTGACATTTTTTTTTTAATTTTAAATAATGAAAGAAGAAATAAACATTGATATTGAAACATTGATAAAAATATGAATAAAAAGTGGGATAAAAGAATCACTTGATGATGTTTTAAACACATGTATCATGCTTAATGCAATTGAATGCGACATTCACAATCATTCATTATTGGCATTTTATCTTATTGTTTGGCGATACTTTTTTGGGCACAGATGTCATATACGCACCACATTTGCGCATGCTTCCCCCCCTCCTCCCACACAAACACACAATAGTTGAAGCGAAGAATAAACAGTTGTAAATAATGGTACTATTTGGTTATCCTGTCGACCAATTTCGCCAAATTATACAAATCGTCAAACTGTTAGCCAAATTATATAAATTGACGTAATTTTTATTTTAAATAATGGATGACCAAATACATTAGTAAAACATAATCTAAAATACAAATAAAAAGTTTAATTAAAAATCATTGATGACGTAACAAACACGTGTATCATAATGTCAAATGAATGTGACATTTACAATCATCCATTATTGGCATGTTATCTTATAGTTTAGCAATAGTTTTTTGTCGACGGGATAACTAAGTAGTACCTAAATAATAAACAAAATAAGAAACATAATAATAAAAAAATATAATAAAAAATATAAATATCCCAATAAATCATAAAACACTTATGGCAATATTCAGAAACAACGTTTTCACCAATTTGGAGGGAAAAAATCGCGTTAACATGTAGCTTATATTTTTACACATAAATATGGCATTCATGCCATTTTTACGAGTAAAAATAAGCATAAACGATTATCTGGTTTGAAATCTCAATTTCTGAATCCCAAACTGGACCATGATTTATAAAAATGCAGTGAAGGTATTATTTGAAAAGTACCATGAAATTAGAACAGAGATATTATATACGCATCAAGTTTGGTGCAATTATTTTTGAATTTCTATTTTAAAAAGAAAGTAACAATTAAAAAACGCAGGATTAAATCTAGATTAAATAATTATAGAATAAAATAAATTAGCAATTTATTAATAAACAAACAACAATAGCTGAATCACCATGCAATGTAAATAACGATATTTTGGCACTAATTATATGGAAAAGTTCCATATCCTGTTCTAAATTTTTTGGCAAGAATATTTTATTTATTTATTTATTTTTGGCATTAAATAAATTGATGTGGTTGCGATCTTCAGCCTGTGAGGTTGCTTTTTTTTTTTACACTTTCCAACAAAGCTGAAAAGTGCTTATTCATTCGGTTTGTCTATCTGTCTGTCCACGCTCAAACATCCATAAATATACACCAATTTATATGCAATCGGTAAACCTTATTTAGGATCCCTTAGGCATGTTTGGTATTGTATATGAAGTGTGGGATTAATAGTTTATTTTCAGGGGCACCCAAAAGAATTTCATTACATTATGGTCTATTGGGAGAAATCCTTTGTAGAGTATTTTAATGAAATTATGCTATTGCAAATGTGTGAAACATATATAACCCTTGAATTTCATTACGATTACATTATAATAAGACATTTATAGCCTTTTTAATCCAATTACAGGGACACACAAAAGAAATCTGTTAGAATACTGTCTTTGAGCAATAATTTCTGGAAATACGTTTTCAATTTTGTCATGTGCATTTAAAATTAACAGTTTTTTTAGGTGTGCGTTAATTAATATAAATATTTAGTACTTATAGTCGTCTTCTGATCCATCCGTCTGTCTGTCCGCATATAACAGCACAAAAACTAACCATCGAATTGTTTTAAATTTTAAATATTTATTTGTTGCCGAATTTTGTTGAGTCGTTGCAAATTTTAATAAAATCGGATAAATAGCTCGATTAATAGCAGGGACAGTCAAAATTATTCCGTTACATTACGGCCGATGGGATGAAATAGTTCCAAGTATTTTTTGCCGTCATAACATAATGAAATTGATATGCATTTATGAAGAGCACTAGAATATATTTTTTGTAGAATATGCCGTGCAAAAATTATTTATTATTCATTTACACGTCACCACAAAAGAATTCCATTACAAAGTGGTATGTGGGGGAGGGGGACATTAACTTTTCAGCTTAACTAATCTAGGGATTTTATCATAGAATTGTTTTCTCAATTGTCTCTAGCAGGCCTTTTAAATAATAACTTTTTAGAGTAAAACTGCATAATCGAGTTCACATTGGTATATTTGAGCCAGCATGTTATGCTGAAAAAAATATGCTCAGATTTGTAAATCACTTGTGATGACACTTTGACGGCTCAAAGCTTATGCTATATTCAGATCTCGTTTGCACCTTATACTATAGGCATTGCCAACAATGGAATAGTTGTAAAAAACAGAATATACGCTCTAAGCAGAGAGTATGCGCTCAAGTTCGAGAATATATCTTAGAATGTATATGCTGCAGCTTTCTGAGAAAGAGGGCGAGGGGATTATACAGTGGTTCTTAAAAAATCCAGAAAGTATATGGCTTATACCTCTGTAAACTCTCTACTACATTCATGGTTGCCAATTCGTTTTATTTTATGTATGCTAAAGCGGAATACAGCTCAATTTCATGGGAATGGGACAAAAACAAAACAGCATATGTAGTGGCTAGCATGTACGACCCATTTAAATCAGATTGAGCATATCTGGAACACACTTGAAATGACACATTGTATTCCTTTGTTGGCGTTTTCGGGATTTTTATATTTCATTTTTTTTAAGAGAGAATACCCCAATTTTTCATCGAAAACCTCATGGCATCAATAGAAAACAGATGTAGATAATATATTAATATATATATTAATCATTTTGTTCTAACTATCTAAGGGCACCCCACACCATATAAAAAATTCCCTCATTCTACTCAACCATCATGATTTGAGCCACTTTTAGGTACTAAAATTGATGTGTATATTCTTGACATCATTTCAAAGAGTTTACATTCTGATACAATATATTTTAGTGCTTTATTATCTATGTTACTTTTAATGTATTGCGTACTTCAAATTTAATACCCATACGAGGCTGTTTTGTATAGTTTGATTTCCCATTTTTTAAACCGTGTATAGGAATTTTTATGTAATATTTGTACCATCCACTTTGCTCTTTTTTGTTATTTGAATTTGTGACAATATATAATCAATTAAAGATAGCATCTCTTTTTATTTTTAGCATATTGTTATCAAAACTCTGTTCTAAGCAATATCGCTCAGACTATCCCTTTGAGGGAAGTCCTAATAAATAAAAACATCCCTCTACCTCTAAAATTGTAAAATCCATCACCCATAAATGTCTGCTGAACCTGAAGTTTGTCATTAAAAAAATAACTTATTTTTCCAATAATATTTTTTAATATTAATTAAATTTTATGATTTAGATTTCATGTAATTATACTTTAAGTTTAATTATTTTGTACAGACTTTAATTTTGAGCATGTTTTGTTTTCTGTTGGTTTCTTCTGTTTTTTTTTCCAGTTTCTTCCTCTGTCCTGGCAGAAACTGGTTTCTTCCAGAAGAAACCCACCCTGTTTACCATACATTGTTTTGTAACTGTTTCATAACTCTCTCTTAGTGGGGAGGTATGGTATGGAACACAGTTTGGAATTTACGATTCCTTTAAGTATAAAATTGTTTTCTGCAAATTATTCTTCGATATTGTTGAAGGACATTAGAAAGTATTTCACTTCATATTTTATAAATCGAAATGTTTGTATTTGCATGTCAAACAGAGTTACTTTTCTTAATTTTGTAAAAGGTTTTTTAATTCCTTTCCACTCTCTCCTATAACTTGCCTTGCATATTTTATAATTTGGTAATCAAACCATTCATGTAGCACAAAATATTATTTAAGGGAACAGTCTGAAAGGAGATCTTTGGGCTTATTCCTTCCTTATTTAAATAAAAACAATTAAATTACAGAAGTTTTCAAAAATTCATTTGCTGTCTTAAATGTTTGCTTATTCATCACAGACGAAAAGAAGAGAAAAAATTGTAATACAGTAGACTCCTTAACATCCACACATAGTTTATAGTAAGTAATTAAACATTCAATTCAGATATAGAGACAAAATTTGACTTTTTTAAATTTTATAACAATTCCACATGCATATTAATTTGTAATTTTTGTTTATTTAATGAATTCATGTTTTTTCATGAAGGAAGAATAAATTTCTAAACAAATTCTAGATATTTCTGATATCATTAGTAATTACAATTTTCTAACCAAAGATATTTATGTATTAATCAAGCTTTTTTTTGGTTATTAAGTCTGGCTAAAGTTGAAATAACACTTCCTTATTTTATGATTTTGAAATGAATTAGTAATGGACCTTTATGAGGCAAGTTTCATTGAATAATTAAGAAAAAAACTCATCTTTATGATGAATATTTAATAATATATTATCGATTATTAAATTGACCTTTGCTTTTAATATTTTAATCATTTTAAAAATTATCTAATTTTTATTAGTTTATATTATTTATTTTAATATTTTATTGTATTGTAAGCATTCACTATAGTTTCAAGTGCATTATTAATTACATGCAAATTACTGTTTAAAATATGTAAGCAAAGGAATGACCAAAAATCTGCAAAATTCTAAAATCTGCTCAATCTCTGGTCCCAAGTTGTGGAGATTTGAGGGAGTCTACTGTAGTAATGAAAGTTATAGCAATCATGAAACTAGTAAATCTGCAGATCAGTGAACCCAAACATCAGTTATAGTTTTATTTTTAAATTATTTTATTTTAAATATATAAACTTGCTGTATCATTTCTATCCTATTTGTAATATTAATTATTACAAGTAATGTATCAAGTACTCTCTGTAAGTTTAACTGTTAAAAATAGTGAGACAAAACTAGGTACACTAATACTCCAAAACTTTTTTTGGTACTGCTTGGTTATCCCGTCGACCAAAAAACTATCGCCAAATTATAAGATTAAATGCCAATAATGGATGAGATCATTAATGTCACATTTAATGATATTAAATATGATACACATGTTTAAAAGTTATTAAGTGATTTTATTTGGATTTTTTATTTGTATTTTTATTAAAATTATACTAATTTTTTTGTTCTATCGTTATTTAAAATAAAAATTATGTCAATATGTAAAATTTGACTATTAGTTTGGTGATTTGTATGATTTGGCAAAATTGGCCGATGGGATAACCAAGTAGTACCCTTTTTTTTAATGGGAAAAAATAGTTTCAAGTGCACTTTAATGATGTTACACTTTTTCGAACATAATAAAACTGATATGCATCTATGAAATATATACTAAAATATACATTCTGTTCAATATGTGATGCAAAGAATATTTGTTATTAATTTACAGGGCTATACAAAAACATTCCATTATTTAATGGTATAGGGGGAAACATCGTTTGGGATGTGTTTTAATTATATTAAACTATTTAACATTTTATGAAATAGATAAACATTGCTGAGGTTTACTATAAGTTACTTCCTGTACAATAGAAAGCAGATAATATTTACAGGGATACATGAAGTATTTCAGATATTCTACTGTGTCTGAAGTACTGTATAGTATTACTCCAAGATCTAAATATTTTTAAAACTTCCGTATAGTAATAATGCACCTTATTTGCTATGCTTAATGTGCAATTTACAACTTGTTTGTTTGCATTTTAAAACAAAAAGCAGACCAAAAAACAAGACTGTATTATGAATTAATAATCATTGAGTTATCTGCCAAAAAGAGTTATTATCTATAATTAGCTTTGGATTAATAAAATTAAAACTTATGTAACCCTATTTTTTCAAATCTTTAGAAGCCAATGATATTTTGATGCTTTTGATAAATGGGAATTATTATTTGTAATCGTATAATGTATATTTACTTTTCTGTTAAAACTATTTTTCATTTAAATTTTTATTTTTCATTTTTTAATCAATTTATCTTTTTATTATATGTAAATATTCAGGTTCTTATCCATAAGTCATGTGATATTCTTTAAAAAGGGAATTGTGTTATAGAAAAAGTTCTTGCACTATGTCTAGCTTTTTCCAAAAAATAATACTGATTTGAGAGTCCTTAAATATGATAGAGTTTATAGTGTTATTAATAAATTGTAAATGGATAATGTATGTTTACTTTTCTGTTAAAGCTATTTTCCATTTAACTTTTTATCTTTCATTTTTTAGTCTATTTTTCTTTTTATTAAGCAAATATTTCACATTTTATCCATAAATCATGCAATATTTTTAAAAAAATGGGATTGTGTTATAGAAAAATTCTTGCACTATCTCTAGCTTTTGCTAGGGTTAATATTTGAGAGTCCTTAAATATGATTGAGTTATTAATAAAACATTTTCCTATATTACAATATTTGTTTGTTATTCCCTTTATAGATATTGGACCAGTTACTGTTACAACTGATCCTGATTTATTTCAAAGACAGCTGAAGGAGCTTTATGTGCAAGGTGGTGGTGACTGTCCTGAAATGAGTATCGGTGCTATAAAATTAGCTTTGGAAGTTTGTCTACCTAATTCGCATATTTATGTGTTCACTGATGCCCGCTCCAAGGACTATTATCTCTTAGATGATGTTTTAAAGTTAATTCAAAGAAAACAAAGTCAAGTAAACATCTTTATTTATTACTGTTGTTATTTGAAATATAGATAGACTATTAATCAATATTTTGATGCAAAATTAAATAACAATTAATTGGTATCAAAACCTTAAAAATGTCAGTTTGAGTTTATTGCATTTTTAAAAATAATTATTTTTATCTCTGCAATTATGAGAAAATTTGAAATTCCATTTCTACTTCATTGTGAATTCGTCCATTTAAAGGTACAGAAACTTTTTTTAAGGACCCAGTATCTTTTTTTCAGAAACTACAATTCATATCTCCACAAAATGTTCATAGTACATTTTAACCTTCCGTCTACCAGACAAAACACCCATTTATCTACGGCAACACTTAATTTTAATTCCAAACTTGCAAACGGCACCAGTAATATTTTAATATAATTTTGCTTTTACAATGAAAGCTTAAATTAAGGAATTCGTAATATCTAGACAAGTCCTTTATAAATTCCGGTGTCAATCGACAATTTCTCACTTTACCATTGACACCAGAAATATTGCTGTCGGGTCCAATGGACCCGTCTGGTAGACGGAAGGTTAAATAGACTTGTATTTTTTTGTTAAAATATTTGCCCGCTCCCCCCTTTTTTTTCACATAAATTATATTAATCATAGCAAACGCGGTAGCGTTTGGTATAATATGTTTAAGAAATAGAAAATGCGAACGTCTTTTCGAAATTTTTAGCGAACCAGTTGACGTACGACAGTGATTTTTGTTTCAAAAGATAGAACTCGACGAGACGAATAAAATGATAGCATTCAAAAAATTATTGCAGTTTACTGTAGTTTTTTATTTAACTTTTAACGAGAAAATAAAGACGAAAAGTTCAACAAGCAATAGCTAACGTTATTATGGATGGATTAACTTCGTTTTTAGTTTATTTTTATCGTCTTGATAAAACTTAGAACAGTTTTTTTTTTCATCTTTGTATGTTTGACGGTTTCTGAGAAAATCGAATTTATGTCTTAAACCTCCAGTTGAATATTGTCTTTTGCTGTTGCGATTGTAGTTTTTTTTATTCATTGCCACCAAGTTTAATATAAAAATTGTCATGTATGTATCATAATTCATTCAAATTAAACAAATCACGTGAAAAACATAGTTATTTGTTTTTATTGCGTAGCTTTTAGTTTCAGTTCTTTAAATAATAAAGTTGTGAACGCAATGTTATTATTTTTTTGGTCGAATACATAATTATTTTTTCAAATAACATGCATTTATATGACCATGGGATGATTTTCTCGAGTGTCCTAACATTTTGAATTTTAGGGTACTTCTAGGTTATCCCGTCGATGAAAAAATTATCGCCAAATTTTAAGATTAAATGCCAATAATGGATGATCGTGAATGTCACATTCAATGACATTAAATACGATTCGTGTGTTTAGAATGTCATTAAGCGATTTTTATCACGGCTTTTTGTTTGTATTTTTATTAATATTTTACTAATTATTTCTTTTTCCGTTATTTAAAATAAAAAAATATGTCAATGTGCATAATTTGGCTAGTTTGGTGATTTGTATAATTTGGCGAAATTGGTCGACGGGATAACAGAGAAGTAATATTTTACTAGTAGAAAAAAAATGGGGAAAAAACAAGTACATCGGAAAAAAGTATCTGGAAAAACCAAAATTTCTCCTCAGGAACTAAATGTAAGATTTCTTAATTATGATCATATAACGTCCTAATTTACACAAGGAAAAGATATAAAGTAAAACAAAAACTTCACATTCTGTCCATATCTTAAATAGCATTCAATTGATTTTAAATAGGGATGTAATGTCAAATATGCATTAGGGTTCTTAGTTGGCACGAAAATTTTGTTATTTTGTCTGATAAGATAACCGGGCTAATGTTTATTAAAAATATATATATATTTACCTTTATTTAATTTTGTTAAATTTTATAAATCGTTTCATTCTGTAGTTTTTAATTAAACTTTTCAATACTACTTGATTATCCCGTCGACCAATTTCGCCAAATTTTACAAATCATCAATTTATTCACCATATAATTCATATTGACATAATTTTTATTTTAAATAACGAAAGAAGAAATGAATTAGTAAAACATCAATAAAAGTACAAAAAAAAAAGTTGAATTCAAAATCATATTATGGCATAACAAACATGGGTAACCTATTTAATGTAAACTGAATGTAACCTTTATGATAATCCGTTATTGGCATTTAATTTTATAATTTGGCGATAATTTTTTGGTCGAAGGGATAATCAGTTATCACCTGTTTTTATTCATTATTATTTTCTTTTGAAAATAATAGAAAATAGTTAATAGAAGTGCTACTTATCCCGTCGACCAAAAAACCATCGCCAAACTATAATATTATATGCCAATAATAGATGATCGTGAATGTCGAATCCAATGATATTAAATAGGATGCACGTGTTTAAAACGCCATTAAGAGATTTTTATTTGGACTTTTTATTTGTATTTTTTATTAAGATTCTACAAATTATTTTTTTTGTGTTATTTAAAATGAAAATTATGTCTATATGTATAATTTAGCTATGCGTTTGGCAATTTGTATAGTTTGGCGAAACTGATCGACGGGATAACTAAGTAGTACATTAATATATATGTATGTAATTGAAATTTGAAAACTAAGCTTTTGCGAAATTGGCGTTAGAAGAATATCGCACAATGTCGTGTATATATGGCATCTGTGCCACGAAAGCATCAAATGAAAAAAACACATGGTCATGTAAAAAACTTTTGTGATGGTGTGAAGTGAATGTAACATTTACGATCAGCAATTATTGGCATTTAAAAGTATTTTTGTTTGAGATATTGTCGAAAAAGCATTGCAAAGGTATACTTTCCCTTTCCCTTCCATTTCCAAATGTACTAAATTTCAAATTATGAAAAAAAAAATCAGAGTTTACTTAAAACCGTGCATAAAAATTATAGTAATTATCCTAATTTTTCTAATAGAAATTCTCAATTTTCCGTTATTAACAAACGCTACTTTAAAATCGCAAATTTAATCGGCTAAATCGCCAAGTTGCATAATGATAATCGCCACTGAATATATAAATAATGCCATATTTGCAAACTTATCGGCCAAAAATAAAAGTGGAACCTTGGTTTACGGCCCCCTCTGTTTTTGACAAGTTCGGTTTATGACCAACTTCAGTGATCAAAATTTTACTCTTTCGGCTTAGGATAACTCGATTCGCGACCAAAGCTGTCGAATAGTTCAGTTGTCATCCCTCACATAACTCTTGTTATAGGTCAAGTTTGGAGTAAAGTGCGCGTATCAGAGTGCTTTGTGACCTTCAGTACAGTAAAAAATTTAACTTATTGTTTTAATTTTAATCAGTTTGGCGAAAATTTTAGCTTTTATTATGACTTCTAAGAATGAAAAAGCGTTTAGTGATAGCAGTAGTAAGAAGCTTAATCGAATTACTGATCAATTATGAAAAGAAGTAGTGACAAAACTTAAGAACGATGATAGTGTAATCAAAATAGCTAAACAATACGGTGTAGATGAACCGTCGATTACTCTGATGATAAAGAACTAGTCGGATATGGTAACCCCAAAACTATTTTCTATCTCATGCATTTAATGCGTCAAAATTCATTATTACAGTGCCAAAATCAAATGACAGTCATATGCTCACCGTGAGGATTCTAAAGTCATGAAATTCAGAACATTAGTTTTTGAAATAGGACTGTTGCGGATCGGGAAAAATACAGCATATATGCGACACTTGTTGGGAGATTTACCCAAAACACGCAATAATCAATAATATAAATCAAAGTGTGCCTAAATTTCAAGTTTGATGAAAATTTGTGCATTAATTCCTGCGATAGAGATATTGTGGTAATCGGAAC
Source organism: Maratus speculifer (assembly GCA_964019185.1). Classification (NCBI taxonomy): domain Eukaryota; kingdom Metazoa; phylum Arthropoda; class Arachnida; order Araneae; family Salticidae; genus Maratus; species Maratus speculifer. The sequence goes on from OZ025297.1 coordinate 328,365,097, forward strand.
AATTCAGCATAGCAGTGCCATGTATATGGTTATTGAAACCAAAACGTAAACAAAGCCAATTCATATAAAGATTAACTGAATTTGATGTTTGATGAAAATCCGTGCGTTAATTCTCGAGATAGAACTACAGCGAAACAAGTTCAGCGCCCCCTGTACTGCGGTCAAAGGAAACTTGGCGAATGACAAGCCTTGATATTATGATAAGTTAGCCTTGCTGCGAAAATAATGAAAAATGCAACACGATTAAGCCATCTGTTGAACGATTTAAATCAAAATGTAAACAGCATCAATTTATATCAGGGATTACCTGAATCATGGCCCACTAGAACTAAAGGCCTATCTATTTGAGATTAATGTAGGAAGTCTCCCGCCAGAGGACGCTGATACTTTGCCTAAGTTATTCAGACCAATCATGTAAACCCAGAACCAAAACAATGACACGTGTGCAAACATGTGCACAGAACAGAAAGCAGCTTATTCAATGCTAACTTGGGCAGAGATTGCAACACGTGGACTTACACGTGGTTCAATGAAATGGTTCAAGGTTTGAAGCTGAATCCAGCTTCACTTTTTCGGCGGATTTTCGCGAAATGGCTTGGCCGGTACTATATAGTCGGCGTTGCCTAAATATAATTTTTTTTTAATCCCATGCATTAGTTCTTGAGATAGAGCGCCCAAAAAATTTATATCACATACAGAAATTCAGATACAAGAATGGATCGTGAACTGAGGTTCCACTGTATATTATATAAAAATTTAATTACAGCTGGTGATTTCAATGTCAATTTTACAAATAATACTAGAAATGAATTTTCAGTATATTTTCATCCTTGGTTTGACATAAATCTATTAAGGCTGTATTTCGAGCGACTTTCTCCAAGGAAGATAACTAAACCTATAATTTCCCTGAAAATGTCCTAGAATATTATTCAATAATTGGAATAAGCTATTCCAATAGATATCAGGAAGGAGAAATAAAAATATTTTACTTAATTTTTTTTTTAATTTAAATGGGGAAACTCGTTTTTATGTGCATTGAGTTTAAAGTTATGTTTAGCGACCTTCGGGTGTCATGATCACAAAAATCACGCTAATGGCGGAAATATTTCATATTTATAATATCTGATTTTTAAAACAAGTAAATAAGAATGCCACAAATCCTATGCGAAAAGAATAAAAATTTCTATTCGCATTATTTTTCTATAAAATATGTATTATCTAAAATTAATTGAATCTGTCAATTTCTGTACGAATAAATTAAAATTAATTTCGTTTTTTCACGTTTTTTGCCCATTGATTAAATAGTTTTATATTGAGCGAAATAAGAAAAATTACTGGGAATATTTAAAAGCAACTGAGGTTTTCTTATATTCAATATATAATTATCAAAAAATTTAAATGACTAGTATTAAAAAATGCTCTGACGAGCACCAAAAAAAGGTTAATATGTTTTTAAAGTATGAAAAAGTGTTTGACAAGAGCTTCTAGTTGAAAAAGAGAAAGGACAAGGGGTCCCTTCTTGGCTGCAATTCACTGTCAATGCCAAATTTGAAAAAATCATATTTGCGCTTTTTCCATATAAAAGAAATCTGCGTAAAACTTTCAATCGTGCTTTACATGTTAACTGCATTGTTGACTCTGCATCAACTGCACTACAAATCAGTTTTCTGTGTTGTTTTACACTGCGACAGTTTATGGTGGGACTACGTGAATGTGATACGCTGCAGGTAGTGTTGAATGCAGGAGGTGGGCCGGGGGGACATTCCCTCCCGAAGGTATCAAATGCCCCTCCCCCCTTCCAATAAAATTTGAGATTTTGTGTTTTTATTGGTAAAAAAAGTATGATCGCCGTAGAACTCTATTAAAGCCACAGAAGACCCTCCCGGAGAAAAGTGTCTGAATCCAACACTGGCCGCGGGAACTATGGTTTTTGGCCCTGTTTTGCTTTACATTCATGTTTAATCACCTTTCGTCTTTTCTAATTATGCCTTTACACTATACAATTTTATCGTAACAATGACTGATTTCTTTTATATGGAAAAAGCGTAAATATGATTTTTTCAAATTTGGCATTGACAGTGAATTGCAGCCAAGAAGGGACCCCTTGTCCTTTCTCTTTTTCAATTAGAAGCTCTTGTCAAACACTTTTTCATACTTTAAAAACATATTAACCTTTTTTTGGTGCTCGTCAGAGCATTTTTTAATACTAGTAATATTAATGCATTTGTCTTTTCATTATGCATCCTACTCCCCCCCCCCCCCCCCCCCAAAAAAAAAAAAAAAAAAAAAAATCTTAAAAAGTTAATTTTAGAATTCTTTCTACATTTGATTCATGAGAAAATTTTCAAGTTTATATTTACAACAGATTTTATTTAAACTATGCTGTAGATGGTCTTAATAACATTAACAATATAGGATGCTAAATCTCTTATTGATTTTAGAAATTACCTAAACTTAAATTAAAAAATGAAACAAAGTGATGATTAGATTAAATAGCAAGGAAAGTAGTACATGTTTTAAATGATTTATTTTTAAATCTTAGCAGATGTAACTAACTTAAATTAAAAAAGTTTAAAAAAAAATATGGAAAAAAAGGTACTTTTTTGTTATAGTAACACCCAAGGAATCACATAATGTTACAATTCAATGTGATGTATATGATCAAGTCATAGTCATAAATGATAGTATATTTATGGCAAGTTTATAATGTATGGAATTTGTAAAATGTAGGATGTAAATATGTTTATGGTGTATGGAGTACATATTTGCACTTATATAGTTTAGTGACAATCTTAATTGGTAATAAATTTTACTTTCTGAAGCACAAAATACTCAAAACTTTTAAACTCATCATGCTCCCCCTCCTTTTGTAGGCGAAAAGTACCAAAACATGTTTATTTTATACATTTATGGTTGAGTACAGCTAATAAGTTTGTTAATCAATTAAATATTTTTTACACAAGTTTTTTTTATGTTATAATCCTGTACAGATATTTCATTTACTCTTATAAATATTTCTTGTAAATATGGATTGTAATTGCAGGTTGTATTTGTTATGACTGGTGATTGTGGTAATCACTCTCATCCTGGTTATCAAGCTTATGAAAGAATTGCCTCCACAAGTTCTGGTCAAGTATTCCATCTCATGAAATCTGATGTTGAAGAGGTGATGAAGCTCCTTTTTATTTCATCACAGTATTATATCACCATACATGTCTCTGAAAATGCATTTCAATTTTATTTTTAATCCTATGAATCTTTAATTTACATTATTTAGTTTTTTAAATCTTACAGTTATTAGTATTGAAGTGAAAAAATTGTGTTTTTAGTTGTTTGTTTATATATTTGCTTACATATTTATTTTATTTGGACAATACAACTGAATATTTTAGATTTTTATTTTTCATAATAGTATACAGAAGTAGAAAACTCTTATGACAGCTTTTGCATTTTATGATGTTCATATACAGAAATCCCTAACTCATTAGTTTTATAGATTTACCTAGAATTAGAAGAAGAAACAAAACAACTTATATATTGTGTGCAATTGAGTCTGCATCTAATAAATCTTCTGTCCACATCTCTTCTGAGAAAAATTTGCTATGTCAAAATTTTGTGAAATAGAATTCTTTATAAAATTTACTATAAGAAAATATTTTTAAACAGTTCTTGAAACATTTTTAAATTTCCACTAATAAAATTAATATTTAGTAAGATTTAAAATGCCTATACATTACATTTGGATCCGTGAATTCTGACGTCAGAGTTGAGCTCCAATAGAAAGCATTATATTAAATTATAGCTGTTTATTGAGACTAATGTATTTTTAGCATATTAGAAAAATTTTTGGGTAAAACATTATAAAGTTGAGAAAATATATATAAATTCATTATCTTTGAACCAAATTTAATAGTATGTAACAGTAATTTATTGATTTAAAAATAAATTTAGTTTTAAGTTTCACTAATATATAGCAGTACTAAACATCTTGTGATAGTTTTTAAATTTTCAACTGAACAAAAGGACTTATTCCTTCTATTTACAAATAAATTATTTATTTATTTATACATGTATATATATATATATATATATATACAAAAATATAAAAGAAGTTATTATTTTTTAGCATTACAAGGCATTTAACGTATTTTTTAAATTTTTATTTCATTCTTTGCATTAGATATAAAATCAAAATAGCACATTTAGGTTCAGATTTCACTGATAGATAGTAAAACCAGAAATACTGTGCTATTACTTTTTTTTTTTTTTTTTTCTGAAAAAGTATATGTTGACTTGTTTTAACTTAACATAACTAAACTTTAAAAGGTTATTTAAAAGCTTTTTTTTTTTTTAGCATTTTAAAGCATTTTATTTATTCCTTGAATTATATAAATTTCTTTTTATTTACTTGTTTTAATTTCTATGTGATGACAAATATAAAATATTTATATACTGTACATCTGAAAAGAATAAGAACATGTAATCATCATAAAAAAAAAAAAAAAAAAAAGATAGAGTATGATAATAAAGCTGAACTTTCCACATATATTTGGTATAGGTCTTCTGTTAAAACTAAAATATTTAACTTTTTAGTCAGATAATTTTTGCAGTGCAGCAAAAAAATAGTTATAATTCATCTACCGAAAATAAAACAATCTGTTCTGAATTCAAATGTTCTGGAACAATTAATCTCATAAATCTGTGTTAATACATGTAAAATTACATTATTTTAACCAAAAAAAAAAAAAAAAAAAGAGAGAGAGAGAGAGAGAGATTTACATGTTAAAACTCTTTCCAGAACACTCTTTGATACATACAAAGCCTTTTATATTAATAATGAATATATGTTATGTAAAATCCATTGGGGGGGGGGGGGGGGGGGGAGGATAATATTTTAGTATACAACTCTTTAAAAACTTCATAATTCAGGCTACTTCTTTAATGCTAAATGAACAAAAAACAGAGTAATTGGGGTAGCAGTTGTTTGTTTTAGTGCTATTGCAATCTGTAGTTATCTGAAATCTGCACAACTTTTGATTTCAAGCTATAAGGGTTAGTGACCTCCTACTATATGTATTTCTGAATTTTTCATACAAGTTAAATTTATACAGAAATGTATATGTAAGGTATTAAAATCCTATTTTTAAATCTAAAATTTAAATTAATTTCCAGTTTAATTTTAAAATTAAACTGGATTTAAATTTTAAAATATTAATGCCTAATTCTAAAGCTGCCTCTTTTAAGTTGTTTTCTTAGCCCAAAAAATATTACTTTCAGATATTAAAATGTAGCCAACATTATGACTAAAATTGCAAGCTAAGTGCAATTTGTAACTGTTTTTGGTTAGCGATTCAGCTAGGACTTAACCAGTCCTTGCTCATTGACAGATTTGGCCCTTTAAACATTCTGCAGAATTTTTCATGCATGTTTAATGAATATGAATGTATATTGTATTGATTCATATATGATTCATAAAATAACAGCCATGAAAATTATTTTAATAAGAATCTGTTTATGATTATATGTTTTTTTTTTTTTTTTTTTTTTTTTTTTTTAATCTTATATACTGCAGAAAAATAACATTCATTCATAATTTTTTTTTTTTTTTCTTTTTGTTAAATGAGCTTTTGAATTCAAAGGATATGGGCCAGTAAAAAACACAAGATGTTTAAAGAGTTAATCAAGAACTTTTAAGTGGCCTCCCATTTAGACATCTTTGGCACCTATTGGAAAACAGTAGAAGAGCTAAACAAAGACCCAGTAGTCATGTAAAAAATTAAAATTTTTATAGCTTTGAGTGTTGGATGCAAACTTTATGACAATGTAAACTGCTAAATTTATATTATGGTTCTTTGGTCCTCTATCAAACTCCCTCTCTTTTGATGTATCCAACAGACAAAAGAAATCTGCTTACTTAGGTCACGAGTCAGATTAATCAATTACTTCAAGTCTTTCTAATTAAGATTCAACATACCAAACTGCTACATTCTTTTTGTATTTACAGTACAGAATCATTGGGATTCATTTTAAGTGAAATATTGGCTCTTTAGTAAACATAACCATGAATGTGTATTTGAAAGCCATTTCAAACACTTTGAAATTGAGCCTAAATTTTCATTTGAAAAAATATTATGTATTAAATGTTATAAATATTTTATTATTCATCATATACAAATGTAATCAACACACAACTTTGCACTGATGTATTATATTTTCTGAAATATTAAAGAATTTCCAAAAGGAACTTTAGCTGCTTTACGTCCGACACCAAAATATACTAAAATTTAATCTGAGTCAGCTAGCCTAAACCATTTAAAATGAAATTTTTAATTTAAAGCATGTTTATATACCTCTATCATATTACCTATTCAGATAAATTTTTAAAAAATTATTTATATTAAAAAAATGGTGTCGGACATAAAAAAAGTCTTTACGTCCAACACCATATTCAGATGAAATTTGCTAGTAATAAATTAATTAATAAAGAAAGTTATTCAGATACATTATATGTTGATGTTTTTGCATAAAGCATATGAGCAGTTTCACAAGAGTAACCCTTGAATAAAACTTGGAATATCAAAGTTTTGTGAGTTACGGTTTCAGTATATATAAAATTGTTTGATAACATCCTCCGTTGTACTTGTATTTGTTTTTAAAGTGAAAACATGCATCTTTTACTATTGACTCTAAACCTTACTACAAATCTTAGTACGGAATTCCACGTTTCATTAATCAAGTTGTATATGTACAGCAAAATAAAATATTTGCATGTCACAGCAATGTGATTATCGCAGAAATGAGATATTTATGTTAAACCTAATGCTAACATGGAGTACGATCCTATTAGATGTATGTAATGGCAGGAAACAGAAAAGTTAGTCAAGGTGGAAAATAAGCGTTTGAAGAATTAGTGAAACAATTAAAGTACTTACTGGTACAGTACATACATTTGTAAAGAGAGATCAAAGATGTTTGGAAGTATAAAATTAAGTGTGAATGAGAAAAAACATAGTTGTTCAGTTACATTTTTCTGAAAATGCCACTTAGTTTCATCAAAATGAAATCCATTCTGCTCATTGGGCCCATTCTCAGGCAACTGTCTATTGTACATGCATGGATTAATAAAGACATTTCACTGGGCATAGTTATTGTTTAAAATAATGGAATGGCTCAGTGAAAAGAATGGTTCGGTGTCGTGCCAAAATAGGGAAGAAGTTTGTTTCCATAACTACAAATTGCCATGGTTGCTGCATGCTTGAACTTTAAGATGCATGTACATTACATATTATCAGATGATATTGCAGAAAATTTAGAATTTTTACATAGTCTCTGGGAAGTGTATTTGCATAGTCCTGCCAATTCATGACATGTATTGTACATGCATTGGGTTAAACCCTTAGGAAGTAACTATGTACATACTGTCAAACATGTCAAATGAAACAATTTGTAAGAAAATTAACATATATTCTGTGCTTATAGAAGAAAATGATGATGATACCTCTGAAAAAAATAGTTCAACATAAAAAAATATTTCAAAAATTTGAATGTTAATGACTGGGTTGTTAAATATGTCAAATATTTCCCTGGATATATAATTGAAGTAAATGATAATGAAATAAATGTTAGTGTGATGCACCAATCTTCAATTGAATCCAATTTTATATGGCTTGATCACAAGGACAAAATTTACTATGATGTAGACAATGTAGTGAAAAAAATCCAATCTCCCATTCCTCCAAGGAAAAGAGGACAATTTTGGATCAGAAAATGTATTAAGATTCGGCAATTTTTGTACAAATAAATACAATTTTTCATAATAAAATTACTTTATACTTTGATTTTATCATTTTTAAGATCAATTAATTCACGTCCGACACCAGTATTTTCATACAGTTTACGTCCGACACCACAATAAAATATTTTAAAACATACTTTAATATTAAACTAAATAAATCGAAAAAGGTCAAATATATAACTTTCATATGTGTACTTTTGATTATAATTGGTTTGAAAACTATAAAATTAGCCAATTCACAGAATTTTGAGAATTAATTTGACATGTCACAGTTGTCCAGTTTGTGTGATTTATGTCCGACACTGGTTTTTTAAATATTTTTTCCCAGAATTTGAAATATTCAAAAATGTTTGTTTGTATGCTTTTTGATAAAGTGTGATGTACTGAGTATCTTGTATAGAAATCTAATTATTTAGTCGAAATTTATGTACCAAAAACCAAATTGTTGTGATAAATTTGTGTCTGATTTTTACGTCCGACACCATGGAATTGCCCATTCTGGATAACTGGTTGGATCTTCAAACCAATATCTGTTTGGTCAGATTTGTATAATGTATTATGGCTATGACAGTGTTTTTATCTCAAATTAATTATTAAACCTTTCAGAAAAAATCAGATTTAAATAAGTTTTAAAAGTTTAAAAGAAAGCAGTTTATAAAAATACATTGGAAACAAAAATTTTCCCCATTTTTCCTATGCATAAAAATCGAAATGCAATCTCAATATGTAACTAAATATGCATAAATTTCATATCTTAGTTATTGGAATAAAGTTAAATCATGCATGTTGTAATATTTAAAGGTATTTACATATCAAACTGGGGCTGTATGGCTCATTTTTGTGAAATAAGTCAGTTGGAGATATCTTTCCGGATAACTGGTTTCTGGATAAATGTTTCATACTGTATATGTAATGACATCTGGGGTGATATCAATCATAGATAAGAATTAAACTTGAGTATATCTTGGTTGATCAAACTCATTTATTTCATTGCTCCATCTTACAGCTGGATCTGCAAGTCTGCTCGGAGGTCCCATGAGCCATCATTTATGTAGATTTAGATACCACCGATCCTATGAATTGTGCTGGTCTTAACCACAAATGTCTGCAAAAAACACTTAGATCAGCAATTTTAATTTTAAGAATCATTCTATGAAGTCTAACAGTAATAAATGTAAGGCTGAAAAAGAAAGTTGTCAGAAGCAAAAAAAAAAAAAAAAAAAAAAAAAAAGCTTTGAGCTTTAGGATTAAAATTAAAAATATTAGTTGGGACTTTAAAATTTTGAATTTAAGTATTAAAAGAGTTTAGTCTTTATCCTTTTATATATATTGAAATATGTATGTGCTATTTGTTTATTAATCCGTATGTGTAATGTTTTAGGTGCTGAATTTTGTAAGGGTGTCATTGCAAGCTAGAAAAGTTAATCTGTTTGCAGTTGACAGACATGCTGGAGATTTACGAGAGTTTGAATTTGATGTTGACGGAAATTTAAGAGAATTCACAATCTCTGTCTCAGGAGAAAATCCTGTCATAACTGTGATTAATTCTAGAGGTATTCTTTTATTTATTTATTTATTTACTTTAAGAATTCATTTGAGAGAGGCAACAACTTCTTTTTCAATGATTATTATTACTTGATATTTTATTTTTTTAATTCAAAGTTTTCAATAGGAAATCAAGTATGATAAATTATGAAATTAGACATTCTGAAGCAATTTTGATTAGAATTTGTAAAAAGTGATTGATATGAAAGGTCGTTGAAAATCAGTACTTATCAAAGAAAGTTTCCAATCTGGAACATTAAGAATTATGAACTGTGAAGATTTGTAGGGTCAAAGTGATAGGCTATACCCAATTTTGTTTCTGAAATTCATTTTAAGAAGGTAAATTTTTCTTACAAAATAGTTTTCGACAACTTTATAACTCTGTAAAGGTAAAAGTTAAAGAAACAGTTTTAAAAAAAGTTACATTTTTCTATTATTTCTATCAAGTATATTATTCTAATTAACAACATTCTAACTGCTGGACAGAACTGAACTCCTGTAACGGAAATCTTTATTTCGACATGTCAGTATAACCCAAATCCTAGAATGAACTATGTTGGTCACTCCTAATCATTTTAATTCAAAGTATTCATAGTGCAAACTCATGCAATGTTTTTATATCTAATACAAAAATAACAGTGATCGTTCGTTTCAATCCTGGTTAATCCCTTCGATATAAGTGAGGCAACTGCCTTCATTACCAAATTGCGTTGTGAATATTTTTGAAGATGGAATTAACTTATGGATCGTAAATAAAACATAACTCTAAATTAGATCATAATAGAATTAAATAAAATAAGACTCATGGTCGAAAAGATACCAACAATTTTTTAACAATTAACATATAAATTTATTTACAACTATTTTACAAATTGTCGGTGCGTCATAAGACACATTATTCTCAATATAGACAACATAAAAAAAAACAAAAAAAAAAAAACCCTATTAATTCTACTTGAATAATTATTGTTTTTAATATTATAATCTTGAATACCAATTGGAGCGTGCAGAACCCCCTACTTGGCATTTTGCCCTAAACATTTTGGGAAACAATATAAATTAAAAGAAAACCGTACCTTCATATTATTTCGTGCCCAGCACTCAGTTGAGGCTCGCATTCGGAGACATCACAGGCGGTTACCCTTCATCACTGGTGGACATCACATTCGGATCATAGGCTATCACACATAATCAGTGGCGGACCTCATCTTCGGATCACAGGCTATCACACATCATTACTGGCGGACATCATTTTCGGATCACAGGCTATCACACATCATTACTGGCAGACATCATTTTCGGATCACAGGCTATCACACATCATTACTGGCGGACATCATTTTTGGATCACAGGCTATCACACATCATTACTGGCGGACATCATTTTTGGATCACAGGCTATCACACATCATTACTGGCAGACATCATTTTCGGATCACAGGCTATCACACATCATCAGTGGCGGACTTCCCATTCAGATCATCGACGATGTTGGTAGGTCCTCCTTGGAATTAATAACGTTTCTCTTCTAACACATCTTCGCATCTCGGAGCGAACTTGTCATCTCAACTCTTCAAGAAAAAGTCTATATTCTCTTTTTTTTTTCTGGCGGGCGTGGCTAATACTCCCCTTCGATTCAATCTGCCCGAAAAATGACCATTCAGTCTGTCCCCCGGCCTATTCCTGACGCAGATTCGTTGGCTTCTTCTTCGAGCGTGGGGCTGGCCCCTCTTGTCTGCAACGCGCTCCTAGCCGGAAAAAATGACCGGTAGCCTCAACTAGAGAAACGTGTGTGGTCTCGCTTAATTGGCTTGTAAATCTACCAATAAACCATTCTTGACGTAAATGTCAAGCGATTGTTATGCGAGAGCCCAACTGGTGCCTTCTAGATGCCATCTGAGATAGGGGTCTGCCTTGCTCCTGACATGAATAGCGTTAAACATACACTAGTATTTACAACCACTATACAAAAACATCAAAGGATACAATATGTATAATATAACATTTATATATATATCTATAAATCTCGGAAGATTGCTGGATGCTTATGTTCCCAGCATCTCCCCCCCCCCAACTAAATGAAAAAAAAAAAGAAATAAACAGACAAAAGAGTACTTTTTCTTTTCTTTTTTTTTTTTTTTTTATAAGTGTTCGGCGATCCTGAAAGATCAATCACTGTTTCCAAGTCTGTTTGTGATTGAACACTTGCAACGCCATCAGTTGTCTACTTCTGTACATCACAATCTAAAATGATCATCGTAGAATGCCTAGATTTTTTTTCTTTTTTTTTTGTCCATGTCTGTAAAGAAAGTTCAGGTTACGTAACACAATGATTCGCAGTCTCTGATTGTATTGCTACTTGCTTAACTCCCCTGCTGGGAGGTTGTTGATGTGTGAGGATTCTTCTCTGCGTTATGCATCAACATTTATATTGTTCCCATAATTTAGCCTAAAATCGCGAATTTCCGAAATAATAAAGCAATGATAATATATATACATATATATATATATGTATTTTATTTATTTATTTATTTAAAAGCTGTTATTATGTCCAAAACTAGTTACTGAAATAGTTTAAGAACACATTTCTGACTCATTTTTCCATTTACAAGTATGGCTGTTATCATAACGTACAAACCAATGCATCACCATATTTATATGCTACACTATAATTTTTTTATACATGATGCACATTTTATACCATTCACATTATCTCAATATAAAATCAATACACACAATTATTTATATTTACAATTTTGTTGTGCAGGCTGATTTTCACCCTTAGCACTATTCCAAAACTTATAGTAAGTGCTGTTGTTTCTGTTTCCTTCCTTATACATATTGAAAAATTAATCTTACAAGACCAATTTTACCCTTTTTCTTTATATAACATTTTTACATATAATATAACCTGTCCACTCAAAAAAAGGTCCCAATTTCTAAAATTTTATGTCATTCTGATGACCGCGGAAACCATATACTTCAATAAAACTTTGTTAGTAGTCAAACTCTACAAGTAATCCATTGTGTAAGCCTTATAAGCATTTTGTTATGTGCTGATATAAAGAATTTTTTTTTTTATTTATTTTATTTTATTTTATTTTATTTTATTTTATTTTATTTTATTTTATTTTTTATTTTATTTTTTTAAAACTAATTTGAACCCCAAACAGGGAGGGAAAAACAAAAAGCTACCACATTTATTGATTTATTTATTTATTTTATCCTACCAATGTTACCTTATGTCTCCTTATTACTTATATAATCCTTATTATTATACCCCTTTTATTATATATCCGTTTTATTTTTTTGTATCGCTATTATTAATGTATTTACTTCCAAACCCTTTTACCCAATTTCGAAATCTATCCTTCTCGGAGCAAATAAAAACAATGATAGTTCACGACCCTGCATGCCTTGGCCAAGTAAATCAAAATCTTCTGCCCGCAAAAGAATTTATTACATGCAAAGTCCCAAAACCCCCAATGTTGGTTGCCCCGCCAAAGATAAAGTTATGCAAAAGTTTTTTTTTTTTTTTTTTTGTATGGCTCTGAAAAGGGCCTTTTTTTTTTTTTTAAACTGAGTTCCCTTTTCGTCTTTAAATATAAAGAGGTATTATCTCCCTGTGTTGCCCAAACAAAACCACTTTTGAAAGAAGTAATTATTAATATTATTGTTATAATTTTATTTCAAAATGTTCAATGAATCTGACTATCTAAGCTATCTTTATATTCACTCAATAATTAATCTTAAGAGGAAATGCGTTCATCCACCTTATCTTATATAAATTTGCCTATCATCCGTAATACTTATTTATTTTATTTTATTTTATTTTATTTTATTTTTTTTTTCATGTATGGCTCTGAAAGGAGCATTTTTTTTTTTTAATTAAGTCTTTGTGACAGTCTTGTACAAGCTAATCCTCCGTAACCAATATATCTAAGTAAGAGTGCCCTTACCTAATCCTCAATATTCTGTTCCGAGTCTGATTCATTTAACTCGCCCTTAGTTTTTCTGGCATTCCTCGTCGTAGCCTTGGGTGCAAAAAGAAATTGTATGTGTCGACGTATTGTTGGCCCATTTATTTTGTCTTTCAGACGGAGCACATAATTATTGTGTCGAACAACTTTTACTACCACAAAAGGCCCTTCAAAACGAGGGTGTAAAGCCCTAGGCTTGCCAATTACTTTTGCGTACACTTCTTGACCCACGTCTAACTTTTTAACTTCCTGAAGATCATTTTCTTTGATATATTCCGCCATAATTTTTTGTTGGTTAGCTATGGCTTGCCGGTGAACTGCCCTCATATGTTCTATCCTATTTTTAACGAACGCTTGAGTGCACGTTAAATCCGGAGCACTTAATACCGTAAATTGATTTTTAATTTCTCTACCAAAGAATAATTTTGAAGGAGAATAACCTAGTGCTCGATGGATCGTGGTATTATAATTAAGTTTAAAATATTCGAGTCTGGTGTCCCACTCAAGAGTGGAATTGGACATTGCCACCAAGGATGCCTTAATCGATTTATTAATGATTTCAGCCAGACCATTCCCACAAGGTTTGTAGACGCTTGTCGGGTGTAGATCTATATTTAGTGTCTTCAAATATTCTTTAAAAAGCGCACTGCGAAAATATTGTGCGTTGTCTGTAACTATTTCGGAACACAAGCCGTAGGCTCCGAAGTACCTATTTAAAACGTTCAAGATAGTTTGGGACTCCACATTTCGTAAAGGGACTGCTTCTAAAAATCTAGAGCCTGCGTCTATGATAGTCAGAATGAAGCAATTTTTCCTGAGGGTCATGGGTAATTTACCTACTATATCCATTTGTAGACTTGCTCCGATTTGTAAATTTCTTTCCATTTTTTCAAGTGGTACTTTAATCGTCTGGTGCTCCTTACTGCAATTACATCTTACGCAATTCGTGCAATAATTTTTTATATCTTGGTACATTCCGTACCAGAATAAACGAGTTTTGACCGTTTCGTATGTTTTTTTAAAACCAAAATGGGGTCCATGTGCCTCCGCCATAACTGTAAACTTAAGCTCGTCCGGTACGATTATTAATTCTGGATATTTCCCGTTTTGTTTTAATACCAGCGTTTTATTCTCGTTTAAATTATACTTTTTTGTTATTCTGTTGTTTTTCTTTGACTCAACCTTTTTTATAATTGTGATTAATTTTTCATCCTCATATTGCTTGGCTCTAATGTTCTCTTCACTCAAGTTAAGATTTACTTTGAATAAGTTATTCTGTAACTCGTTGCTACTAGTAATATTATTTACTAAGTTTCTAGACAAAAAATCCGAAGGATTAATTTTCCCTTCGATGTACTCGATATTGTAATCATAGTCGCTGAGATTTAAAATCCATCTAGCCACTATATCCGACTGCATTTCAATTTTCAGCGGATATGTGAGAGCTTTGTTATCCGTTAAAATAGTAAATTTCCGCCCTAACAGCATGTGTTTAAAATGCATAACTGCGTCATGAATAGCCAATAATTCGAACTTCATGCTTGGGTAAGCCGTTTCTGACTGCTTAAGTTTTCTACCGTAAAATTCAATAGGGACTAAGTATCCATTATCTTCCTGCGCAAGGACACCTGATATTGCTTTCTTTGAACCATCAGTTATTAAAAAGAACTCCCTATCAAATTTTGGCGGTTTAAGGGTAGGGTTGCTCACGATTGCCTCTTGTATATTTAAAAATGCTTGTTCCGTCTCCTCAGTCCATTTAAATTTTACATTTTGTTTAGTCAATTCGACTAGAGGATTGACAATATCGGCATAATTTTGAATAAGAGTTCTGAAATAATTTGCCAAACCTAAAAGTGACTTTACCCCCTTTTTATTTTTAGGTCTAGTTAATCGTTGTACCTTCCCCACGTTTTTTTCTGATGGGGCATATCCGTTTTTATTAACTTTGAAACCCAAAAATTCAATTTCCGGTTTACATATTTGCACCTTAGAGGGTTCAACTGTTAAATTGTGATCAATTAGAGTTTCCAAAACTTCCTTTAACAACTGTGCCATTCCCTCCGGGCTGTCTTCAGCCAACACCACATCATCTATAAAATATCCTACTTTGTCCTTAGGAAAGTGTCCCAGGACCCTATCCATAAGTTCAGCGAATTTTGTACTACTTAATTTAAGCCCAAAATTTAGGCGGCACGGGGCGTACTTCCCACACTCCGTCACAAATGCTAATTTGTGACGATCCTCCGGGCGTAACATAATTTGGAAAAAAGCCGAATGCAAATCTAATGTTGTATAAATTTTTTTTCCACTAATTGCCTGTAAAACATCTTTTACGTCCGGTACCGGATATGGAAACCCCTCTAAAATCTCGTTTAACGTCCTGTAATCCACCGCCATTCTATAGCGAACCAAGTTTTTTTCCGTACCTTTTTTTTTTTACAAATAATACCGGAAATGCATAATCTGAATCTGATTTTTCGATTATTTTCGCTTCTAACAGTTTTCGTAGTTCCTCCTGCGCATACTGCTTAACTGCCTGGGGCGTCTTATATGGTTTATGCTGAATGGGAAAATTGTAGTTTAATTGTATTTTGGGCACTACCAATGAAGATTGTCCCAAAGATTTGTAAGACTTCGAAAAAGCATGTGCATGACTCATCAATAAGTCTTCTATCATTTGCTTAAAATCCCCTGTTAAATGATCTAAATTAAAATCCGATCTATCAAGCTCCGCTTCTCTCAAAGCCCTAACTTCTTGCAAATCCAGGTTATTAATTTGATAGATTTCTCCATCTTCAATCTCATTAGGCTTTAAATTATTCTTGCTAACAAAATCCGAACTGATAAGTGCGATCCTACTATCCGTTCTAATTATAATCTTATCTTCTGTATTGTTTGTTACAATTAAATTAATTTTATTAGTGACTGGTACCTCATGAATTGAACATTCCGTAATTAAATTTTTAAATTCCTCTGTTGGTTCAATTAAAATCAGCTGATTAGGCTGGACTGCCTCAGGACATCTCAACGATATTATTTTCGTTTGTCCTGGGTGTAAATGTGTTTCTTTCTCTATACGCGCAAATATTTCATTTCCTTTGAAATGACATTTAATTTTATTTGTGCGCACTGCCTTGGTGATATTTTTCATTTCCGACCCCCTTTTATTTACACTATTTACACTATTTCCTTATTCATAACCTGCGGTTCCAGGGCAATTTCCGTATTTTTTAATTTTAGTGTTTTCTTATCAAAATTTAAAATCATTCTATTTTTTTTCAAGAAATCAAAACCTAGCAACATTTTATAGTCCCCTTGAAAATTATGAGATGTAACATAAAATGTTCCTGTCACAAACTCATTGTTAATTTTAAATGTAATTTTTATACATTGCCGAAAAGGTATGACTGAGTTATCGAATGTGTGGATTGTTACCCTATTCGCCAAGTATTTAATTTTTGCATCCGTTTGTTTGAGCGCCTCTAAAATCTCCGGTGATAAAAGCGAAACTGCGGCCCCGCTATCCAGCAACGTGTCAACTTTTAACCCAAAAATCTGTAATGCAATGATGGGAAGTTTATCCTTTTCCGCTGAATTCACACTAGCAATCACGAACTTATTCCCCCTTATCGGGAATCTACCGGGGTCTTTCTTATGACTATTATTTACAACTGCAGATTCCCTTAAAAGTTTCCCGAGTTCGACGTTCTTTTCCCTTTGTGTCTGTCCGAAACATCTCTCTTAGTTTCTTTTTCCTGAATTGAATTTCTATTTCTGTCATGCTGCGGTTCATCCCTGGAATAGCCATTTCGCCCTCTCCTATGTTCATCCGATTGTTTACGATTTCCATAATATGCATCGTAGCGTGCCACCCCTGATCTGTCATCTCTGTTATTATAGCTTCTATCCGAAGAATCCCTATTCCATGGAGAACTATGATTGAAATTTTCATAAAAATTTTCAAATCTATTATAATCCTGATAATTTCTATCCCTGTGAAACCTGTCATAATTAAAATCACTATACATTTGTGCACTGGGAAAATAATTTTGTGATACTGGCGCTGCAAATCCATAGCCTTCCATCGTCCTGTAATTATTCGCACCAAAACTCTTATTTGCAAAATTTCTCTGTCCCTGGTTCCGAAATTTAGTATTTGAATTTTTCAAATTGTACCAACATTCGGAAATGTCATGCCGATTCGTATTACAGATTTCACATCGTTTTTCTTTCAAATTACCTTCCCTAACTTGGGTTTTCGTTTGTAGTTTCAACTCGTTGACCTGAGCAGTTAATTCTGCTATGGCCGTAGCCTGCTCTTTATTTAATTGTAATAAATTCGTACAAAATCCTCATTTTCTTTGCTTGTATTGGCTGTTACCGCATTAATCTGATCTAAAACTGTCGATTTATACGCGGCTTCGATCGTCTGAGCTTTTTCGCACAATTTCCCAAAATCTTTAATGTCTAATTTTCGCAATTCCAACGCAATATTTGGCGATATTGCCTCTAAAAATTTATTGGCTTTTATTAAATCGAATAGTTTATTAGCTCCCACCTCCGTTGCCTGGCCAGAAGCACCTAAATACATTGATGCGGCCTTGTTAAAAACTTCTATAAAATCTTTCATGTTTTGATTTGGGAGTTGCTTAATTGAGTTAAAATTTATCTGTGCTTCGATAAAAGAATCTTTTTTCTGAAACAATTCCACGATTTTTCTTTTAAACTCTGTATAATTCTTTTCCTCATTTAGCGTCTGGTCAGATACTAATTTCTCACGGGCCGTACCCACAAATTTAGCTTTTAATATCTGTAATTTAAAATCCTCTTCTACGTGGACCCGATCCAATAATTCATCGAATTCTTTCAAATAAAATAACACATTGCTAATCTTTTTTACGTCAAAGGGAACAATCAATGATAACATTTGCGACAAATTCGGTTTTAACGGGTCGTCCATTTTAATCTCTAACGTTTTAGATTTCAATTTTGATTTATTTCTTGTTACCACCCCTGGCTTAGATTGATTTTGTAAACTTTTCCTTCCTTTTCTCCTCGGCATATATTGTCCTACTTGACATTCATTACCCTTATATTATATATTTTTACACAAATAACTTTGCAATACAACTTAACTCCTGAATAAAATTTTCTATAACACACAAGAATAAATATAAATATACACTGTCCCTCAAAATCCAAATACAATCAAATTCAAAATAAATGTATAAAGTACACATAGAAAATCAGTACCAAATTATTAATTTTCTAAACTGCCCTTTCTTCCTCTTATTATTATTATTTTATTTCATTTGTACTCCCGCTTTTTTTCTTAGCGGCATCAAATTGGTCTTATAAATTCACATAAAATGCTTCTTTTTTTGTTCAATAACATAGAAAATGCCATGTACCCCCAAAATATAATCATTACAATAAAATACCATAAATAAATTCAATGTGATGCAAAATCTATTTTAAAATTCTTTAAAATTTTTCAAATATGTCATATAATTTGAAACCTTATTTCATAATATTACTCTTAAAACCTTTCCACACACAATTATAAGATTGTTTGTTTTCAATTTAAAACACAATATCATCAGTATAATCATACTTAAACATATATATTTATTTTTAGTATAACACATCAAAAAATAGCCATTTTGGACGAATGAGTCAGAAACGTTGTAGCACACTCCATTGGCACCAAGTTTTACTTTTAAACTTTAATTTAACATTAAAAACCATGAATAGCGCGTAGAATTTTGAGTACAACTAACACTATGAATTACTATTAACTTTTTATACCAAAAACAATATTATTAACCTCCGGAACTGATCCGAAATGGTCACGGTACCAGATAGGATTTATGGGGCCTATGCTGGACAGAACTGAACTCCTGTAACGGAAATCTTTATTTCGACATGTCAGCATAACCCAAATCCTAGAATGAACTATGTTGGTCACTCCTAATCATTTTAATTCAAAGTATTCATAGTGCAAACTCATGCAATGTTTTTATATCTAATACAAAAATAACAGTGATCGTTCGTTTCAATCCTGGTTAATCCCTTCGATATAAGTGAGGCAACTGCCTTCATTACCAAATTGCGTTGTGAATATTTTTGAAGATGGAATTAACTTATGGATCGTAAATAAAACATAACTCTAAATTAGATCATAATAGAATTAAATAAAATAAGACTCATGGTCGAAAAGATACCAACAATTTTTTAACAATTAACATATAAATTTATTTACAACTATTTTACAAATTGTCGGTGCGTCATAAGACACATTATTCTCAATATAGACAACATAAAAAAAAACAAAAAAAAAACCCCTATTAATTCTACTTGAATAATTATTGTTTTTAATATTATAATCTTGAATACCAATTGGAGCGTGCAGAACCCCCTTCTTGGCATTTTGCCCTAAACATTTTGGGAAACAATATAAATTAAAAGAAAACCGTACCTTCATATTATTTCGTGCCCAGCACTCAGTTGAGGCTCGCATTCGGAGACATCACAGGCGGTTACCCTTCATCACTGGTGGACATCACATTCGGATCATAGGCTATCACACATGATCAGTGGCGGACCTCATCTTCGGATCACAGGCTATCACACATCATTACTGGCGGACATCATTTTCGGATCACAGGCTATCACACATCATTACTGGCAGACATCATTTTTGGATCACAGGCTATCACACATCATTACTGGCGGACATCATTTTCGGATCACAGGCTATCACACATCATTACTGGCGGACATCATTTTCGGATCACAGGCTATCACACATCATCAGTGGCGGACTTCCCATTCGGATCATCGGCGATGTTGGTAGGTCCTCCTTGGAATTAATAACGTTTCTCTTCTAACACATCTTCGCATTTCGGAGCGAACTTGTCATCTCAACTCTTCAAGAAAAAGTCTATATTCTCTTTTTTTTTTCTGGCGGGCGTGGCTAATACTCCCCTTCGATTCAATCTGCCCGAAAAATGACCATTCAGTCTCTCCCCCGGCCTATTCCTGACGCAGATTCGTTGGCTTCTTCTTCGAGCGTGGGGCTGGCCCCTCTTGTCTGCAACGCGCTCCTAGCCGGAAAAAATGACCGGTAGCCTCAACTAGAGAAACGTGTGTGGTCTCGCTTAATTGGCTTGTAAATCTACCAATAAACCATTCTTGACGTAAATGTCAAGCGATTGTTATGCGAGAGCCCAACTGGTGCCTTCTAGATGCCATCTGAGATAGGGGTCTGCCTTGCTCCTGACATGAATAGCGTTAAACATACACTAGTATTTACAACCACTATGCAAAAACATCAAAGGATACAATATGTATAATATACCATTTATATATATATCTATAAATCTTGGAAGATTGCTGGATGCTTATGTTCCCAGCACTAACAAAATAGTGATTGCTAAAAACATGGGAAAAATGTTTAGCAAAAATAATGATAAATACATTTATCTATGCCATATAAGGTATGCACTAGAAATGAGTTTGAGCTCACTTTTTGTAGCCCGGCCACAATATCGAAAATAAGTATAAAAGTTTGCATAACATTCAAAAGTCATTCTAAATCTAATATATCATATATCTCAATTTTAACAACTTTTTACATGAAAATAACCTGTTCTAGTGCATAGTTATTTTTATAAAATTTACATTCAGTCTTATCAAATATAGAAATTTAGTATCAAACAAAAATACTTCTTCTCTGAAAATATTCTTATATTTTTCTCCTACAACAAATAAACTGGTTGGTCATATTAACAAAGAGTATTTTATGAATATATGAATGAAATTTACAGAAATTACAATTTATATGACCAAGAATAGAATAACATTTTTCTATTTCCTAAAAAAAGATGTGCATGTTTTTGAAAATCAAATTAAAAAAAAATTGACACCATTACACAAAACATCTGATGCTTAAAAAGGAAAAGAAGAAACATTGCTCAATTTCTATTGGAAATGACAATACATGCCAATTTTAGATACTTACCTATCAAAGTTATTTCGTGAATATGAAGAGGAGAGTCACAGAATGAACAGAGTTAAAAAAAAAAAAAAAAAAAAAACAGTTATTACTCAGATATCAGAAATCTCAATTAATAGAAATTGTGTATGAACACTTGCTCTGCTCACGAAACATCCTTTGTAATAAAAAACAATAGCACATTTTTCTAAATGATAAAATAAACATATATAGTCATGTTTCAAAGCTGGGGGTTGTATTTGTCTGGTAGCACATTACATCTAGTCTTCAAATAAGGCCACACAGTCACTGGAAACAAAGTATTGTTCACTGAGTGTCATGTTTTTTGGATATTGAATACTTTTAAAGGCAGACTAGCGTGTAGTGTGGACAGTAAACTAAATAGTATCATCTTTTTCAAGGTTCATTGACACACACACATACAAAATCAGATCTTGTTATTGACTTGGCTAGTTGAAACTCTGTTAATTGAAGTTCTACTATAATAATAAACACTAACTGCCCTTGGCGACCACTTTGATTTCCCTTAAATGCATACTAAGCATTAAATCATATTGCTTTTATTAATAATTTATTTTAATTGCTCAATTTTTTGCCAAATTAGAAGATTCTGCTAAAAAATTAGGCGCAAATGTCATATATGCACCACATTGGTGCAATTGCAACAAAAAGGCAAATATATGCCTCACATGATGACCCGGCAATTGGTATTTATTCTTTAATAAACTGTTTATTTAATTTAATTTTATTTTTTTAAATGATATAAATTGTTTTATTCTATAATTATTAATTAAACTTTTTTTAATTATTATTATTTCCTTTTTAACCCTTTAACGATCATAGCATTTTCATTGTTAAGATGTCGAAATAAATGAATGACACCGGTAATTAAGAACAAATATATTTCTAAATAAGAAAACGTGATTTTTTACATACAAAATAAAAGGGATATTTTTAGATAAAAATACCGGTGTCAGTGTTGCGTATCAGAATTAAAATTTTGTGGTTCCGTGGCGAAACCAATGAACGTTAAAGGGTTAAAATAATAGAAAAGAGTTAAAAAATATATATGTAACTGGTATTGAAAACAAACTTTTAGCCAAATTGCCATCAGAAAAAAATTCGCACCAATGTGGTGCATATATGATATTTGTACCGATAAATCAAGCACTCGGTATTTTTATGCTAATTTGGCACATCGCCAAATATTTTACTCATGGCATTTTTTTATTTCATCAATTTCATTTAAAATATATTTAATAATATAATCCTTTCACTCATTTTATTTATAATAACATAAGTTTAATTTGAAACTGAAACATTTAAAATTAATTATTTTTATTTATTTTTTAAGCCAATTAAAAAAAAAAAAAATATTTTGGAGCTCCATAATTGCCGTGAAAGAACAAAATGTAAATAAACCCAATTTACCTTGACCTAGATGTGTTTCATTTGGGCGTTACCATTAAACAATTAACAAATAATCACTATTTTTGTGCCACATATGTTAATATAATATATATATATAGATTCCAAATAAAAAATATCATCATGGTGCCATATTCTGATTGTCACCACATCAACAGGTCGTTAATTGCCATTGATGCCAGACATAAATCAGAAAAATCTTTTCTTTTAAAAAAATGTTCAGCTACTACTAAAAAAGGGGAATAAAATTTTTGTTTTTCTTTTATTCTGATCAAAATATCATTAAAATGATTTGCAATGAAATAAGTAATTTTTAAGGGAATAAAAGTTATATATATTTTTTTCTATACGAGAACGAGAATAAATAAAATTCTCAATTTCAGAAAAAAATGAGCCTGTCTTATCTCTGGTGTGTACAATTCTTAATTTTGAGCACATTATTTCTGAATAGTATAGTTTGCTTGATGTAGTCACAGAAATACTATGATTAAATAAAATAAAAACAGTGTGAAGTAGTGCTCTTCAAATATTAAAAATTGTATATGGGATATTTATGAAGAAAATAAAAGTTTTTATATAGAGCTGTTATAATGCTGAATGCTAAGGATAAGTTAAAAATGTTATTAAAACATCTGAGTATTAATATACATATATATGTATCTAAATTCAAACAAACAAACAAAAAAAGTTGTAGTGTAATTGAAAAATTTGGACATAAATATTATAGGAAAAAAAATAAATAATTACAAAAAATTAGATTAAGATTTTGAAAACAGACTTCTGTACAGAATCCATAATTATTATATTATGATTATATTTAATTGATAAATTTTATAAAAATTGCAGATTTTACAAATATTTAATTCATTCAGAAAATGCATTTAAGACAGTGAAACTTGTATTTATTTTCAAATTATTCTATTAAGAAATTGTTAGTCAATTGGAAATCAGTTCAAGGCAGTGGTGCAGCCAGGGGGGTGGTTTTGGAGTTAAAACCCCTCCCAGAGCTAAGAAAGATTGCTATAATTGCCACTTATATGAATCAAAACCAAACTCAGTATTTAAATGTCTTAGATCATTTCGAAATCCGCCGCTTTATTGAATCAGATTTCATTTAATAAAGTAATTTAATGGCAAAGATTCAACTTAAAATTGTGAAAGTGCATATTGCAGGGATTAGTTAAGTAAAAATTGGTTATTTGAGCTAAATCCCTTTTCTGAGACGCATTATGCTAAAAAATTGATGATTTCCTGTCACACAGATGCTCTTTGAGTTTAAGTATTATACAGTGAATATTCTTAGTACTGATTCTATTAATCGGCGATTTAAATAACCGGCAATCACCTTTATCAGAAACTCAACCCCCCCAGAACAGAATTCTGGCTGCGCCACTGGTTCAAGGTAGGATAATTTCACATCTCTAATCTATATATTTAAAAGACCTGGCTGTTTTTTTAGTCATCAGCCCTGAGCTTTCTACTGACCTGATTTTGATAATTATTTTTTTTAATGAAAGCTGTTTATGAGTAGATGTGACCATTCTGGCTAATTTTTAATTTATTTCCATTTTTATATTTTATTTTTAATCTTAAAAGCTTTTTTGTGACATTTCTTCGAAACAGTGGCAACACAATAAGCTTTTCTCACTATAATAAAAAATTATTTTGCTTTAATACTTTCCACAAATCAGGAGCTTGATCTTATCAGTGAATGTGAAATCGCATTTCAAAGAAGAAAAAAATAATGATTTTGTGAAAAAGGATAAAAATGATAGTGATGAAAAATTTATTCCATGAATATAATACACATTGTTATGACTGTGTCAGTGATGATATCATATTCACTTTTAGATTCAGACTTTTATTCCTGCATCTAAATAAACTGAATTTCTATTTATTTAAAGGTCCATGGTGTGCACAAATGAAAATATTTCTATAAATTGTGCCATTTCTACTTAATTATTATAAATATTTTATGAAACTAAAGAATTTTTAAATAACTGCATAAATCATGCTTTTATTTCGGAAAAGATGAGTGTTTCTGAAGATGTAAATGATGTCATATTGGGAAAAAAAAGAATAAAACCTGTAATATGCCGGTATTATGATATTTCTATTTTGCATAATATCAAAAATTAATTAAAATCATTTTGCTGCATTAAGTTTTATTTAAAATAAAAATACAGTAGACTCCCTTAAATCCGCATCCCTAAAATCCGCAAACGCCAGAAATCTGTGCAGTTTTTTAAATGTAAACAATGAAATTTAAAGTGACGCTGAAGTCAGCAGCTATTGTAATGCAAATAATTCTTTAAATATATATTTTTTAAAATCCTTTTCAACTTCTTCCTCTTTTTAAATGTCAATTAAAATTCAATGTGCTATTCAAATCAGTGTCCTCCAATTTAAATTCTGCAATGTTAAATAATGTTTCTTAGACATACAATGATCAATATTTAATCAAATTAATCATTATCGTATGGTAGTTGCAGAGTAATATAACTTTCAATGACCGTTTGGTAGAGTTTTCAATTCGCGTGGCAAGATAATTTTTGCTATATAAAATTATTATTTCAATAGTTCTGCTACTATTTTCGTATCCCTGCAAGTTACTAAACGAATTTGACATTTACATCCAGTTTACTAATTACAATGATCGATATTTAGTCTTACGAAACATTATCGTATCGTAGTTGCAGCATAATTTTTGCTGTATAAAATGAATATTTTTTAATTAATCAAGCTTTTTTTGTTTATTAACAAAAGCAAATATTTTTCTTTATAAAAAAGAAATTTCCCCATCATTATTTATAATTAGTATTGCATCTTAATTATTCACTTTATTTTAACATTTTTCTAAAATTTTATTTTCATTTTTTTTTTTTTTTTTTTTTTTTTTTTTTTTTGTAATGATAACTTGTTGAAGTCATGAAAAGTTATGTTATCCCTACTTTAAGAGGTAGCAATTGTTTATTTTGCTCAGTATCTTATTGTGTATATGATATATATCATATGTAATATATATTCTTTTCCGTTGAATTTCGACGAGTGCTGCTAGTTATGGATTAAATTAAGATTCCTTAATGTAGCTGAGATGTTCAGACTGTTCACAAAAATTCTCTCTCACAGAACATATGTATGTCCTTATCCCTTCATGAGGGACTTTAGATTTGATAATCTTTCTAGAAATCTTCCATGAATGAGAGATTTTAATGGAAAACTTCCCTTTCGAATGTAATAAAATCATCATCACATTGAAGCTTGAATTTCCAGCTTCAATTGATTCAGTTTATCAATTATAAAACATACTTTGGCAGCATTTTTGCTTCCATGATTGCAGATTATTGTTGTGCCATAGAAACATGATCTGCTGCAGATGATTGTTGTGCCATAGAGATATGATCATCATTCGTGTATTTTCTACAATCCATAAAGTATGCTCCTCACTGATGCAGCTACATCAAACAATTCAAATGATTCTTTGACATAATGTTATATAAGGTTACAGTAATAACACAATCAATCTCAACACTAGATTTGCTCAATCTCAACACTAGACAAGCTGTTTATGAGTAGATGTGCCCATTCTGGCTAGTTTTTAATTTATTTCCATTTTTATATTTTATTTTTAATTTTAAGAGCTTTTTTGTAACATTTCTTGGAAGCAACACGTTAAGCTTTTCTCACTATAATAAAAATTTATTTTGCTTTATTACTTTCCACAAATCAGGAGCTTGAACTTATCGATGAATCTGTAATCGCATTTGAAAGAAAAAAAATAATGGTTTTCATAAAATTTAATCCTAATAAAATGATTACACATAATTAATCACTAATCGCAGTACAATACACAGATTGCTTGCTGAGTAATATTATTAAGTATTATGTAAATAAAATAACAAAAAATAAACTTTAAATCTAAAGCGAAATTTTGTCGATGGAGAAAATGTCATCATTCAGAAACAGATAAATTTGTTCCATGAATATAATGTACATTGTTATGGCTGTGTCAGTGATGATGTCATATTCACTGACTTTTATTCCTGCATTTAAATAAACTGAATTTCTATTTATTTTAAAGATCCATGGTGTGCACAAATGAAAATATTTCTATAAATTGTGCCATTTCTACTTAACTATAATAAATATTTTTTGAAATTAAAGAATTTTCAAATAACTGCATAAATCATGCTTTTATTTCAGAAAAGATGAGTGTTTCTAAAAGTGTAAATGATTTCATATTAGAAAAAAAAATATAATAATAAAACCTGTAATATGTCAGTATTACCATATTTCTATTTTGCATAATATCAAAAATTAATTAAAATCATTTCGCTGCATTAAGTTTTATTTAAAATAAAAATAAATAAAAAAATTTCTGCATATCAGCAACAAAAACAAAAAATTTATTCTTTTTTATAACAAAGATATTGTTTTTCTTTTTGTTGCCATAACAATAAAATTAATTTTGACAAGTTCATGGAGGCTGCAAACCAATAAATAAATTAAATTTATTGCAAGTGCTGTAAAAGTGTAGTGGGTTGGTTATGCAATTTAGTAACTCTCTGTTTTTATTATAATTAAAATGTGTAGAATATCTAATATGTAGATATTAGAATTATTGTACTGTTACCAAGCAATATTTAAACGGAGAAAAAATAAACTATGAAGATTTTTTGAATTCATCTTCTGAAATATATTAACTTCCCAAATAATTTGGCATTTAAATAATGTTTAAGTTTTAGAAACTGCATTAAAAATATTTGTAGCTGAAGTTAAATCCAACATAATAATTTATGAGTTGTTTTCCTTATTTTTTGTTAATTTCTGAAGTTTGTGTATCTTCATCATGAAAAGTTATGTTATCCCTACTTTAAGAGGTAGCAATTGTTTATTTCGCTCAGTATCTTATTGTGTATATAAGACTGATATATATCATATGTAATATATATTCTTTTCCATCGAATTTTGACAAGTGCAGCTAGCTATGGATTAAATTAAGATTCCTTAATGTAACTGAGTTGTTCAGACTGCTCACAAAAATTCTCTCTCAGAGAACAAAAAGTATGTCCTTATCCCTTCATGAGGGTCTTTAGATTTGATAATCTTTCTAGAAATCTTCCATGAATGAGAGATTTTAATGGGAAACTTCCCTTTCAAATGTAATAAAATCATCACATTGAAGCTTGAATTTCCAGCTTCAATTGATTCAGTTTATCAATTATAAAACATACTTTGACTGCATTTTGGCTTCCATGATTGCAAATTATTATTGTGCCATAGAAACATGATCTTCTGCAGATGATTGTTGTGCCAGAGAGATATGATCATCATTCGTGTATTTTCTAAAATCTATGAAGTATGGTCCTCACTGATGCAGCTACATGAAAGAATTCAAATGATTCTTTGACATAATGTTATATAAGGTTACAGTAATAAAACAATAGATCTCAACACTAGACTTTATTTTATATAAATTACATGCCAATAGTAAAACTATTTAAAGGAATTAAAATTAAATATAATTCTTGCAGAGCAGACGCATTTGGCAGGCCCGCTGAAGCATTGATATCAGAACAGAATGTTCTGATCAGGCCTGCTGGCCCGCACGTCTATCATCTACCAAATTTCAAAGATAAAAAAGAGAGCGACCCAATGTTGAGTTTCTTTAACGACTTTTTTTAAAAAAGGAGGAAAACGATTCTATTAGTCGAAATGAATATTGCAATTTGCAAACAGCAATGCATATGAGCAAAAAAACTCTGAATGTCACAGATTGCAGCTGCTGGGTACTGAAGGCAGTTGAAGGAAATTTTTTATGAATTTATTTACTTTCCAAACAGTGTGGGTGGTAAATTCTTTTCTCCCAAAATGCACAAGATAGTGTCTGAAAGTGTTGTAAAATCTGTTGTTTTTGATAAAAGAACAAGATCGTGAGCACGTTATTTGAAATGGATAAATTAAGAGAAATTATACTTTTCATTTTCAATACTTTATTTTTTTACACAAAATTCGTCAATATTTTTCCTAAAATTTAGATAGTTTTATTAAATTTTTTGAAAAAGGAATAATTAATGAACTAGCTACTTTTTATTGGATAAATTAAAGATTAAATTTTTGTTATTTTATGGGAAGGAAATAATTTTGCAGACTATCGTTTTTATGGTTGATTAGATAAAAATAGTTTAAAATTAAATATTAAAATTTGAATACTTAATTAATTATTTAAATAAGTATTTTTTAAAAAAGCTGTCATTTCCTAACAGAGTGTGGCCCAACCAGTGTCCGAGAGGTTCTGACTTCTCAACTGGTATACGGCAGGTGCTGGGTTCGAACCCAATCGCTGTCGTTGGCCTAACCATTCGGAGTTTTTGTGATTTTCTTCAAACCTTGTGTAAATACGGGGTAGGTTCTATTAGAAAGATCCCCACAAAGGGCACCTTCCCCCTGGGTCTATATCCCTAGAGTAGATAATCAGGTGACACAAAATAAACTAAACAAACCAAACCTACCAGAGTGTGAGTCACTTTAAGGTTACATTGAATTTTATACATGTTTGTGACTATATCATGAACATTTATGACATTTTTAGCTAAGCCTTTTTTTGATGCATGAGCCATTGCATTTTTAGAGTAGCCTTTTAAAATAGTGTTATTTTGAGGGATTTAATAATACTATTATCGGTGTTCAATAACCTGTATACATGATTGTAGAGATGGAATAGAGCCAGTATAAGTAACTATTGCATGATTTTTTAGAGTCTACTTCAGGTCCTGTTTAAAAAAATAAAATAAAACAGCAAAAATTTTCTTTATTAAATTTTCAAATTAAAATAACTAACAAGTAAAAATATAAAAAAGGAAAAAATCAAATTGTGTAAATTGTGTATGTTAATATTACACAACACTAAAGAAAAACAATAAAAATTTTAAGTTCCATATACCAGTAAATCATCAAGTTCAAATCCACAACTGTAAAATGGCTAAACTGACAAAATTCTAAAACATCCCATCTTTATAGAGCCCCAGAGTAACTAGAAATGATTATATAACTTAGGATGCTAATTTATTTTCTGTATTTTGTTAATGATTTTTAAATTTTATGCAATTATATATTATTTTTAAAAGGTAATTTTTTCAACAAGTGGATTTTTTAATATTATATCTAATAGTCCCTATTTAAATTTTTACTGGGGCACTGCCTTCAAGGTTGTCCAATGCAAACTGTGGGTACCATTGTGCCCTTTGAAAGGCTTTCTTGTCATCTTTTTTAAGGTTTTTTGTTACTTTTTTATATATATAAAAATCCATTTTAAAAATGCTTCTTTAAAAATCATTAGTGTTCCACATGATTTATTTATTTATTTTGTATAGACTGCATTAAATGTTTGGCTCCTTTTTTAATTTTTTTTTTTTTGTGATAATCTTCTCTCAGAAAAATGTAATTCTAAATTTACTTTTTTTTTTCATATTGATTCCTGCATATAGTAGGAGGCCTTATTACTCAGATTTTGAGGTGTCTGTGCATCTTATAAGACGTCTGTATAACTCATCAATTTCCATCCAGTTTGCCAATTTGGTCTTTTTTTTTTTCATTCAGAAACTACAAAGAGTAATTTTTGTTTTATTTAATATCAGACGTTTCCTAATTATTTAAAGGGGAAATTCATCTTTCAGTCTTTCTGAATGAAAAAAGGATGTCAAGTTCACGCACCTTATCCCCTCCTCCCCCCCACATACTGTCGTGAGGTAATATTCTATATTTTTAACCATGTGAATAAAGGCACCCTTCAGAAAAGATGTGCCTGCAATAAACGAAAGTTTGTACAGTCCTGTGCTTTTATATGATGATTTATGCATACAATCTGACCAACAGCACTTTTTATTATTACAGATTAAACATGGTGACACTCTATTATTAATTTAATACACTTAACATTTTCTCGATATTTGAGTAAATTTCCTGTAATTTTCTTATTTTAGGAGAAGTAATAGATCAGAAAAAAGGTCTGCTAGAATTGCTTAACCATAAAAACATCAGTATAGTGAATGTTAAAGATCCTGAAGCTGGTCGGTGGAAACTGAGGATCAATAGTGAAGGAGCTCATACTATTCGAGCCACTGGCCTCAGCAAAATTGATTTTGTCCATGGATTTTCTAGACAGCCAACTGCAAATTTAAAAGAAACATACCACAGACCTCTTAAAGGTATGTAAGTTATATATAAATCAATCACCTATTTTGAGATTACCAACTTTTTTTTCTGCATCCAACAAAGCTTCTATAAATTTTTACATATGAAAGCACATTTTTCTCTTATACAAGGATGTAGTGGAGGGTATACAGGGGTATATGCCATATACCTTCTTGATTTTCTTAAGAAGTTCTGTATACTCTCTGTTTCTCAAATAAAGCATTAGCATATACCTTATCTATGAATGTGCATGACATCAGCATATACCTTCTGCCTATACCATATACTTTCTGATTATTTAAGACTGTAATAACTCTGCTCTTATAGTTAGTAAATAATGTTATTGATTAAAAAAAAGTTTGACTGTCTATATAGCATTTTCTTAAGTAAAATCTGCTATTAGCAAACTATTAAGATGCACTTTCATCGGTGGAAAAATAGGCATTGACTCATCTTTATATTCTTAGTAATTGCAAAGATGTTTTTTATGCTTTACAGATAAAATTCTTCATAAAGATGCATTTGTATTATTCCATGTCATCTGTGCATTTCAGATTGTATGTGTTTGCATATTTATATCTTCTTCCTGCCAGATAAAAGCAAATGTGTGTATGGGGAAGTTTGAAATTTTCAGTTACATCTTCTATAGAAAAAATATTGTGGATTCCTGTATTATATAATAAAATGAAACACTAATGTAATATATTCATCAAAGATAATAGTGTAATTCTGAGCAACAATATTTTATGCTATAACTTGTTTGCACCCTCTTTCTTTTTTAAATGATAATTTCTCCAATGAAATTTTTGAAAAATACCATTATGTATAGATATTATACAATGTTTTTCTTTCTTTTTTCCTTTTTTATTATTATTTGCTGAAAGTTTGTTTTGTATAAATAAAAGGTTAGAAAAAAAAAATCAGATTATCATTATAGTTATTATATGTATAAATATTTTAAAAGTTACATGTGTATTTATTTTTATTTATTAATCCTATCTATTAGTACTGTTTCAAAATGCTCTTATTTTTAGTAACTTCATAATGTATATGCAATTCTTCTTAAATTTATAAGAATATAAAACTGTATCAAATTTTATTAGCCAGATAGGAAAAATCTTTTATTTAAAATCTTTAAAACTTATTTATTCTCCCTTCAATTTTTTGCCTTATTTTTTACTTTGTAGCAGTAATAAATAATTGATTAATTAAATGTCTCTGCTTTCTTGTCCAAAATTTCTTCTTTAAATCCCAAATACAAAAAAAATTAAGAGTTTTAGTTTTATAATAAATCATCTAAATTCTCCTTATGTCAAACTACTTCACTAAGGGTCAATCCATTTCAAGTGGTCCAGCACTGGTCGCTCGACCATTTTTAAAAAATCTAAAATTTTTTTGTGCAACAACCCTAACATGATGGAAGTTCAAAATGACTGTTATTTTATTTTTATTAATTTTTGTTTGCGCATGGCAACCATCTTTGTTTCATCGTTTGCAGCGATTTTCTCACATACTAGGGTATACGAAATTGTAAATATCTCGTCTTTTATTTTCCCAGTTGAAATGGGGTTTGCAGCATTTTGTTCAGAATAAAATAGGCTAAAGATACGGTGGTAGAACAGTTTTTAAAAATAAATTTTTATTGGTAAAATGTTAGCACAACAAAATGTAAGATTTTTTTTCCAAAATCTGTCCGTTTACAAGAGGACATTTTTCATGCAATGAAAACTGTCAATATGACGCAATTTCTTTTACAAAGAGGTCAAAGGTACATGTACTCACACACAGAGTTCCAGATCTGGGAGTTGATTTCTCTTTGCGGAAAAAATACCGAAAATTGTCAAAAATTCTAAAAATCACACTTTTTAGGCTTTGATATCTCTGGTGGGGCACGAGATAAAAATCTGAAATTGCAGCATTTGATAGTATTGTATGAGAGTGTTATGTGCAAAAAATTTCAAGAAGGAGATTTGACTGCAAGCTTAGATATGACGTGGACAATGTGTGAAAACAATGCTGCCAAAATACTGTAAACTACTATGTGTTTATTCATACTTCCAAAATGTTATTGATGGTCCAAAGTTAAATGTTAATTAAAAATATGTTCTTCAATTGCGTGTGTATTATTTAAACGATTCAAAATGTGTGCTAAGCCACTTCACTGTTTTTCCAGATGAATAAAACCTATTAGAAATCATACTGCAATAATTTGACTCAGAAGACATTGACTCAGAAGCATCATAATATCTTTCGTAAATAGTGTGAAAATATTTCTCTGCTCTTTGTTGAGTATATACAATATCTTAATTAATTAAACATTTTGTTATTAAACTGTTTTCAGCAAACAATATTTTCTGTGTAAATATTATAATAAAAGAGATAAATCTCATTTCTCTTAATGTACTCGCATTTTTTAACATTTTCTGACTTCCGTACCTCAGCTTTTCCTCAAATCTCCTTCTTGAAATTTTTTGTGCATAACACGACCATAAAATACTAACAAAGGACAGAATTTCAGATTTGTATCTTGTACCACACCAGAGATATCAAAGTCTAAAAAGTGTAATTTTCAAAATTTTTGACAAATTTTAAATTTTTTTTCGCAAAGATGAATCAATTTCCACGTCTGGAATTTGGTGTGTCAGTACAAGTACTTTTGACCTATTTGTATAGCAAATTGTGTTATGTTGTCAGTTTTCCTTGCATAAAAAAATTTCCTCTTGTAAATGGACAGATTTTGGAAAAAAGAATCACACGATGAAACAAAAATAGTCACCATGCACAAAAAAAAAAAAAGTAAAATTAAAATAATAATCATTTTGAATTTCCATCATATTAGGATTGTTATACAAAAAGTTTCTGATTTTTAAAAAATGGTCAAGCAATCAAAAAATGTTTTCCGCACCTCTTGAAATGGCTTGACCCAATATCATCTAGTGGGTTTTATTCATATGGACAAATAGGGCATTGGCTTAGCATACATTCCTGATTGGTTTAAATCACACGAAAGCATTTGAAAACTTTACATTTAACTTTGCACCACCAGTCAATTATAATTTAAAAGTTTGGAAGTATGAATAAACACATAGTAGTCACATAGTAGGTTACAGTATTTTGGCAGTATTGTTTTCACACATTGTCCACGTCATATCTCAACTTGTAGTCAAATCTCCTTCTTGAAATCTTTTGTACATAACACTCTCATACAACACTATCAAAGTCTGGAATTTCAGATTTTTATCTCGTGCCTAAAAAGTGCGATTTTTGGAATTTTTTTTTGCAAAGAGAAATCAACTCCCAGATCTGGAACTCTGTGTGTGAGTACATGTACCTTTGACCTCTTTGTAAAAAAAATTATGTCATATTGACAGTTTTCATTGCATGAAAAATTTCCTCTTGTAAACAGACAGATTTTGGAAAAAATCTTACATTTTGTGCTAAAATTTTACAGTAAAAATTTATTTTTAAAAACTATTCTACCACCATATCCTTTAGCCTATTTTATTCTGAACAAAATGCTGCAAACCCCATTTCAATTGGGAAAATAAAAGACGAGATATTTACAGTTTCATATACCCTAGTATGTGAGAAAATCACTGCAAACGATGAAACAAAGATGGCTGCCATGCGCAAACAAAAATTAATAAAAATAAAATAAAAGTCATTTTGAACTTCCATCATGTTAGGGTTGTTGGTCAAAAAATTTCATATTTTTTAAAAATGGTCGAGCAACCAAAAAAATATTTTCTGGACCACTTGAAATGGATTGTTCCCTAACTTTACTTTTCCATTATGCAAAGTTGAAAATTTTTGAAACTCCAATTTTTAAAAATCTACATTATTTGTTACTTTATAGCAACAATAAATAAATATTTCATCATCTGAATTTGTCTCTCCTGAAATGTCTACTTTTTCCCTTTGCTCCTCTCTTCTTCAGGATACAAAATCTTTACAAGTTTTTTTACTGAAAAAGTCTGCTCTAATTTTTACTTTCTTATAATGGGCAGTGTTCTCGCTGACATTTGACCAACATTAGTTATTTGGCTAATTAAAAACAAAACCATTCGCCAAATGAAAAAATATTAGCAAAATAGATTTGCCTTGTGGCACTAAAAAAATTATCTTTAATACTTTAAAGTTCCCCCTTTTTTCATTATGTCCTAAAATAACCTAAGCTCTTATAACTGCGATAAAGGCTGTTATTAATCTAATTTGAACTATCTGCTACAAATATATAAAAAATATGTATGTATGCATATGAATGAAAAATAAAAAAGAAAAGAAAGCAAAAATTGAGCACTAGCAATTTGGCGAATCTATTCATTCGTTTACTCACCAAATGGAGAATTTATTCGCAATTTGGTGCAATGGCGAGTGACAGCGAGAACCCTGATAATTGGGATTACATAATCAACTGTCTGAATTCCTCCTTCCCTGGATTTCTATTTCTTCCTTTATCCCCTCTCTCTTCCCCTTCTCCTTTTGAAAAAAAAAATGGATTTCAAGATATTCTGGGAATGGAGCAAAACTAAAAATTTTCCCTTTTTTG
Source organism: Maratus speculifer (assembly GCA_964019185.1). Taxonomy (NCBI): domain Eukaryota; kingdom Metazoa; phylum Arthropoda; class Arachnida; order Araneae; family Salticidae; genus Maratus; species Maratus speculifer. Next base: position 328,400,607 of record OZ025297.1, read on the forward strand.
CAAATCCTGCTGTTTTTGCATCTGATCAAGAGTATACAGAATATCTTGACAAGTAAAATGAAGCAGTCGTTACAAAATATTTAACATCATGTGTTTTATTTAAGAAGAAATAGAAATAGAAATGAAAAAAAAAATACACATTATAGCCCATTTAATAAATCAAAAGAAATTAATTTCATGCATAAATTAGCTTTCAAGAACTAATTACCTTTTTACATATCTCTATTAATATTTTGAACAATATGTTTGTTCAGTACACTTTTCTAATAAACTGTTGAATATATCACATTAAAATTTGTTATGGTGTTAGAAAACACACTGTTTGAGAATAATAAGAAATGATTTTCATTTTTGTATTAAAAGAAATAAAATTAAAAATATTTTACAAAAAAATTTGGAACATCCTAAAAGTTGTAAGAACATATTTCTCATTATTATCTTTTTTTTTTTTTTTTTTTTTTTTTTTTTTTCTATCAGACCTATAATGTTAGATATTTTCAAAGAAACAAGTTAGTTACATAATTTTGGAAAGTTTCAACTATTTACCTAAAATGGAATTTTAGAAAAATATGCCAAAGCATAAAATAATATTAATAATAATAATTTTGAGCAAAAGGCAAAAGACTACATACATACCCACAGTGCTTAAAATATATTATTTTAAAATGTTCCAGCTCATTATAATCTTTTAGGTCCATAATGATTTAGCTTTATTTTTTAACCTGATAATTTAAAACTCAAAAATTTGAACCATTTTATGTTCCATATGACCCTAACCCTATTTAGACATACACTTTGTAAAATGCATGAACTTATGATCCAAAAAAATATATATGGGGGTTAAAAAGATTTTTTTAAAGTGTAAGTTATATTCATTAGCAGAATATTTTATAAAATAGTACTAGGGGGAAGAAAAATCTTTTACATTTGCATACTTAAAATATTTTGGAAGCTTTTTAAAATATGCATAATAGATATATATTTGAATAATGTATGTATTTTTTGATAATTTCTATTTAGTTTATTAAATTAACCATATTTTACATTTGAAAAAAAAAAAAAATTTCATCTGCAATACATATATATTTTCTGCTGTGTGTAAGTAATTTCTTTTAATACTTCTTTCTTTTTAGGAGCACCTACTTATTTGTTAGTCAATGCCACAGATTTGCCTGAGCCAGCAACTTTTAAGAATGTTAAAATTGTAGATTTGGAAGGAAATGATCTTCAAAATATTCCATTATATAGATTCCCAGGTTCTAATTTATTCAATGCCTCAACTTTTTACCCACCAAATGAATATTTTTATTTAAAGGTAAGATGCTTTCAATATAGTATAAAATGTACTGAAAAGCAATAGCAGATTAATAATTTTTTATGCTAATGATGATTGAAATATACAATAACTGGCAAAAGTTTTAGAACGATATTTTTTTGCCCTAACATTTTCGGTAAGCAAAATTTTTAAGTTATGAAAATCAGTAATTTGTAGTTTTAGTATCCTACATGGTGAACTACTAATGATATGTGTGAAAATTTTGAATTAAAAAAATGCAAAACATAAGTTTGAAAAGCCAAAAGCAGAAGTTTTGAAATGATCTCATAAAATTCAAGTTTTTAATACTTGGCTTAAATACATATGATATTCACATACACATGACCTCTATATCAGTTTCAATATGAAGACTGGTGAAAGTATGCTTTTAATCAATCATCTTTTAATTAATAAAAAAGCAGGTAAAAATTCATAATCTGCTATTGCCAGCAACTTGAATTCCAAAATCACCTGTTGGTCATATAATAAATAATTGGAAGGATGGCAAAGATGTGCACAATCTTCCAAGATTAGGACCCCCAAGAAAATCAACTCTATGTTAAGATGCATTGTTCTAAAAGAAGTTGGTCACTGACTCAAAAAAGAATGCTGCAGAACAATGTAAGGAGATGGCCACTGAATATGCACTCACAGTGAGTAAGGACACCATAAGATGTTATCTGGATGCTGCTGGATTGTGTGCACGAGCCCCTGCAAAAAACTTCTCATCTGGACCAAAAAATAGGAAAATACGACTGAAATTTACTAAAGAGCATCAACATGGACAAAGATTGGAATAAGGTCCTTTGAAGTGATGAATCCAAATTCAATTTAGCTGGAGATGATGGCCGATGTTAAATTCGTTGTCCAAAAGGCACCAGAATGACCCCCCGATACCAATGTCTAATTGTAGAGCATGGAAACAGGTCAATATTGGTCTGATGAACTTTCCATCATGATGGTGTTGTCCCCATCATACACATTGATAGGATTATGGGTCAAAATGTTTATAAAAACATTTTAAAAGATCACATGCTGCCTTATGCTTGTAAAAAAGATACCTCTTGGATGAATTTTTAAACAGTATAATAATCATAAGCACACCTCTAAAATGGTGAAAAATTTGTTTACAGGTAAGGAAATTAAAGTTTCAGGCTGGCCAAGTCACCTGGCCTCAATCCGATTGAACATTTGCGGAAACACACCGGAAAAAAAGTCTGAACACTTCTTCTGGATCTACAATGAGAATGGACTAAAATCCCTAGTACCTTAGAAAATCTTGTTAATTCCATGCCTGGATGATGTGCTACATTTCTCAAAGCAAAAGGATATTCAATTAAATATTAAATACTGCTATATTTTGTTATATTAAAATGCTTAATTTCGATAAAAGTTTAGAAAAAATGGCTGAAATTGTCTCAAAACGCTTGCTTAAGTAATTTTGGGAATATTACAAACTATTTTTAATCTATGCATATGTGTCAAATACTCTAATGTTGCATTTTGTTGAGCTTTAAAAGGGGTACAAATTACTAATTTACATAATTTAGAAATTTTGCTTATAGAAAAAGTTAAGGCAGAAATACATATCTCAAAACTTTTGCCAGTTGCTGTATGTATTGTTTTAGTCAAGGTGAGCTGATTACTTTCATTGCTTCTTCGTATAATTTTTAGCTTAACTTTTATTATTGAGTAATATTGTAATGTATCAAAAATTTTAGTTATGTAATCCTCACAAATTGGTTATCTGTTAGTGATAAGATGAGCTCAGTAATTTACACCAATTTCCAAAATCAAATTCTAGTTGCAATTTCATTACATTTTTTTCTTTCTTTCTTTTTTGTTTCTTTTTATTTTTTTAATTCATTTTTTATTTTTGATTAAGGGTTGATTTTAGTCTCAGGCATGCAATCTACAAGCTAGATGTACCTCTATATTAAGGAGATAGCTACATCGAGCCCAATATATGGACATCTTTAAGTTTGGGACATTTTTCTATAGTTTCAATAAAGTATTAATTTTCCTTTAATTATTTTTTTATGGATAAAATATATAAATTGTGAAAATAAATACCATGAGGTGATTTATACTTTTAAGCCAGCTTGGCTGAACTTAAAAGGTTCTAATTATTTAATTTGCTTTTAAAAATTTCATTTAAATAAAAACTTGATTTGAAAGAAAAACCCTAAAGTTTGTTGAATAAATAAAATCTTCAAAATCTATGCTCTTTTCTTCCTTTTTAATTTTTTTAAATGCATTCAAATGATATTTTTTGTGATAAGAATCAAAAAATAATTTTAAAACATTGTAATCACTAAATATAGTGTATTTATTGATTCCTTACTACTTGTATCTAGTTTGTGCTATTTATGAAATATTTTAAGACTGTATGTAATACTATTATTCTTTTTTTTTTTGTTTTTTTTTCCACACAAATGTAGATTGCTGGTGCAGATGAATATGGAAATCCTATGGAAAGAATGACTTCTACTGCTATTAGTGCGCAGTTACCAGGTATGTTCGCTTAAAGAGTAATTTATCTTTTAATATAAAGCATATATTTTTCTAGAAAAATATAATTAAACAACATTTTTATTTGTCTAAATTATTACACAGTAAATAATAGTCAATATTTTTAACTTTTTAAATTAAAATATCTGGATTCATATTTTACAAAACTGATAGCTAAACAACATATCAGAACCTCATCACCATATAATAATATTCTATATTTTAGCTTATTTCTGCTTAAAAAAAAAAAATCTCATTTCCTTCTTCTAATAACTGTTTTACACTTCATTTTATAATGTATGAAATTGAATGTCTGTAAATCTCTTTATTTTTTAAATTGCCCGCCCCCCTTTTTAACAATAAATAAATAATCATTTAAATTCCAATTCAACATATAATTTCCTCCCCTTTTCCACCTCAATTCTAATACTAATTTTTTAAATCTTTGAAACGTTTTAATGTTTAAAAATTTTTCTCTGTCCTATTTGACATTTTGTGGCAACAATATATAAACAATCATCTAAATCCCCTCATTCCCCAGGAAAAAAACTGAGAAATTTCTGTATAAAAGAGAAAAATAGGAGAAAAAAATCATGTAATATGGCTTTCATTAAACTTGTAATAATCAGTTTCAAAATTACTATATGTTGATAAAATAGACTGAATTCATACAAAATAAGTGTTTGATATAAGAAATCTTCTTGATTCTTTTAAGATTATCTCAATTACTTTTGTTTTGGTAAAATAAATAATATCAATTTAAAGTATGCATGTATTAAGAATTAAGTAGTGTCAAGAAAAATGTTGAATTAAGATTGTTATTTAAAGGTAAGATTTTAAAAAAATTTATTTTTTATTGAATAAAAACCTTTTCAAAATATAAAAATCTTTTTTAATTTTTCCTGGGATTTTATAATTTAGAGAAGTACTTTTTAAATTATTATGAAGAAATTTTCAAATATATATATATATATATATATATATATGTATTAATTGTATTTTCTAAGGCGTTTTAAGATATCCAGAAATGATACCTATACATACTTTCTCTATGTATATCTTGTGTAAGTCAGATTACAGCAACTTTTCCCCCCCCCCCCCAATATTTCTAAGTTTTATAAATTATATTAAAAAAAAAAAGCAAATTAATTATTACTTTTAAAACTATCTTATTTCCTGAAAGTTTAATCATGATTAAAGTGCAGTATTTTGACGTTAATTTACCAATTATTAATAATATAATCAGTTCATGTGACATCATTGCAATGTCAAAATCATCATCATCTTGTCATACTAGTTATGATGGCGATAAAAAAATGATTCCTTTATTTCATCACATTATTATTCTTACATGACCAACCTCTTTGTGATTCCACTGTAAAGGCACTATGACCCATTTTACTTGTAATTTGCAACTTGCCTCAAAATAGAACTAAATTTTCTATGAATGTGGATAGGACTGGGCGATGCATCGATACATCGCATAACATCAATATAAATCATAAATCGTCACATTGGTTTTTTGACTTTTCATTTAGCGACGTATCGTGGCCTTATGATGCATCATGCCAGGATGATGATGAACGAGACCAATGTGTAAGAACGGTTTTACCTACGATCTTCAAAATCTTCCATGATGCATTGCTAAAACGAAGATCGCATGGATGATGAGCAAGACTGGTTTCTCCCCCAATCTCCGAATGCATCGCGCGGCGATGATGAAGTGACCGATGTGTAAAACTGGTTTCACCTCCGATCTTCGAACACTTTTATGATGTATCACTAATATATGGAGATCACATCAACAATGAGAACAAGATTGGTTTCTTTGTTCTGCGATCTCCGAAGCAGATTGTAAACAGCGTACACAGAACCTGCATCACTTGTCGCTAAAACAGAAATCGGGATTGAATTTTTAGTTAGACATAGGGATTATCCAAAATCGATGCCAACCATAAAACACTGCATTTTTAATTCAAGTCTGTTTCTTTGTTTGTTTTTTAAAATGATCGACGAACAGCACCACAATCATGATGTACAGATGAGAAAAATCGGTGATGTGATATCTCTAATATACATTTTCCCATTGAATTAGTTATTTCAAAATGGTTGTAGTCAATTATTAAAATTTAATAGTAATTGACATGTTAGTTTTAGTAAGAAATACTTCATAATTTCGTAAGTTTCATTTCCTACCCATCTTCCCTTATCTTCTTTGTGCCTATTATATATATTTATTATTATACTTTGTCTCCCCCCCCCTCTTTTTACCTGGCAAAAGCATGTGGATTTTGTAAAACAGATGTGTTATTGCTCTGTATGACTCACATACAAAGTTCTAATGTGCAGTGGCGCAGCTTGGATGAGTGACACTTGGGGCAGATATAAATGGTGTCAGACCCCAACCCCTCAAAAAAGAACAAATCTGGCTTATTTTTTTCAATTGCAATTCTACGTTAATACAAATAAAATTTCAACATTTGTTCAATAACTCTTATGAATTTCATATTAACAAAGCAATAATATTTTCAATATAAATTTTCCTAAAAATTTCATTTTATTTAAATTTTCCTAAAAATTTCATTTTATTTATTTATTTATTTATTTTTTGAGAATCTTTTAAGATTATATATCTACATTTTTGTGAACAAAGATTAGGTATCATCCCTTAGAGGATGACACCTGGGGTGGACCGCCCCCACTATAGTCCTTTTAAATAACGGAGACGGCTAACCTTGACGAGGTGAGACTGTGTTTTCACGGAACTCGTAATAGAACTACATGTGATTTTTCCCCTCAAGTGGCGAAGAGGGTTAACCTTGTCAAGGTTACCTGCCGCCGCTATTTATATGGACTATAGCTACGCCACTGCTAATGTGTCATACTCATACGGAAATTGATATGGCATACATGTGGATATGGCTCATCTTCTACATCCAGTGGCATTAACTTATATGGGTTCTTAAGATGTGAGCCCATCAATTGCCATTGATTTATTTCATTATTAATTAATTTATTTAATCATTAAAATAAAATTTGGCTTTATTAAAATTCTCAAAATAATTTTATTTTAAAAAGTAGAAAGGACATTAATTAGATATACAGGAGCACTGAAAGTTCCTTCGGCAGATTTATAATTAAATTTTTCCCCAAAACAAATTTTCTGCATATTTTGCCATTGCTTTTAAACTCTTGAATAGATAAAGCACATAGGTACAGTAGAACCCCAATAATTTGGATTAATTGGGAACAGGCCCAATCCCGATTGTCGAAAATCTGAATTATCCGGAGAATATGAACAAATGAAATAAAATAAAACATACTCAAAGAAAATCACCTTTATACTGAACATATTCAATATTTACAGACAGTAGAAATGTTTACTGTGTAATTATAAAATTTGTCATATTCTGCCAGTTTTGTGGGCCGCATGGTCACGCATTCTCTTGAGTATTCTCGTTTGTTCCTCCTTTTATTTCGATTTTCCGCAAGTGATTTGTAGAAGGGTTTTGGCACGAAGACAAGGAAACAGTCACAAAAGACTATTTCCAAGAAGACCTATAGACTGGCTGACAAAAATCGGATTGCAATCCTTATCAGTCAGTGTGTCTATAAAGACTATTTTACTTTGCTTTCTTGCAATGTTCTGAGTAAAACTTTATTAAGCAGTGAGCTTTTGGTGACATTTCCAAGTGGATTAAATAGAAAATTGGAATTGGTAAAGTTTAAATGATGTATAGTTGTCCCTTCCATAGATAACATTAAAGAGTTTAAATAAGAAAGCTTGAGGTATTCTTCTGAAAAGATTTCAGAAAATACTTATTTATTCAGAGCATGAGTCTGAAATAAATTTATGTTATGGAAATTTGCCGATCTCTTCTCAAACTTGAAAAAAAATATCGACTAAACTGATCCGGATTAACGGGGTCTGAATTAGCAGGGTTCTACTGTAACTAAAATGTATGTTTTTCTTGACATTTAGTTTTCTTTCTTTGAATATTTAACAATTTTATATTTTAGCTAAAAAAAAACATAATTTAATTTCAAATAATCTTCTATTGTCATTTAGTCCTCATCTGCTGCTTTTGTCATATACATGTATTAAGGGGAGAAAAAATGTGTTTTACTCAAAAATCTTTGAGTCCACGCAATATTTTTCAAACATTGGCATTACTGTCCACATCATGTGGTAACAGTAAAAAGTAAATTTAGGTCATGGTGCTGTTAGGATTTTATATTCATTATTTAACCCCTTGAAGGGCAATGATACATTACTATACCATTTAATTTTAATCCCCAAATGTCACAATCGCACCAGAGTTTTGGAATAAAATTTTCTTATTATTATTATATCCATGAAAAAAAAAGCTTTTACATATTTTCAAATAAATTTGTTCATAAATTTTGGTGTATGGTAAAATTTTGGTAATGCAAATACTTTACCTTTGAAAGGTTTAACAAACAGAATTCATATTAAATGTGTAATTAATTTATTGAATACTTTAGTCATGATTATATGAAATTTATTTTATAAGTTTTTATGTTTGTTATTTATATAGTTTATTTTTATAATAATTTACAATTTGAATAATGAATTGATTAACAGATGCTCCTGAAGTCAGCACCAGACCTCGTATGAATGGGTATTATGATGAAGATACTGACCTCCGATGTTATATCCAATCACTTGTTCCATTTTCAGTCACATGGTACAAGGATGGTGTTCCTATTAGTCAAGAACAACATTTTCCGTAGGTTTTATTTTCATGTTTAAACATCTTTTTAGAACATATTATAATTGTGAAACTGTATGGAAAACAAAATCATTTTTGTTTTGTTTTTTTAAATATTCTACGTTTAATGTTTGACTTTTTAATTCATTGAAGGTTTTTGAAATCTTAATGTTCTTTATCCTTATTTGAATCTTTTAAATAATTTAAATCAGCAGAGCTTTGTGATAACTTCATTAATTGCATATTAAACTGATTTTTAATTTTGTATAGTACTGTAATTTAAAGCAAAATCAAAGTCTTAATAGTGCTTAAGCTTGCTAAGAAAGTATATTTTGAGTCAGGTCATACCAATAACTAATAGAATTCCCTTACTATTCAATTAAAAAATTACAGTGTGCCACATGAATTTGTTTTTGTTTATATTGCAAAAGTAAGAGACATATTGTAATAAAAGTTTTAGTAGATGCTCTTTGCTGTGAGTGAAAAGTGGTAAGTATCAGTTACAAAACTCTCTCTCTCTCTCTCCATCTCATCCTCGGTGAGATCGAATTTGTAGTGTATATGGCGCGAAGCGCCATTTATACTAACATGATCTTTATTTTTCCTAGTTAATGCCAGATCCTTAAGTTGCTAAAAACACAGTTTGCAGGGATTTAGATTGGGTTATGAATAAGATGGACACACTGTATAAATTATCTTTAAGAAATTAGCTAGGTGGAACATGAAATTCTTTTTTGTTGTTGCTTTTTCAAAAAGTTCGTCGTAAGTACAGTCTGGGGATATGTCATGGTCTCTCCAAAGTTTCTGTCTAACACCAGCAAACATTTGACAATGAAAAACTAAGTGTTCTTCAGTTTGTTTACAATATTTGCAAAAACGGCATTCGGGATTTGTCTGACATTTAAACTTGTTTAATCTATCACTTGTTAGAACCGTTCTAGTAAGGAATTTGCTGTAGATAGTTCCTGTGTTTCTAGGTAGATTATGATGATAGTATTCTTTAGTATAAACCCCCGTAGGATCTGTTTTTGCCGGACTTGTACCATTCCCAGTCTTTCAATTGATCTGAATTGCTATCGTCTTTAATTTTTTTTATCCAGTCTTCCGGAGCGATCCAAGGTACATTTATAGTAATCTCATTCGCCAAGGTAGCAACCTTGTCAGCAAGTTCATTTATTTCGATATTACTGTGTCCTGGAACCCACCAAATTTGAATATGAATGTTTTCAGCTTTTTTTTTGAGTTATTAAATGGTTAATTTGGCTAACTATAGCAGGTGATTTTTTATTTATTGATCTTAAAGCTTGTAATAGACTTAGTGAATCAGTAAAAACATGGTATATGCCTTCTATCACTGTATATAATTTGATACTGATGTAAACGGCAATGGCTTCAGCAGTGAAGATTGAATTGATGTTAGGAATTTGGAATCTTTGAGTTTCATTAGTATTTTTGTTGACGATGCCAATAGCAGTTGTAGATTGAGTTTTTGAGGCATCAGAAGCTAATATTATATCATTTTTCCCCAATTCATCAATGATTCCATTTATATTTTTGGCTAAAATATCTTTATCGAAATTGCTTTTGTTAATGGACCAAAAGCGTGCGAAGGTGCGTCGACTTTTTTCCTCCTGAGTGTTCCATTCATAATTGATTATTTCATTGATATTTGAATTATACCTATGTAGTTTATTAGATTCAATACTTATAGCTGTATTAGTGATATTGGTATGATATTTTTTATATTTGAGACAAGTGATATTCTGCTTTATGGCTAAAAATTTTAAACGTCAATGTAGACTTTGAGTTTTGCTTTCATGAATGAGTACGGGAATGGGACACCATTTATTGAGACCAGTTGCCCATCTGAGACCTTTATTTTGAATTATTTGCATTTTGTTCTGTTCTTGTTTTGTAGCTTCCGAAAGGATACGAGGATTTCCTTCAAGGATACTTTGACCGAGGCTCTGATATATCTGTAGTAGATGCTTAGTATTTCTCCCCCTCATGGTAGTAGCTATAATCTTCAAATAATTTAATTGCAAATTAATTTTATTATGCAGCATATTGATGTGATCAGTATTATTTAATCTATTGTTGATAATGTAGCCCAGGATACGCATATCCCTTTTGAATAAGATATCTTCGCCTCCAATTTTTAAAGTGTTTTCTTCTAATTCAGTGTTTAAATTAATTCCCAAAATATTGCTTTTGCTAGGATTGATTTTTAATCCCTGGAAATGAAGCCAGTGAACTAATCTGTTAATATTCTCTTGTATTAGATTGTGAATATACCAAAATTTATCATGATAACCATAGAGGTAAATGTCGTCGGCATAAATGACGCAAGTAATGTTAGTATCGAAAGTTTCAAAAATGTCAGAAAGGTAAATCGTGAATAGGATCGCTGACAAGATGCTACCCTGCAAAAGACCTCTATTTAACTTAAAAGGGAGGGAGTTAACTCCTCTCCACATGACACGAGCCTGTTGATCTTCTATTAATAATTTGATGATATGTAAAATTTTATCATTAATACCAATTTGAGCAAACTTGTAAATTAGGACGTCCCAAACTATGTTATTATATGCTCCTTCGATGTCAAATGCAACAATAAAACCATTCTTTTTTAAAATTTTTGCTCTTTTTGCATCGTGGTAAATTTGATAAACCGCTTGATTACAGTCCTTAAAAGGCATAAATCCGTAATGATTTTTGTGGAAAATATTTTTTTCTATGCATTTGTCTAATATGTACTGAAGTAACATTTTTTCAAATAATTTTTTGCATCTACTGTTAGAGAAATTGGACGATAGTTGTGAGGATTATCGGCTGGTTTCCCGGGCTTTTTAATCGGAAGTATGATGATTTCTTTCCAATTTTGGGGGATGATCCCCGTATTTAGGACTTCATTATATTTATTAAGCATCCACTGTTTGGTATTAGAATTCATTTTTTTATAAAAATTACTATTAATTCCATCATATCCAGGGGTTTTTACTTTACTATTTTTAATGGCTTGATTGAGGTCTTCTATCCGGAATTGGATGTTATCTTCTGTGTCAGGACTCATATCATATGGGATGTGTTGTTCAATGTACTTATTTTGGAAAACTGTGCTTAATAAATTGGCTTGACTTTTTTTTATTAATGTCGCAACCGTCAAAATAAAGATTGCTTTTATTACTTTCATAATTTTTCTTTTTTAAACATTTGATTATTTTAAATAAGTTTTCACCTTTTCCAATTTCAGAGGTGATTTTGTCCCAATTTTTTTTATTATCTTGTTTCATACTTTTTTTCATGTTAGCTTCTATTTTTTTGTATTCTAACCAACGTTTGATGTCGCAGCTGCTTCTTGCTTTATTATATAGTTTTCTTTTTTGGGCGACCAATTTTTTAGTGTTAATGGACCACCATGAGGGGAAATTTACCTCTTTTTGTTTGACAAAAATGACATAATCTTTTTTTGCTAACTGAATTTGCTCATAGGCCTCATTTAAATTATTAATTTCTTTATTCTGTATTTTCTCGTCAATTAATTTATTTACTTTATCCCATTGAATGAAATTTTTTGTGTGATGAATGTTATCTTTTTTGTACTGTTTAGATTTGTTAAATAACTGTATAGGGTGATGATCAGATCCGTGATTATCTGGATGGATAGAGTAATCTATATTATGAAAAATAGTATGCGAGATCAGGGTGATATCTAGAAGTGAACGATGATTATTACTAAAACGGGTGGGTTTTTCAGAGTTCAATAAAATTCCATTTGAATCATTAACCCAGGACATAAAATTCTCTAACTTGTTGTTACTTCGATATGTGTTAAGCTCTAAAAGGTTGATGTTTAAATCGCCTATGATGATGAAGTTATTTAATTTATTTGTTTCGTTTTTTAGCCATGTCCAATTTTGAAAAGGTCTTGCTGAATAAATATTTATTATTGTAATCCACTTTTTATGCCACCAAATTTTTAGGCCTTGAACTTCTACATTTAGACAGGGAGGAGTTATATCATATCTTATGGCAGGGATTTTTTTGTCTATTGCAATCAGTAGTCCCCCTCCTCTTCGACTGGGATCTCTATCTTGACGGAATATGATTTTGTTGGGAATATGAATTTTATCAGTATGCTTGAGCCAGGTTTCTTGAATAATCCAGATTAAACTATTTTTAAAAGTGCTAGTGCGAAACCATAATTTTTTATTTTTGAAACCTCTGCAGTTCCACTGCAACATCCAATTATTTAAGTCCATTCTAATAATAAAACTAAAGTACAGTCAAGGAAAGAAAAACTTAATACAAGGATCGCTTCTAATAAGAAAAATGAAAGGTCTCAAAGAATAATAAAACGATGAAATTAGGAAATAAGCTTATGACTACTTTCTTCCTCGTCCACAACCCGATCCTTTAATATAAGGCTTTTTAATATTACTTTCTTTATCTATCCGTTCATTATTTTTGGATTCTTTTTCTAGACATAGTTTTTTTGGATCTTGTTGTTCTTCTGAGGGTTTTTCTCTCTTGTTTTTCTGCTGTGTATCTGTTATTGACGCGTATTCTTCCTGTTCCATATCTTGAATGTTATCTGAAATATATTTATTCTTGTTAAACATCTCTATTACTCTATTTATTTGTGTAGTAAATAAATCCATTATTATTTTTAGCATGTAGTTTGTTCTTTTTTCAAAAATTTTCTGTAATTCATCTTGTTTAATGTTTGAATTGTTTGTTACTGTACTATATGTCTTTTGTTCTGACTCTATTTTATATTTTCGTCGAGCTTCAGTTATTGACAAAAAGTTTGTACATTTGTATTTTAAAAAGTCTATTTCTTTAATTCGAGTAGGACAATTTGCATAGTCAGCTCTGTGCTCCTCCCCACAATTGCTACAAGAGACCGGATTAGTACAATCATCAGTATGTTCTGTTCCACATATAACACATAAGGGTTGCGATGGACATCTAATTGTACTGTGATTATATTTATAGCATTTGGCACATTGACGAGGGGTATCAATAAATTGTTTTATACGTTGTAACGTGTACCAAATCTTTATTTCTTTAGGTAAATTAGTACCTAATATGGTTATTAAAATAGGAGAATACTCCCTTGTATTTCCCCTCTTCAAAAAAGTCTTAATTCTAGGATATTGATATTATTGCACTCTTCTAGTTCACTTGCTATTTCTTCTAAAGGAACATCCACTGGTATATTAAATAATAAGAATCTATTTGTTATATTGTCCCATACAACTTTGGAGTTTACAGCTACTCCTAGGAAAGATTTCAATTTTACTATATCAATAGCGCAATGAACGTCGTCAGTTAAAAAAATTAAACTTCCTTTTCTGGTATAGCGTACGTTATTTATTTTTGAAGCATGTTTAATATTTGCTTTTATTTCAGCTTGTATTACACGGGGGTTACGTTTGGGGATTGTATCAGAATCCTCACTTTGTAAAAAAATTGTGAAATTTTTTCCATTGTTTTCTGCCGCTTTTTGAAGTAAAGTTTCTTCCGGAGCCAAAGACCTCGCTAATAAATCATTACTGTTATTGAATTCAGCTCAGACTTCCTGATTTTCAGTTATTTCAACATGTGAGTTTAAAGTTTCTGATATAGAGTCAGTACTAATCTTGATGACTGTACTAGTCATCATTAATGTGTAGTGCCGCTACACTATCTTCTGTAAATTTCAGAATAGCTAAAGTCCAAAATAAATATAACAAATACAAAAAATGGAAGAATTACGCTTACCTTCAATACGTAAAACTTAAAAGTAAAATTGAAACTTAAAGTATTGTATAACTAGATCAACCAACTTTGACACTTTCCCACGTGTCCGACATACACCTCCTCAAATCTCGTTACAAAACTTACATTAATATTTATCAAATGCTGTTTCCTTAGTATGGACAATTGTTCTCAAATACCATCAAATTAAAACTTGAACAGTATTTTCAGCAGATGGTTCTAAGTTATATTTAAAATACATGTAAGAGACATTAGATAAACATCTGTTATTTAAATATCATTACTTAAATATGAATATCTGATTCATGATTGAGTACTCTCTCCTTCAGCATATTTTATATTTAATTTCTCAGCAAAAATATCGAAATTAAAATTATTTTTAAAAAGATCCGCCTTTTATTATTTTGTAATAACAGTAAATCATTCTTCTTGATTTCCCTGCCCTTGGTACCATCCTCAAAGCAAAAAGTGATATTTTCAGATAGCTGTTTGTCTGGATAAGGACCAGAATAAAAATTTTCAACTTTTTTATTATAGTTTACTTGTTCTTATGCATCTCAAATTAGCCTGTTCTGTCATAGATCTTAAAATGATTTTCATAAATAAAGTATCATATGTTCATCTTAACTACTAAAATAAGATAGATTATGAAAAATTTTGGAAATTTCAAAATGTTGCCCAATGAATACCAAAAATTGGAGGTTTATCCAAGGTTATTATATTATCGGTCTGTTTTTCACTTATGACATTTTTTGATTTATTTTAACAATATCAGGTTGCTATTATACTTTTAATAAATTCAATATCATCGATTTAGGATGTGCAAGTTTGGTATATTCTGCTATAGTTTTGCTACAAATATGCATTTGCACAGTTAGAATTGCTTTGAATTAGATACACAGTGTTTAATATATGATTTATCAGTTGCTAACAAAGAACCAACAGAATGAAAAATGTCCAAGCCAGGGATTGAACCCGGAACCCTTCGAATAGCACTCAAGCTATGAAGACGATGCCCAGCTTGAAATTTTTCACTCCCATATGTTGGTAAGGCTGCCACTGCAGCACAAGATGGAATAGTCTTCATGAGCACACAATCCTGAGGCACAAAGAAGCCCAGCATCGGTGAATACATATTGTATTCCAAGGTTTCTGGGTTCAATCCCCGGCTTGGACATTTTTCATCCTGTTGGTTCTACGCTTAGTTAGCAAGTGATAGATCACATATTAAATTTTCAATAATTTCAATCGTAATATCTCTGCTGAAAATTTATTGGAAAATTAATTTAAAATTGTATAGATATACAGTAGTTTTATCTTTTGCCAAGTAATTTGTAGTTACTATTTTTTAAAGCAAAGTTTCAGTTAAAAATTGGGTGAGTGCGAAAGTTTTACCTGTTTTTTAGTGAAAACAGAATGGCGCAGAACGCAAAAAGTTTTAAGCACCTATAAATTCACGCTAACACCAGCATTATGTATGATCTCTTGTCATCTGCTTGGCAGTAACTGAATCCCACAATGATAAATTGCCTCTGTTTTGGAATCAAAACGCTGTTGTTACATCATTTTTACATTCTTCACATCATTGAAGGTTCGGTGATCGAAGGCATTCTCTATCGATCAAAAAAAGGGAATAAACCGAAGGTGCAAGGTCAGGGAAAAACACATAGTGAAACTTTCCAAACAAGGTCCAGGAATTTTGGCTGAGTCCTTAAAGCATTATGTTGCCTGGATTTATTATGATGGAAGAGAACCCCTCTATGATTGATGAATGTTGGCAACTTAGATGTGAGTTTTGCTCACAGTCTGTCCAATTGTTGGCAGTAGAGGTCTGCAGGGATAGTTTGGTTTGGTACAAGGACCTTGTTGTTGACTATTTCCTTGGTATTCCACTACACTGAACAAAACATTTTTGGGGATGTTTAGGTTGATGAAATACGCTCTGCAACATCAGCACCTTCGATGCTTCATATTGTGGTACAATATCCACCTTATCATCCATTACAATTTGCTTCAAAAATGATTCTTTACTGTTACAGGAAAGCAAAGAAATACAGGTGTTGATCCTTTCTTCTCGTTGCATTACTGTTAGCTCGTGTTATCCACTGATCAAGTTTGGTAATGAAGCCAAATGCATGTATCCATCTTCTGATTGTTGTTCTGTGTTCCAAGAACATTTTTTCCACTAATGTTTGGACTGTTGGATGTGGGGAATTTGTTATGGCTGTCTCCAGATCCTCATCAGAAACCATTGATGTGTGTCCAGAACAAAAATGATTTTTACAGCTCCTGTCTCCGTCTTGGAATTTCCTAAATCAATAGAAACAAGTGCTGTCATTCATGGCATCCTCCACATATACTTGACAAATGCTACTGCAAGCTGCAGCTGCTCTAACGGCTTTATCATATTGGTACAGTAAACAGTGTCTGCTGTGGTCCTTCTTGCTTGCTATGTTGTTTCTTGTTCAGCATGAGTTTTTGGTACAAACGTTGCGCCTATGCATACTCTACTTCTCTATGCCTTATTGACCACTTTCTTGTCTTTAAAATATCAACTGCAACAAACATACTCCTCCTGACATTTACATATTTTCAAAATAGGTAGAACTTTTGCACTCACCCTATATATCTTTGAAAGAGTAGTTGTAGTTTATTGGAATAAAAAAGTAATACACCGTAGTATTCATTTTCTCCCAATGCTTTGTATTATAGCTAATAAATTCTACAATTTGCTACATGTAATAATATAATATTACAGTTTGAAAACTAAAACTTAAGATTTTAGTTTTAGAAATTTAATATTATTCCTATTAATGTGCTGTCTTCAGAGTGATCATGTTAACTCATTTTGATGAAGTTAGCTGCATCAAAAGGAACTAATTCATTCCTATATATTCACAATCCTAATTTATTCTTTATTTTTAATTCTTTAAAGGCAGACTACTGAGATTGTTTTAACCGTGCCAGAAGTTACTCTCCTGTCAGAAGGCTTTTACTCTTGCAATGCTACAAATATTGCTGGAAGAGCATCAAGTGTAATTTTTCTTGATGTCAAAGGTAGGTTGGAAATGCTTTTTATATTGCAATACATTTTTTATTATAGGTAAAAGATTTTTGTGACAAGAGGAAAATTTCTTGTGCTTGACTCATATTAATCACTCATATTTTGAGTATGTCATTTTACAAATGACATAACCTTTATGAATGCCTGCATTGTGTTAGAGAATGATACTTTTTTAAATACCTTCCAATAATAAAAGGAGTTCTACAGTTTATATTATATTTTTGCACATGTAACTTTAGAGCAAATGTTCGGATTTTCATTTTTTTTTCTTTTTAATTAGAAAGAGCTCATTGTGTTGGCTGATTTCAATTTCAATGGGATAAAAAAAAAAAAAAAAAAAAAAAAAAAATATTGAATGTTATTTTTTTTTTTTTATTGGCCTTTCATATGAATTTAGAATATGGTGTAAGGTACGCAATATTTTTTCTGTTGTATATTAAAATGTGTCAGTTTAAAAAGTGGAATTTAAAGTGATTGAGAATATCAGTAAATGGTTTCCACCAAAATACTGTGCTGTGCCAAACCACTATCACTAAAATCGCACTTTGAATATAAAGAACAAAGCTGGGAAAATTTGTTAGTGGCCAATAGGGAAATTTGATTAGTGACTACTTTTTATTTAAAAATACTAAACAACTAACTTTTGTTAAAATTTCTGTTAATATTAATCTAAAATTTAATAGCCTAAATAAATATGTTAAAAAAAGGGGGGGATACTTTTTTTTGTTGAAAAAATTGATTTTTTACTTTTTTGTATTCATTATAGTCTGAAAAGTATCCAGGTTAAACAATTTAGTGAAATTCAAAGTAAAGAAAATTAAAATGATTTGGCAAAGTTTTTCATAATTATTTAAATGCTTCAGTGCAATACATCCATAAGCTAACACTATTTTGAAATTCTATAAAAGTATTTTATTTAAAATGACTTTTTTCAAACTGAGTTGAATCACGATACAAACCGATTAATATCAATCTTGTTAATTCAAAATAATAATAATAATAAATAAATAAAATAAAATAAAATAAATTGTTGGGATAATGTGATTTATTGGAGCTTGAGCCATTTTCAGCCATTTTTATGAAAAATAAATATTTTTAGAAGCATGCCAAAGTGTGAACAGCTGACCCTTTTTTTCTCTCTCAATTGGCTGTTACATTGTTTATTAAAAAAATTTTGACCTCAAAGTGCTTGAACCTCCAAACAATATTATCTACTTTCATAATCCTCAACAAAAATTGATTTCAAATGACTTTGTCAATGTATTTGACCCTATCTAATTGAAAGTGCATAATGTGCATGCTAGGACGTCTATTCATGCAACTTGAGCCACATCATCAATTTTTATTATTATTATTATTTTAATAATCTTCAAATCATAATAAATGTAATAACTGACCTGCAGAAAACCTTCAGCTAAAATGTTTTATTCTTATTTCATATAAAATGCTATTTTTTTAGCCTTCTAGAAACAAATCCCTGTTTAATATAACATATTGAAACCAGAAAAAATGGAATCATCAATGGCATGCAAAAAAAACTTTAATCTCTCCTTATAGGAAAAATGGCCATTAGGAGGCCAAAAGGAGATAATTCTTAATAGCTACTTTTTTTCCTTTAGTTGCCCTGTGGCGAGTTTTTTGCCACCAGTCCTTTAATGCAATATCAATCCAATAAGGTATAAAACAATCCTTTGAAATCAATTTTATTTTTCTCTTAAAAATTACCTTGTTTTATTTTCAAGCAGTATGTTTGCTTTTCACAATAAGCAATTTCTTGATTATTTGTAATAGTTTATCATTGTTATCTTTTTAATACAGAACCACCTCCTGCTATCACCAAGACCGGTAATGTATCTGGCATCATTGGAAATATAGCAGTATTACCTTGTATTGTTGATAGTGTTGTAGAGCATAATGTAACATGGACTCGCATCATTCCTGATGAAATTAACATTGGCTATGTTAAAGCTATTCCTCTTCCAGATGTAGCTCACATCATTATTTATTCGAATGACTCTCTTGTCATTAAAAATGTATCTGAAGAAGACGAAGGTTGGTACAGATGTACTGCTGCAAATGATGGCGGTGTTTCCCAGGACCACACTTTTTTGCATGTCTACTGTAAGTTTTGATAATTTTTCGTTTCTGTATATGTTTATCATACCATTTATTTATAGTGAAAATCTTCTGTGCTTTTTGAAAAGGCTTCTTTAAAAATTCATTTAAATTTCCTTCATCCCGAAGAATTTTCTTTTCCCTATTGCCTCTCTGTCATAATGAATTATGACATTTTTTTTTATAATTCCTTAAATGAAACTAGTACCATTTTTTTTTAGGGAATTTAGTTCTAAAATTTTTAATTACTCTTAAAGTTAGTTATTAAATATAAATTGAGTCAAAGAAAAGGAGATCTAATAACTTTTATACTATAGTTAGGATTTTTTTTAATTAAAAATAAATAAATAAAAGTAGTATTATTTTAATTTAATTTCTTTTTCTCTCTTTTTAAAACACAACGCAATATTATTTTTTATAGTCACGATCACGCCAAAAGATCGTTAACTCCAACGTATATCTTGAGTTTCACAATGGAGATATATGTTAACGTCTTTTATTTATGCTAAAAAAAAAAAAAAAAAAAAAATAGTGTATAAAAATTAATTTTATCTATAGGATTCTTATTTTAATAATAATATCAGTACTTTCAGCATTTGTTTCATATTTCAGAAGTTTTTTTGTCACTTGATTTACGGCAGGATAAACTTTAATTTACGCCGACGTTTTTGCTCCAATTTTAAAACGAAGATTTGAATTTTCCTGGCCATTTTGAATAAGACGCGCATTTTTGATTCCTTTCCCTTTCTTTAGGAGAGATGCACATAAGGTTACAACAAACATTGTCGCTTGGCGCGATCACGGATTTTGCCGCACTACCGGTTGGTGTTATTTAGCGCTAGTATAGTGCAGGCTTTGCACATGTCCGAGAGATCGCCGGTTAGCAATTCTGAGTAAAGTTTGGCGGCCGTTTGCGTTCTTGGGGAGGAAAAAGTTTTCGCGCTAATTTTGAGTTGGGTGTTTAATTCTCGTGCCTGAAGGACGTCTGATATCTTTCTCTTTCTTTTCTTTGTTTCTTTTTGAATTGGCACAATGCCATTTTCGAATTTCTTTTTTTAAAAATAAGGATGTTTTGTCTTAAATTAAATCTTTTTTTTAAGAAACTTATTTGAGCATATAAAAGAATATTTTTTTAATTAAAAAAATAAGAAAAAAAATCTTATGATTCTTTTATTCAATTTTCTTTCCTTATTTAGGAAACTCTTGGTTACTCCTCTTCCCCCCCCCCCGATCCTTACCAATTTAAATAAAAATATTGGTTTAATAACCTATAGTCATTTTCTTTGTTCTTTTATTTTTTTTATTATTCCAGTTTTTATTTTGTTTTTTTTTGTCGTCCATCTTCTAGTAAAGAGTAAAGGTAAATTATGCATTTGTTCTTTATTATATGTTGCACATACAGTGAGAAAATTTAATTAAGTTTAGAACCAAAAATATAATTGTTATAATAATTTTCTACTTGTATTTACCTAAGAGATTAATTAAATAATGATGAATTGCCTGTTGGTATAAATTATATATAGTTATGCAGAGTAACTAATGAGAAAAAAAATCATGGGTAGGCCATGAATAATGTAAAAATTAAATGAAGATGTCATATTATTAATATTAGTATATATTTATTTATCATATTGTTAAATAATGAATTTTAAATTTGCTTTGGATAAAATCGCATCCTCTTGTGATTCCATTAACAATTTAATGGTTTTTTTTTTGGGTTATTGCCTAATAACATTGTTACAATTGGTGCCTAACACCAAACTCATAAGTGCAATATATTGAGAATATAAAAAAAAAAAAAAAAAGTGCAGGGAATGAAAAATTTATGAAATCATGTGTGTATTTGTTTGTTTATTTTATAAAATGTGTATATATTTTTAAAAAATTTTTTTGGGGGGTATTTTTTTTAAATTGTTTTTATTGAAATAAAGTCATGGCTCCAAGGAAATCTAAAAGAAGGGCAGCTGCCAACAACATAACAGACAATGATAACTTACCTGACAATACAGTAAACAATATAAATATGCCTAATTTAAGCCCACAAACATATATTAATTCTCAAACTTTAACAGTGAGTACAATACAGGAAACTTCTAATAACCACACACAAAATCCTATGATCCATGTACAAAATTTTAACGGAGATAATATGCAAGTAAATTTCTTTATTGAACAAATTAAGGATTTAGCTGAGGCATACAAATGGAATGATAAATACACACTAATGTACACAAAATCCAAATTAACAGGAAAAGCACAACAGCTAATAAATCAAGCACAAGAAATCAGTAAATTTCAAAACACAGAAGAGCTTTTCAACAAACTTAAGACTTTTTTCAAAATACAATCATTGGCAACTAACATTAATGATTTCCATAATTTTGTTATTTTACCAGAGGAAAACATTCAGAACACCGCTCACCGATTAGATGTGATAGCTCATAGAGTCTATAAGGACATGGACAATGAAAATTTGGATAAGATTAAATTTGTCAAATTCTTACAAATTGTACCATCAAAGTTTAGAATAAGGATTTTGGAAAATAACATTAGTACTTACCAGGAAGCGGTAGAGAAAGCAGAATTGATGCAAAATTGTGATGCTAATAATAAAATACTAAATAGTGATAAAGAGGAAAATGAAAAATTTAACGATCTTACACACCAAATAAATTCGCTACAAGCATCATTAGAGAGAATAGAAAAGGGAAAATCTGAAAATACAAAAAACATTGGGAAGGAAAAATCTAATAAAAAAAACAATAGCAACCAATTTCACTCAAAACCAAGAGGAAACATTGGGAATGTTAAGAGGAATTTTAGGGGTAATAGATTTAATGTAAGAAACAGAAACCGTTTTAGAAATTACAGGGGAGGAAATAATTATGATAACAGAAACGAGAACTATAGAAATAATTACAATCAAATTCAATGTCAATTTTGTGACATGTGGGGCCACACGGCAAAATATTGTAATAACATACAAAATCAGTATCAAGACACCTCTTCAAATCACAATACAACAAATCAGACCTTTCCAGCCATAATGAACCACCCAAACTAATTCACGAGGTCACAGACGCTGAAACTAGTGAGCCTCCAATTACAAAAATTTCAGCAACTGATATAAATAGTCATATTATCGCTAATGTTAATGTGGAAAACCCACTCATTCCAACAATAACAATTAAATTAGCAGATGAAAATATACAGTGCCTAATGGATACAGGGAGTTCTATTTCGCTTATATCCAAGTTTTTTTTCAATTCTGTCAAACATAAACTTAAATATAAAAACTTAGGCAGGTCAGTTTCCATCTCCACAATAAATTCGCAAGTACAATTTAGTGGATGCATTAGCGCATCGTTTAAAATTAAAAATCAATTTTTCAGACATCACATGTATGTATCACAAATTTCAGACAAATCACCCTTTACTATTATACTTGGTTATGACTTCATTTCAAAATATAATGTGCTAATTTTCCCAGAAATTGGGTGTTGTAAAATAAAAAATGATTTCATTTATTTCTCGAATCACTCAATGGGTAAATTAAACAGAAATATAGAAAATGAACTAAATCATAATCAAAACTTCCTAACTTCAAATGAAGTTACACCAGAAGAGATTTTAGAGGGTAGTGATCTGGCAAAATTTGTTCATGCTGACCCATTCATCCCGAAAAATGTAAATATTGATGAACTTAATATACTTAAACTTGCACATAATGCACAGTTGAAGCCTAGGGAAAAATCCTACATTAAGGCTAAAATAAATTTAACTAATGACTTTAAAAATAAAGATCTTATCTTTATCCCCAACTTAAATGATAAGAGAATCCTTTTACATGAGGCATTATACTCCTTCAGACTCGAGAATGAGAACACGCCACCTCACAAATCCTTGCAACAAAAAACAAAATAAATGTTACGATCAGCACTGGGTGAACTGCTACATTTATACAGAGAATAATTCAGAAAAAACAGTTCATCTTAAGAAAAACACTCATTTGGGTGTCATGAACATTGTAGAGGACATTCAAATCCCTTTTGATGCTAAAAATAAAAAAAAATTTTCAACACCTCCACCCACAATTAATGAAACTATAAATGTTATTCAGCCTAATCCAGAAACCTTACAATTAAGAAAAAAAGAATTTGAACAGGCCAAACTGTCGCTTAAACACTTAGAAGAAAATCAGCAGCAAAAGCTAAAAGAAGTGTTAAAAAAGAATTTTCAAGCTTTCTCTAGCTCACTAAAATCTTTGGGACATACCGACATCATTGAGCCACAGATACATTTTACAACAGATTATCCGATTAAAACCTTACCTTTCCCCATTCCACAAGCTTTGCAAGCAGAGACGAGGAGACAAATTGAGGAAATGGTAGAGGCCGGAATAATAGAGAAAAATGTAGCATCTTGGGCATGTCCCATGCTCTTAGTGAAGAAGAAAGCTATAGGAGAAAAACCTACTACTTATCGAATGACTCTCGATTTACGACTTTTAAATGCAGTTATACAACACTCCTCTTACCCCATACCAAAAATTCAACAGATAATTTCTACAATAGCCGGATACAAATATTTCACATCGTTAGATATGCCATCAGCATACCACCAGGTCAATTTACCTGATAAATACCAAGAGCGCATTTGTTTCACAAGTCCATTTGGAACATACAAATTAAAACGAATGCCCCAAGGACTCAAAACATCTGCGGGACATTTTCAGGCTTTAGCAGATTCCATTGTTGAAGAAATAAACCTTCCCGGAATAATAAGTTATATTGATGACTTTGTAATTTGTGCGAATTCTTTTGAAGAAACCTTATATAAATTAGATAAATTACTGCAAGTCTTTAAGAAACACAATCTTACCTTAAATTTAGAAAAGTGTAAATTCCATCAAAAATCAATAGATTATTTGGGTTTTAGACTAGAAAATCAGAAGATCTACCCAATCACATCAAACATAGTAAAAATTAAGGGATTTCCTCGACCCAAGACCAAACGTCAAATAAAAAAATTTCTTGGCCTTTGTGGCTTCTACAGGACTCTAATACCATCCTATGCAGAACTCTCAGACCCTCTTGTCCGATTGACGTCAAGTAATAAAAAATTTACATGGACAGAAATCGAAGATCAGGCATTTGAAAATCTGCAGAAAATTTTTTTCAAAAGGCCATTTTTAAGACAACCAGATTACAATAAAACATTCATTCTAAACACAGATGCCTCTTCTTATGCAATTAGTGCTGTGTTACTCCAACAGCATGGAGAGCATCTTCTTCCAGTAGCTTATTTTTCTAAAGCTCTAAGAAAGGCAGAAATAAAGTACCCAGCGATCCAGCAGGAACTCATGGCAATAGTGAAGGGCATAGCAGCGTTTCGTCATACTTTGTATGGTAGAAAATTCATTATATTATCCGACAGTAAGCCACTCGACAAATACAGAAAAACAACGTCACCAGCGAATATTATAACCAGATGGCTAATGGAGCTAGAGGAATATACCTTCTTTTTTAAACATATTCCAGGTCGTCAAAATGTTTTGGCAGATTATCTGTCTAGAACTCCTCTCGACAAGAATTCCATCGATTTATTATCAAACCCTGACTTAATCTATTCAGAAGAATTATTACCAATAGTAGAAGATACAAGAGAAAATGTAAATGAACAGTTTTGTAATTTAATTAAGAAAAACCCTAATTTTAAGAATCTAGATATCGAATTAGAAGATTTATTAAAGGAACAGAAAAAGGACAAAATTCTTAAAAACATCTACAATGCCTTAAAGAAAAACAATAGTGAAGCAAAACATAAATTTTAAAATTATTCTATTTGTCCCATTACTAAATTATTATTATATACAACCAAGCCTAAAGAAAATAACCTGGAATATCACAATAAAATAGTGGTACCAGCAGGTTTAAAGGAAAAATGCATAAGGGTAAATCATCTCACCCACTTCGGGATTGATAAGACATACCAGAATTTATGCAAGAAATTCTTTTGGAAGGGCATGTTTTCGGATGTAGTGAACTATGTCAAATCATGTGATAAGTGCCTGACTATAAAACCTCAACGTGTACCTTCGGCTCCACTTCAAAAAACCATAATACCCACCAGACCTGGACAACTTTTATCGTTAGATCTCGTTGGCCCATTCAGAAATGGAAAGCACATTTTGACGGTTATCGATCACTTCAGCAAACATCTAAAATTATATGCATTGAAAAACATCACAGCAATGCAAGTAGTATATGAAATATTTGATTATGTTGTAACATTTGGTAGACCAGAGATGGTACTTTCAGACAATGGAAGCCAATTCAAAGCACATATTTTTAATGAATTTAACAGAATGCTAGGAATTAAGTTAAGGAACACTACAACAGCACATCCAGAAGCAAATTCAGTTTCAGAAAGAATAAACTTCTCAATAAAATGCACCATTAAAACATTAATGGCTGAAGGATATGATTTCAACACAGCTGTAAAAATACACGAAAGTATATACAATAGTTCATTCCATAACACCATTAAAACTACACCTAATAGAGTTCACTTTGGGAGAGATTTGGCAAACATAATAGACACCTTCAATCCAAATGCATACAAGAACAGGTTAGATGTACATAATGACTATTACATGTTAGTTAATAATCTACAGAAATTATATGATCAAGTGCATAGCAATTTATTATATCATCAAGAAATCCAAAACACCAAACAACATGTAAAAGCCAAATTAAGAAACCCAAGAATTGGAGATGAAGTTTATCTCGATAACTCTAATAAATTCAAGAGAGCATCACAAGGTCCTTTCAAGATAATTGAAAAATGCTCAGATGTTATATTCAAGATCCAGTTATCAGATGAACCAAATTCCAGAATTCAAAAGGTTCACATAAACAGGTTACTTCCCATCACGGAAAGAAAGAAACACCTTATCCAGCAGGAAGTGGCCAGTTCAAAAGGTACTGATGCAACAGATAATAATTCAATTCTAAATCCACCTAATACTATTCAGACATCAGGTGATCAATCTTCACAGGATGTACCAACAACTAAATTATCAAAACAACCAGCACCTAAAATTATTAGTGATTATAATCTTAGACAGACAGCCAGAAGGAAGAAACAGTAGACTATCTTTTATGTGCGCACTCTATTTACAACATCTTGTCTACAATTGAAATGTTTTTTCGGAACTTTTCTGCAGGCAGAAAATCTTTGAAAACACCTTCTCTTTAATCTTCTCTATGAACTGTTTGCCTATTAATCGCTTTTATTGTATATTTTCAGATTTAAGAACTTTCACAGTTAAAGAACTTTACCATTAATATTAGTCATATTTGACAATCTCATTATTGTATGCATCTCCAAAAATGAATTATAAAGGTTTTTTGAAATTAGTCACCATATGTAAGTACATTTTGATTTTAAGTATTTGTTTATGTTCAAGGATATTGGGAACAAGTCACATCATCCTCAATGTGTTTAGTACATTGAGTTTATTTTTCCAATGTCAGCTAGACATTGACTATCTTTTTTATTGGTTGCTCTAATGATGTTCAACTGGAGCAATTTTTGTTTTTATTCTGCTAGGCAGAAAAATTCAGATTTCAAGAAATTATACGTACATGTATACATTCTTAAAAAAAATTTTCATTATTGTTTAATATACTTAATTTTGCAAGGATTTGTTCATTTTGTAAATATGTTATATATGTGTTCACTTCTTATCTTTCCTAAATTTATACTTTCTTACACCTTTTTTTTCATTGTTATTCAGTTTATGTATATGTATGTTTGGATATTATGCTTATTTTTTAATAGTGCAATGATTACCAAAGAAAAAGAACATATTAGTTCAATACCGCATACTTCTATGTGGCAATATAAATGCAATTTATATACCTATCCTTAATATGGTATTTTTTTAATGTGATCATTATGTTCATATATTTAGTTCCTATTTTTATTTTTCAATTAGGATACTAGTGATATGTTTATTTTTGTTTGCAATTGTGGTAGAACAAAATTGATTTTCACTATTATATTTTATATATTATTTTTTTTTCATACATATTTTTGTAAGAATTGTGTTTATACTCCAAAAAAATACACGTATCAGAGGTATAGACACAGAGGATTTCAACTATTTGAAATTATGCAAAACACCTCTGAATTTTGAGTCAAAAAAATTCCTATGTTCCAGGGACAGTATGTGCACAATACTTGTCTCTGGTTATGTCAAATTAATGCAGGTTTCTGAATCATTTTCATTGATATGATTTAGGCAATGCATATGGGTATATCCAAAAACACTTTTCTTGAGTCTTAAAAAAATCCATGGTATAAATTAATTACTTATTTAGGCCTATAACTTTGGTCTTCTGAAGTCGACTT
The DNA here is from genome assembly GCA_964019185.1 of Maratus speculifer. NCBI lineage: Eukaryota > Metazoa > Arthropoda > Arachnida > Araneae > Salticidae > Maratus > Maratus speculifer. The sequence continues at coordinate 328,428,526 of OZ025297.1, forward strand.
CATCTTTCGGTTATTCAAATGCTAGATAGCATTTTATATTTGTTTAACATGTTTTTTTTTGTTTACTAATTGATACACATATGTACGAGTGTAATTCGTGTTTCTTTCAGAAAATTTTATGTAAACAAATCATTTAAGCATTATCTTATCGAGGATAAGATTTTTTGTAACGGATCATCATGATGTAACAATTGAAATTCTACAAATAGTTTATGGATCAAAACATGGTGTTATTGTACACTATACATGTAAACCCCATGTAACGAGGAATAATCGGGAGTTTCTTTTGCTAGAAAGTAATTATTCTAGGAAAAAAAAATTTTTTTCTCCTTGTTTTTCGGGAGTATTATCAAGTTTTTTTTTCTCTTCTCCTTGTTTTTCGGGAGTAATGTCATAATGAATTATGACATTTTTTTTTATAATTCCTTAAATGAAACTAGTACCATTTTTTTTTAGGGAATTTAGTTCTAAAATTTTTAATTACTCTTAAAGTTAGTTATTAAATATAAATTGAGTCAAAGAAAAGGAGATCTAATAACTTTTATACTATAGTTAGGATTTTTTTTAATTAAAAATAAATAAATAAAAGTAGTATTATTTTAATTTAATTTCTTTTTCTCTCTTTTTAAAACACAACGCAATATTATTTTTTATAGTCACGATCACGCCAAAAGATCGTTAACTCCAACGTATATCTTGAGTTTCACAATGGAGATATATGTTAACGTCTTTTATTTATGCTAAAAAAAAAAAAAAAAAAAAATAGTGTATAAAAATTAATTTTATCTATAGGATTCTTATTTTAATAATAATATCAGTACTTTCAGCATTTGTTTCATATTTCAGAAGTTTTTTTGTCACTTGATTTACGGCAGGATAAACTTTAATTTACGCCGACGTTTTTGCTCCAATTTTAAAACGAAGATTTGAATTTTCCTGGCCATTTTGAATAAGACGCGCATTTTTGATTCCTTTCCCTTTCTTTAGGAGAGATGCACATAAGGTTACAACAAACATTGTCGCTTGGCGCGATCACGGATTTTGCCGCACTACCGGTTGGTGTTATTTAGCGCTAGTATAGTGCAGGCTTTGCACATGTCCGAGAGATCGCCGGTTAGCAATTCTGAGTAAAGTTTGGCGGCCGTTTGCGTTCTTGGGGAGGAAAAAGTTTTCGCGCTAATTTTGAGTTGGGTGTTTAATTCTCGTGCCTGAAGGACGTCTGATATCTTTCTCTTTCTTTTCTTTGTTTCTTTTTGAATTGGCACAATGCCATTTTCGAATTTCTTTTTTTAAAAATAAAGATGTTTTGTCTTAAATTAAATCTTTTTTTTAAGAAACTTATTTGTGCATATAAAAGAATATTTTTTTAATTAAAAAAATAAGAAAAAAAATCTTATGATTCTTTTATTCAATTTTCTTTCCTTATTTAGGAAACTCTTGGTTACTCCTCTTCCCCCCCCCGATCCTTACCAATTTAAATAAAAATATTGGTTTAATAACCTATAGTCATTTTCTTTGTTCTTTTATTTTTTTTATTATTCCAGTTTTTATTTTGTTTTTTTTTTGTCGTCCATCTTCTAGTAAAGAGTAAAGGTAAATTATGCATTTGTTCTTTATTATATGTTGCACATACAGTGAGAAAATTTAATTAAGTTTAGAACCAAAAATATAATTGTTATAATAATTTTCTACTTGTATTTACCTAAGAGATTAATTAAATAATGATGAATTGCCTGTTGGTATAAATTATATATAGTTATGCAGAGTAACTAATGAGAAAAAAATCATGGGTAGGCCATGAATAATGTAAAAATTAAATGAAGATGTCATATTATTAATATTAGTATATATTTATTTATCATATTGTTAAATAATGAATTTTAAATTTGCTGTGGATAAAATCGCATCCTCTTTTGATTCCATTAACAATTTAATGGTTTTTTTTTTGGGTTATTGCCTAATAACATTGTTACACTCTCCCACACTCCTATATACAAAATTTAAAATCTTTAAAACTTTTCGTTTATTTCTTTCTGCTATTTATTTTTTTACTTTCTTGTGACAATAAATGAATATTCAAATATCTACACTTCCTCCCCTCCTCCCCCCCTCCAAAAAAAACCCAAATAATAATCTGCTTCTTCTCTTTGTCTTTTCTCTCTGCACATAAAGTTTAAAATCTGTAATCTTAAAACTTTTTAATTATTTTACATTTTATTGTATTATTTATAACAAATAGTAAATAATCAATTTAAAATCAATTAAATTTTTATTAAAATAATATTTTGCTCTATTTTATACTGTGTAGTAACAATACAAAATCATTTAAATCACAAACTGGTAAACAATAAAAAATCAATACTTAGTCAATATATTCATCTAAATTTTACTCCTTCACCTGTGATTTTTCCGCTCCCCTTTTGCATCTTCCCCTTTTCAGAAAAAGAAATTTCCAGATATGGGAGCATGAAGATGACATATCAGATGACATTTTCAGTGTGACATTTCAGTTTCTTTTAACTGTTGTATGAGTATCTAATTAAAAAAAAAAAAAAAAAAAAAAAAAAAAAAATGTGCAGAGTATAAGTATTTTATAAGATTAGATTGAAGTTGCTTATTAATACTCATATAAATATATTTTTTACTTTATTTTAAATTTTTTCATGGTAAGTATCAAAAAACATTGTTTTTTAACTTTTTGAAGCCAGATTATATAATATTCCCCTCATTGGTAAAACTCCTCTTTGACTATCCATATGGAACCACGATTGTATTTTGTTTAGATGATCTAGTGGTTCTGAATTAACTGGACTAAAATTCTGCATGACCTAACTTGAACCCGAAAAATTCTATTTTCAGTCAACTCAAAACTTAACCTAAAAATGACAAATAAATTTTTTGTTGACCTTAAACCTGACAAAATATTTTTTGCAAATAATGTTTTAATCCAAAATTCAAAGTAAAAGAAAATTCAACCATGATTTAATGCAAAGATATTGAAAAATAAGCCTTTAATTATATATCCAATATTAATTTATGTAGAAAATGAATATAGATATACACATATAGTTTTAGTTTTTTAATCTGAAGCAATATTCTTTGTTTTATGAAAAAATGGTTTAACCTGTGCCCAGTCAGTATGAATCAAAATTCAGTCCAAGGCAGCTTGCACCTGAAACAATTGATTCAATTTGAATTTGACTTGCAATTAAAGATATTGTGCTAATTTGACTCAATTCCAACACCATGTCAGGTCATTAAAATTTGTTTACCCAAACAAATGCAAGACTCAAATGTGGGCATGATTTTAGAAAATGTGACATTTTATAGCATTGAACTATGAATTGAAAATTATTAAAAATCTATAAAAATGTTGTAATTTTTTTTTTAAATATATTATTTACTTGTATGTTTTATTCTCTTTAGCTGCCCCTATTGTACATATAATACCCAGTGTTAAAAATTTTATATTGGGAAGCTTTATCAACTTGACATGTTTGGCATCTGGTTATCCTGAGCCTCATTTAAGATGGGTTTGGAGTCCAATACAAAACATTCGATTTACATCTGGAAAGAGTAAAGTTGTTGGTAATAATCTATTAATATACTCTGCTGAACCTGAAGATGAAGGCCGGTATGACTGTGTTGCTAGCAACACTGCAGGAAGTCAGGTTGCAAGTGCTTTTCTTAATTATATTGGTAAGGATTTTAAAATTTTATGTTTCATAATTTATACAATTGGAAATTTATTACATAAGAGAAGTATTTTTTGTTGTTGTTCTCTCATCTTACCAGTGACTGTAGTTACACAAAATTCAATCAAGTTTTCCAATTCAAACCAAAAATGATTGTTTGTATCATTTACTTATATAATGTCCATAATTTTTTCACATGTAGGAAATAAATACTCATAAATTGCATTACAGAATATCGGATAAATGCAATAGACTTTAAAATATTGCAATAGCATTTATGCCATTTGTCAGGGTCTGATGCCACCTCTGCTAAGGAATGGAATTTCCGCTGTTTCTCTATTTCAATATTTCGTATTGTATGGCTGTGTACGAGAATTTCCAAGGTGACATTCCTTCTTTGTAGAAAGGGGAATTGACAGATAATCCTGTGCAGGTGGGGAATAAAAGAAAGAGAAGATTGCTGAGAGGCATGTCCATTTGTCAGTGAGGTATGCGGATGATGAGCAGATTAGCAGCATGTCACTATGCAAGAAAAGAATGGAGGAGGTGTCTAATGAATGAGCTCCAAAGGGGGTTGACATTTGTGTGACCCAGTGAGTTGAGAAGAGCAAGTCTTGTCTGAGATTAGTTAGTCCGTTCCTGGGTTTCGTATCTAGAAGGTGTATGCCAGAGGTTCTGGTAGAGTGTGCTCTATGTTGTAGAGCGTAAGCAGTGCGTTTTCTGGTGAGCAAAGGACACAGACGTCCTGGTGTTTAGTGCTCTGGACTAGGAAGTGCAGGCCGAGTGTACTTGTGTTGGGAGATTCAAGGTTGATCTCCGATAAAGTGAATTTAATGTGCATTGAGTGTGAGGTGGAAAGTGTAGTTGGAATAGTACACAGCCAATCTTTACTGTATCTAATTTAATGTTGAACCGGATCACCTATATCCGAGTTGTAACTGTATATAATTGTAAATAGCGTATTTAGTGTGTACATATTTTCTTAATAAACTGATAATTCAGTTAATTGATAGCGTAAGTCTTCATTTACACAATCCTCACAGTGGGTGACCGATATCACCTAGTAATATCGGTGGTGGCAGCTATATCTACCACGGACTTTCTTCAAAGTTGTGTGGACTGAGAGGAACGTCCGACACCATTCTTTATTAAAATTAACAAAACTTTTTTTCTTTTGATGCTCTGATTTTCCTCGTGAAAAAAATCATGCAAAAATGAAATTTCTTTTCAAAAATTGTGTATTTTATTACTGTCAAAACTAATATTAATTTTAAAATAAAAACTCATTTAAAGTTTATTTAAGTTTATTTTTTTTTATATAACAAGTAAACTTTTTTTTTTTTTTTTTTTTTTTTTTTTTTTGTATAATTATTTTTATAAGTTTAAATAAAATGATTGAAGAATAAGTAAGCAATAGGAAAATTATAGTGTTAATATGAGCATAAAAAAATAGGCAGGGACAAAATTGATGCATTCTGATATGTTTGGTAGTTTTATAGACCCCAATCTAGTTGAATAATTAATAAGTAATTTTAAAATTGAAATAGAAAAATCAGAAGAGATAGTTAGAAAGAAATTAGAGATTAAAAGGAAATATAATTATTAGAGTTTTCAGAAAAAAAATAGAATGAAAAGATCTGAACTTCATTATTACAATTTTATTAACATTAGTTGATACACATGAACTTCATTATTGATACAATCACATATTTATAAATCTTAGTTTCCGATTATTTTTCTAGAGACACCACACATTACTTTGCCTGAAAACGAATTAGTTGTTAAAAATGGTGAACAAGCAGTATTAAGATGCATTGGAGAAGGCATTCCAGATCCAAAAATCAGATGGTTTAAAGGTACCAAAGAAATTCAGCCCTTATCATATATCCAAATATCCACAGATGGTTCTTTGATGATTTATGATGTCCAGGAAACAGATGCAGGGAATTATACCTGCGTTGCTGAAAATGAAGCTGGTAGTGTTAATGAAACAATGTTCCTGAATGTAGGATGTAAGTATACTTTAAGTTATTTTTGTAATATTAGTGTTGTAACTTTAGTGTCACAGCTGTTAATTTTCTGATTTTTTTCAAGGTTTTTCATCTGATAATTTATTTTTCAGTATTTATTAATTCTTAAAAATATATATACCTCTTACATTGATAAAGAGTAAAAATATTATTGAAATATTTTGAAATATGAAAGAAAGACCTTTTTTTAAATGTTAGTGACATTCTGCATGAATTAATATTCAAATTTCTGATGAATATTTGTCTTTCTATGATTTACCTTTCTATAATTTTTTTCAAATTACAGAATGTAGTTCCAAAAAAAAAAAAAAAAACTGACTAAAAATTATTACTTTTAAGTATTATATTCATGTATGAAATTAAATTTTTTATATTGTGTTAAAAAAATCATATTTTATTAGTTTATTTATTTAAAAAAAAAAAAAAAAAAAAAAAAAAAAAAAAAACAGTTTTGCCCTTTTTTTTTTTTTTTTTTTTTGGCAGTCAGAGGGCTAATTGATGGGTTTTTAGAAAGCTACCAATTCACAAGCCAAATAAATATTTTAATTTGTTACTGCAATAGATCTAAATATAATTTTTGTTGAAAAAAATAAATTACAATTCCTGCCGCATGCACACACACACACACACACACATATATATATATATATATATACTAGCGGACCCGACAGACATTGTCCTGTCACTGACAGACGTTGTCCTTCCTGGCCCCGACTCCAGAAAATCAAATAAATGTACGTAAATATAGTAATATGCACGATAAACACTACACTCTTAATTTAATTTCTTAATTTAATTTCTTAATTTAATTTCTTATTACAATTATGTAAGGAAATTATTTTTAACTCTTCAGTATTTTTTTAAGTCGGTTCAATTTTTGATAGAAAAGTTTATTTTTCTTTTTTTAGTTAAAAGTTAACTATTTTCTGAAGTCGGTAGATCAAAATTATAATATACAAAATATTATTGTAAAGCACACATGCTTGTCAGGAGTGGGGTTCAACACGCGATCTCTTTCTTCAAGAAGCAGAGCTTAAATCTGCCGCCTTAGACCTCTTGGACATTCCGTTTGCACTCTGTTCATCAAACTTATTCAACACATTTGATTAGCGAAAAATCACTAACTATTAGTTTTTACCAAATTACTAAAAGAGTACTGAATCAATTTCGATGAAATGTGAATCTAAACCATTCTCGAAACCACTGGAACAGGAACACTCACACAAAATTTCATTAAAATCAGTCCAGTCGTTTAGGAGGAGTTCAGTGACAAACACACATACAGAAGATTTATATATATAAAGGGATACATTGTATAAATTGTATACATATAAATTGATACATTGTATAAAGGGATGCATTGGATACTTACTTTTAATTTTGATATTGGTTTGGCTGGCACCGACTCCAGAAAATCAAATAAATGTACGTAAATATAGTAATATGCACGATAAACACTACGCTCTTAATTTCTTATTACAATTATGTCAGGAAATTAGTTTTACTCTTCAGTATTTTTTGAAGTCGGTTCAATTTCTGATAGAAAAGTTTATTTTTCTCTTTTTAGTTAAAAGTTAAAGATTTTTTGAAGTCGGTTAATCAAAATTATAAAACAGAAAACATTATTGTAAAGCATACACGTATGTCAGGAGCGGGGTTCGAACATGCGATCTCTTTCTTCAAGAAGCAGAGCTTAAATCTGGCATTTTAGACCGCTCGGACATTCCGTCTGCACTGTATTCATCGAACTTATTCAACACATTTGATTAGCAAAAAATCACTAACTATTAGTTTTTGCCTAATTACTAAAAAAGTACTGAATCAATTTCGATGAAATGTAAATCTAAACCATTCTCAAATCCACTGGAAAACACACACAAAATTTCATTAAAATCGGTCCAGTAGTTTAGGAGGAGTTCAGTGACAAACACACACACAGAAGATTTATATATATAAAGATATAATATTTAAAGAGAGCTATACATTTTATGAAGCTGCTTGATTATGGCAACCAGTATGTTCGTGTTGGTATGTAGTACTTTTTTTTTTAAATTTCGTCTTGAAATATTTTATTTCACTTTTTTCGTAGGTGTTGATTATTAGCTTTCTGTATATTTATCAGCTATTTTTCAATTATTGTATTTAAATTTTTTTCCTTATATTTTTTAAAAGCAAAACCATCTATAATCAAATTTCCTGCTGTGGCATCAGTAGATGTATTATTTAACATTAGCATACCTTGTTTGGCCTTGGGTACTCCTACTCCAGTTGTAAGGTGGCTTTTTGTAAATGGCAGTGTTGTTACTACAAGCCCCAAGTTGTCAGTTACATCTAGAGGAGATCTCCAAATTCTAGGTATGTATGATTTTTTAAAATAAATGAATCAAAATCAGAAAAAAGTAAATCCTAACTTTTCTCACAATTATCCAACAACTTTAGTAAATGTTCTAGCAAAACTGCTTTCCCCTTCCCTCCCAATCACAAAATCTCATGTTAGGAAATTTAACACATGATTACTTATTATCTTTACTTATTAAATTGGTTTTTTTTTTTCATTATTATAAAGTTGTTTTCCAATATATGTATAAATAGAAATATACATATGTATATGTATATTTCTAAAAACCACCCTTTTAAATGAAAAACATTTTTCAAAACTTTAGAATTTTTGCTTAAGTACAATTTCAAAATTTATATCTTTTAAAAATACTTAAAATGAAGGAAAATATTTAAAACTGTAATTTTTACTTTTTGAATAATTTTTTATAACAAATTTTGATAATTGTATTCAATATTGTATAATCATCTGTTAAAATTTCATTATTGATGAAGAACACAAGCAAGTATGCAGTTAAGCAAGTATGCAATGGAGGCTATGCAGTAGTATATGCTGTATATCTGCTGCATTTAAAAAAAAAGAAATTCCATATACTCTCCTTAGATATAGCATATACTCTGCAGAGTAACCTTTTGCATAAGCGTATAGCTACTGGTCTTTTTTATTACTATACTACTGATTTAAAAGATCCTTTAAACTTTTTATTTTATTTCTTTTTTTTTTTAAATCTAGTACAATCCAAATATATTATAAGCAGGGATATTTAATAGTATTTACATATAAATCATATGAAAAACTGGTGAAACCAGAGAGAAAAGTACAGCTCAATATAAAAAAATGTCACAGTAAAAATTGGCAAATATTTTCAATCTAAAAAAGGGCGTAGAAAAGAAATGGATTATCTGTAAAGCTCATGAAATTATCCAACTTTTTGTTCATTGAAAATGTGGACTGAGCTTAACTGGTGCCTTAAAATCAATCAGGTAAAAAGAGGGATTTTTAATACACTCCGTGTTGTAATCATCCATTACCAGTTTAAAAGTTTAGGTTCATAATTATAGATTACAAGCTGATGTAATAAAGAACAAGACCAGTCTGTTTAGTACAAAGTGTGGACAAAGCTCCATTCCAGGGATTTTTGGATAAGTGAAAGATCAAAGCTCCAAGTAAATCATGAAAACCTTAAACATATACAACTCAACCATACACTAAATATTTGTGTTCAGAAATATTTATCTACATCAATTGCTTAATATTCTGACTAAATTTATGTTAAACTTTAATTATTACTTCATGGTTATTATTCATTTAACATTGCAAAGCTTAGCCGATTTGAGACAACATAACTATACATTCTATATGCTACTTTGCCCAATAATCATTTTGAATGGATAATAATATGGTTCTGAATATAAAGTACCAATAAAGTTCAGTACACATTTTCAGCTAAAAAATTTGGATAATTTCATTAACTTTACAGATAAATCTGATTTCATTTATTTCTATGCACTTTTTTAGATTGAAAATATTTGCCAATTTTTACTGTAACATTTTTTAGTTCAAGCTTTACTTTTCTCTCTGGTTCCACCAGTCTTTAGCTCATAAGCTATCAAAGCCTGAGAGCTTATGTGCCTGTCCATTCTGTATGTATGCTCTACAATATCTATATGTAATGCGATAACTCATGATAAAAATATCAGATTTACCTTAAATTTTAGATATAGGTTTATTCTGATAAGGCATTTCCCTGATTAGTTTTGGGAGTTCATCGATAAGCATAAGGGGGAGGAGGTTGATTCCTCCCTTAATTCATATGATTTGACAACTTTTTCAGATCTTTTCAGGAACTTGATCAACCAACTTCAACTAACAAATCTAAACTAATATTAGTATTAGTTAAAAATTATTAGTAGACATATTAGTTTGGTGAAATACAGGAAATAGCACCAAGTTGGTGTCACTTTTGCGAGTAATTTTAATTTGCCAGATTCAGCAATTTATCACCAAGCTAACAACATTTGGTGACAGAATCACCCCTTCTCTGATGGTAGTCCCCCTACAGTTTTGCGGTATCTACACAGATTTTCATTTGTCCATAGGTATCTATATGGATTTTCATTGCTCCATTTCCAAATCGCTATTTTTTTTTTATATACAGAAGGAATTTTTTCTATGTAATTGAAATATCTATATTATAGTAACTGTTTTAACTTTGAAAACATTCAAATAAAGGTGCAATATTGTTTCTACAAAAATTTAGTTTCAGTTTATGTATATGTTTATGAAAAATATGTATTTTCTGTTTTGAATGATGTCAATTTGAAAAATACAAAAATCTATCAGGAGAATCTGTATTTTTATTGTTCTATAAAAAAAAAAAAAAAAAAAAAAAAAATGTTATCATTTTTTTTTAAATTGGTGGCAGCTCAAAAGAAATGATTAAATTAGCAATAAGAAAGGAGAGATTTCTATGATGTTAAATTATGAAAGGTATAGCACTATGTAATTTTTAAATGGATACTATTTCCTTAATACTTTGTATTTTTTGACAGGACCTTCAAAAGGTACATACCTAAATTAAAAGCTTTTAAAAAAATTATTACAGTGGCTCACAAAAGTGTTCGTACACTTAGGAATTTCAATGAAATAGGGCTCTATCTATTAATTAAAATTAATATTTTAGAATGGGTATTTAAGAGTAAGATCTATGACTCATTATTAACAAAACTACATAAAATATTTTAAAAACATAGCAAAACTTTATTTTGAAAAAATCAGTAATCAAAAAATAACAAAAAATTTACCTCACAAAAGTCTTCGTACACTTTAAAAAAATCGCTATATATTTGTAAATATTGTAATACTTTGCTAAAGTTGTACTTAATAGGATATTATTTAGCACCCACAAAAGTTTTTCAAACACCTGGGAATAGATTTAATTAGTGTTTTTGTAATTTCTGCATGAAAGTTGATGCCTTCATCGAACATCGCTGTTTTTACTTCGCTTTTTGTTTCAATGCTGTGTTTTCGTGTTCTAACTTCCAGTTACCTCCAAATATGTTTTACTGGGAAAATTCAGCAATTGAGGTGATGTTTTCAGAACTTGTGAACAATTATAAAGACGCTAGAGGCGAACGTTGAGAGCCATGTGCCTTGTATCATTATCCTGATAAAAAACAAAGTTATATCTGTTACCCATATATTGGCCTGATAATTTTAAATTGCCTTTTAAAATATTGGAACAAAGATCATGATTTATTATGCTATCAATAAATACCAAATTACCAAATCCTGAAGCTGATATGCACCCTCACACAAGGACAACTCCACTGCTATGCTTAACTGTTTGTAGTGACGAATCGTCACAACATTGCTAAATTAAATATGTAGATATAAAGAATGATTAAGCACAACTAAAGCGAAAATACATAAATATTCGTATATATAAAAAAAAAAAAAAAAAAAAAAAAAAGAATCATTGATTAAAGTAAAGTTTTAAATTTATTTTATTCACTAATATCTATTTTAAGTTCGTTTCATTCTTTCAGGTAGTAATATTAACTTTAAGTTTCAGGAATAGATGAAAGCTATTTTTTTTAATTAGAGCTATAAACTTTATGACTCTATAAAGTTCGGTAAGAACGAACGGTTAACAATGAACACCCAAGTAGAAATTCAATTGCTCACCATAAAACTTCAGACGTAACAATGGCAAAGGTTGTAAAAAAAAACCAGACTGTCTACAATTTTGACATTATACGCTGAAGCTAACAATAACAGAATTTACAGCCCAGAAACGCCCACAGGAGGGAGAATCGAAGAGGAGTCCGATGATTTTCTGCAACCCGTGGGAAAGAGAAAAAAGGTTTTTTTTAGTGGCCGAAAGGGATGAACCCCTACTGGTCATCCGGCCAATAAGAAGTGCGATGCAATGATCAAAGCGATAGCAGAAGACCAATGAAAGAAAAAAAAAGGTTTTGGGGAGGAAACAAACAAACAAAAAAAGATATGGAGTTCTCTCCGAGAAAAGAATCTAAAAATTAATACAGTTCTTGGTCCCAGCTATGTAGGTAGTAAAATAGAAAAGTTTTGTAAGCGAAAATCATCTACGGAACGGGGAAGCCCATGATTTGACAAGCATCCAAGTTTCTTTGACATATGATCGAATTTGCGAAAAGAAAAATGAATGTCTGAAAATTACTGGAACTTCCAACATCAACATAATGAATTTCAGGCAATTCCAGATGGCAGTGCGTGACGATATGGCAGACTATTATTTTTTTATGAACAGTTATGCTCAACATAGTGAATAATGTGCATCATTCTCATAGACTATTCTTTTTATGAATATTTGCTCAACTTAGTAAATTTCACTTGTCTCCAAAGGTGCGAGATGACAGTGCAGACTATATTTTTATACGAACAGTTACGCTCAACATAGCGAACAATGTGCAACTATTTTTATATGAACATTTGCTCAGTTAGTAAATTTCCACGTGTCTCCAAAGGTGCGAGAATATAGTGCAGACTATATTTTTGATGAACAGTTGTGTGCCTCCTAAGGAATTACACGATTTCAAAAAAAATGCGGTGCGAATGAAAGCCAACGGATCAGTTGCTATGGATTACTACAACGAATGGATAACAAGGCTTCATATAAAATGGTGAGCAATTTAATCCTACTCTGTGGTGTTATTACATTTCAAAATTACCTTTTTGCTCATGATATAAATATACATAAAGAAAAAAATTCTTTAATATTAAAATCAATTTTTTTAATTTAAAATTTAGATTAAAATATATATATATATAAAAAAAAAAAAAAAAAAAAAAGAATTATAAGGAGATCCTAGGCTATGCCTTTCGTTAGTTGTGCTGTGAGTCTTTTGTGTTTTCGTATAAGTTTATAAAAATATATAAAAAAAAAAAATGAAAGAAAGTAAACATGATCAAAATAATTGATAAATTAGAATAATATTATTTATAGTGCTTGTACTTACAAATTGATAATTTAGGATAATACGATGTCCAGATGTTTCTCTATGAAAATATATGCTTAAGTAATAATTCTTTTATTGTGTTATGATACATATAATTGTTGTTTGAAATAAATATTTGTGTATGTATATATGTATTCATGTTTTCTTTCATGTTTTCTCTTCCTAAATTCTTTTAGGTAAATTGCTTGTTTCAAAATCTCAAATATTAAATTTAATTTTATTTTATGATAATCATTTTGATACTCTCCGTATCTCTTAAAATTCCTATTTTGCAAATTTAAACGTTTAAAAAGTTCGAGTCTGAGCTTTTGCGATTTTCATTTATTTAAATTATTGATAGATTTAAAGTAAACATTTTTTTTTTTTTTTTGATAATATCCAATACAATCTTTCACAACGCGGATTGGGATATTATCTTAATATTATTTCTTTAGTACTAACCACTATCTTTCACTGATCTCGTAATGTGGTATATTTTTCATCACAACATTAATAAAATTTAATGGTGCTAACACCAGGTGTTTAATTTGCATTTAGGATTAAAAATTTATTTTTTTCTGCATTCAATTATACATAAAAATATATTTTCAGTATTATAAAATTTTCTCCTTAATTACCTATTTTCTGTTTCTCTTCTTTTACTAACAAAACATCACTTACCTATATTGTGTAAAACAAAATTGATATTTTATGCATTTCTAGAAAAATTTATAGTAATGCACAAAATTAATAAATATATGTATGAAATGAATACATACAGAGGAGAAAGGGTTTAGCTCACAGCACATTATTTAAAAAGCCTTCGTTACTAAAGATTTGTTTATATATATATATATCTGTACTTTGAAAATTTATTTTGTGATTATTTTTTGTGTGTATAGAAAATAGTTAGGGGAATTTTGAAATTGCTATGAAATATTTTTTTTTGCTTTTTTCCCTTTATGTGAGTGTAATTTCGATACCTAGATAAAAAAAAAAAAAAAAAAAAAAAAAAAAAAAAAAATTATATTTTGAGAGTACAGTACATAATAATTTACAGTGTTAAAAAAGTTTAAAAAAAAAAAAAATTAAAGAAAAACAATTAAACATCAATCTGTTAGAGATTTTCAAAACAGATAAATAAATATGACAGGAAGAAAGGGAAGACAGCCTTCTCCCGAAAGGGAATCATTCACTATTGGAGTGGATACGCTGATAAATTCATTACAAAATTTTGAGGATAAACCGGATCAAAACATAACACATTTTTTTGAAGAATTTGAGGGGTTAGCTGTAGCGGCACAATTTCCCGACGACATAAAATTGGTATTGGCAAAATCAAAATTCAAAGGGCAAGCGAGAGAAGTTATGAGAAACACAAATGAATTGCATAAAGCACAAGACTATAAAACGTTTAAACAAAATGCGATAAAACAATTTCAAAGAGAAAGATCTTTTGCTGATGCTCAGTTGCAATTTATAAATGCCAAACAAACAGCCAATCAAACTATTGAGGAATTCACAAAAAAGTTCAATATAGAAGCACAGAAATATCTTGCTTTATCAGGACATGAACAAAAAAATGGAGCCAAAGAATTATTAGAAACTATTAAACTAACAAAATATCTTGAGGCGCTAAGACCGGACATTTCTTTCGAATTAAAAAAATATCCACCTACAAATTTCGAAGATGCGGTAAAAAAAGCTAAAAATATCGAAAGTGCATTAAACAGTAAATGTGCAGGTGAAATAAATAATTTGGCGGAAACAAGCAAAAATAAATTATTTGAGGCACTTATTAGCATGTCACAAGACCAAAAATCAGAGATACAACAGCTGAAAGAACAAATTAAAAGTTTACAAATCGACAAAAACGAAAGCGAACAAAACAAAGCGGAAATAAATCATATAACACAAAATTTTTGTCATATATGCAACAAGTCCAATCACCAGACACAAAATTGTTATTTTAATCAAAAAAGTGCGAATTTTTTTCAACCGAGGGGAGCACAAAACAATGTTAGGCCAAGATTTCACAAGAATTACTATCAAAACAACAATTATAGAAGCTTTACAAGATTTCCACAAAACTATGCACAACATTTTCAAGCACCACAAACATTCGATTTTGCTAGACCTCAGAACAATCAAATTAGATTTAATGATATGCACAATCAGATGCCAAATTGGCAAAATTTGCACCAATCACCGATAGGACCTAATCAAATGTATCATGGAAATTATAATATGCAAAATATGGTTCCAATGCAAACTTTTGACCCAACACAGGGAAACAATACACAAATTGCATATACAGGGCAGCATCACAATTTCGCAGATATGCAAAATAGCCAAAATCTTTTGCCGCAAAATAATGAGAGAAACAGGGAACATCAGCCCACAATTACCTTCCCAAATGAAAACAGAAACAGAAGGGATAGGCAAAATCATAACAGGAACAGAGGACAAAGTAATTTAAACCGGTAAAGGGACTTACAAAATTGAGAGAAATACAAGCCCGTAGGTCCCGCATCATAGAAAAAAAACAGGGTTATAACATAAAACAAAAATCAAACAAGGAACTAAAAATAATTAAACAAAAACAAACAAAAAACACAGAGATAAGAAGAAATGAGAACAAAGAAAAGATGGTTAAAGAAAAATTAATTGCAAGTTGTAATTCGGGTAAAAACAATGAATTACCAATATGGAATTTAAAAATAAAGAAAGATATAATTATACCCAGCCTTATTGATAGTGGGGCGAGTATAAGTTTAATATCCCCAGGGGTCTTCAAAAAATAAAACAGACAGATATAAAAATTAAATATTTAGCCAACGCTATAAAAATTACTACTTTATCAAATAAATCGATTCCTTTTAAACACTGTGTAAAATTTAAGTTTAGATTTAACAACACTTTCTTAAATGGCACATTTTATGTAACTAAAGAAGAATTTGATCATAATTACAAAATTATTTTAGGATACGATTTTTTAAAAAATAATAAAATAATTATGGATTTTGAAAATAATACTTTTAAACTCAATAACTCAATTATACAATTAAATTCTAACGAAGATCAAATTACTGAGGTAAATGAAATTAAGCTGATACAACAAAATGACGAGTTTCAAACAATACCAAAACAAATCCACTCTTATCAGTATGATAAGATTCCGAAAATTAATACACGAGTATTCGTAGAGAAAAGCATTACTTTGAGACCCAGAGAATCGAAATTAGTGAACTTAATTTTTGACGGCAAACTAAAAAACGGACAACAATTTTTTTTCCAACCTAAATATAACAACAGGAAATTAGTAATCCAAAATTCAGTTCATGAAAATAAGGAAAACGAAAATAATTTATTCACAATATTAGTACAAAATAAATCTAAACAATACTTGAGACTTCACAAAGATCAGGAAATGGGAAAAATTACCACTGATTTTTTTATAAAAAAACAAAATAAATCAAATACTGATAATATTTACGAAGTAAATAACTTAAATATCACACAAATTAGAGAATTAAGAAAGAAAGAACTTTCAGAGAATGATTTTAAAGTTGATCACTTAACACCAAAGGTACAAAAGGAAGTACTGACAATTTTAATGAGACATGCTACTGCTTTCAGCAAATCATATAAAACGCTAGGAGAAACAGATGTAATAAAACCGAACTTTAAACTAAGGCACGACTTTCCAATACAAACGAAACCCTTTAAGTTAGCACATGATGTAAAAAAATTCGCAGAGAAAGAAATTCAGGATTTATTGGATGCAGGTATTATAGAGCCCATGAATTCAAGTTATGCTTTCCCAGTAATTTTCGTAAAGAAAAATTCTACGTCAAAAACAAATGATAAGAATTTAATTAAATTTAGGATGGCTATAGACTTTAGAGCTCTTAACGATATATTAGAAAGTGACCCATACCCAGTACCTAATACAAAGGAAATTTTACAAAATATGGCAGGAAAAAAATTATACACTGTCTTAGATTTGCATTCTGCATTCTTTCAAATAAAATTAAATGAGCAGGACAAGCATAAGTTAGCATTTGTAACGGAAGATAACCATTTTCAAATAACAAGGATGCCTTTTGGGACAAAAATTTCAACGAATCAATTTGCTCGTTTAATTGATATAGTTTTAGGAGACTTAAAGAAAAAATACAATATTCAATACTTTATTGATGACATAATAATCAGTTCAAATGATGTACAACAAATGCACATAATACTAGAAGCAGTATTAGAACAATTAGAAAAATTTAATCTTACGATTGAACCGACTAAACTAAAATTATACATGTCGGAAATAGATTTTTTGGGATACAAAATTAGTGAAAAAGGATATGCGCCCTCACAAAAAAAATCCAAAAAATAACAAACTTCGCAGTACCTACATCTCAAAAAACAGTTAGAGCATTTATTGGATTATGCACATATTTTAAAGCAACTATACACAATTATGCGGAGATAATAGCACCACTGACGGACCTCACTAAAGCTAATACAAAATTCAAATGGAATGACAAAGCACAAGAATCATTTGAAAAAATACAAAAAATTATAATGGAACAACCTACTATTCACCCTCCAGATTTTAGTAAAGAATTTTATATAATTACAGATTGATCGAAAATCGCAACATCGGGTATATTAGCACAAAAACAAGGAGATAAAATGATCCCAATTGAATTTACGGGAAGAAAATTAAAAGACTCGGAAAAGAAATATCCAAGCATGCAGATTGAACTTTTGGCAATCTATGAAACCATAACATATTTTAGAAACATTCTATTAGGACGAAAATTTTTTCTGCTAACAGATTCAAAGGCATTAACGTACCATTTACAGTTAGAAAAGCAGCCTGAAATTGTAGCAAGATGGTTACTAAAATTACAGGATTAAGATTTTGAAGTATCGCATATTGCAGGTATCCATAATCCCGCTGATTTCTGTAGTAGATCGGTAAATGCTCTATCAATAGCAGATAATTTAGACAAACATCTTTTCACGGTAAATAAAAAGCTAAATGCAGATAATATAAAAAAAGAACAATTAAATGACCCGAAATTAAAAGAAATTATTGAGGCCTTACAACAACAAAAAAAAATAAAAAAATATGAAAAGTATACTTTAAATAAAGACGGGATATTAATTCTGAAAAATTCACATAATTCAAATAATGCGGAATTATATATCGCACCGCAGAGCTTAAAAGAAGATATTCTAAACAGTGCACATGTCCCACATTTTGCTTTCTTAAAAACTTATGGTATTATAAAAGAAAGATTTTTCTGGTACAGAATGTATCAAGAGATAAAACAATTCTGTACGAAATGCGTAACATGCAACACATTTAAACAACATAGAACAATAAAAATTCCTTTTAAAACGATGGATAAAAATTACCTCCCAGGTCAACGTCTGGTATGCGATTTAATTGGACCTTTAATTCCATCTTTAAATAGGAATAAATTTGTACTGACAGTCATAGACACTGCAACACGCTATTTGCAAGCTTTTCCACTAAAATCGACGGACACTAGGGTCATAATCAATGCTCTCAATGGTTACTTTAGCGCATTCGGATTAGCAAGATATTTTTCCACTGATAATGGATCTTATTTCAAATCGAAGGATTTTAAAGATTACATGAAAAATTTAAATATCGAACTAATCCCCTCATCAATTTATCACCCTCAAAGCCAATCGATTTCGGAAAGGATTAATTGGGATTTAAAAGCTTCAATAGCAGCTATGTGTAATAAAACTTATGAATGGGATACGAAACTTCAATATTTTATTTTGATGCATAACTCAACTGTACATAGAATAACAAAATTCTCTCCAAGCATGTTATTTTTTGGAAGAGAAATAAAAACGCCTTTCACAAACTTCGAAGTACATGACATGTCTTCTTATAGCAAATACGTTCAAAATAAATTAAAACATATGCACGAAATAAGAAAAGAGGTTATCAAAAATCAGGAAATAGCAGATAGGGAATTAAATAAAAATTCACAAGCAAAACACAAGGAATTACAATTAGGCGATGAAGTATACTTAAAACTGCTCATAAAACCTAAAGCGTTACATCAGAAATTTTCAGGCCCATATTATGTTGAGAGAATTTTCAGGAATGACAACTATCTCATTAAAAACAAGAATAGACCAGATTTAAAGCCTATTAGAATTCATATTTCTAAATTATTTGCGCCCAATATGGCAAGCAAAACTAAAACAAATAATCATTCGTTAGAGAACACAAGTACGTAAATAAATAATTAAATAAGAAATAAATAAATAAATAAATAAAAATAAATAAATAAAACAAATAAATAAATAAAAATGTATAATTCAAATGATTCATTAAAACTGATTCACTTGTCTACTGAAACTGTCAAAGTTTTCTAAAATGAATAAAAATAAATAAATAAATAAATAATGATCATAATTCATTGAACATATTAGCTTAAATTATAAACTTTTACAATTAAATACTAATGACTTCTAAAAATGTTCGACTTTCATGTACAAAAAGAAATATCTCTAATACAAAACTAAACGTTAATTTTTTTCCTCATGGTCTCACATAATTAGTAAATATAGAATTCAACACAAAAAGGTAAAAATAAAACTGGATAATTCATGGCTGATTAAATTTTTATTAATATTCAGCGTAAAAATGGATTTTAAAATACTATGAACAATAATAACAGTTAAATAAATAAATAAAACAGAATAAAATAAAATATTTATTACAACATATAGATAAAAAAAAAAAAAAAAAAGGGTTATATTATAATCTCATCGGAAATATATATTCCGTACTGCCCGGGATGCAAATTTTTATTGCTGGTCGATAGTTTGCATTGTACAAAAGATATTTTTTTCTTGAGATTATATGTAAATGAGATTGTCCACAGAAAATATATTAGCCATAAAGATTTTATATAAATAATCATATCTCATTAATTAATATAGCAATAAAATTAGATTAGAATAAAATTTGAAATACAGAAAGAAACTATTGATTACAATCTCTAACATACTCATATGTTATAAAAAAAGAAATGAATAAAATACTTAAATAAAAATAAATAAATAAAATAACTAAATAAAATAAATTTAATTATTTTTTCATAACTCTCATACGATGGAGAAAGTAACAATATGTATAAAAGCGGACATAACAACCAGACACAATAATCTAATAAAAATATTAATAAAGCCAGTGAGGAATAAATAAATAGACAGTCAATTAAAAAGAATTCAAATGAGAGAACGTTTCAGTGACAAAAATTTAATATACAACATAGATAAATGTATGTAAAAAAAAAAATAAGGGGGAAATAAGAAGTGATTTAGAACGAAGATTTTCTTTTTCTCAAATATTGTTGATGAAAACAACAAAAACATTTTTACAAAAAAAAAAAAAAAAAAAAAAAAAAAAGAGAAGTTTTGGATTTTTCTCTTATTTCAGAGTAGTAAACTTTCAAAATTTGCTTGTTGGGGAAGTTTGTTTTGTTCATAGGCATAGTTCGTAGAAATATAGAACATGCCAAGTAGAATACACATCCATTTCTGGAATGCTATAATACAGATATATATATATATTAAAAAAAAAAAAAAGGGAAAATATAGAAAATATAGCTATTTCTATAACGAGTACGTTTATGTATATATTTGGATATATTTTTTCAATAACACCACATTGGAAAGATTATATTTCTCAACCATAGAATCATGTATATTGTTTTAGAATTTTGTATTCCTTTGATATATTTGTGTATATATATTTTAGTTTGTCTTGTATAGGATGTTTTTTTTTCTTAATCAGAGGGGAGATAGCATGTAGTGACGAATCGTCACAACATTGCTAAATTAAATATGTAGATATAAAGAATGATTAAGCACAACTAAAGCGAAAATACATAAATATTCGTATATATAAAAAAAAAAAAAAAAAAAAAAAAAAAAAAAAGAATCATTGATTAAAGTAAAGTTTTAAATTTATTTTATTCACTAATATCTATTTTAAGTTCGTTTCATTCTTTCAGGTAGTAATATTAACTTTAAGTTTCAGGAATAGATGAAAGCTATTTTTTTTAATTAGAGCTATAAACTTTATGACTCTATAAAGTTCGGTAAGAACGAACGGTTAACAATGAACACCCAAGTAGAAATTCAATTGCTCACCATAAAACTTCAGACGTAACAATGGCAAAGGTTGTAAAAAAAAACCAGACTGTCTACAATTTTGACATTATACGCTGAAGCTAACAATAACAGAATTTACAGCCCAGAAACGCCCACAGGAGGGAGAATCGAAGAGGAGTCCGATGATTTTCTGCAACCTGTGGGAAAGAGAAAAAAGGTTTTTTTTAGTGGCCGAAAGGGATGAACCCCTACTGGTCATCCGGCCAATAAGAAGTGCGATGCAATGATCAAAGCGATAGCAGAAGACCAATGAAAGAAAAAAAAAGGTTTTGGGGAGGAAACAAACAAACAAAAAAAGATATGGAGTTCTCTCCGAGAAAAGAATCTAAAAATTAATACAGTTCTTGGTCCCAGCTATGTAGGTAGTAAAATAGAAAAGTTTTGTAAGCGAAAATCATCTACGGAACGGGGAAGCCCATGATTTGACAAGCATCCAAGTTTCTTTGACATATGATCGAATTTGCGAAAAGAAAAATGAATGTCTGAAAATTACTGGAACTTCCAACATCAACATAATGAATTTCAGGCAATTCCAGATGGCAGTGCGTGACGATATGGCAGACTATTATTTTTTTATGAACAGTTATGCTCAACATAGTGAATAATGTGCATCATTCTCATAGACTATTCTTTTTATGAATATTTGCTCAACTTAGTAAATTTCACTTGTCTCCAAAGGTGCGAGATGACAGTGCAGACTATATTTTTATACGAACAGTTACGCTCAACATAGCGAACAATGTGCAACTATTTTTATATGAACATTTGCTCAGTTAGTAAATTTCCACGTGTCTCCAAAGGTGCGAGAATATAGTGCAGACTATATTTTTGATGAACAGTTGTGTGCCTCCTAAGGAATTACACGATTTCAAAAAAAATGCGGTGCGAATGAAAGCCAACGGATCAGTTGCTATGGATTACTACAACGAATGGATAACAAGGCTTCATATAAAATGGTGAGCAATTTAATCCTACTCTGTGGTGTTATTACATTTCAAAATTACCTTTTTGCTCATGATATAAATATACATAAAGAAAAAAATTCTTTAATATTAAAATCAATTTTTTTAATTTAAAATTTAGATTAAAAAAAAAAAAAAAAAAAAAAAAAAAAAGAGAATTATAAGGAGATCCTAGGCTATGCCTTTCGTTAGTTGTGCTGTGAGTCTTTTGTGTTTTCGTATAAGTTTATAAAAATATATAAAAAAAAAATGAAAGAAAGTAAACATGATCAAAATAATTGATAAATTAGAATAATATTATTTATAGTGCTTGTACTTACAAATTGATAATTTAGGATAATACGATGTCCAGATGTTTCTCTATGAAAATATATGCTTAAGTAATAATTCTTTTATTGTGTTATGATACATATAATTGTTGTTTGAAATAAATATTTGTGTATGTATGTATTCATGTTTTCTTTCATGTTTTCTCTTCCTAAATTCTTTTAGGTAAATTGCTTGTTTCAAAATCTCAAATATTAAATTTAATTTTATTTTATGATAATCATTTTGATACTCTCCGTATCTCTTAAAATTCCTATTTTGCAAATTTAAACGTTTAAAAAGTTCGAGTCTGAGCTTTTGCGATTTTCATTTATTTAAATTATTGATAGATTTAAAGTAAACATTTTTTTTTTTTTTTGATAATATCCAATACAATCTTTCACAACGCGGATTGGGATATTATCTTAATATTATTTCTTTAGTACTAACCACTATCTTTCACTGATCTCGTAATGTGGTGTATTTTTCATCACAACACTGTTCCAACTAAGTTCTTTGAATTAAATTCTTAATTTTTTTTCTCCATACTATTATGCACTCATTGGACAAAGGATGGCATACTAGATTTAATCTGTAAGTAAAACATTAATTTAATACGATTCGGGTTTATTTATCATTGATTTTGCTAAAGAAAGCCTAAGCTTTCTGTTTTTTGCATTAACAAAAAATTTGCTATGGGCAGAATACCCATATAATGCAGCTTTGCTTACCATTTGTCGATCAGTTTCAGGTAAAAATGAAGTAGAAACTGTTTCATTAAATTCTATAGTAACTTTTATAGCACTTAAACATGGATTTTTTAAGACTTTTCTAATTGTAAGTATTTGATTTCATTGCGTTCACTTAGATTGACGACCTTTTCATACCTAGTTTTCAATCCATTTTTTTTCTACAAAGCCTTTTATCGCATACTTCACCATAGAATGGAATAAATTAACTAATTTTTACAATATTTCGAATTGATTTACTACTATTATGAAGAAAAATAACTAATTTCAAACGCTATTAGTCGTGACATTACGATTACAAACCATTTTTAATTAATAAATAGAATATTACGGACCAATTCTGCAAAATATAAAGCCAAGAGATTTTTTAAATGTCAATATAATGCAAAAATCAAAATAAAGCGACAAATAATATTTTTAATAATGAAATTATCCGAAAATGTTTCTGTGTACGAAGACTTTTGTGGCGTCTTCTTTCTGTGGCATCTCCTGTTTTCATTTTTAGATTTTAAAAAAATCCCTTAATGTTAAACAAAAAGGTTGTGTGTTATTTAGAATAACTTGAAGATAATATAAAAAATTTCTCTACTTCATATACGAATTTAATTTCAGGGAAATTTCTTTTTAGTAGAAATTTTTAAAGTGTACGAACACTTTTGTGAGCCACTGTACATGTCACTGAATGCTTCCTGGTTCGGGTTATGATTGAGTTCTTATCCCTTTATATACAGCTTTAGCGTGCCTTATGATATTTAAATACTTGCATTTTTAATTTGTTAGGATTAAAATGAATATTTTATTCTTAAAAATATTATTGATCATTACAAACATTAGATAATGAGATTAAATAAATAAAGCAAATGCCATTTATTGAAATACTAATTTACAAAATCTATAACTTTTATAAATAATTAGTTGTTATCAATATATAGATGTAATGGAATCAGCTAAATGAGCCAAAATCTGTGTCACAACCATGATTCTTGTAAATAGCACTTACTATAATTTATCTTATGCTGATATTTTATAGAGTAAATAGTAATAAATGCTAATAAAATTTTATAGAAAGTATATTTTCAAAAATTTTGGAGGTTTTAAAGTCTTCATAGTTCTTTAATTCAAATGAGTACAATTTTATTCACTAAAAATTAAAAAGTAAAATTATTAGAGAATCTATTCACAAAAATTTTAGAGGTTTTTTAATTCAGATGAATAATATTTGTTGTGTTCAAATAAAGAAACTTGTGTTTTTTTTCTCTCTCGTAAATGTAGAAGCGGATCCATATGTTGCTGGTCAGTACATTTGTCAAGCTGAAAACAAGTTTGGGAGATCTGAGCAGAGATTGGAACTTGCTGTTACAGGAATAAGTGAGTAATTATTCATATTACAAGGGAACCACTTTTGGTGCTGCTCACACAGCATGGAGACCTGGTGTATTTTGTAGCCTTATACGTAAAAGTTACGAAACCGATAAAATTTCTCTGTTCATGTTTTATGTATTTTTCTACATTTAAAATTTTTTATTATTGAAATTTTATTTGTTTATTTCATGCCAAAAGTGAGTTAAGTCGCTAAATATGGCACTACAAATTTTTCTCCATTTTATCTCTGAAGTATACGCACTGTACACATTACATATGTATGTATTCTAAATTGTGGCAAACTTGTAAAAAAAATATCGAGTGCTGTAGTGGAAAAGTGCTGAAATTTATATATAATTCAGTTATAAAAATCACTCATACTCTTTATTTTTTATTCTCATTTAAATGTTACAGATTCATGATTTGACTAAGGAAAATGTAAATAAACAAGTGGGTAAGTGTAATCGCAGATTGCATAAAGGGTTTCATTTAATATCTCCTTAAAAGCACTCTATCCTTTAATCAAAAAATAAAAAATGGTTTTTCAGTGCTATTTTGGAATTTCTTCGCCAGTCGTGCCAACCAGAAAAGAATAATATTGAATTATTTCCCTAAATGCTGCCTTGATTGCATAGATTTGTTCATTTCCCTATCAGAATCTGCAGATTTAGTAAAGGTACACAAGTAAATAAAATTATGAATAAAAGTAAAATATTTCAAAGCTTAGCATAAATTTAAAAGAGACCAAACTCGTCACCAGAGGCAGTTAGTAATTTAAATGAATAATAATTTAATCAATAAATAAATAAAAAGTATTTCATTTTGCGTGTGAAAATAGATGATAAATATGATTTAATTATGATGATATAAAAACAAATAAGCACTTTTTTATGTGATCTATATAATCCTTTAATTAATGTTATGTACACAATAATTTTATTTAAACTTGCATGCAACAATTAGAAGAAATGAAACTTCAATTTTAAAATTTATGCTACTGCAAATTTTTAAGCTTTTAAATGTCACACATTTTTAATTTTTACACCATCGTATAGGGAAAAAAAATCTACTTTTAAATGCAATTTGTTTAAAAGCTGTATCTCAATTTACTTTTGAGATACATTTATTTTTTTGTAGTTTTTAATACCAATTTTGTAATGTGGCAACAGAAGTACTCCATTTCTTTTAAAAGTAAAGGGTAAAAAAAGAAATTTTTTTATATCTATTCAAACTTGTATGCAACATTTAGAAGAAAAATAATAACAAAAATAAATAAATAAATAAATAAAAAATGAACTGATGATATTAAGAAAAAAAAATATTTAAATTAAAATAATAGTTTTTTTGAAAATTTTATGATTTGTTGTGTGACAAGTGGTATTCAGCTGTAAGTGCACAAAATTTGAAGTCTCTGACTTACATAGTTTTTGTGTATGGACTTTGTGAAAGACAGACAGAGGACAGAGATGAATAGTGTTTCGTCAGATGAACGAAACCCTAAAAACAATGATCTGTCAAATTCTCTAATCCACCACATCTTCAGTCCCAGTCTGTGTGGATTTCACAGAGTTGGCTATATATATTTCTTTTTAAATGTAATTTTTTTTTAAAGTAAGATTTAATGTTTTAGAATTGTAAATTACTAATTTTAGATATATTTAGTATTTAATAAATCTTCTGAAAGAACAATTTTTAGCTCCCCTCCCCCCCCCCCCACCTTTTTTTCCAATTTAGAGTATTAAAAATGATGCACAAATATATATATATATTTAAATAATGTATTCATAAAGAAAGAAAAAAAATATGAGTTCTTTTAACCATAAAGATAATATTTTCAAAAAATTCTGTCAAAACAATTTAATTAATATATAGCTGAAAATAATTATCTTACATAGAAATTTAGGTATATCACTTTAAATATGATGAATCTAAAAAACATGCATATAAATCTGAGATAAAAGTGTAACTTGTGTAGTAAATACAAATAAAAAAGTTATATCTTTTTATTTTTCTAATTATTGTATTCACATTCAATTTGTACAGTTTTATTAGAAAAAAAAAAGTAAAATGATTTGAGATATTTTTTATCCTGTATCAATTTAAATATTTGTTTTCACCTGTCATACTTGATGGATTTTCAATTGGTACTTGTATAGAATTTTTTCTTTTTATTCCAGAAAAACCAGTACTGTCACCTCTCCCTGCTATGCACGATGTTCCTAAAGGCGGTCATCTGGTTATTGATTGTATAATACTGGATGGAAATCCTAAACCCTCCATTTCATGGCTTGTAAATGGAAAGCCTCTCAAGCCCGGATATGGAATAAATGTTCTCAATGAGAAAATCGAGATCACAAAAGCTGATATCACTCATGAGGCCAATTATTCTTGTGTTGCCACCAATATAGATGGAACTGCCTCGGAAGAGACACAAGTAAATGTGTTATGTATGTTAATGTCTAAATATTTTGTATCTTTAATTAAGTCATTTGTGATTTATATTCAATATGAAATTAAATAACTGAAGCTTAATACAGTAGACTCTTTCAAATCTGCATAGCTTGGGACCAGAGGTTGTGTCGATTTTAGAATTTTGCAGATTTCTGGTCATTGCTTTGCATACATCTTTTAAATAACAATTTGAATGTAATAATGCAATCAAAATTATTATAAATACTTGCAATATAGTAAAATATTAAAACAATTAAGTGAAATTCAAATGCATATTTAATTATGTATAATTAAATATGCATAATAAAGATAAGAGCATTTTCCTTGAATTGTTCAATGAAACTTTCTTCATAAAGATACCTTGTTAATTCACATCAAAATCATGAAATTAGGAAGATTTTTTTTCATGTTTTGTCCGTCTTAATAACCAAAACAGATAGTAATTGCTAGTGATATCAGCAATTCTTATTATTTTTTATTTATTTTTTAGAAATAAATTTATACTTTCTTTCTTAAAAACCAAGAGTTGAGTCATATTATTGTAATATACATATTAAAATAACAGAATGATGTGAATATATAAAAAGTTTGTAATTTTGTTTACATCTGTGATGATGTGTGGAGGCTAAAGTCTACTGTACTCAAAAATTAAGTCTACTGTACTCAAAGTTTTATGCTTTGGAAAATTTCTACTTTCAAAAAATTTCCTCTAATTTCACTTTCCAAAATGTTTGCTTTACATATGTACATTAAATTGATTCTGAAATCATAATTTTCTTCTTTTGTAATCTTTTTATCATTTGTTTTAATATCTATTTCATTAAACTACTACTTCTATTTTTATTTTATAAGTAAATTGTGGGGCAATGCCTGCCATCTAAATTATTTGCCTTATGTTCCTACTTCCTCAAGTACACAAAGTTTAAAATCTTTACTTTAAGCTTTTCATTTTTTTAATTCTTCTGTTTTATTTTTTAATTTAAAGTAATAAATAAATAAACAATCATAATTTAACACAATTAGAACAGTCATGATTAAAATTTTATATCCCTCCTCCCCCTACCAGCAGAGTTGTATGATATAGACACACGTATGCAAGCAATGCACAGAAAATTTTATGAACTTTGCAAAAAATATTTGGAAAGAAACAATTTTTATTATTGTAATTGTAATTTTTTTTTTTTTTCACAAAAAAACACAAATTTAGTCAAAGGATCATGAGAATAATGTGAATTTTGTTAAAAGACCTTGAAAAAAATTGCATATTTCAATGAAGAGTCACTTAAAAAACATGCAATTTAACAAAGAATTGGGTAAAAAATGCACATTTCAACAAAGGACTGCATAAAAAACCCTTATTTTGACAAAGGACCATATGAAAAATATGAATTTTGACTAAGGACTGAGATATAATAACATAAAATTCAACAAAGGACTGTACAAAAAAATTGCTAATTTCATCCAAAGACTTGCTAAATATGTGAATTTCGTACATAAATCACATAAAAAGCACAAATTTCTTCCATGAATTGTGTAAAAAATACGAATTTTGTCATTGCATAAAAAATGTAAATTTCGTCCGTTTCAAAATTATATAACACATAATTTTATTGAACATTAAATTAAGTTGCAGAAGGTTTTTGGCCCAATATTTATGTTTGCAGAAAGTTTTTGGTTTTATACAAGTCTGCCCACCACAAAAAAAAAAAAAAAAAAAAAAAAAAAATGTAGTCAATAGTGGCTAAATGAGGGGATTCATAGCAAAAACAATTCTCACTTTTTGGAAGTTTGAAACTGCTGTTACCCTTGCATTATATGAATTGAAACAGAAAACTTTAAAACTCAAAAATAATTTTATTTTTGTTGTAGGCTTTCTTTTTTTAATGTGTGTGTGTTTATGTTGTGAATTTTTCTACTTGCAGATGAACCTGTTATATCATTTTTCAAGCAAGAATTCAGTGCTGTTGAAGGTTCTACTGTGAATTTACCTTGTGATGTTACAGGTGATCCCAAACCAGCCATACTGTGGTATAAAGATGGCATCGAACTGATTTCAGATGATGCACATCAGATTGAAAGGGATGGAAGTCTAACACTAAAGCATGTTAAAGAATCAGATGAAGGAGATTTCATATGTAAAGCTGTAAATATCATTGGTAGCTCAGATCAAGCCATAAAACTTTCTGTAAAAGGTTTGTAAAAAAAAATTTTGTGTGTGTGTGTGCATATTTTTGCTTTTACATTTAAAAAATATTGATCACAGAAAACTTGGAGTGCAGGTCAAAAATTTTATTTATTCATTTCATTTTTTGTTTAAATTTTTAACTGAGTGAAAAATCTCTATGACAGGAAATTTCATGCCTTAAAGCTCCATAATCCATAGAATTTTATATGTAATATATGAAAATACTGTACTTATATTTTCATAGTTATATATAATTCATTAACAATGGAGTTTCAGTGGCTTGAGATTTCACATATAGAGCTGCAATTTTCTAAATAGATGATAATGCCAACAAATTATATGAGTGAATAGTCAGAGCCAGAGGATTGTTAAGTTTGTAGAGTATTGACACACTAAGACAAAGATGTAAGCTTCAACTCTTGACCTTGATACCTCTCACTCAGTGAGAGATTAAAACTATCAT
Organism: Maratus speculifer; assembly: GCA_964019185.1. NCBI lineage: Eukaryota > Metazoa > Arthropoda > Arachnida > Araneae > Salticidae > Maratus > Maratus speculifer. Next base: position 328,458,281 of record OZ025297.1, read on the forward strand.
TTGATCTTCTCTCCAAGTTTATTATATTGTGATTTATTTTACCTTTTATTTCTTGGAATAAAATTATTCTCTTTTCTTTATTTAGTTACTTCTTTTAATTTTCAAAATGATAATTAAAAACGATAAACAGTGTGCTCTAGATGCTTCAAAAAAGAAATTTTGTTATTGTTTCACAACCAAAATTTCACCCTTTTTAATAAAAAAAAGTCTCTTTCATATGATGAGAAATATCCAGAATTTTCATGCATTTCCTTTGTAAAATTTAATTTTGTATTTTAAATCTTTAATAAATTTTTTATATCACCCTGCTGACTTTTTTTCAATATATTAAGTATAGAAGAAGTTTCGTTATAGAAAGACTCGACTGTATATTCAAACTTTTGAATGAAACTTGAAAGAATTTTAATTTTTAATTGAGTGCAGTTGAAATTAGTAATAATATGAAATGATAGAAATCAGTGTATGATAGAGGTCTGCACGGGCCAAAATTTCCAGGTCCGAGCCCGGCCTGAACGAAAGAAATATTAGCACGGTCTGGCTCTGCCCGAAAGTTAAAATTTCAGCCCAAATTCGGCCCAGCCTGGATTAAAGTTAAAAATTCGGCCCGGCTCGGGTGAATTTCTACAGAACATTGATCTTTACTCTAACGGAAGTGTTCAGACAAAAAAAAACTTATGGTAGTCTCTTTTTTTTTCTTTCATGTTTATAATCTCTATTTATGCAGAAGTGCCATAGGCTGCGATATTTATACTTTTAATGAACCTTTGTTTGTTGTATGTAAATGTTTCAGTTATCATTAGTATTAATAATACATAATACATACATTCATTAATACATAAAAAAATCTAAAAAATTCTATTAATACATTAAAAAAAATCTAAAAAATGGTATTAATAATTTAAAAAAAAAAAAAAAAAAAAAAAAAATGGTGTATGGTAAAAGTAAAATCTTCTAAGACATTCAAAAGAAAAAAATATGTTTCCTTTTTAGCAGATGTAAATGTTTAAATTTTTTTTTTTCTCGCGTATTGTTGTATTCAATTTGCATTAATGAACAGTTTAAAAGAAATTTGTAGTTTCAGTTCAAACGAAAATTCCGTCATAATCATGTTTTTTTTTTTTATGTATTTAATTCTATTTTAAGACGTCTAGTGATCTGTGATTCTTTAAAATGAATAAATTCTAATGTTTAGTTGTCGAATAATGATGACTTAAAAATATATTCCTATTTTGCAAAAAATTTTGGACCAAGCCAAACTTTACTGATTTATGAACAGACTTTTCCACGTCGAGAAAAGGATTTCCATACGAGAAGATTCAACAGGAAATGATTATTTTGGTCGTGAAAACTAGGAAGAACGAAATCAGTCTCGGCTTCGTACAAAAAAATAAGTACTCCAGGAAAAAAAATTAAGGCCGGAGACTGGCCCGAATGCAATTAATGGAAATCGGCCCGAACCAGTGTAGATCTCTACTGTATGATCTATGGCTTATTGTGTGGATATACTGTTAACTATGCTGTCCTAGATTATTCTAGTAGTATAATTCATTCAGGTAAAAATAATAAAATCTTTGACTTCCATTTCAAGATTTCTATAGTCAGTAAAAGTAAAATTAAAATAATTTTGTAACTATACATGTTTCATGAGTAATAGAGTTCCATGATACTAGCAGAATTGCCAACTTCTCAAAATGAAAAATCATAGCACACAAAATTCAAGTTAATCTGGAAGTTGGTTGTTTAGTTTTTGTGTTATGTGGCTATTTTTTTGACATTCTTTAAAAGAATAAGGTTTCAGTCTTTTAACTCAGTATAGTATTTTTTTCTCTCTGAAAATTTTATCTGATTTTCATTTATTTTCATTTTGTAGCATTTTTTATTTATTTTATTTTCATAAAATGAGTCAGTTTCCAATCTTTCAGGTCATCACAGTAAATATTGAAGAAATTCACGATTTTTATTCTGCAATCATTTCATAATATTCACAATTTTTTCTCATAATCTTAATTAGTGTTTTTCAATCATGATTCTTTTTTGAAATAAGCACTTTGTACCACAAATATTTGACGAAATTCACATTTTTTACCATGATTCTTTGATGAATTTTACATTTTTTACCACGATTCTTTGAAGAAATGTGTGTTTTTTTTCCCACGATATGTCAATTAAAATTTGTGTTTTCTTACCTATCTGTAAATGAAATTTGTATTTTCCTTCTGTGATCTTTTGGCAAAATTTCTGTTTTCTTGCTGCGATACTTTGATGAAATTAACATTTTCTTTCCATCCGCAATATTTTGACAAAACTCGCATTTTCTTTCCATGATATTTTGATAAAAATGTATGTTTTTACCATGATCCTTTGATGAAATTTATTTTCTTTTACAACCAATTGACAAAATTGATTTTTTTTTTTTTTACATGTTTGTTTGTTGAATTTCATGCTAGCTTATCGTGAATGATCAGTAAAATTTACAACAGGATCATTCCAAGTCAAATCAACCAGTAATTCAACCTGACCCTTTAAATTTCAATGAAACTCTCAGGAATCATTCTGTCTGATGATATGAATGAGAATATATGTTCATATTTTTTTTTTCTCATCAAAATTTTATGTAGTTAATTATTTAAATTTTTAAAAATCATCATTTTTTGGCTTGTTTACATGTTTTTAATTTTGAATATTTCAAGTTCTATCAAATGTAGAAAGTTTTATGACCATTCATTTCAAAAAGGAATTTATAAGGTTTCATTTGATATTCAAGTTGACTATGCAAAGTTAAAAAATATAAAATATATTTTTTTTAATTTTAAATTTGAAAATTTTTTAGATAGTCATTTTTAATAATTTTGAAAAAATTGTAGGTTTGTTGTAATATTAAAAGCTTAAAATTCTTAAATTTATAGAGTGGGATCTCAATGGGATCAGGAATTATGAAATAAAAGCTGAAAATTATTATTAAAATAACAATTTAATTTCATCTATTTTGTTATTTATTTGTAATTTGTATGGTAATTTTCAGCTTTTATTTCATAGCTCCTATCCCACTCTAAACATTTCAGAATTTTAAGCTTATAATATTACAACAAGCATACAATTTTTTCAAAATTGTTAAAAATGACTATCTAAAAAAAATTTTAACTTTAAAAAAATAAATTTTATTTTTTTAACTATGCATAGTCAGCTTGCATATAAAATTAAACCTTATAAACTCCACTTTAAAATGAATGATTTTCTACGTTTGATAAAATTTTCTAAGTTTGATAGAAATTCAAAATTGATTATATTTATGCAAGTCAAAAAATGATGATTTTTCAGAATTTAAATAATTAGTTGTAAGGAAATTTAAAGCAATAAATAAAAAATAAAAATATGCTCAAATGTATATCATCGTAGAGAATGATCCCTAGCAGTTCATTGAAATCTGAAATGGTCAAGTTGAATAGTGAATTTTTTTGGTTGATTTGACATGGAATGACACAACAGTTTTACACAATCGATCAGCAAAATTCGTGATAGTTTCATGCAACTGATCAACAAAATTTGCTATATCTTTACATGACCAATCAACAAAATTCAGTACTCATTTCTGCAAATTTTTGTCAAAATTACCAATATTTTTTCCACAATAGTTTATTGAAATTTGTGATTTTTATGTGCAATCTTTTGACAAAATTTACAATTTTTCTAAGTTGTTAATGAAATTAGTGATTTTATTTAGCAACCAATTGAAGATAATCACTTTGTTTCTGAGATCTTTGATGAAATACCTAATATTTTCCCATGATATTTTTACAAAACTCTCATTTATTTCCACGGCCATTTCACAAATTTAGGGAAATCTTTCTATAGTAAAAAAAAAAAAAAAAAACTAGCCTTAAAACGAATGACTCCTGGAATGATGCTGATGTGTAAGATTTCCGGAAATAACGAATCCGGGTGGACTACTCCTTCCATGAGTCGAATAGACCAATCAGGAAAGAGCTCCATCTATGCATTGCGAAGCGATTCCAACTGGGATTGCAAAGCAATACCGAACGGAATCGCGAAGCAATTACGTGGGGGGGTTGGCGAGCGTAGAGAGCAGGGGGGGGGGGCAGAGCCCACTATAGTTTATAAGAACTGTAACTGCTCATTCCAATTATGCATGTTTGGGGCGCCGCACCCCACTTCCCCCCCCCCTCCCCCACCCCACAGGGGAACTTTTAGGGCTGCCAGTTGGTCCCTATTTCCCTAAAAGGTCCCTATTTTTTAACTTGGTCCCTAAAAGTCCCTATTTTCACTAAGAGGTCCCTAAAAGTCCCTTTTTTTATCTATACTGTGTCTAAGTTAATTTTTTCCTTACATTTTACCAAAATTTATCAAGAAAATGTACTTTTTTTAAAAATTTAATATTGTTGATGATAGCACATAACTGATCATAGTAGAAGAAATGAAAGAATTGTAGTGAAAAAACCCTGCAATTTTAGTCAGAGTCCTTAAAAAAAAACCTGCAATTTTGTTCAAAAAATCTCGAGAAAATGCCTTTATTAGCAAAAGTTCATGAAAAAAATTTGATTTTTATCAAAAGATCGCTAGAAAAACGTGATTTTCGCTTATGATTGTGAGAAAAAGTCATTTTTGTCTAGGGATCGTGAATAAATGCTATTTTCATAAGGAAATTTTCGCCAAATGACCGGGAAAAACTGCGATTTTCGTCTTAAGATTGAAAAGAAATGGGATTTTTATCAAAAGATTGCGAGAAAAACACGACTCTTGTCGAAACATCAAGAAAAATGCGTTTTTCGTCCAAAGATTGCAAAAAAAGCACTATTTTTGTCTAAAGATTGTGAGAAAAATGCATTTTTCATCAAAAAGTCGTGAAAAAAACCCCAGTTTTGTTCGAAAATCTCAAGAAAACACGTTTATTGTCAAATAATCGCGAGAAAAATGAGATTTTTATCAAAAGATTGTTAGAAAAATGCTATTTTTGTCTTAAGATCGCAAGAAAGCGCGATTTTTGCCAAAATCTAGTCTTTGTCTAGTGTTATAAATATAAAAGAAAAAATAATTTAATTACAAATTTTATGAGTAACAAACCTAAAGAAGGTTAATTTAAGAAATTTGTAAATATTATATTTGATTAAATAAAAGTAAAAAAAAAAATTGGCTTTTATTTGTTAAAAATTGTATTTGATTTGTATAAATATTATGTTTATTTTTCAGGTCCCTAAAAAGTCCCTATTTCAGATTTTTGGTCCCTAAAAAGTCCCTAAATTTTAATCATTAGGTCTCTAAGTCCATACTATTTTGTACCAAAGTTGCTGGCAGCCCTGAACTTTTTTTATTTTTATCCACAGCACTCGTGTTACATATCTTTAGAAAGGTCTGAAACTACCTTTTTCTATTATGGATGTCTTGTGTGTCCCCCTAAGCTCTGCCCCCCAGGCGGGGGCACATTTTTAATTTCTTTACAACATCAGTCATGTGACACATCATTAGAAAGATCTGCAACTGTTTATTCATATTATGGATCTCTTGTGTGTCTCCCCCCCACTCTGCCCTCCAGGGGGGCCACATTTTTAATTTCTTTACACCACCAGTCGTGTGACACATCATTTGAGAGGTCTGCAACTACTTATTCATATAATGGATGTCTTGTGTGTCACCCCCCACTCTGCCCCCCAGGGGGGCACATTTTTTATTTCTTTACAACACCAGTTGTGTGACACATCATTTGAAAGGTCTGCAACTGTTTATTCATACCATGGGGTATTGGCGAGCACAGCAAGCAGGGATAGCCTACAACTTGGAATCTCTTCGCGATTCCCGATGGGATCGCAAAGCGATTACGTGGGGGGGGGGGGGGGGGGGTTGGCGAGCAGGGGAGTGGAGCCCCCCTAGTTTTATAAAAGAAAAATTCAGAAACTTCTAAAAAACTTTAAAATATACTCTCAGAAGAAACATAGATCTGTAGAAGATTTTACTAGGGTTTGCAAAGAATTTTATTAAGGACTTTTCTGAGTGCAAATTGTACAATTCCTCACACTATTTCAAACTCTGCTTTTCACAGACACCTCCTTCTTAAAGAAACTCTTAAAATGGCATCCCTGTTTGTAAGGAAGAGAATTCTTATATATATATATATACACACACACAAACACAATTCAGTGATGGTTAATATCCATTAAGAGGATTTTATGTTAAGAAGTTTGCTTTGCTACTCAAATTTCTCTCTGAGCAATGTCTGGATTTTTTGGACTAATGACCAATTTTTTTAATCTTACGTAAACGAACAATTCAAAATTTCAGAACAAATTTCTGAAATATATACTGTGTGAAGTAAAAATCACCACTGGATTAAAATGTGCATTTGTGTTTCTTGCAAAAAATTGTATTTTAAGACCCATTTTTGTTGCATCGTAGTTTATAAATTCAAATCATAGAAACTACAGTTCTTTTTTCATAACAGTTGATGGGTCTGCATTAGACATCATCTGTAGTTGCAGCTAACAACAGAAACAAGCTGCAGTTTGTAGTCTTCCACTAATCTCAGCTGCTTTTTAGTCTTCCTTGATAGCATGACAGTTTTGACTACTGATCAAAACCAGCCTATCTTGATTATGTGACAGCTAAGAGAAGTGGAAAAATCACAACCTGTCTCTTTCATTGACTGTGGTAGAGCTTGCTTAGATTTACACACTTGATGATAATGCCAACACTCTTGCCTGTATAAATGAACAATGTCTAGCAAAGTTATCCAGGATAGCTTAGATTACAGAATTTTGGTACACCATGAATTTTAGTTACTATAATTTTTAAATTGTTTTTATATTTATATATTTTTGTGATAACATAAATATCACTATGGCTTTAAATTGTGTGCTGATAATTTTGAGAAATGTGCCATAATATATGCTTGCATATTTTCTCTTATCATTGATTTCTTCTGAATGGAAATAATTTGGGTATATATTAAATATAGCTACATTTCATTTCAGTACCTCCAAGAATAGAAGAATCTGCATCATCTTATAATGTGACTGAAGGCAATATGGTGATATTACCATGCGTTACTTATGCCATTCCACCTGCAACCATAAAGTGGACTCATATAAATGCAGAAAGTTCAACTTCTGAGCTTAACAAGTATGTGATGTTCGATGGAAGTCTTCAGCTAAAGGCTAAATTTTCTGACAGTGGAAGATACATATGTGAAGCTGCAAATGAAGCTGGAGTAGCTTCATCAGAAATGCTGCTGAATGTCTATAGTATGTTATCTGACAGATTTTCTATTTTTAAAATTAATAAGATAATTCTGGTTAATAAATTCAGCAATTTCTACAAGTTGTTTGCTTTCAAATTGACTTTTTTTAGTTGAGAAAGTTAACAAATTAAATACTTTTGATATAGTAAATATTGTTTATAATAAAATACAGTTACAAGAATAAATGTATTATCAAACCTTATTTTATTATTAATGCATTGTATATGTGTATATATTTTCATCACGAAAGATAACGGTCAGATTAAAGATCAGAAGTTTGAGTTTTATTAGTAATGAAACTGCCTCATAATTAAAAATAACTATTTTGTGCATATTAAGTACAGTAACTGGTTTAATTCTTTAATTTTATTAAGCAAATTTCAGTGTCTGTACAAACTAACATTTAGAGCATAAATTTAAACAAATTTTATGTGCTAGGTTATAGCTCATTATATTTTATGTTTTTCTTCTGGCTTTGATGTTTTCATTTTTGTCTTCTGACTCTTTTATTTGTAGGTTATTATCTTTTTTGCACTTTTTTCATTGCTCAGTTATGTTCCTATGTTTCTTAACTTTTGACTTTCATGATATTTTGCGATCCTATTGCAATTTCAAACCATCAAGAGATTACATTTATTTTACTCATTTTGTTTTTTGTAGATCAGCAATAAACAGTCCCAAAACTTTTTTCTGTTATTGAATTTCCTCAGTCCTGAGACCATAAAAACCAAAATAGCTCCAAACATGTATTATCAAATAAATGAATGCTTATAGTGTGCTGCCATCCATTGACAAATCTACAAGCATTTTAATTAATATAAAAGCATTTCCTAGTGTGTTGCACTAATGATACACAGAAGTGAGGAGATCAATATTCATTATTTACAATTACACTTTAATGCTCTAATTATACATGTTTAACTTTTATTGCAGTAATACCATCTGCAGTTATCAAAACTCCTGACAAAGTATTTTCAAGAGTTGGCGAAACTATAGAAATTGTGTGTGAAACATCTGGATATCCTGAACCCAGAGTATTTTGGATGAAAGATGATAAAGAGATATATCCTTCCACTGACTTACCTCTGAATCCCAAAACTCTGACTTTGCATCAAGTTAAAGTTTCTGATGAAGGACTGTATACGTGTGTTGCAGAAAACCTTGTTGGATCTTCAAGAGGCAAAGCTTCCATTTTTGTTCATGGTATTGGATTTTTTTTTACATAATTGGGTACTTTTGGGTTATAGTGGCCCTTGCTGATAAATCTTCAAATGACCAATACTTACTGCAAAATGATAAAATATTAATGACATGATTATATGACGAAAATTACAGTAATATGTAATGCATTAACATTTCATGAGGCATATGGATCAGTTATAGTTATATATGATGTATATGTATGACTTGTGTTTAAGATGTATGTGATGCATATATGGCATATAAGGCATAAATTAATATGTCTATAAATTTGTATATGGCATATATACAAATGTTTAGAATATATATAAATATATATGATGCATATAAAAATTTTGTGATGATCTTGGCATAATCATAATTGTGGGAGGTACTCTAACCTAAAAGTACCAGTAATTGTTTATATTGTATTGCTTTTACTAATATGTGTAATTTATTGTTTTACTAATTGATTTGCTAAATATTTTTTTATTTAATCGTTATTTAAAATCATTAATTCCTATTCTCCAACTTCCCTGATTTCTCCAAGATTTTTATAAAAATTGAACATTTTTTATAATTTGCACTTTTTTTTTTAAAATTTGTCAACTTAGTTTTGCTATGGCCTATAAAGGAATATGGCTGTCAAATATTATCCCAAAAATGTCAACTCTTAGTTTAAAATTTTATTATATATAGTAATTTGCTGAATTTGGATTGTATAGGTGCATTTAAGAAAATAGGATTCCATTTTAAATTTTAATCACATATGGCAGCAACGTACATTAAAGAAATAAACTTTATACATTAAATCATCTAATAAAATTAATTCCCTTTGAATTATTAAACTGAAAATAAATCCTTAATGATATATTATTTTGAAGTGCTTTGACAGTTATAATATGTTTTATAGTAAAGGCTGATAATATATTACTCTGATTGTAATGATAAAAAAATAATAATAAATAAATAAAAGAAAAAAAACGTAATTTAATAAATTACAACAAACATTTGGAAAATGACTTTTTCTTAAGCTAAATTTTAAGACTTAATTCTATATTAAAAAGAAAAAAAAATATTTTCCTCACTTTATGTAAACAATACATGTTTAATTTACAGTTAAAGTTAAATAAAGGTGAAACATCTTGAAGATATTATCATTTATATAGTCATTTTCCTCCTAAATAATTTATTACTTTTTAAAATAAAAATGTGTTTCTTCTTTCCTGAATTCATTCAATTTCTTATATTATATCTACCCTATGTATATTATAAGGCACAAATACATCTGTGAATAGTGCATACGTCCTTCTGCAAATGGCAACCCTTTTAAATTTTAAATGACAGTTCAGTTTTACAATTTTCAGTATTGCAAATTTTAAAACTTTTAAACATCAGATATTTTCAATTTTTACGTTGTTGTTTAGGGAAAAAATGTACATTTAAATACAATTTGTTTGAAAGCTGTATCTCAGTTTGTTTTTGAGTATTAATTTTTTTTGTAGTTTTTAACACTTTTTTGTTATTGTAGCAACAGAAGTATTCCAATGATGCAGTCACCAAAAAGATTCAGATATGTCTCAGATATATCTGTTCTCGACTGAGAACAAAAACCATTTTCCAAATGGTTAATTAGAAAAATCACCATCTTTCTTTTTCTCTCTTACATATGTTATTTTCAATCATAAATACATTGAAATTATATTTATGTATTTTTTCTTTGTTTTTTAAAAATAATATGCAAGTTTTTCAATCATTTTCTGGATACTTTAAAAATCTTCTGAATTTTACAATGATTTGGCAGTTATAATAATTACTTCCCGGAGTTATCTTTATTGGTTATCACATCACAATTAACTTTTGGTGTGATTAATATTATTTAATACTTAAGAAAAGAAAAAAAAATTTTAAATTATCCAACAAAACTTTAATTGTAAAATTTAATAAAATTAATAAAATGATTAACCAGTTAATCATTGCCTTGATACATTCACACACAATTTGCTCATGAATGTATTATGTGTGATAATTAAAGGGTTAAATGTTAATAAAAAATGTGTCATCAGAAAAAAAAAATACTAACATTACTATTTTTTCATTTAAAGAACAGTTATAATTCTAGTTGTCAATAAAAGAATTTCAATCATATAACATTCTTAGTATAACTTCTTTTCCTTTTTATATGGCATACTGAAAAGAAAAAAAAATATGTATGTGTGTGTGTAACTAAAATACCTAGTTAACATAGTATGTTATACAAAAAAAAAAAAAAAAAAAAAAAAAAAAAAAAAAAAAAAACTAGATATATTTATTTTAGGATGTTACTTTTTTTTTTTTTTTTTTTTTTTTTGAATAGTGGTTTATTTATATTTAAGATGTACTAATTTATTTTTTGATTAACCATTTTCAAAGTTATTGTATTTAAATCATTTTTAATATGTGAAATTATATTCTTTTGTGAAATTGTAATTTTTTAGAGAAACCAACCATCAGTCTCATTCATTCTAGTCCCGAAAGAATTTCTGCTGTTGTTGGAGATAAAATTGATCTTATATGCAATGCCACTGGATATCCTACTCCTGAAATAATTTGGAGCAAGTCCAAGAATGATATTCGTAAGGATCATGTTATTTTGAATCTTACAGTTATAAAAAAATTCTTAAAATGTTTTTAATGGTAAAAAAAGATGATGATAATATTAATAATAGTAATATAGGTAGGGGAAATTAGGTAGGGATGGGACAGCTACAACAATTCTTAAGATTAGCTTCTTTTTAATTTATGACTCTTCCACTAAATGGAATAATCATAACATTATATTTGTGTTATTATTATTACACATGCAGGAATGATGTTGTTGTTCCGAATTTTCTGAAAAGATAAGGCATTTGGTTTCGAAAATTTTAAAAAATCCGTCATTAGTCTGAAAATCTGTACTTAAAAATTTTCGTGAATTTCCATAAATGGTGGCCAAAAAAAAACAATTTTATCAGTCATTCACAGATAAAAAATTGCCAGTTTTGTCAAAGCATTGCGAAAAAAAAGCTACAAATTTCTTCAATGATTCGCAAAAAAAACCCCGCAAATTTTTGCCAAAAAAATAATTCCAAAAAATTCTCCCAAAAAATTCTGCTCCAAATTTTATGAAAAATTAAGACAATCATTTCTGAAAATTAACAAAAAATCAATGATAAATGTGAAAATTTAACTCTCTGAACGTCTTGCAAATGGGTAAAATTGTAATGCTGTTTTCTCTGCATTTTATTTTAAATTCTCAGAAATAGGATTTTTTCAACATTATAAAAAAAAAAACTTAATTAGAAATATGAATGTAATCCTTGAGAGTATAATAATTCAAAAATGCATTAAAAATTCATTAAATCTATAGAATTATATTATTTTAAATGTGGCTTATATTGCAGTGAAACCTGGAGCTTAGTGAACGGAATATTATGTTCCAAACACTTAGAGGGTTAAATACAAAATACATCGTGAATTTTTGTAAATGGTCATCAAAAAACGTAAAGTTCGTCAATTGTTCGAAAAAAAATTGCAAATTTCATAAAACAGTTATGGAAAAAACACAAGTTTCGTTAGAGGATCGCAAAAAAAAAAAAAAAAAAAAAAAAAGAAGAAGAAAAAGAATGTAAATTTCATCAAAGGATTGCTAAAAACACTAATTTCATCAATGAATAGCAGTAAACACTCAAACTTAATCAAAGGACCACTTAAAATATCGCAAATTTTACCAAAAGATGGCAAAAGAACTAAATTTCTTGTAAAAAAACATAGTTTTAGCATGCATTACTCTCCCCCCCCCCCCTTCTGCTCCTGTGTTGTAATTGATAAAAAAATTTGCTGTGAATTTCAGATTTTTTTCTTATTACTAATCCCCCCTTCCTCCATGTTTCTAACCCTGCTCAAATAAAACTTTGCTTCCATCTCTTCAAAAAACTCTCAAAATTTAATGGGAAGTGTGTTAGCAATGACCCAGAAGAAGTTTTTACTACTATGTTATCTGCTCACAAGGAAAGGATCCGAGGCTTGTGTCACAGAATCCAACGAGCCTTTGGATATTGATAGAGTACAGTCAGTATATAAACATATCACAAGGATAAAGTGTAATATTCAAGGGGGCCTTGAAAAATGATCCGCAAAGTTCACCCATTATTGAAGCAAAACATATAATAAAATAAATTGTAGTTACTTGCAAGGGCTAGATAGCACAGTTGGCTGGGTGCCAGACATTTACTTTTCTCGCTCTTCGGCTATCGGTAGGTTCAAATCCCATCCAGGCCTCTTTTTTTTTTTTTTTTTTTTTTTCACAGACAAAATTAGGATTAGTTATTTTCAGATAACAGTATCTGATTTTTTATACGTATGACAAATGTAAGTAAGAACAGTCTTCTGCGCACATGCACATACACACACACACACACACACACACATATATAAATAAACATATATATATAACTATACTCGTTTATTTACAGAGATTGCAGTTTTATGGATCAAATGGAAAAAAAATGACAGAATTATTCAGCCCACAAAATTTTAATTTTATTCATTCTTGTTTATAGATATTTCTACGAATATATCCCTGTTCTTCTCAATGAAGTAAATTAAAATACACTACATAAAATTAAAAAATGCTATTTCAGTTTTGTCTTGTTTAACACATATCAATTTAAAAGATTATAATTTTTAATTTTTTTTTTTTCTTTTTTTAAAATTTTGATAATGTAATTTTTTTTAAAACTGTTTTCAATTCAAACCTTTTTCGTCGACATTTTATCACATATTTTTGCAGGTGGTTGTTAAGCAAAACAAGCTTGCTAGAACACTGTAGAGAATAAATAGTGAGGGTTTATGTTTATTCTTTCTACAATCACCTGCTGCAGATTGAATAAGTCTGGTAATTTGTTTTTACAGTTTTTTGGTGATTAGACATTGTTCTTTATTAATTAAAATGAAAAAAGTTATTCTGTAAAAAATTCCTCTTGTAGAAACTTCAGAACGTCACTTGTAATAGCACACATTTAATTTTTAAATACATAGTATTGAATTGAATGTAAATAATGTAAAATAATTATACATAATTTAAAAATATATGTAAGTTATTGTAAAATAAATATAAATAATTTACAAAAATCCAAAGATGTCTAATGTAAAATAAAATATGTATATATAGCATAAGATTTTTTTCTTTTCTTTTCTTTATATGCATAGCATTTCAACGAAACCCTCTTACTCTTTGTAAATAAATAAATATGTATTAATGAGCCTAGAAGCATGTTCTTATTTATATTTTTCATAAGTATAAATAATCAGATACTGTTGTCTGAAAATAACTAATCTTAATTTTGTCTGTGAAAAAAAAAAAAGAAAAAAGCCTGGATGAGATTTGAATTTACCAACAGCCGAAGAGCGAGAAAAGTAAATGTCTGGCGCCCAGCCAACTGTGCTATCCAGCCCTCGCAAGTTTCTACAATTCATTTCATTATATATTTTGCTTCAATAATGGGTGAACTTTGGGGGTCATTTTTTAAGGTTCTCCTGAATATTGCACTTTATCCTTGTGATATGTTTATATACTGACTGTTGTCTATCAATAACCAAAGGCTCGCTTGATTCGGTGACACAAGCCTCGGGCCCTCTCCTTGTCAGTGCTCCACATGCTAACTTTCATCTTGAAAGAACCAAACTATAATTGAAGCATTAGGTACTTATTTACTGGGTAACTTGCTTTCCGATTTGAATAAATTGCTATATTCTTTATTCAGTGATTTGAGCACAGGTGTAAATTCTAAAATAAAGTCCTATCAGGTTATTATGGATAAATTTTTTCTTACATTTTTTAAAGAAAGTGTGTGACTATTTTGACCACTATTTTTGAACAAATGCTACTATTTTCTTCATTGTAGGCTACTAAGGCTACTATTTTCAATGTCATTCAGCAGTGACAGCCCTGAATGGTGGAACATCACTGCCCTTATTAAAAAAAATCATGGCTGATCCCCCCCCCCCCCCTCTTTAAAGTTATTCTTGCTATTCATTAGGATAATAGGAATAGTAAAGAATTGTAAAGAAGAAAATTGAATGCTGCTAGTTCCAGAAGAGGCCATGTTTCTCCAACAAGCAATTTAAGGTTGCTCATAGCTGTATGGAGATAGAATAGTAAAGGAGAACAGAGAAGATAGGCTTTTCCCAACAGAACTTAGCCCCAAAGTATTGCCCGGTGCCTAACGTGGCGCTAGTGATGCTGGACTGACTTTCGATTACATGACCTGTTTGACTAGTCTGTTAGCGGGACATAGGGGGCGCCAGATTTCATCTTCTCCCAAACCACCGGAGATGCCAGCCAGACTCAGAAAGATTCTAGGGGCAAAAGTGGAAGCACCGTCTTTGTTCTCCTTCTACTATTTCTATCTTCATGTATAAAAGTCAAAGAATTTCAGTATGAAACTAGACAATTTCTTAAATTCAAAAGTTCCTAGAAATGCAGCCAAAAAATCAGAATGTTTATTTGTGAAGTTCATTTTAGGACACAATCTTGCTCTATCTGTTGCAGATCATGCAGGATAGCTTTTCAAAAATATGTCTCCAAAATATGAAATTGCAAAAGCATTTTCTTGTGCGATCTATTTTTTATTTTGGTAAGAAAAAGCTTATTATATATGAATATAGAATTAAAAAATATTGCTATGAAATAATATTCCTTTTTTTAAAAATGCATATACATATGTTATGCATTTTTAAGTATGGAAGAATATGTCATAAAAATTGTAAAGTTTTCAAAATTACATGTTGACAGGTATGTGCCAGATAAATGAAAAAAGAAATTATCTACAGATGCTTTGAGTACAAAAATTTTCAAATAGGCTGATTAAATCATATTTGTCTAATTAACTAATACATAACTTAAAACTATAAATGCACTTAAGTTACATTTTGTTAATCATATTTTATTTGCTAAACTTAGTATTTTTGTTATGCAGTTTGTTAAATGCAACAGACTGTAAAAATCTTTTTTAAATATAAACTGATAATTGATGAAATCATCACCATTTTAATCTGTCATATGGGCCAAAATGTTAATTGTAATTTCCACTGTTTACATTCCAAAGTGAATGATACATTTCCAGAGAATAATGGGTTATTACAGTATGATGGATTTCAGACAGTTGACTGTACCAATGAATCAGCATCATTTAGCTCTTGTCAAATAACCAAAATTAGGAAAATTATAATAAATTTATATCATTCATATCTTTTTCACTTTAGATACTTCTTTAGAAAATGTTTTATGCAGTAAATTTTTATTATTTTGTAAATCTTTTTAAAAGATTAATTATGTGAATATTTCCAAGTTCTGTCATTTCTTTATTAATATAAGTATATTTTTCTTCCAGTTCATACCATCAAAAATGGACTACGTCATATACCATATGTTCAAGAAACAGATGCTGGTGTATACACTTGTACTGCTCAGAATGTTGCTGGATTTGATTCAAAATCATTCAATTTGTCTGTTTTTGGTAAATCACTTTACTGTTTGTTAGTTAAAGATAATCTTTTTAGAAACATTATGGACTATTGTCAGTTCTGCAGAATGTTTATAAGGCCATTTTAGCAATATAGAAATGTATGATTTTACATAATGCATGTTAAAATCAGCATTCAGCTGAAAAGAACAAGTTCTACATTAACTGATTGATATTGTCTTCAACACTCATGTAGCAGCATTTATACTGTTTTTCCATTTGAACATCACTATTTCAAAATAGCAATATCTCCTTCATTTAATTAAAGTTTTTCTGTTATTAATTAAGTTGAATATTATTATTCAGAGATAGTGATACTCAAATTTAAGAACTCTATAAACCTTGCATAATTTCAACTATATGAACATTGTGTGGGGATAGAGAAAGTCAAAACAGTATTTTTTTTTTTTTTTTTTAACCTTATTTTATCTTAGGTTTTCATAAAATTGGGAAATTGAAGTTATTATTCATTGTAAAAAACTTTTTCAATTATAATAGATTTTTTTTTATTTAACAATGAGATAGAAAAATTAAATCTGTTTGAAAGATTAAAAAAAATAATAATAATTCTCTTTTATTTCTTAAGGAGTTTTCTGATTTAATAATTCAAATATGCAAAAGTTTTTTCCTTACGTAATTTATACCTTAGAAAGTTTTATTATTTATATTTTTCTTTCTTTCTTATATTATGCTTATTTTAATTGATATGTTTTTATTTTACTTTAAACTCTCATACAAAAGAATGTTTTAACAATTTAAGGATAAAGATTTATGATACCATTTTTAAGTTTTAGAAAATCATTAAAAAAATTTATGAGTATTTTTTTTATAGACTATTTTAAGTAACATTCAGGTCATTTTTTAGACTGTTATCTGTCAACAAGATTCATTCACTGGTTAAATTATTAAAAAGTTTTGAAACACAACCCCCCCCCCCCCCAATCCCTCACAGAAATAATCATTCAACAGGAAATTATGTCTTCTTTTAATTTATGTCAATATATAAGCATAGAGGCTTGTTTCCATACTAAAATTGCACTAGACTCGAATATGAGCACCTAAATTTGACATCATATTAGGATTTTTCGATTATTTTCACCTTAGGATACTAAACACTAAGTTATTCAATTTAAGTAGGCTTATTCTATATAACGTGTGAGATGGCTTTTTTTACATATTTCTGTTTTAACAATGTTATTATACAGTCGTGAATTCTGATACTTTTCTCCAGGAAGATGTCTGTAGCTCATTGGAGGAGAGGGCAGTGTACCCCTGGACCATCTCCTGAATCAGGGGTGAAAGTTTTCAGTCTTTTGACGGAATTCCGTCTTTTTTTTATATTTAAAAGACGGAACGAGATGGAAAGAAAATATTCATTTCTCTAGAATTCTAATTCCAAAATTTGAAAAAAAAAAAAATCTTCTCAGTCATAAATATTTTAATTGAGAAAAGCTAGCCTGAGAAGATGACTGACATTGCAGTTTTTAATTACTTTGTTTTTGACTATGCATTTGCTTTCAACGCTTATTCCTGGGTTCTCTTCTTTGTTCGTGCTTGCTCTACAGGGAGGGAAAGAGCGTTTGAGATAAAACCTGCACCGCGCTGCTGGATGAATTGGTGGAAGCCAGAAGAAGAGAAATTTTCTCCATTATGCATGAAACAGAATGTGCAGTAGTCGAGTCTTGTACATAGAGGATATTGCGGTTCATGGCAATACACGTTGCGATTTTGCTCTTTCGTTGTTTTCATGTGTATGCTTTTGAGGCTTAATATTTTTATACATTAAATTCTTTGCCGTTTAAAGATGCAAGGAATTGAGTTTATTGAAGAATGGGATTTGTTAAAAGTAGACGATACGGGACTGAAAAACAAGTGGAAATTTGAATGGCTAAAAGAGTCTATGAGCAGGAGAAAAACATTAGCACGTGGTGCCGAAAGCTAAAAGATAAAGGCTGTTGTTAATGTATTTTGTGCCATTCAACACTTAAGTATGGAAATAATGGCAAGAAAACGCTACTTAAGCATAGCAGACATTTTGCAGACTTGCTACTTTTCTGTGGAAATCTGCTTTTTCGGCGAATGATTGAATTTTATTATTCCTGAGATTGATGCAAATATGCATTAAAAATTTTTGACATTTTTATCACGGAGAGGGGAGAAGGGGGTATAACGGATTTAAAAAAAAAAAAAAAAAATGCTAGTACAAACCGTGCCAAATTAAGCAAATTTCTTCGAAGGATTGCAGGAAAATGCGCAAATTTCCCCCAGAGGATCTTAAAATAAAAATTAAATTCATCAAATGGTCACGGAAAAAATATTATTTTCTTCAGAGAATCACGGGATATAAAGTAATTTTCGTGAACAGATTGCAGAAAAATACTCGAATTTTATCAACAAATCATGGAAAATACATGAATTTTGTAGAAAAATCATGGGAAAATATGCAAATTTCGTCGAAAGATCAGAGAAAATACGTGTATTTTGTCAAAAAATCACAGAAAATAGGCATAAAAAATACGAGAACTTTAGCGAAAGAGTAAGGAAAAGATGCAGATTTTCACAAAAGATCGCGGAAAATATGCAAATTTTCTCAAAAGATTGGAAAGTTATGCAAATTCTGACGAAAGATCAGGAAAAATATGGGAATTTTGACAGAAGATCGTGGAAAATGCGTAAGTTTTGACAAAAGATTGTGGATAAATAAAAAATTAAAGTTCTTATTGCATAGTAATTTTATTTTAAAGAAATAAGAAAATTTCAAAGTTTAAACATCAATTATTATTATAATTGATCTTTATTATACTTTATGTTATTTTAGCTTTTCATACGTATATATATACATAATATATATACATAATAATATTTTATTTTAAAGAAATAAGAAAATTTCAAAGTTTAAACATCAATTATTATTATAATTGATCTTTATTATACTTTATGTTATTTTAGCTTTTCATACGTATATATATACATAATATATCCAATATTCAAATTTAGTTTTTAAATATTGCATTATGTTGGAGTTTACGTTTTGTTAAAATGTTACGGAAACATGTTAAAATATTTCAGTCCTTTGAAAAATTTTCACCCCTGTCCTGAATTCAACACTGTTATTACATCCTCAAATTAAAATAACTATGCTAATATGAAAATTTAGAGTTTTTTGTTATTTTTAATGCAGAGTTCATGTTTCAACAACTTATAAGTCAATAGAATGTTTTGTCAGTTTTTCTTGGAGCAGCTCTGAAACAAGCAAATTACAAAGGTATAGGATCTGTTATTTTTATTAGTAAAAACGAGCAGCTTACTAAGATCTAGGGTTTAAAAAGTAGAGATTTTTAAACCTATTAAAGGACTATTCCATATCATGTATGGAAGACATTTCTGCATATTATTGCTATTTTAAGAATGCTATTATATCCTGAAACTTAAACAACTATGCTTATGTGAAAATATAAGGTATTTTTTATATTTTTTATGGATAGTTTATATTTAAACAATTTATAAGTTAATAAACATACTTATTTATGTAGCAGCCATAAAATAAAAAATATAAATAGATTGTGAACAGAATACAATTGTCTGTTATCAACTGTTCACGGAGTTTGCATGTGATTGGTTCACATATGACATGTACATGCTATTGAGAGTGTCTTCTGATTTTTATGTTAAATTTTTTTAACCTTTTGGCAATATGTTTCTATGAAATGAAAAACAAAGTGTTTCTCAACTCATCTCTTTCAAAAATTGCACATCTTAAAAGTAGAGAAAATATATTAATATTGAAGAATTTAAATTGAACATTATTTAAAAAGCAGAAGATGTTGAAGATGATTTAAAAACAGCAATTATTATAGACTTTATCCACAAGATCTTCTATAATTTAGATATAAGATTCAATGTAATAAAAGGATTTGTATTTTTTAATTTGCAACTATTTTATAATTATTTACATATATATATATGCATATTTGCAATTATTTTGTTACAACTATCATTTAAATAGAGAAACTAAATAAATAAGAATGTGGTTTATTTGTAGTACATTGGATTGTTGAAAATAATGAGTAATCTGCAAATAATACGCCAGTGTGGATTATCTGCTGAATTCTTTTTAAAAGCTAAAAATTGTAGCTGTAAATTATGATCTGTTATATTAGAACTTTCTCTACACATATTCAAAACACTTCTGTGATTTCAAATTAAAATTTTTCAATTACTATTAAGTCTACATCTTTTAATGAGCATATGAAAGAGTCTTTAAAATTTAGTCATATATGCATTGCTTCCTTTGTAATTTACACTCACCTGTTGAATCTGTCATGACTGATAATTATAAGCAATGAAGTTCATAACAATAAATAAAGAGTGTCTCATTTAAGCCAATACAGCTTAAATCAATGAGTAATGTTAAAATTTCCCATGGAAGAAGATAGAATTTTGGAATACAGATAATTTCAGTTGAGTTTTGATCCAGTCAAATTTCCGTCAAAACACAGATTTTGGACCAAAAATTTGGTTTCATTTTTGGTCCGGAAAAAAAAGTCAAATGTTTTGACTATTTTTTTGGTCTGTTTGATGGAAAAGGTCAAATGTTTTGACCTTTTGAATTTCTATCAAAACACTGATTTCAGACCAAAAATGAAACCAAACTTTTGATTGATCACTAAATTTAATATTAGGAGTCTGTCACAATTCTTAAATATGCTATTTCATAGAATGAACTCCATTTCGGTATCCTGATGTTAAATTTACTCAAAAATCCAAGTACAATGCCAAAATTAGGTGTTTATATTAAAAATTTCAAAATTTACTACAATTCCAGTATGAAGATGGCCTCATAAGCCTTTTTTTTTTTTAACCATAAATCAACAAAGAATATAATTTCTAGGTTTTACCTTTTTTTTCTTTTCTTTTCTTTTCTTCCTTTTTTTTGTTCGGGAGAGTGGGTATTTGTTTTTTAAATGAATAAATTGAGTGCTTTCTTCTTCTGTTTTTGGTTGACTGTACATAATAATAGTTTATATCACCAAGAGTTAATTTTCATTATAATTGGATGCCATTATTTTAGTTTAATGAAAAATTAAGTTAATTTGTGTGGAACTTGTGTAATTCTTCTTATTAATCAATCTCTATATTGAGGAAAATATTAATTTTTATAACATCAGTGCCAGCAGAACAAAATCCAGGGAGAGACAGGAATTTGAAAGGTGCATAACATATTAAGTCCATGCCTTAATAAATGAAACCATTTTTATTCTTAATACATTTTAATGTTTTTCTTAAAATTATCAAAAATAATGAAACTTAAAATTCAGTGAATGGCCATAGCCTCTTCTTGTTATCTATTTTTCTTAGTGATATTTCATTATTATATATTTTTTCTGTTATCTATCCATCAAATGATGATTCAATGTTGATTTACTATTTTATTTTTCAATTTAAATTTAATCGGTTGTTTAATTTTAGCTCCACCTGTTTTAAGTACCAGTCCTCCCCGTAGTATCGATGTAACTTCTGGGAATGACATTCTGTTGGACTGTTCTACTGTTGCTTTCCCTCCTCCAAAGGTCACATGGCTGAAAGATAATAAAGTTTTCTTTCCAAATAACTCCGATATTATCTTTGAACAAAATGACCAGATTCTAAGAATTACTAAAGCTAATATTTCGAACAGAGGTCATTATAAATGCAATGCAAAGAATCCAGCTGGTGAAGTTTCAAATGAGTTTGAAGTTAATATATCAGGTAAATTATTCTTTATATTATTATTTTATCTGTACAGATTATAAAGAAATTGAAATTTTATATGTAAATTTGAATGCAAACAGAATGATATATATGTTCATATATATTTATTTATTAACTTCCTTTAGAAAAATATTAACTACAATATTTTAATGTTCAATTATTGACTTATTGAAAAAAGAAGGGGAAAGTTAGTATAAATAACAAATTATATAACTAGTATAAATAACAAAATGAAATCTACAATTATGAAATGTGATGAATACATCCATAAAAAAAAAGTTAAACAAATAGTAAAAATTTCTTACTTCTTTTTAAGGACACACTCACATATATATTTGTATGTATTTTTGTTTTTTCTTGATGATTAATATACAAATTGCTTACATATATATATGTAAAAGAATGATGTACATAAATTGTATTCCTTATGGACAGAAATTTGATTTTACACTTTGAATATTTGTAGAAACATATTTTGTGAAGTGGTTTTTTTTTTTTTTTTTATTATTATATATTTATTATACAGTATCTAAAATGATTCACAATAAAAAAATTTTATTTATAAATATCAATTTTACATAGTTTTATAGCTCAGTTTTTATCGCTGTATTTTTTTGTTATTTTGAAAAAAAAAAATTTTTTTTCTTTTAGTTCCTCCAAGTTTTTTAACACCCCACATACCCAGCTGGGATGTTATTAAGAATGATTCCATAACTTTAGATTGTTCAGCTTCTGGATTTCCTGCACCTTTAGTAAGTCTGCTTTTTATTCATCAAAAATAGATAACTATAGCAACTTCTTTCATTGATGTATGTTTTTATAATCTACTTGCTGAAACTATTTTTTTTTCTTTTTTCTTTTCTTTTCTTTCTTTTCTTTTCTTTTCTTTCTTTTCTTTTCTTTTTTTTTTTTCTAAATGAAATACCAGTAACCAAATGTGTATTTGCATCTTATAAGATTTTTTTTTTCAGGGGAGGGGCGGGGTCTAACTTTATTCTACATTCAGAAAATATTTACTACACTAAATTTCTGCTAGGTAAAAAATCTTATGTACAAAATGCTTTGTAAGTTAACTGAAAATTACATTTTGTAAATTTTATAATTTTGATGCAATTACATTACCGTTCATTTATAGGAATGTGAAAATCATTGCATTAAATTAATGTTTTTCCTTTTTAATTTTAATGAAAATAAATGGCATAAAAAAGATTATAATAATCCCACTTTGTACCCTTTACTTTTCTTTTCACAACAGTAGAATATTTTAATTACCAGTCTTACAAAAATTTAATATATCAGAATCTAATTCAAATTTCAAAATTTTGAGAGTTAGAAAAAAATAAAATTACAAGTTAACAGAAAAATAGTATGTTTTTCAAAGTGGATTTTAAAATTTTAACTAAAAGACATGCTTATTGATTTAGGAAACAGCTTTGCAGGAGCAATGTTTTTGATACTGAATAATTTAAATTCCTATTGGCATTGATAAGAGATAAACATTCGTTCAAAGTTATTTATTAATAGTAGCTTTGCAGTAGAACTCTTTTAATATGTGCATGCTTAAAACAAGGACATAGTTGAAATGAGTAATTCACATGTTAAGACTAATTGATCATGTTAGTTTAAGGCTTTCAGTTTGGTAACCCCTTTCAAGTTCGGTGGTCTCAAATTTGACCAATTAATTTTAATTCAAAACTGTTAAAGGGCACTCAGAATATTTCAATGAAATTTTGTTTTTATAATGAATATTACAAAAAAAAAAAAAAATAATAATTATATTCTAAGAAATTATTTTGTAAATTCTTATGTGAATAAATCATTTCCCTATTTCATGAACAGAATTACTCAGTGCATGAAAATCTTAAACTGTACTAAGGTTTTCACCTTTTTATGTGCTGCAAAAACAGGATTATAGCTATTATGAGCAAAACATCTGTTCATTTCAACATGATTTTTTCTAAAATGTAGCATAAAATCTGCAGATATTTATTTTTTAAATAGAACATTGTTCTTGCTCATCTACAATGTATCTACATTACAACTATCTGTCAAATTATTATAATTTATCATTATGTAATTCATTATAATTTACTAGAAAGAATTTCAACCTTCAAGGTGACTCTCTCCCCATCCAAGAAAATACAAAGAAATGTCTTGGGGTTTTGAAAGAATGAAAAAAAGAAGGGATTGATAAGGATATCTACATTACAACTATCTGTCAAATTATTATAATTTATCAGTTTTACTAGAAAGAATTTCAGCCTTCAAGGTGACTCTCTCCCCATCCAAGAAAATGCAAGAAATGTCTTGGAGTTTTGAAAGAATGAAAAAAAAGAAGGGAGCAATAAGGATGTTTCAGCTATTAATCTTTGCAAACTTTATAATAGAAACACAGAAAGGAAGGAGCATAAAAGAAAATCTTTATTTGTTTCTGTCTTTAATAAATGTGGGCTTTGGCTATATTAACTACCCTTTTCACTTCTGCTATGACACTGTGAAAGTTGAAAGGATTTGCAAAAATATTATCTCAAAAATTACAAGGAATATTTGAATGATAATAATTGTGATATTATGTTAGTTACAGCATTTAATAGTTCTAATTAGCCAATTTATGTGTGTGTGTTTTAAGAATTGTATTATCTTCATAGGTATTATGAGTAACAATTAATACAAAAACATTTATAATGCACTATTTTCTCGTAATAACTAATTTTAAATGTATATTCATTTTGAACTTTTGACTATCGACCAAGATTTAAAAACAAAATTCTTTTCAAACTTTGAAAATAAAACAAAAGTTTGTTATTCCTTCATTATTTAATTGCTAAGAAAAGCATAGTTCAAATATTCAATTGTACTTTAATCCTTTAACTTGCTTGTTCGGATTTTTCCGTTTCTAGAAATTGTATTAAAATGATTGTAGACAAAAATATTTTAACCATATATAGAAAGAAGTGATGTTAGCTATATTAAAGCATCAAACTGTGATTAAAATATGCATCCTTGTATTTACAAACATTTTTTATAAAAATGTGTGAGAACAACCCTCCGACAATGAAAGAGTTAAAGAGATAAGAAGTGAGGGGGGAGAATCTTGTGTTCAGAAAAATATCTAACTAAATCTTAATTTCATTGAGATTTAGTCTTTATTAAATATTTTATTGTTCTTATTAGCTTTTATATTTTATTGAAAAATTAGTATTTTGTTATACTGTTTAATTAAGTATGGTGTATAACTTATTTATTTATTTATTTATTTTTTGTGGTAAACTTGCTTTAAGATTTTTATTTCTTTCATGTTGTCTCATTAATGGACAATCTAGAACAATTCTATGAAAATTCGAAGAAAAATATTGATCAGAGCTATATTTAGTCAGTTCCTATGTTTTATTTGTTCCTCCTTGTAATCAAAAACATTTTACAGATTTTCTTATATAAATACCTCCAAATAATGACAGTATATATTCTCTATTCAATGAATTTTTCTTCTGGTTTAATTCCCCCCCCCCCCCCCCATATTTCTTAAATTATTTCTGGCCATTTCAAACTGCATTCTCTTATACACATTTGATGATTCTGAATGAAATTGAATCAGTTTTACCAGATGCCTACTTCTATGGAAATTTTTAAATCACTGTGTCATTTTCTATATTTTATCCATGCAGTATAATCTTTACCTACCCAATTTAACTGCATAAATTTTCAATACTCTCCCCACATACCTACACACACATACACACTTTCACACATCAGAAAGAAATAAAACCATTTAAAAACAATCCACCTTACATTTCAGCTTTAAGAAAATATGCTTGAACACATTTTTTAAGCATTTCAAAGATTCAAAATGTATTATGAAAGAAAAAGCTTTTCTAAATAAGACTTGAACAAAACTAACAGATTTTTGCAGTAGCTAAGTTGAAGGATGCATGTACTAATTCTGCTTGAAATTTCTTTTTATAATAAATGCAGTAGTATCATTAAAAAAAATTAATTTTAAATTTAAAAGTATTTACAAAGTATTCTTGGACAGTATTTAGTGATCAACATTTGTCTTTATGTAGTTTAAAGTATTTTAAAAGTTTAATATTTAATGACTTTTTCATATAACATTTTTTTGGGGGGGAGGGGAGCTGGAATTATTGACTTCCTTCAATAAAGGCCTAATTGTACATGTATGTAAATATATATATATATATATATATATATTAGCTTTAAAATTTCCTTTTTTTTTTTCCATTTACCCATTATTTTACTTAGAAATTAAAATATGACTTTAAATATGGTTAGATAAAATACTTTTCTTTAGTATAATGTTTATATGAAATACTATGTGGCATATTTATATTATACATAACATTAATAAACTTCGTACTAAAGCCAATATCATAAAATAAATACTGTATTTACTCGTGTATAAGGTGCACTTTTTTACCAAAAAATCAGGACAAAACTCCTAGGTGCGCCTTATACACGGAATATTTTTTTATTGATGGATGCAGTCGAACGATATACATATTGTGAGGAATCCAATTCCCACGCTTCTAAAATTACCCCCCACGTCGGCTAAGCCCGCGGAATCCTCAGACGGAGAAATACACCTCTCTCCATCATCAAAATGGACGTTAGAAAGTCAGCCGAATTCTATAGACCACTTAAAGGAAGCTTTCCGGCTAATTCATATGGTCGTTACACTGATTTAAGACCCCACAAGTGATGAGCCTTTGAAGTAGTGCGAGAGACCGCTATGACCATGATTTCAACAGGTAGGAGAAAGATATTTCCCCAGTAAACTCGACTGCCGTTGCAAGCAGCGACGAAGGCGTGTCATCGCGAGGAATGATGGATGAGGGAAGACGGGATAAATAGAGCAAGCAGATGCTCTGAGAGAGGACTTGTTTTTCGGATGCCAGGAAGTTGAGATGGGGAGTCTTACTCTCAGGACTTGCCTTTTGGATGCAGAGAGAGTAGAGACTGGTGTCTTACTCTTGGAAACGGATCAGTAGACCGCTAGTGCCTATGGTAAAGGAACTTATGGAGAACAACTCCGGATAAGGATTTATTATATTGATGAGTGGCGGTAAAGCCATTTCAAAAGGAACTCAGACTAACTTTTCCAATCTTTGTAACGTACCCACAATTTATATTTGTTATAACAGGATATAGATTTCCTTGTATGAACTTAATAAATACTAGTGAAATCAGATCCAGCCTCTTGCCGCTATTATTCGACCTGCTACCACACAACGCCGACTGGAGGTGTTATAATATGAAACAAGAAATTATTCAAAGAAGATATTAAAATCCAGAAAATGTTGCTTAATTGAAGTATTACTGCATATTTATATCATTCCTTGCAGTTTTTTATACCACAGAGCTAATGACATTATCTAATCGCTAATTAGCAATTCTCTTTACCCTTCACTCATTCCAATTTCCCGTCATTCTCTTACAACCGAAATCTAAAAATGCATTTTCATCTTGTTTTCTGGTCTGGTGTAATGTTTGTTTCGACTTTTTTTTACTTAAATTCATTTGGTTAATCTTCATTAGTGTATCAAATTCATGGTGCGCCTTATATACGAGATTTTAAGAAATCGCCTATTTTACTTGTAAAGTAGTGGTGCGCCTTATACACGCGTGTGTCCTATACACGAGTAAATACGGTATACTGAAAATACAAAACAGTTTTTTGGAAGATTTATTTTATTGCAGTGTAACAAACAGATAACAAAATTTCATTATATTTTAATTAATACACTTCTGTCCCCATCCTAACCTTTTATTTTGTTTGTAATTATGCATAGCTACCTGATCAAAATCTTTTTTTTTTTTTTTTTTTTTTACTTTCAAAATGTTTTGAAGGTTTTCTTTGTTAATGTTAACCAATTATTTTAAAATTAATCAGCATAGGATTAATGTATTATTGGTAAAATAATAATAATAATGAAATAATTTACATTTCCTCATTTTTCTTTATTAGTTTGTTTGGAGAAAGAATGGCCAGTTGATTACATCTGTTCTGAATCCCACATCTGAACTGGTTAACTCCAGAAGTGTATTATATATAAATAATATACAAGAATCCGATTCTGGCACTTATTCTTGTGTAGCTATGAATAAAGTTGGATCTACTGATCGTCATTTCGAAGTGAGTGTTTTAGGTCAGTGTATTTTATTTTATTTTTCTTGTGAAACCCTCCCATGTTTGTATTCTCTGTATCAGAGTTGGGAAATGTATATATAAACAGTAGGAAATAATGTAAGATAATCATAAATAATTAGAGATATGAATTTCTTTAAAATATAAAATAATTTTTAATCTGAATATTGTGATCTTTTTTGATAAAAATAGATATTCTACATATTTATAACCACAAATTGCTATTGATGACTTTCTTTCTTTCTTTTTTAATCTTTATAGTGCAGGTATAAAATGAAATGAACACTTTGATTTCATCATTCTTGTCAATGCATTGTAGTAACTTATACACAGAAAAAGAGTTTTTTTTGTCAAAACAAAATTGTTTCTATGAATACATATTTTTTTTATTGTTATTTTTACTTTTACCTGTTGCAAATGAAGAAGTTAATTTAACTGTTTAACATTAATTACTTTTAAATACTTGTAATTGCTTTAGATTGTTATTAAAGATCATAACTTTGATTTCTAAAAGGAATTTGTAGCACTGAAAAAGATATTAAAACCTTTAAAACTGAAGAATTATCTTAATTGGAAGCTATAATTCAATAATTATGTGCTGTATTTGCAATCATTTAATTTTTTCTTAGAAATTTTAGTTTGTTTGATTTTATCTTCATATACAGTCTAACATATTTTGATATTTTTATTTATTTATTTATTTGTAAAATCAAAACATATATTTGTTTTATCATAAAAATGTATGTTATATATATATATATATATATATATATATATATATATATATATATATATATATTATATTATAATTTTCTTTTTATCTCAATATATTTTAATATGCTTTCAATTTTATGTATTTAAAAATGGGAATCCTTAATTATTCTCATCAATAAAATTTTACCATAAATTTTGTCCTTTTTAAAAAAAATATTTTTATGATTTAACTAAGTAAAAATTTCTGCTTAAAAAACCCGATGATAAAACATTAAAAAATCTGTAAAAAACGTTCCCGAACAGATTAAGGGATTTAAAATGATAATCACAAACCGCCTTCTACTTCAAAAGTGTATGCGCATTTTGTTCTACCTGATAGAAAAAGAGCTATAAGTTATATATTTTTCAAATTCTAATATTGTTTTCAAACTTTTTTCTGAAGTATCATTAATCTTTTTATTAAGTAATGTATACTCTTTATTCACATTTTTGGATGTTGCACAAATGTCCAATAAATAAATTTTTTTACTACTTTTTAAAGGTTTCATTAGAAGTTACTTAATAAAAGATTTTAAAATTGGTTACTAAACTGTAAGATTGAAATTCTGTGGATGTTACAAAATTGGTCACAATTAATTCCTCAAAGTTTTACGTTTATAACTCTTGAATAGGTGGCCCCATATTTATGAAATTTGTGTAAGAATAAAATAGTTAATAAGTGTAAATTATTTAAAGCTATAAAAACAAAAAATTAATAAGTTTTTTCTTGTATGTGTGGGTGGAGAAGAGAAGGGGCTGTTTAAAAAAAGAAAAAGATAGTGGTAATAGCTTTATTACAATCAACTATCAAACAACAATATAAGATTTTATTATTCTAACTTTCACAGAATTAACTGAATCAATTGTAATCATGTTGTCAGTCAATATCCAAATTGTATGACATTTATGACAAATCATTTAGAAAGTGTTACACAGGAATACATTAAATGTCCACATATTCACCTTCATGCCATTGGGAAAGTAAGATTGAAATGATTTGAAAATGCAAGGCAATCAACAGGTATTTGTTTGAAAAATATTTTTTTTTTTAAATGTAGAATTAGAATTAATAATACTGTAGTTAGGCCTGTCATAGGAATTTTAATTTAGCAAAGCAAATGTACAAGGAAACAATCAATGTAATTTGTTCATTTTAGTCATTAAATGATCCTACTTATGAATGATAATTATATTGTCATACATTTCTAACAATTCATATACTTTAGATTTTATTTTATTTTATTTTATTTTTTTAAGATAAAAGCTTAAATGTTATTAAGAAAAAAGTGTTTTTGAACTAATTATATTCACCCTGTAAATATCTAGATATAAGCATGTAATATAGGGGGCCTTCTATTTGCATTGTCTTTCTATGTTAATGAGTGCAGTAGTCATGATTCAAGGAAAAGTTAAAAAGTTCCATTTTGAACCTGATTTTTATTAGTCTTTCATTAAAAAGAACTTATTTTCAGCTAGGACCATTGACTAAAGAGTTGTTGCCAATTTAGCATAAAATTTTACTGGCCATTTTCACCAATGCAGTCCGTTTTATTAAAGTACTCATATTCTTTCATGCTAGGGGACTAGGATAAAGACAGCACCTAATACTATTAATGATTGGATTAGGATTTTTTTAAATTTATATCTAGGCTAATCCATGCAGAACTTCATGGGAATCGCTTGTAGATGTAACCACAGAAAATAGTGTTGCACTTACTTCATCAATTTTCATCTTCAAATAAGTTAGAATTTGATGTTTGGAAATAATAAATGCTGGGCTTAAAAAAAAAAAAAAAAAAAAAAAAATCAGAGACAAATTTAATTTTAGGCATTAAATTTTAAAGTTAGCAAAAGAACTAGAGAATAAAATTAAAATTTTTATTTTTAAAAAGGTTTTATTTTATTATCTTTTCAAGCATGTATGCAAGAATTTTTATCAATTATTTGATTTCATTTTGATTTTTTTTTTTTAATTTTTGTAGCATTTTTATTTTAGTAACTTTTAAGTCATTTTTCATTATTATTATTAGTAGTACTATTATTATTTTGCTTTTAAATGTGTTATTTATATGTAACTGTAATAGTTGAATTTTATATTTATAGTACAACCTGCTATTCAGGGTGATAGTATTGAAGATAAAGAAGTTATTCTTCATCAAATGACTGATATTAGTTGCTCTGTGTCTGGCAATCCACTACCCACTGTGGTTTGGTATAAAGATGGAAAAGAGTTATTTATTGACAATTTTAATGTATTCACTGAAAATGACAATCAAAAGTTGATTATTTTGAAACCAGATGAGACCGACTCTGGGATTTATAGCTGTATTGCTACCAGTACAATAGGACATGCACGAAAAGATACCAATTTAACAGTTTTAAGTAAGACTTTAATGCTTTTATGATATTTAAATTACTGTTATTACAGCATATAGTTTAAAAATATGTATCAGAGTTTGTATTTAAGCTCCATTTTATCCATATAGAGTTTTTGGAATAATATATTCAGTTTTTGTGATAGCACATTAGATTTGACTCTTAAAAACAAGCTGTATGCAATTTAATTTGTTATTTGAAGCATTCAATTTTAAAAAAACATAGTTTACAAGTGTCCTTTTTCTTATGAATTTTCTTTTACTGGTTTCTATTAAAAGTACAGTAGAACCCCGATAATCTGGTTCGGGTTTTTCGCTTTTTTTTCAAGTTTGAGAAGCGATTGGCTAATTTCTTTAACATTAACTTGTTGCATCGTCGTATTCTGAATAATAAAACAAAAACTTTTTTGCCAATCGCTTCTCAAAGTTGAAAAAAAAATGAAAAAACCTATCCGGATTATCGGGGTTCTACTGTAATAGTTTAACTAAAAATTAAAGTAAAAATATAATTTACTAATTTCAAAATATTATAATTTGTATTATTATTCCTGCATTTTAAACCGGTGCATTTTTTTGAATAATTTTCATTTTAATTTCTTTTCATATTGTTTTGTAAACATTAAAATATAACTATACATACATGATATTGATATTTGCATAATTTTTGAATTTAAGTGATAATTATTTCTTTGTAGGAGAGGAGGTATGTAAAATTAAGTGGAACAGACAACTGAATAAATATTTAAACATTGATTTGCATATTTTCTAAATTTAATCTAAATGTATTTATCTTTGACTCTCAGAATTGATGCATATATTCTTGTAATTTTTTTTTTTTTTTTTTTTTTCAGTTTTGCTAATGATAAATCATTTTGAATAATGGATTCAAGCTCTGCTATGTCTGTTTAAATGAAAACATTGACTTTTTCTCTGAGCTTTAAAGCAAGAAATAAAGTTTTTCTTTAAATATGAATAACATTCTCATTTTTCACTTTTTTCTTGTTTAAATCATTAATTCTATCAAAAAGCTCAATTGTAAATCTTAAACAATGAAGAAGTTTTACCTGTTTGAATTATCAGTTTGTAAATGTTTCCAAGTTTTATCTTTCCATAAAATAACGTAGTATATAAAAGCTATGAATTTTCACAAAATTAGGCAATTTTATTTAAAAAGATTTTTTTCACAATCAAGGTTATAGAGTAAATTAATGACTTATACATGGTAGTATTTCAGCATTTTAAATATTATCTTTATGTCTAATTAGTTTATTAATATTAAGAAATTGTGGTTGAACTTTTTCTATTCTAGAATTAAATAATTTCTTAAAAATGATAATTATTAAAACTATAAAAAATTATGATTATCTGATTGCAGTGCCTCCATTTGTTGAAAATCAAACCATTACTGAATCCTATAGAATCAAAGAAGGAGAAAAATTAGCTTTAAAGTGTGAAGCTTCTGGGTACCCAGTCCCAAAAGTATTTTGGATGAGAAATAATCAGCAGTTGTTGCTTTCAGAATCTGATGTGAGCAGTTTAATTATTGAAAATGCTAGTAAGAAAGATGCTGGTCGATATATATGTATTGCTACAAACAAAGCTGGATCAACAGAAAAGGACTATAATGTTGTGGTAATGTGTAAGTGTGAATAATGTTTTTTGTGTTTCTATAAGGTGTTGTTTATTGAAATTTTTCTTTAAAAAAGTTATTAACTGTTTCACTATTGTAACTTTTTTAATAGATTTTTAACTATTATAGCTATTTTATAACTATTATTTTCATATAAGTGTAAAATAAGATTTCTAATACAGTTTGGCAATAATGATTATAATGGTAGTAAAATTATTCATTTGTTTATTATGTGATTACAATAATAACACATATGTGGGTTTCTGTTAGTATTTATGGCTGAATATTAGTACATTTTTACTGTCTGATTTATTTATTTATTTTTTTTTTTCATTCCTAATAATTATTTTGGATAGTGTAACAATATCTATCAAATGTTTGTTTTTTGGATAGCAGTAACTTACTGCTGAATGTTTACATATATTTAAAATCTCTCCCTTTTTTAGCTCCTCCGAAAATGGAAAATACTTTAAGAAGCAGGTACCAACCAAAGAAAGAAAAAAGGGATGTTTTTGAAAATTCACCAATAATCTTATCTTGTCCATTTTCTGGTTATCCATTGCCTCAGTTTACATGGACAAAAGAGGGTCATTTTTTGAATCCAAAAACAGATCCATTTATATCAGTGTCTGAAAATGGGAAGATTTTGCATATCAAGTATGCTAAAGCACACCATTCTGGAAAATATGAGTGTATCGCAAGAAATGAAGCTGGAGAATCTAAAGAAAAATTCATTGTTGATGTCATAGGTACAGTACTTATATATATTATATTAATGTGAAAAATTAGTTGATTTCGATTTCATATGAAAGAATAAGGGTGCACATTAGGGCTATTATCCTATGATGCATTTATTTTTTTTCTACATTCAAAAGTACTGCTTTAAAATTTTCTTGTAAGAGAGGTCAAAAATTTCTTTTGATCTTGTTGTGCACAGTTGAGAAGTAAATTAAACAGTTTTGTTTTCTTATATTTTTTTAACTGAGCCAAAGTATTGATTAATGACAAATATGTCTCACTCTGAGAATGTTATCAAAGCATTAGTAAAAATTATTATTAATAAATACTAATTTATTTTATATGTTTAAAGTGTTTATTGAATGCTAATGTTTCTGTTTTAATCAAATCTCATAAGTTACTTAAAATTTATGTGATTTCTGGTTTTTTGTTTTATTTATTTTTTAGTCCAGCTTATAATGACTTTTATTCATTTGTTTATTATGTGATTACAATAATAACACATATGTGGGTTTTAGTTAGTATTTATGGCTGAATATTAGTACATTTTTACTGTCTGATTTTTTTTCATTCCTAATAATTATTTTGGATAGTGTAACAATCAATACCTATCAAATGTTACTTTGAAATATTTACTTATTATATTATATATTCAATATTTTATATTTGCAATATTATTCATGCAATATTATTTTCAATATTATTCAACATTTCAATACTTATTATATTAAAATACTTTGAAATATTAAATTCTTTAAATTGGTTTAATGGTGCCTTCTAGCCCAGATTTTTATTTTATGGTTGCATAGTCAGAAATTTTTTCTTGATTCTCTCTCTCTTGTATACTATACCCATTCTCATACATTTTTTTTTTTTTTCTTTTTTCATTGCGAGAGTTCTTTAATACTCATAACAAGAATATAAAAAAAAAGTTTGGGTTCCTTGGAATATAAAGTTTTAATGATGAATTATATATATTATTAAGAAGTATGTCTTTGTTCAGACCACATTTTTCGTTTGATTCTGGGTTGTATTTGTAAGAGGTAACAATTTTTATTAAATATATTAGTGTACTCAAAAATTTTTTGTATGATTTCATATGTTTAATATATAAAGAATATATAAAAGTAAAATAAAGTTAAATTAAATATTAAAAGGAATATTGAATAAATTAAAGTGAATAAAAAATAATTCAATAAATAAGATATAGTAAAAAAATGTTATATATAAACTCAAAAGCCAAAACATTATGAGCACCTATCTAATAACATGTTGGTTCACCTGTGACGCACAAAACAACTGCAAGCTACCTTGACATGGATGCCACAAGTTCTTGGTAGATGATTGGAGATAAATGTATTAATTGTATTAATTGTTCAAGCAGCGGTCATGCATATCCGTGATATTCCAAAATGGCTGTTTTTGAACCCTGGACTGCCATTGAATGGCTCCAGAAATGTGCTATATCTGATTAAGATCCATCAAATCAGGTGACCAGGATGTTAACTGGAATTCAATATTATGTCCCTGGAAACACCATGTAGGTCATCCATGTAGAGCACAATTTAAATCATGTGACAAATATTGTCATGCACGAAGTCTCCATTTCCATTTTGGAAGATAGGTACCATATAATGGTGCAAATGATTAACAAAGATGTTTAGGTAGTCCGTGGCATTTATTGTCTGTTTTACAACAACCACAGGTCCTATGAATGCCCATGAGAACATACCTCAAAACTTAATATCGCCACAACTGGCCTGTGTATGACCTGTTGTATAAGGGGTAGTAACAGTTCTTATAGAAGATGGCGTACCCAAATACATCCATCAACGAGTTGAAGAATAACTCATGTTTCATTCGTTGAGGCAACTCTCTCCCTATGTTCCATAGTCAAGTCATGATGTTCTCGGGCCAAGTATAGGATTAATTAGTGATGATGCTTGGTCAACTGGGGCACATGAGAAGGATGCTAGCCTGATAGTTTCACATTCAACAGAGTCAGCTGAATTGTATGCTCCAAAAAAATTCCACATGGACCTGTATTGTCTTGATATGTGAATTGAGCCAATATCTGGTGCTGATTTTGCTGAGGAGTCTCCAACATCCATTTTATTTTATAATGCCTGGGCATCCAATGTCATGATTTCTACTGATGGTTTCACCATCATTCATCTACTTTGTACAAGTACTAACAATGATATGTCTCAAATAAACTATGAGAAGTGCAATTTTGAAGTTATTCTTTCTGAGTCGTCAGGCCTAGTGATAGCCTAATGGTCATAGCTCCGAACTCCAGACTGAAAGGCTCGGGTTCAATTCTCAGCATCATCAAAGACCCACTGAGTGAATGCAGTGTACATGCTCATTAAATAAAGGGGTTCTGAAAGTCCTGTGGTCGGTTGTAGCAGTATCATGGGTATTGATCTCTGGAGAAACCTTGCCTCTCCTTCAGAGACATATCGAAATTGAGGAGATGGTGATGTTTGGTGCTGTCACCTATTGGAACATTGCTGAACATCCTCTGTTGCAGAAGTCTGACTTCCAACCCCCTGGATGCAGTCCAGTGTCAGCTCCAGCACTCCTCTTACCCTTCAAGCACACACCAACAACAACAACAAAAAGTATTTTTATCAGAAATAGTTTCAATTAAATATCCATAATTTTCAGGCAATTGGCATTCAGTATTCAGAAAAAGCTGAATATTTGTTGCATTCTTATTTATAAACACTGTCTTTAACTAAAATAAATAAAATATGCTAAAGGGCACTTATTTACTTTTTGAACATTTTTAGTTAAATCTATTCAACTTATATAACAATATACAAAATACATTGATTTTTCAAATATGTTCACTTTTTGTATATGAATGTGTTATAATTTAAATAATTATTTGTATATCTATAATAATAAAGAGACAAGTTTGTGAGTGTGTCAGTGTTGTTCTGAAGAGACCGCTGCACGTAGAGTTACAGAATTTAGGGGGAGGGCATCTCAATGCATGAAGTTTTGCACCTCGAAGCTTGATTTTCGATTTTTTTTATTTAATTTTTTTAAGTGATTTTAGCATTCTTTTTAGGTTTTGGGGTGGTTTTTCCCACATTACTGAAAGGAATATGGTTTCATTCTGTTAACTCAATATATTAAATTTTGTTCTCTTTTCAATAAAGTTTATTTGGAATTGGTACAGTGATTTTTGAATTTTTAACAAATTTTTAAAATGTGAATTTTAGTGTTTTTTTGCCATTTGCGACTGTTTTTTCACATTGATAAAAAGAAACTTTTTTCAAACTTTTTAAGCCAAATGCCCGAAATTTTCTTTCCTACAAGTTTTTAATTTCAGTGATTTTTTTTTTTTTTTTATGCAATTTATGAGATTTTTAGAGATTTTCAGCGTTTAGCATCTATTTTTTTTTCTCATTCTTGAAAATTTTCCAATTATAATGTTTTATCTTATTAGAGTAAATTTTGACCCCTGCGATTTTTTAATATTTACTAAATTTTAAAGCATTTTTCAATGCGATTTTTAGCGTTTTTTTTTTTTGTTGTTCTACGGCAATTTTGTTGGCATGGGGAAATGAAATTTTGTTTCAAATTTTTGGCCTAATCCTTCTCTATATAAAAAAGTAACCATTTGGAAGTAGGCTGGTGATTTAGAAATGGACCAATGAAAATCTGCATAGATACCGACAGACCAATGAAAATTTGTGCACATATTTAAACTGCAGGTGAATCTGCAGGGAAGGGATTACCGTTGGAGGGAACCAGGTTCTGTTGCTAAATGTCACCAAATTTGTCAACAATTTAGCAATACATCGCAAAACTTGTGACAAAAAGTATCCACCAAAGGTGACGACAACTTGGCACTACTTCTGATATTTTGCTAAATTCCCATAGACTCCCATTGTAATCAAATAAAGTCACTTTTTTTTTTTTTTTTTTTTTTTTTTTCCCAGTAAGAATTGTTGTATTAAAAACTTGAACTGGTGAGAATGTAATAGATGGTATTTTTTACGAAATCTACCTAAAATGTCAAAAGTTAAAGTACTGCTATTTTTGAATAGCAATTTCATCAACTATCTTAAATTCTTGCTTAAGACTGTCACCCTCTCGAGTAATATATCTCCTGATAGGTTGTTTAATGAAGTTTCATTTGGATATAGTTTCCTTTAGAATAGAATAGTGGAATGTGGAACTAACAGAACGCGATTTTGTTAAAATTTGGAAATCTAACAATGTAATTTGTTTTAAACTTTAAGATAGTTTATAATACATGGTAAAAATTCTAAAAAAGAATGTCATGACATATTTCATGGTGTGAAAAGGGGAGTGCGAACAAAATTAAGAAATATAACAAGAGGGTCTGGTTGAAACTTTAGGATAATTTGTTATACACAATAAAAATTTTAAAATGTCGACAATGTTCTGAAGAAACCACTGCACGTAGAGTTACAAAATTTGGGGATAAGGTACCTTTATATATGAAGTTTTGCTCCTTGAAGGCTGATTTTTTATTTTTTAAATTCAATTTTTATGCAATTTTTAGCAGGTTTTTTTTTTTTATAGTTTTTCAAGGCAATTTTTCAACATGAGCGAAATGAATGCCATTTCATTCTTTTAACGCAATATAGTGAATATTGTTAAATCAATATAATTATAATACATATAATATAGATTAGTTCTATCAATATCAGTATAATTTATTTGGATTTCGCACAACGATTTTTGGATATTTAATGAATTTTTTAATGCGATTGTAAGGTTTTTTCTCATTTTGCCTTTATTTTTTAATATTAGTAAAAGGAATTTTACTCAAACTTTTAGTCTAATGTATTGAATTTTGTCTGCTAAGATTTATGACTTTCAGCTATTTTTAATGAGATTTTTTGAAATTTTTTGCATTTGATGTTTTTTTTTTTGTCTTTCATAAAATATTTCCAATTACAATGTTTTACCCTATTAGAGTAAATTTTGATCTCTGTGATTTTTTTTGTATTAGTGATTTTTAATGCATTTTTCAATGCAATTTTAAAGAGTTTTTTCGAACTCTACGGTGAATTTTTTGATATTCGGAAGCAAAACCTGATTTCAAACTTTCAATCTAATATAATTTTAGCAAATTTTAATGCGATTTTTAAAGATTTTTCGCCTGCCGTGTCGATTTTTTAACATCCATAAAAGATTTCCGTGTACTACTTGATTATCATATTGACCAATTTTGACAAATTATATAAATAGTCAGACTACTCGCTAAATTATGCAAATTCATGTAATTTTTATGTTAAATAATGAAACGACAAATAAATTAGGGAAACACGAATAAAAATGCTAACAAAACAACAAAGTAAAAATCACTTGACGTAACAAATATGTGCTATTTTAATGTCATTCTCTATGCAACGAATTTGTCTATATAACAAACTTTTTTACTTGAACAATGGATTTTGCTGTTGAGAGATTTGACTGTATTAATTTAAAACATTTCTTAGTTTATTATTATTATTATTTTATTATTATGATTAATTAAACATGAATTTTATTAATAAGAAAAAAAAATCCTTGTCTTATTTCAGTTCCTCCAGCTATTCAGTCGGAACCTGTAAATAGTATTGAAGTGAAAGAGAATGAAATATTAGTATTAGAATGTGATGCCACTGGAAATCCTAGACCATCAATATTATGGCTTAAAGATGGAAATGAAATTGAATCAGATTCTGCATTCCAATTTTCACTTGACAACAGTTTTCTTGAAGTTATAAATGCAACTGTAAGTTTTCAAATTTTTACTGTAATTTTTCACATTTATGTAATACAGCATGTTTCTTTTATTTATTAATTTATGCTGTATGTATTATAATTTTTTAAAAACCATATTTATGAAGTTCATATCATTTTATGAGTGCTATTCTGTTAATATTTTAAATCTATAAATATTAAATTTGATTAATGCAGTATAATAAGCAATTTTTAAAGTCGAATTGCAAAAAATGAGTAAGTTTTTAAATACAGCAAAGCAGCACCATAAAACTGGCGATATCATATATATTAAAACGATAAGCTTTTTTATTTAAGTATAACCAAAAACAGTCTCTATGCATGCACGAGCAAGCTTTCCAGTTGTACTCATCATTTTCCGGCATTCAGCTGTCACTTAATTCGCAAAACGCAATCCGACCAGATCACGGCAAACGTGCTTGCACAGAAATTTGAGAACCAATGGGAAAAGACTGTACTTACTGTCTGTATATGTATATGAAATAAATAATGCCATGCCATGCTCGCATTTGTTATTTGTATGTAGTGTAGTTTAGAAAAAGTAAGTTATTTTATTCATTAAGTACAGCCATTGATACATTATTTTACTTATTTTAATTTCTAAGGATGACCATAGGTTTATTTAGTCAGGTAATCTTACGATGTTCGCAAAATCATAGTTTATAGAACCCATGAAAAAATCGACTGGTATTCTGTTTTGCTTAACTTACTTTTCTCGGATATTTTTTTCGATCGATGCTTAATTTTATATTTCATAACATTATTTATTTTGGTTTTGCTCGTTTTTATTAAAGGACATAATTTAACCGTTTTTTCTGTTGCATAACACTTTTTATTTTATTTATTTATTTATTTATTTTTTTTTTTAAAGTAATTCCTTATTGTGGTCTTCATTTCTGTCATACAAAAAATTTATTTCTTTTTTGGCTGCAGCACTTACAGAAACATTTGTAGCATTATCATTTTGAAAATTGATAAAAAAGACAAAAAATAACAAAATGCAAAACATTACAAATTCTAAATTCGTATTACTTAACTAAATAAATGTAGGTCTTGCAAAAAAGAAATAAAATAATAAGTGATCAAAATTGATGCCGTATAAATAACTTACATTTTTTAATCTGCTGCTACAAAATATTACATTTTTTTTTTTTTAAATTTGGACATGGAAAAATCATTCTGAAGTCTCTCAATCAATCACAAGATTTTTGTGGGGACTTCTACTGATTGGTAATTTTTGTAGGCTTTTTTGCATAACTGAATGATTTTTTTTCCATGATCGATTAAAGAATTTTATAATTTTTCCCCCACACGACCAACTGTCGATTTTTGTATTTTTACTTCAACTGATCGACAAATTTTCTATTTTTCATGTGATGGATCGAGAAACTTAGTGATTTTTTTTTTTCTGATGAACAAAGAAAT
Source organism: Maratus speculifer (assembly GCA_964019185.1). Classification (NCBI taxonomy): domain Eukaryota; kingdom Metazoa; phylum Arthropoda; class Arachnida; order Araneae; family Salticidae; genus Maratus; species Maratus speculifer. The sequence continues at coordinate 328,498,860 of OZ025297.1, forward strand.
GTTGCATCTTTTCCCCCTGCAATTAATGAATGTCGTTTTTTGAAAATTGTCATTTTTTTCTTGCGATCTTTCAATGTAATTTGCCATTTTATCGAATTTATCCTTTTTTCGTGATTATTTTTGCAAATTTTTTTGTTTTTTCGTTATTATTTTCAGAAATTTGTCGTTTTTTCGCTATTCTTTTCGCAAAATGTAGCTTTTTTTTGCGATCTTTTGACGAAATGTTCCTTTTTTTTGACAAAATTTGTTGTTTTCTCACAATTTATTTACCAAAATTTGCATTTTTTGAGGTACCTAGACAAATTTTATGTATTTTCACGATCTTTTGACGAAATTCATCTCTTTTATGATACCAGGACAATATTTGTCATTTTCTCAATAACTTTTGGTGAAATTTGTCGTTTTTTCTCGCGATCTTTCGATGTAATTCGCCGTTTTATTAAATTTATCTTTTTTTCGTGATTTTTTTTTTTTTTTGTGAAATTTGTTGTTTTTTTTATTATTTTCAGAAATTTGTCGGTTTTTTTCGCTTTTTTTTTTTTTTTTTTTGAAAAATTTACCTTTTTTTTGCGATCTTTTGACAAAATGTGCCCTTTTTTTTTATCTTTTGAAAAAATTTGTTGTTTTCTCACAATCTACTTACCAAAATTTGCCTTTTTTGGGGTACCTAGACAAATTTTATATATTTTTGTGATCTTTTGACAAAATTCACGTCTTTTATGATACCAGGACAATATTTGTCGTTTTCTCGAGAACTTTCAGTAAAATTTGTCTTTTTTTTCTTGCAATCTTTCGATGTAATTTGCCGTTTTATAGAATTCATCCTTTTTTTCGTGATTTTTTTGTAAAATTTGTTGGGTTTTTTTGCAAAATTCACTTTTTTTTGTGATTATTTGACGAAATTTGTCTTTTTTTCCACCCTTTGATGACATTTGTTGTTTACTCTCAATCAGTTGACAAAATTTGTTGTTTTCTCACAATATTTTGGAATTTTTTTTCAAAATATGTTTACAAATTTGCCATTTTTTAGGGATTTTTTGTCAAAATTTCCCTTTTTTTCGAAATTTTTTCATGAAAATTGCCATTTTTCGAGACGTTTTGACAAAATTTTGATTTTTTGCAATACTTTGACGAAATTTGTTTTATTTGGAATACCTAGACAAAATTTTTTTTTTTTTTTTTTTTTTGCAGCCTTTCAACAAGTTTTACAGGTTTTTTTTTTTTTGATCTTTTGAAGAAATTTTCTGTTTTCTGATTTGTTGATGAAATTTGCTGTTCTTTTCACCGATCTGTTTATAAAATTTCTAGGTTTTTTTTTTTTTTGAAGGGGGGGGGGGGGTATTTTGATGAAATTTGCTGTTTTTTTCTCCCATCTATTTACAAAATTTTTGGGAGGGTTTTTTTGGGAGGGGGAGGGGGGGTGTTCTTTTATGAAATTTGCTATTTTTTTTTCAGTCTTTTGACAAAATTTGCTATTTTTTTGTGATTTTTTGCCAAATTTTGCATTTTTTGTGTACCTAGACAAATTTTATGTTTTTTCTTGATCTTTGGACAAAATTCATGTTTTTTATAATACTTGGACAAAATTTGTCATTTTCTCAAGGTCTTTTGATGAAATTTATCGTTTTCTCATAATCCTTCAATGCAATTAGCTGTTTTATTGAAATCTTTCGCCGAAAATTTTTTTGGCCAATTTTTGTCATAATCTGCGTTTTTCTGTGATATCTGGACAAAATTTGCATTTTCCTGCAATTTTTTCTCAAAATAAGTTGTTTTCTGATGATCTTTTAATGAAATTTTTTTATGTTTTTTGTGATCTTTTGTTGAAATGTGCCTTTTTTTTTTTTTTTTTTTTTTTTTGCGATCCTTTGGCAAAATTTGTGTGTTTTCCACGACCCTATGATAATCATATTTTCTGCGAGATATATGGCAAAACTAGAGATTTTTCTCTGCACAATTGACAAAATTGATTTTATTTATTTATTTATTTTAAGACCATTTGTCAAAATTTACAATTATTTCTGAATTTTTAGATTTATGACAGTTTTTTTTTTTAAGTTTGGAAATGATTGCCTAAATTTTTTGAAAATTCAAAACAGAATCTCCTTGATTTATAGTTTAATATAGATCAGAGCTTCGTCAATCGTATGTGATGCGTTTAATATTACAATGGAACATAGCAAATGATTTCTAGCATTTTTTTTTTTTAACTTTAACAGTTGAAAAATAATCTGCAAACGTTTTCTAGAGTCTGTGACGTATGTCGCAGCATTGCACCGATTCTGCACCCGGGATCATGTCATGTTGGTGTTATGTTGGTAAATGGAAAAGCATCAGATGAGAGAAATTCTATGAGTGCATCTGTGAATATAATTTGCCTGTATTAAGAAATTTCTTTTATAGCAATAAAATACTTTTTTTTCTTTGGTTCTTTCATATTGTTGCCATCAAGTTTTGACGGGTTTCACCTAGCCAGAATGAATATTATCATTAATCACTTTAATATGTGAAATTTACATGTATTTTTGATTATGATAATGACAGTAATTTATGATTTATTCATGTCATGCACAATTTATTGGTGTTGTATTTGTAAATGGAAAAGTATCAAATGAGAGAGATTCTAATTCTATGACAGCCTGTTTGAATGCAACTCTGCCAATTGCGGGATATTTGCCTGGATTTAAAATGCAAGTTTTTCTATTATTTATTGAAATTTTTGCTGAAGATTAGTCGTTAAAAAATCCTTTAATAGCTGGAAAATACCTTTTTCTTTCTTTGGTGCCATCAAGTTTTGACAGGTTCCATCTAGTGTAACAGTTAAAATAATAAAACTCTGTAACAAAACCACCATAAAATAAAAATCTTTTTATTTTGTACCCTTACGAACACTTCAGCTGATGGTAAGCTGTTTATATTTTTAGCTCATTTATCATATAATTTTATAGAATGCACTATTGTGAGATAAAATTAATTTATTTAAGGTTAAAAGTATTTCTAAATATGCATTGGAAACATTCTTACAACATTAATCTGAATTTATTATGTATTTGAATTTGCACTTTTAAGTATCAGCATGAAAATGTACTAAATGTTGCATAAAACAAATTCTATGTTCTTTATGAAGATATATGACAAATAATATTAATTTGTTACTGTTGAAGTGAAAATAATTTATTTTCATCTTCTGTAGCTCGGAAATCAATGGCAATGCTATTTTCTTTATTGAAAACTTCACAAAAAATGAGCCATAACTTATTAATTATGTGAAAAACAAATAATATAAAAGTATTTCTCGCCATTTTTGTTATATATATATATATGTATGTATATTAATCAGGAAATTGTTAAAAATTTGCATACATACATGAAAGGATAAAAATTAAAGCCTTTTTAAAACTTTAATTTAAAATTAAAATTCAAAAGTTTAAAGTTCCCAATTAATATTTTTAACTTTAATTCTTAAGCTTAAAGCTATTTTGCCCCTGGTAACTTTCTTTCCCAGCCTAACATTTATTACTTTCAGAGATCATTTTTGGATGTTCTTTAAGATTAAAAATGCTTAGGTAAGCGCAATTCTTAATTTGTAGGATCAGCATGAAGCCCTGGACAACCGCACCTAAATTGCGTCAGAGTGCCCAGATATTTCTTAACCAATTAAATTAAATGTTCCTCCCTAATTCACAACTGTGCCCTCTGCTGGAAAATATTACAATCCCCAACATATTAGCAAGAACACGTGCAAAAAACGAGAGATTTTGCAGTTTTGAGACGCCTGCAGAACCTACGGCCATGTAATCTCCATAATCCCCTTAAATGGCTCGGGTGACTTCGACCGGACTCGCGTACCCCTCTGTAAGATGAGCGACCAAATAAAGAGTTCGATCCAACAAGAGGCTCCCGAGTCCAAATTAATATGCCACCACTACAACACCCGAAGTCGTTACATACACACACATATATATAATAAATAAATAAATACTTTGCATTTATCGTTAAAAAAAAAAAAAAAAAAAAAAAAAAAAACCATTAAATTAATTCTAGCTTTTGCTGTTAATTTAAAAATGTATTAGATGAAGAACATTTATTTTCTTGTTTTTTAACTATGTGAATCATAAAACATTTAACCTGATTTAAAAATATAGTGCTTGTTCAGATTTTGTTTAATCTATATTACTAATATCATGTACAATATTTGTAGCGAAAATATAAAAATATTACATTCAATCAAAAGTAAAATAAAATAAATGAATTTTCATGCGACTGATTTATTTTTTCTTTGAGTTTTTTTATAGAACATGATTCATTTTAATCATAAAAATGCAATAGAACCTCTTTTATCCAAAACTCTTCTAATCAAAATTCACTTTTAAAACTCTTTTACCATCATATTCCTTGTGTGTAACCAATCCTTTCTGACCACGAGTAAAAATAAATATTTTGGATCTCCTTTCTTAGAATTTAACTTGAGCTCCAGTATGAGGTTGTTACTAGAGTAAAACTTCCATTTTTATCATGAGTGCAAAATAAATAAATAAAAGGCACTACCTTAAGCATAGTAGAAAAAAATTAAATCATAAATTGTGTAGAATCAGATTTGAGTATGACAAGACAAAATAAGCTCAAAAAATATGGCATTGATATTCTTATGAAGAAAGATGCTTCAAAAATAAAAATGTTTTGTGTAGAAAGCAGCAGAAAGACTGTAATACTGGTGAACCAATAATATCATAAAAACTTCAAGACAGAGCTGCAAAGCAAAGGCAATTGAAACTGTAAGAAATAAAACTTTGCTTATAATCCTTGTGAAATACGTAAAAAGTACTTAGTTTCAGAGTCAAAATTCAGGTAATTTATTCTGGTTTCTATTTTGCTATTGATTTATTTTTATTAAACACTTGTTACCATAATAAGAAATAGGGCATATATTTTACTTTAATCTTGAAATTGAAGTACTCTCAATCATCTGAAAATTTCAATATTCCAAAAGATAGTTGGTATCAATTACTTTGGACAACTGAGGTTTTACAGTACATATATTTAATTTCGGCTAAAGGGTTTAGTCTTTATCCTTTCACATGTTTAAAATTTTTTGTAAATGTAAATTGATTTGTAGCAATATTTTCATTAAAATGTAATAAAATAAAAAATTCACTAAAAAATTTTAGTTCCTCCTTAGCTATTTCTATATTTAAAAAATGCATTTATGCTTTTTTTTTTAAAAAGTTTTCTCAAAAATATTTCTATTTAAATACATCATTCCTTGAAATGAGTGAAATTATTAGTTAGTATAAACTTTATTATCATTAAAAAAATACTTCTTGCTTTACATATGCCATAATTAAACTTTAATAGTAGAGGAATGGTGTTTATTATTTAGATTTTATTTCATTTGTTCGTAGGAGGATCATTCAGGATTATATATTTGCATCGCTTCAAATGTTGCTGGTTCATCTGAAAAAGAATTTAGTGTGAATGTGTTAAGTAGGTTCTTTTACTTTAATTTTGTTTTACATTGTTAATTTTTATTGATTGATCAAATATTGATACATTTTTAATGTGTTTAGAAAGATTAATGTTATGTCATATTTAACCCACAAGGTGATTAAAAAAGATTGGACAAGCTTTAAGAGATGATAGTGCATGCCAAACAATTTCTACATAGGAAAATGACATTATAATTAGTGTTGCCTGGTCCACTATAACAAAAAATGGGATAGGGGGTCTGAAAAAACAGAACAGGGACTTCTAAGTCAGAACATAAAATACAGTAAATCTTTTAAAAACATAACCTGTCTGTAACAGAATCCTGTTTTAATTATAAAAATTCATTGTCCCACCAAAAAGAATACCATATATATGTACATGCAAAGACAGAAACCTCTCTTAAGTTCCCACATTAGGCACAACTATAAAGCCTTATTCAGCTTCAAAGGCTTTACTGCATGTTCAGTAAATCCTGTAAAAACAGAATGTGCCTTTAAAGAAATCTTGTGAAAAAAGAATGTACCTATAAAGAAATCATGTCTTAAACATAAAAAAAAAAAAAAAATCATGGCTTCAATGGAAGGAAATCCATACAATTATAAGTGTTCAATCAAAAACCCCACCAAAAGAGACTTTTATTTTGACGCTTAGAGATTCTGTTTTCACAGATTTTTTATTATGTTTAAAATTATTTTGCTTATTTAGTGCAATAAACCAACTAAGATAGAATCTCAAAGCAGCAGTGGAAAATTTAATTTAAGGCGCAACACTAGGCACAGAAAAAGACCCAGATGATAATGTAAAGTCTATGGGAGTATTCTTTTCAAATATCTCGCTCAAATTTTAATATTTTTGCATGATTTTTTTTTGCATAGAATAGCTGAGGATGATCTAGGACCTATATAATAGGATATATAACTAGGATCTATATAACCGGCCTAGCTTTTACTTTTTTGATTTTGCTTATATATTTTTTATATTACGATAGTTTCAATTTCAAGTTAAAGTAATTTTTTTTTTTAAATCTGAAACCAAAACTGAAAAAATAAAAACTAGGCCGGTTGTGGATCGTCCTCATCTATCTTGCGCAAAAAAAAAAAAAAAAAGTAAAAATATTAAAATTTGGGTGAAATGTTTAAAAAGAACGCGCCCCATAGACTTTACATTATCATCCGGGTCTTTTTCTGTACCTAGTGTTGCGCCTTAAAGTGAATTTTCCATTGCTGCTTTGAGATTCTGTCTTAGTTGGTTTATTGCACTAAATAAACAAAATAATTTTAAACATAATAAAAAATCTGTGAAAACAGAATCTCTAAGAGTCAAAATAAGTCTCTTTTGGTGGGGTTTTTTGATTGAACACTTATAATTGTATGGATTTCCTTCCATTGAAGCCATGATTTTTTTTTTTTTTTTTAATGTTTAAGACATGATTTCTTTATAGGTACATTCTTTTACCACAGGATTTCTTTAAAGGCACATTCTGTTTTCACAGGATTTACTGAACATGCAGTAAAGCCTTTGAAGCTGAATAAGGCTTTATAGTTGTGTTTTTATCTAAGTATGCAAAACCATTTTCCTGAAGTTTTAACAAACTTTTACAAAAGATTCAACAAACAGTGACCTAAGCATCCAAACAATGCAATTTTGCGTTACTAAACTTAATTTTAAATTATAATGTCAGGTATTAAGATATCAATATTTCTGTTAATTCTAAGTCTTGATATAACTTGACTTAAAATTTTCACAGCACACTTGAGATTCTCTCACAGCACATCACTGTGTCATGTAGTGTGTTGTTGAGGTCACTCTCACATAAAGGCAGGCAGTCAGAAAAAGTGAAGTTGTAGCTTCTACATGGGATATAAATATACAGTAAATCCTATGAAAACAGAATCTGTCTAACAAAGTCCTGTCTTTTTGTCTTAAACAAAAATTAGTCTGTGTTCCTAATGGAAAGAATACTATATAAATCTACTTGCTTAGATGAAAATCTGTCTAATATGGCATTTTTTTCTGGTTATTTGAGATTGTGTCAATCAATTAATTTACCTGACAATCGATTGATTTTGACCGTTTATTTCTCAGAATAAATTAAAAAGGTAAAAAAAAAAAAAAAAAAAATTAACCACAGAATAAAATTAATTATAAAATACCAGTCTTAATAACTAAATTAAAATTTGTAAACAAAAAGGCAGATTCTTATTTTATGTTGAGCATAAAATTGATCACAAATTCATTTAAATTTGTTAAAATGTACATTGCATCACACTATACTTAAATTTTTATTTATAATTTTACTTTTTATTTCATAATTTCTAATTCTAATATTATCATCTAAACAATTTAAAGATTTATGTTTTATTTTGATAACAATTCTTGAGGAAAATGTTTCTTTTTTAGCTCCTCCCCATTTAAATGGTGATTATGAAGAAGCAGTAAGTCATCCTACTGCCTATGTAAACAAACCAGTGACTCTTCAGTGTCCAGTATCTGGTAATCCAATTCCAGAAATTAAGTGGTTTCGAAATGGAACCAGTACTGAATTAAACAATGATGGAAATGTCTACATTTATGAAGATGGCCGAAAACTGTCATTGTTAAGACCCAAAGAAGTAGATTCTGATGTTTATATTTGTATAGCTGATAATAGTGTTGGAACAGTTTCTTATGATTTTTCTTTAGATATTTTGGGTAAGACATTTAAATTTATAGTATGACTATCATATTTCTCATTTTGCTTTTGTTCATTTTTTTAAAATGAGAAATAGGGCATATATTTTACTTTTATCTTAAAATTAAAGTACTATCAATCATCTGAAAATTTCAATATTCCAAAAGATGGTTGGTATCAATTACTTTGGACAACTGAGGTTTTACAGTACATACATTTAATTTCGGCTGAAGGGTTTAGTCTTTATCCTTTCATATATTTAAATTTTTATGTAACTATATGTTTTTAAAAGTGTATTTTTTATTAAACTAATAATGAATTGTAATATTTGTGTGGACTTAAAATGGAGAAATGCTGATTTCTTTGACTTTGTGTAGTATATGAAAATTTGAACATATGGATTGATTGGATTTTCTTTTGTAAACATATTTAAAATTATTTACAGTAAACTCCTGACTATTCAGCCTAATATGGCAAAATGGCCGGCTGGTTAAAAAAAATCTGGATAGGCCAGAATTCTATAAATATTTATTCACTTTCTGCCCTCTGCACATTATTAAAAACACATGTTAAATGTTATAAAATAAATTTTATATATACAGTTCATACAGTTTAAAAATAGACAAAACTTTAATGTAAAATTTAAGTTTAATTCGTAAAAAATGAGTAAATTATTTTTTGTTGTTAATTAAATGATTGCACAATTATGAATAGTTATGCATAATTTAAAATAATCAAAACTTATAGTTTTTAGTTTTTGAAAAAGTCTTTGATAAATGACTTCTTCTTTCTGTTATAGCCATTTTTAGCAGTGCAATGTTCCTCTATTTGTGCAAGCAGATAATATAAGCTGCCTTCACTTCGTCTTGCGGACTAATCTAATTGCAGTACTGCGTCCGTCGTCTTGAAACTCTTTCGAATGTGAGATGAGATTTCAACTCCCATCCTCCTCCTCCTTTGCTTCCGTTATTTCTCCTTTGTCACCATTTATGCAATGTTGTTGTTAGTTAATTTATCAACTTTGTTGTTGGTCATCCATTCTATAAATCCCTTACTTAATCATTTCAATCATGCTCTGGTTCACCAGTTGACAAATAGCCACCTCATTGTGTGGTAAAAATTCAGTTTTGATGTCTTTTTCTGCAAGTTCTTCAATGGATTGATGTGAAGGTGCTTAACTTCCTCATTTCTGGTGTTCACTGGAGGGGGACACTGAAAAACACCTTTTAAATTAATTTAAATGCTTCTAGAATTGTTAAAATTACATCTACATTTTTTAAATAAATGTGTGCATATTAGAAGCATTGATATATAGAAGACTCATTGGACTTTGGAGATGTTTCATAATAATTTTAAACTGATTTTTGTAGTGCCAGTAAAATTTGTCTTAGGACTGAGTAGGTTAGCAAAGTTTAGCAATGCTTTTCTCAGCAATTTGTTGTCTTTCAATTGTCTTTTTACAATCAATTACAATTTATTTTGAAACCAACTTTTGAAGATCTTTGAATTCATCTATGCTTCTTTTAGTGTATGTAATATAGGGGTAGTGATTCCCTTTTTTTGTCAGTTTTTTAAAAGTTTTAGGTTTGTTTGACCTTCCTATTAAAGTCAACCTAAGTGTATGGTTGCTGGGCTGCATTAATGCAAGCTCCAATATGGTGACTCATTTCTTGCTTTTCTTGTATCCCATATCAGTGTCTTTATTCTTTCATGCAGTGTTTTTGCAAGGAGCATCTCATTATTTAGACCTGTCTCATGCATTTGTACAATCACTCTTGAGAAATTTTTTTATGTTGAATAAACTTAGCAAGTTGTCTTTTGACAAAAGTACAGCCTCTTTATCAGCAGATAAAGTTTCTTCACTTATGGTAATCTGACGAATGCCAAATCATTTTTTAAAGCGATCTAACTATATGTCACTGGCAATAAATTTTGAATTTAGTCCTTCTAATAATCAGGAAAATCTAAATGTTTTTTCTGCAATGTTGGTTCAATAGCAGGCAAGTCATTTCCTCTTAAGTGTTGATTCCACAAAAATAAAGTTTTATCGACTTCTTTATGCTCACCATTAAATATTTTTCTTTTTTTCATCCTATTTCATATGACTTGGCCAGTATATTACTTTTCAATTTTTGCTTGATTTTTTTTTTTTTTTTTTTGACACGCACTGTACTTTTGCAAACTCCTATCTCTGAGACAATAATTTTTATTGTTACCCTAGACTGCAGTCAATTTATAGCAAATAGTTTCTTCTACATATTATAACTTTTTTTTTCATTTATCATTTATTTTGTTAATCTCCAATAAATAAATATGAAGCATACCAAAAAACTGTACAAATGTGACCAGGAACAGCAGCAAATGAAGTCCACACTAGTTAACATGTGAAGCAAACCTGATGAAACAGGCTGTCAAGCCTTAACTTACCCTCCCTTCCTGTCTGTCATTGCTTTGCTATTGCATTCTATAATCTCTTCTCACTCTATTCTGTCTTGAGTAAGCACCTTTTCATGGATGGAAACTGGGAACCTACCTGTGTTGGCTGCTTGTAATATTCTTCATTTTTTTTTTACTAGGCCTGATAATACAGAGGGCCAATAATAATAATAATAAAAGCTAAATAGTTGAGCAGTTTTGTTGAGGGTAATTCCTCTTTGATATGCCTGATGAAAGGGTCAACTAATTAAATGTTCGTGAAATTAGATTTGTGAATTTACTAATTTCGTCAAAAAAAAAGATCTTCTATAATATAAATAATTTTGCTTTTTCATGTCTTTTTTTATGCAAGCAAGCAAACTTTTTAAACCCTCCTCTCCTCACCTTGTTTGCGAAAATGCTCTTATTAGGATCTAGGTATTCTAGTATTACTTATAAGAAACATATGCATATAAGAATAAGTATGTAAATGTACTAAGTAGCTATTTGTAAAAAGTTTTTCTGTAAAGCTTGACAGTTGTAAAAATACTTTTTAAAAAATTGATTTTTTTCCAGTGTACTTTATGAGAAAAATAAAAGTTATTCTTTCTATCAAATAAATTTAGTAAAAATTTTGAAGAAAAAAAAATCCATAATAAATTTACAGTAATTTGTATGTTTATTTAGATTTGGTACCAACATTTATAAATGGCATCAAATTGTAGATAAAAAAGCAATAGCATAGCTGAAAATATTAACAATAGTGATTTTACAAATTTAAATAAACAAAATTTAATAGGTATATCTGATGTACCTTTTAAAAATCTTTAATTGCACAAGTTACAAGATTTTTTTGAGATTTTACTATAATAGATTTTTATTTTCTGTATTTTCATTTTGTTTGCATAAATCTGCAGAATTTTACAAGCATCATTCTGTCTATTTTAGCTCCCCCAGCTATTGAAAAAAAGGGTCTAAAAAAGGTATATTTTGTGAAAGAAGCAGATTCTGTTACTCTTAAATGTCCTGTTAAGGGTTATCCAGCTCCTGTCATTACTTGGTTAAAGGATTCAGATGTGATTCCGCTTCATTCCTCACCACACATAAACTTTTCTGATGGATTTCAGAATTTGCAGCTTTTGCATGCCTCATTGAAAGATGCTGGCACCTATACATGTATAGCTGGGAATGAAATTGGAACTGATGAAATGGATTTTAAACTTGATGTTCAAGGTAATAATTCTTTTGTTGTATCATTTTATTCTTTTATAATCTGTTTTTCCTTTCTTTTTTTTTTTCCGTTTGAGAAAATATTACTTTTAACCCCTTGGGGATGAGTGACACGTATATGTGTCATGAAAAGGCTGAAGAATCCTTCTTTATCCCCACCAGTTAAATTTTACTGTAAAATTTGCCATATGTAATCAGAGCATTTTCTTGATTTAATAAGGCATAAATTTCTGTTTTTAAAAACCGATGACCAAACATAAAAAATTTTGTAAAAGGTTCCCATTGTAAAGGGGTTAAGTTTGAAAAACTAAGTGTCTATCCAAATGACAAAAATTAAGATTTACTGGAATGTAATCTATAATTTATTTACTGAATTCTTAGTTATTATGTATCCTATTATGGTAATAGGCTTTGAAAAATCTTTGAAAGCTTTTTGAAGAATATCATATTACAACAGGATTAAATAGCCAAAACAACATTCCGGTATGTTTTATTTTTATTAGTTTAGACAGTTAAGTTACCTCCCACTTTTAAACTTTATGAATAAAACTTATGATAAATAAACTAAAAACTTTGTAAAATCACCATAAAATGAAAAATTAAGCAGGACGCGTTTCGAGCTGCAACAATAATAGCTCATCATCAGCTAAACCAACACGTGTCCGTAAGGGCACAGAGTGGATCCTGCTTAATTTTTCATTTTATTGTGATTTTACAAAGTTTTTAGTTTATTTATCAATTTATCACCAGTGATTATGGTGTTTTTCGCCAATAAAACTTATGTTTGAAATAAAAATTTCAGCATTGATGTGGAGAACTCTAAGTAAATGCTTTGATTTTATAACTAAAACGGTATAAAAATACATGGTGAAATGTGTTTGTAATAAATTTTAAAACATGTATTATCATTACTACTAGCAGATGATAATAATAATAATAATTAAGAAGATACTATTAGGAGGCCAGAGCCAAAAAGGTTCAATATCATGTTTTGTAAATTTTTAAATAAATGCATCACTTCATTCAAAAATAATTTTATTTTTAATTATTTAATTTATGTAGCATTAATATGTTTATATATTTTTTTAATTTAAATATATATATATGGGGGGTGAAAATCTTTTGAGTTTTGGAAGATTTCAGCTTTTTAATTTTTCATAAAAATTCTCTGTTTTCCTTTACAAAATTTCTGTTCTTTTCTTTTGCACTGCTGTTAACACACTGTTTAAAAAAAATCTTAGAAATTACTTTTTCTATTCTGTTTTTATTTTCTACTTTGTAATGACAATAGATAATGTCATAATGACAATGAATAATGTACCTCCATAGTTGTTAATCAGTAGATCAGGCTTGTCCAACCTTTCAGTAACCAGGGGCGCATCTTGGCTCTTGGCACATATTGAAGGACGCTATTATTTACGCAACTGAAAACATGTGCAATATTATCGCATAATATTAGTATACACGCACGTCTATAACATAATGCAAATGAATCATACAGTGGTAAAGAAAAGATCCCTACCGTTCTGGAGTTACACATATCAAATTTCAAACTACTAATAAAAAAAAATTTATGAGAATTCTATATCAGAAATGTTTGTAGGGTAAGATGGCAGAAATTTTAATCGGCTATAATGACAATAATATCAAATAAATAAATATGAAAATCAGAGATATTGCTAGGTTTCTTTTAGGATGTGAAAAAACGGTTTTCTTTATTTTGAAGGCATATATTAGTTTTATGAAAAGAACGAAAACAGACATTCATAATAGTGACCAAATCATGTGGGTGGCTTATGAGGGATAGTCTGGAAGCGCTTTCATAAATGGAAATCATTCAGCTCTGTTTATTATTTTTTCTAAGCAAAATTGTAGGAAAAAAATCCTTAAATTTCAAAAGTTAAGGAAGGAAAATTAAGCCCTTTTATCTTTCATATAAAGCATCCAATGATCCAGTGTGATAATTGTAAAAAGAAAAAAAGCTGAGCTTTCATGCACAGATATCTTCAAAAGGGAGGGTGTGGGCAGATGAAAATGTTTATTTTTTCTTATTTCTTAAGAATTAAAAAGAGTTATTTCCACATATTAAGAAATTAACACTATATTGGCAATAACTAAAAATTGCAAAATTATGCATGATTTTCAAAGTATGCTTCTGGTTTTTAATAAACAGTGGAAAGCCAACAGCATGCCAGACACAGGTTTTAAAAATATTTCTGATAAAATATTAATGATTTTATGAAAATCATTCTTTATAATGGAATTTTACTTCTAATATGTTTAATAGCAAGAAATCTTCAAAAGGGCACCAAGAAAAACTTCAAAGGGTGCCATGGTGCCTGCGGGTGCCGCCACGTTGGACAGCCCTGAGTAGATTAATAAAAAAATAAAATATTATTTAACCAATTGTTTTTTTTTTTTTTTTTTTTTTTACAAAATATTATTTTATTTGTTTTACTATAATTGTGCAAATAATTTATATTTTTCTTTTGAAACATTTATAATTCTGACTGACTTAAATTAATTGTTTTTATTTATTTATTTTTAAATCTGACAAATATTGATAATTTTAATTTATTTATAACATTTTTCTATGTATAATAGGAATGTTGATTTATAATCTGCTACACCTTTCTTTTTATCTATTTTTTTTTTAAATATTTTTATATTTCTCAGTAAAATAAGGTGGGTAAGTAAAAATTCTTTTTTAGATCCCTTATTGGGTTCAATATTGCTCTTTTCTTTAATTTATTAATTTATTTATTGTTATTATTTTGAATATCTAAATTAAAAATAAGACATTTGGCAAATTTAATTAAGTGGATTTAAATAAATACATTTAATTAATTCATTTTTTATTAAATACATTTAAAAACAATTAAACCTGTAAAATTAAAATAAAGCATACAAAATATATGTTTCACTATGTCATCACAGAGCTTCCCCAGTATTAATATCAATCCTCACAACAAAATATTAAACACATGAGATTCAATTAAATATGAAGTTTTCCCTTCAAAAACAAGAAATAGGATTTTTCAGAATTTGAACCTAAGTTCTTTTACTTTGAATATTGTTTAAATGTGTTGTACAAGATCAGAAACAAATATTTATATAATGAATTTTAATACACAGTACCCTCCTTCTTAACTAGAATTCTGCTTTAACCAGCCAACTTTTTTCCCCAACATCAGGCAAAATTCAGAAAAGAAAATGTTGATTCTAAATGGGTGTATGTTAACTTTCAACAGTGTTGAACTCAGAGTGTGTACTGGAATGAACATCCCCACCCCTAACCCAAAGCAACAAGATTTGCCTCCAGAAGAAACAAAATGTTGTTTTTTAATGGTCAAAAGTGAACCCCCCCCCACCCACCCACCCACCCACCCACCCCCCATTTCTTTGGAACTCTATAATGTCTGATCTATCTGCAAACTGCTTTGTACAAATATTTAAAATGCTTGAAGGATGTGAACAGATTGCTGTAGAAGATGTAGAAGAATGTTTTGAATCTGATAAAGATCTCTATCATGAAACATTTTTTCATAAAGATATAATTATGATTGCAAAAGATGTTATTCAACATGAGGACAATTCTGATGATGATCCAGTTGAAGGTGATATTGCTTAAATTCCTCATATGGAAGGGGTAAAAGCATCAGAATTGGCTCTACATTAAGTTGAGCAGCAGCTAAAGAGATGGCGAGATTATACTGTAAAATGCCAGGCATCTTGCCTTAATTAGAAGAAAATCACTTGTTTCTTTATGGTTGATTATCTTAAATTTACAAAATGCAGAACAATTTCAACTTCTTATAAAGGTATGTGACATGATTTTCAACAGTATAATTTGAAATATATATTTTTCATTATTTGTTATTAGTGATAAGTTTACTTTCAATTCAATTAATAACAACTAGCATATATTTCAAAGAATATAAAAAATATGTACTTTTTTAAAACCACACAAATTGAAAAATTAAATGCCTTGTGCATGTTTAATTAAGTTGTGCATATACTTATTTAATTTTTTTTTTTTTTTAAACTTTTCTGGTTTAGCCAGATTTTTTCTTAATTGGCTAACTTTCAATCTTGTTTAGGTTGTTTAAGCAGAAGACTACTGTATTTCAATTATATCAATTTTATTATTTTCTTATATGAAATGATCATAACATAATTGTAGCTTTTATATATATTGCTGCATTAGTAGTAAAATAAAATCATGAAAAAAATTTTATGATGGTGATATAAGACTTCATATCAAGAAGCAAAGAAATTGGTGAAGTATATTAAAATTTGCCGTGTAAGTCTAGATATTTGATTCTTTGTAACACATTTAAGCAATTTCCCCCCAAAAAATTCAATCAGACACAGACAGGCTGTAACCATGCATCCTAAATTATATTAAAATTATTAAAGCATCTTAGAATGCATTATTCTATTGGTGAGTCAAAAATCAGCACTAATCTACTCTTTTACTGTATATCTATTTTTTTTTTTCGATAGTTATCATATTCATATATTTTTTAACAGTTTTTTTTATTTATTAGTTCTGCATATACATATATTTTTTTCTAGTTCCACCTAAGCTACAAAATTTAGAAGAAAAGGCTGAAAATAAATCATCAGTGTTAAACAAACCTGTAACTTTGAGTTGCCCCGTATCTGGCATTCCACCTCCACAAGTTAAGTGGTTTAAAGATGGACATCCTCTAAATTTCAGATCAAATCCAAACATGATTTTATCTGCTGATTCCAGGCATCTAAAGATTTTTCGAACAGATGTTACAGATGCTGGAACTTACACATGTGAAGCAAGCAACAATGTGGGCAAGATTGAGAAAGATTTTACTCTAACTGTTCATGGTAAGTTTAGCATAAAATTGTTTATTTAATTAATTCTAACAATATAATATTCTACCATGAATTGTATTTTAAATTATGTAAAATCAAGGATTTGTTTAGGAAGAATTAGGGTTTTTTAAAAGACTCTTCACAATTTTCCAATCTTAAAACAGGATATTTCATAAATATTTAATTTTAAAACAGAATATTTCACAAAATTTTTCATCTTAAACACAGAAATTTTTTCATGTTTTAAAGGAAGGTGGCTTCACAAATTCTTTTTATCTTAAAAACACATTGTTCATAAAGCTTTTTTTTTTTTTTCTCCAAGTTGCACTTTTAAAATTTTTATTAATCTTTAAATGAAATTAAATCTGTCACAAAATAACTGAAGTTGCCAAAGTACATATTGTGTGTACATATATATATTTAATTTTAATTGCAATTTAATTTTAATGGGATAATTAGCTTTTGTTTGATATGTGATCAAAACCCACATGATTACTGGTTCTATGCATTTGCAGACATCAACCACAATCAACTGTAGATTGTGTTAATGTGTGCATTTTAGATCTTGAGTTTGATTACAGTTTAATATTTGAAAGTAATATATTTTAAATATCTTAATACCTTTCATATATAAAAGACCATGTTAAAAATATTCAAACAGAAATATAAAATAATGATAATTAATTTTGATTATTTTTTTTTTTACAAATATGAGGATTCACAATTCCACAGAAAAAGGATCCAGTTAAAAAAGAATAGACCAGACCCCTGAAAATATAATTAAAATAAATTGTGTTCAATGATTAGTAACAAAAATTTTATAAATGTTAATTATATGTTTACTTATTATATTTTTCATAATGAGTCAAAAATATAAATATTTGTTTTATTTAATTTAATATTGAAATTTTAAACAGGTCATAGTGTCATATTCCAAAAATCTAATGTCATTATTGACTTTTTTCATAGCAAAAGTTGTATCATAAAATAAAGATTGCTTTTTATTATTTAAATATTTGCTTTGGGAAATTACATTTTTAATTAATATAAAATAAAGATATTTTGGATGTTTAAATAAGTGAATAGTGTGGAATTAGGAACAGTAAAAAATGATTAAGTATAATTTTTGAAAATTTTCTGAAATTGTATATGTAGATTTATAATACAAATTTATAAATACTTCACACATGCTATGATATTTTATAATGTATATTGATAATTCTTTCATTTTTTCAGTCCCTCCTAAAATAATTGAAACCAACAGCATAGTAGATTATTACTCTGAAGACGAAGATGAAACCCAGGATGAATTAAAAGCTGTTGAGAATGAAATGGCTGAATTGGAATGTTATGTGGAAGGCAGCCCAAAGCCTGTCATTCTGTGGATTAAAGATGGACATTTGTTAAATATTGATACAGAGAAACATCGTTATAGAGTATATCAGAATGGACAGCTGTTACAAATAAATGATGTGAAATCTTCAGATGCTGGACTCTACACATGTGTGGCATCTAATATTGCTGGAACCAAAGAAAAGAATTTTGCTTTAGACATATATGGTAAATATTTCTTGTTAAATTTCACAATAAACAAAATCCAGAAAACTGCAAAGTTCTTTTAAGATTTAGCTATTTGATTTATTAAATAATGAATAAATAATAGTACCATAAAGTACTGAAAGTAAGTCCCCCCCCCCCCCCCTCCTTTAGCACCCAGAAAATTCTGATGATTTTAAAGGGAGTTTATAATTAGGACTTTTTAAAAGGTTAGGCAAATTAGGAGGTTATTTTGAAGGGGGAAGTTTATAAATGGCACTTTTTCAAAAAAGAACACTGCACATATATTAAGGAGGAAGGTAGTATTCGAAGGGGGCTTACTTTTGGTACTTCACAGTAATATCTTTTTTATTTTTAACCTACATTTTTTTTAAATACATTAACTGTCACTTGTAAATTGTATGTCTTTTTAGTATATGAAATTATTACTGTCAAAATCTTAGAAATTTTTATCGATATGTATTATGAATATGTTATCTAAATTAAGGTATATGAGTTAAAATTTTAGAATGTAATAATTTATCTTAAGACTTTTTAAAGAAATAGTTTTTAAGATGTGTAAATTGGAGTTATTCAAACATTAATAAGAATATTACAAGATTAATTTTCATTTATGATTTGTTGCCAGAATATATTATTAAAAATATGTGATAAATGATATATATATATAAAATATAATTGGAAAATGTAAAACTAATTTAAATGCTTGATTATAGTATTTTATCACATTGCCAATTTTTTTTAAAAACTTTTTATTTTAATCATATTTTCATAAAAGCATTTAAAAAAGAAAAAAATTTTCCTAATAGACCATAAATGAATTAATAGCATTTATTTCTGAATTTTCTGTATATGCAAGAAAACTAGTTGCGCTTATTTTGTTCATGGTTGTAAATTTTCAAAAGGTTATTTATATTTTTATACATTTTTTAATTTATGCACATACTAATTTATATGCATACAAAGCATATGAACATTTAAAAAATATGTATTCTTTTTCCGTAGCTCCTCCGAAAATAAAAGGATCCAATTATGAAACTCATGACATAATGCCAAACAGACCAGCTGAGATTGAATGTAGGTTTGAGTCCAATCCAAAATCTTTCATTACTTGGTATAAAGATGGTAAAAAAATAAATTTTTCTGAGCATGATTTAATTAAAGTATTTGAAGATGGCAGAGTATTACAGTTTTTGAAAGTACATTCTAAAAACATAGGTCTTTACACATGTGTTGTTGAAAATCCTGTTGGCAAAACTGAAAAGAAGTTCAAGATTGATGTTTTTGGTAAGTAAACTTACACACAATTTGTAGATATTAATTGTATCAATATAAATAGAGATTTTAGTACATAATTAGAAATTTACAAGATTTTCAAGTATTTTGAATATTATAAACTTTGCTTAGGTGTTTTGTAAAGCATTGCTCTATAATTATACTCTATTCCACCTTAACTTGGCAGCACTGTGAAAGGTAAAAACAGTAACATTCCGCCTTGAAAAATAGTTCTCCGACATTTTTTAATTTTATGGTGAAAATACGTAGAAATTTATATGATTATGTTTATAAATTAATAAATTTGAGATTTTGCAACATATATTTAAAGTAATTTCTCTTTTAAAAGTATTTATCTATTTTAAGCATATATATAAAGTAAAAATCTTGCCGTAAAAAACTCTTCTTTGGCGAGGAATCAATCTTCAAGGTTAAATATCTGGCACCTTTTTTAAGTGTCGATGTCAACTTCAATACCTCTGTCACTCATCGCATTCTTATTGTTTTTATGAAAAGTTCTGAAGCATAAAACTGTATATTAATATTATGTTTCTATTTGGAGAATCAATTGTTTAATAATTATTAAGCTTTCTGTGGCTTTGGGGGGGAGGGGGATGTATTTTAGAGTTCTGGGGAGAAATTGCAATTTTTGGCCATTGAAAATCCATAATCCCAAATTTTTCTTGGGAGGGGGGGGGGGGGGGGGTGTCTTCCAGGCTACCTCCTGAATTCAACACTGGAAGTCGAGCTTCACAAAGACCCTTTTTAGCACTTATTCGTTTTGTCTGGCCATCTGTCCACACTCTAACTCTCATAAATATACTCAGATTTTTATGAAATTTTTGGACGTTAATGACGTTTACCTGAGCATGAACCCTATTGAAAATGAAGGTTCTGCCATGATTAGTTTATTTACAGGGACAGTCAAAAGTTTTCCATTACATTACGACCTATGGGGAAAAATTGTTTCAAATGAATTTTAAAGATGTTACACCCGATCAAACATCTTCAAATTTATATGCATCAACAAAGTGCACTAAAATATGAATTTTGTAAAGTATACATTGAAAAGAATAGTTATTATTCATTTACAGGGTACACAAAAGAAGTTCAATACAAAATAATAAAGGGAGGAATTATTTGCAACATATTTTAATTATGATAAACGATTTCATAAATAATCAAATTGATATGCATTGCTGAGGATTAATATGAGTTATTTCATGCGTAATACTAGTGCATAGCATTTACAGGAACACACAAAAGATTTCAAATGGTATATTCTATCTGAAGTCCTGTATATTATGGAAGATGGCTGTCAGATGGATGAAATGCATTTTAATTATGAAACACACTTTTATGTATCACTAGATGTATGCATATTATATGGTTTATATAAATGATAATTGTTACACAATTTAGAAATACAGGGTTACACCAAAAATCTCGGAAAGGTACTGAAGCGCAATTTACTTAAAGGTAGTAATTAAATATGTTATGCCTTTTAATGATGATCTGCATTTAGCGCTGTGTAATGAATGTTTAGTGTTGTGTAGAAATGTTTGTAGAATATAGAAAAAATGATATACAGAGTCACACAAAGAACTGGATGTATGGTCTCCTTTGGATGGTAATTTCTAGAAATTTGATTTAAGTAGTTTAAAGAGAATTTTAACCTGGAGCTGTTGGGTAGAAACAATATCTTATATAATAAAACCTGTTAAAACGGAACCTGATGAGACTGCTCTAATTTCTGTTTTAAACAAGTTTTTATCTTAGAAGGTATAGTTCTGTGATATTTTTTTTAAAAAGGGCCAAAACACAATTTTGTTTTTGTGAGGGGTATTAGAAGAGGTTCAAAAACTAAATCTCATGGTAAAAAAAGATATATAAATTTCCTTAAAGCAGTGATATAAGACAGAGACTGGTTTTAGACACAAGTGTGAAACTTTTACATGGTTCGTATGGGTACCGTTATTTTTCATGCGATTTCCCAGAATTATTTTACGGAAAAATAAATCTAGTAAAGATATGCGAAATTTCGCTTTGTTTAATGGAAGATATTCTATAAGAAAATACTGGTGCCAAAAAATTTTCTGGTTATGAAATTCCCGGATCCGTATGACCTCTGTTTTGGGCACCCTAACATCCAATTAAAAAAAAAAAAAAAAAAAAAAAAAAAAAAAAAAAACGATTTTTATTATGCTAGAAACTTCTGTAGGTGCAGAAGAAAGCTGTATGAGATCTAAAATATTTTATTATTCAAAGTTTTGTAGATGCAATTTAGTCTGATGATAAATCTCATATAATATCTGCGATTCATCATCCGGCGAAATACACATACATGTGTGTGTATGCACGTGTATGCATAAACCAGCAACATAATTATGAACATAATAATAAATGTCACAATAAATAAAAAAGTTAAAGTATTTAGTCAAATTTTATGATAAAGCCCCATTATAAACTCGGATTTCAGTTCCGCAATAAAGATATTACTTCACCAGCAGTAATATCTTTACTGCACTTGTATATCTTTACTTACCTGTAACCAGGTACCACGTCGGATTAGGCGTACCATTGATGGTTTCAGTTATAGGTAAAAAATGTAAATAGAAATTTTGCATCGTGTACTAAATAGTTATTGCATCTCTGCTCATATAATGAGATTGATAAAATAATACCATTTTGTTGCGATAGGAAATAAGAGATTTTACTGCGGATCATAGTGAACAAAGGAGAACATGAAGGTTAAGAAAATTTTAAAGACAAGAACACCAATGTAAGAAAATAAGCATAACTAATAAAAATTGACTTACACGGTAGTTTTGGGGGCTCTGTTCATTGGTCAAAAAAACTCCAGTACCTCATTCTTTAAGTATTTAGTCAATTTAAACAACTTGAAAAGATTAAATTTTACTCCCCCCCCCCCCCCGTCCCTGTCCAAAAAAAAGGTATGTTTCAAAATTTAAGGGAGCAATGACCCTACCTCTCTTTGTCGTGTCCATAATCTAAAATATGACTAATAACAGAAAAATCTTGAATATTTACTTTCTCTCCATGAAACGAAATAATTTTTACACTCTAGAATAAAATGACAAAATTTCTATAAAACATGGAGTTATTTAGACTTCATACAATTATTTTTAGTTATTTATAGTATATCCATGAACTTTTATTGAGAAAATTGCAAAAGTTGTCAGTAAAAATTATTTACAATATTTTCTTTTCTTTGAAAGATTTTTTATTTTTCTCAAATGTGTTATATAAAAAACATTTTATTTATTTATAAATTCTGAATGAAAATTATTATTTATTCCTTTTTGTGTGAGTGTGTGTACTAACGAATGATTAAAAAAGAAAAAACTTAAACTTATTCTGTCAGAAGATACATCCGTTTTAAATATTAAATTTTAAAATAAAAATTTTAAATATAGTTCAGCTAAAATTAGTTTTGAAACATTGTATTTTAATTGTTTAAATTTAGATTCGAAAAATATGTAAATTTAGAAAATAATAATAAAACATATTTATAAATAGCATATACATGCATATAAATTTATGACGAACCACTTTAACTTAAATTATTAAATTAAAAAATTTCATTTTTTTTTAAATTCCTTTTAAGGCTGTTCACAAATATAAAAAGATTACTTTCTGACACATTTTTAAAGTGTTTTTTTTTAATTCTTTTTTGTTAGAAAATGCATTGACATATTTTTAAATTCTCTTTTCTTAAAAAAAAGACGTGAAACCGCAAGTATTGTTATTTTATTCAAAAACTTGTAATCGAAAGATGTTTTCTATATTTTTGTAAACGTAATTTTCATAAAATACTTTCAAATTTAATATTTTGAAAAAAAAAAAAAAAAAAGGGTGTAAAAACGAGAGAAAGGAGAAAAACATGCCGTCATGTGTAAAAGCCACTTAAACTCGATAATTATTTATTTATCAAAAAATGCAATACGCAATTCAATTCCAAATCACTTCAATAGACAACTCTATTGAAATCCAATCTTGTACCTTAATTTTATGCCTTTACGTTTTTAAAAAAAGTCATAAAATATGTCAGAAAATTTCGCGTTTGAAAGGCGCGTGTCTGAAAGGCGGATTTCAGAACCGCCTTTAAGACAGTATAATAAACTATTTTTACTTTCTTTGGTTACTGTGCCTTCTGGAGATTTGAAATCATCTTGGACCGATACTTTTTCTTTAAACATTTTCTGAATAGTCTTGCATTTTTTGAAGACTTCTCTAATGCTTGTTTTCTTTTTTCTGGCCGTCCCATATTTTTTAAATACATGTGATAAATGCGAAGTATTTTTACAAATTAAATTAATTTTTTTTTTGTCCATTTCGGAATCATACAAGCCAAAAGAATGAAAATTGAATAAAACAGATTTTTCTTTTCTCGAAAAACCTATAATGTGATTGGCAGGTTTTAATTTTTGTATTATTATTATTATTTAAAAGATAAAAAACACAGCTTTTATATCTAAATTGCAAATGTTTTTATTTCACTCAAATACCCTCCGCGGGGAGGGGGGGGGGGGGGTATAGTCAGTGTGAACAAATAATGCAAACATTGGATTAACGGTGCCGCGCCAGTAGTGTCTGGCGCCTGCTTATCAAACATTTGGAAATCTAAATTACTCTACTGTATAAAATATTGATAAATGAGTACAAATGTAATGTGAAAATATTAATTATCAGTTGTTGTATCATGATACTTGAGAAATTGTTGTTGTGTTCCACAGAAGTGATACATGAAAAAGATAAATGAGCAGGATATGACAGGATATAGGAAAAATAAAAATAGTTAATTCTTTTTTCTTACATTGTTTTCATTTTTTCTTTTTTTTAATGAATGCTGATTATTTTAATTCGGTTTTAAAATCCTTCTTGTTTCTGCGTGTGCGGGGGGTGTCGGGCACCCAGGGCACCCCCCTGGCTATGTGCATGCCCTGGTTTCTACAGTAACAGCTGTAATTCGGCTCTTGTAGAATAATCAGCACTGCCAAGTTAAGGTGAAATGAACTATAGTAATTAATATTTATACTTTAGCTATGAACTTATGGATGTATTTTAAATTAGGAATTTTCAACCTAATACCCATGTACCACCAACAACCTACCATGTCATTTAAGATCAAAATAGAGTTTTTCTTGAAATTGAATAAAGACTTTCAATGTGCCCTAATATGCCAAATGCAAAGATGTGTAGGATATGCAAGAAAAAGATCATTCATAGCTATTTTAGAAATTGTTTTCACTTGTTTAAAAGTGATATCACAGGATGACTGATGTGATAATTGCTTCTCTTTCTAGATTAGATTCTTGCAATGGGCTGAGTTAAGCACAATGAATGATTAGCTAAAAATTATTCATTTAAAAAATTAAATGAGTCTTTTTGTTGTTATATGAAATCGATGGTAAAAATTTAGATATATTTACAGTTCCAAAAGCCTAATTCATGCATAACAATTAGCATTAAATGTTATTATCAGTCAGTTAGAACTAGTATCATTTTCATAAGATTATTCATGGTAGAATCACTGTGTGAATGTGAGGCTCCTCTTTTTCATAACTGTACCATTCCTACTTTGTGTACAGTTGGACAAAAAAAAAAAAAAAAGATATCTCTAAAAATAATCTATTTATAAGTAGTAGTCTTTGCATTATTTAATTGTAAATTTCTACTTCTAAATAAGGCAAAAATTACTACTCAGAAACAGTGATGCACAAAATCGAAAGTGATGCTATTCCAAAAAAAAGATCTGAGTTTTTAAAAAGTTTTTAAAAAAAACTTTAAAATAATCATAACTGTTTAATATTATATGTATATGAATTGATTATAAAATCATTTCTATCTGTATTACATAATTGAAATTGTTATAATGGTTTAAAACCAATATGATTAATTATTTGGTGATGATTATAGTAATGAAATACTATCTTAAATTATGCTTATACTAAGAAAGGCATTTCCTTTCAGTTTCTCCTTCTATCCTGGGATCAGATATATCTAAAAAAGTTTTTGAAAATGAAGAAGTATTTTTGGAGTGTATTTCTAAAGGAAATCCAGAGCCTACTATCTTGTGGCTCAAAGAAGGCCAAATTATTACTGAAGAGCAAATGAAAAATTTGGTAATATGGCTATTTTTAAAGCCTTATTGCAATAAATTGCTATTATTTTAATTCTTATCTTACTAATGGAATGTCTACAGGTATTATTTAATGTCATTTACTGTTATTGTATTTATTGTGCAAGTAATGTGATATTTCAAGATGTGTAACAGCTGCTCACCTCCCAAAAAAGAAAAAAAAAATCCATATATAGTGTCATTATTCCAAATCTAAAAATTGAAGAGGAAATGAAATAATTGTTCAGTTGAAAATTATGTCTTCTTTCATATTTTCTTAAAAGAATAAATTTAGAGGTCTTCATACAGAAATTGTAATTAACTTAGAGATCTTAAATAAATTCTACCTTCGTATACCAAACATAAGTCATTTTGCCAAACAGTGTAAGAATTATCAAGCTTTTAATTTCATAGCTCAAAATATTAAATTCATTTTTAATAATTAAAAACTTATTGCAATGCAGGTAGTTTTTTAAGCATATATTTTTTTTAAATCAAGTCTATAGGATCCATAAGAATCAAACTATCATAAACTTTTCAGATTACTTGCCATGAAGTCACAAAACTTTTCTTACCACAACAAATATATAAATAGAATTGCTCAGTAAAGAATAAATCATCATTATCCCAATGTAGCTATATCTTACATTATTCATAAATTTAAAGTTGCTGCTGCATAATCAGCAAAAATGTTAAATATTGAGCTGTATATTTTTCTTGTATTCTGCTTATTTTATTATGCTTTATGTGCCTTTTATGATGTGATTTGTGATCAACGCATCATAGTAATTAGGATGAGCGAAGCGAATCCTCTACTAGTCCACTCAAATTACAATTTGTCGTACGCTTTACAAAAAAACTATTCAATATTTTAACTTCAAATTAAACACAAAAATAAATTATGATCTGTAGATTTGCAGAATATAATTTTTTTTACAGTAAAACGTTAAAAAAATTATTATTTTAATTAATTTATTTTACATGCATTTCCAATACGGAAGCATTTTAGCAAATAAATAAAAAATGAAACGCGTATATTTTCAGAAAAAAAAGTTTAAATCATGGAATAAATAATTATAGATAGAATCATGATTAATTTATTAAATAAAACATGTTTTCATTATCCCGCAAAATCGTTTGCACAGATGACACTTAAACATTTTAAAAGAATTGTATTATGGATTTTTTTTTTTTTTTTTTTTTTTTTTTTTTTTTTTTTTTTTTTTTTTGTAAACTGGCAACAAAATAATTGTAAACAAATAAAATTAATTCTTAAATTTGTTATATAAATGAAAAATTAAAAGATCTGCGTGAAGTTGTTGGTTCAAGCTCTTTATAAATATTTTTGCGAAGGTCGTATTGTGGCTAAATAATATCGACTCATTAATCAGAAGGATTTTATAGAAAAATAAGACTTTAATAAGTTCGCAAACACAACAATAATTATTCGTGAAAACGTCACTGCGAGAATGAGAGAGCGCTTCGTTAAAAGGTAATTCCATTAATTGAGTTGCCATTCGCAGAAAGTAAACAGTTCTCCCACGCGGAGAGAATTACAGCAATTCGCATACGCTAACATGTATAAAAATGAAGAAATTAAAATAAAATGTTTTACAGTTGAAAATTCATAGTATCATCGAAAGCAGATTTCAAATGTATTTTCCAGAAAATAGGATTTTGAAGAAGTAACTTTCTTCAAGCTTTCTTCAAATATATTATTCTAAAATAGCTATCAAAGATTATCGGATGTTGATTACAAAGATTGGAAACATGCATATTTCAAACAATTAAAAAACACCAGTGGCTACTTGAAATTGTAAAAACATCTTTAAAAGAGCTTTTAGTTGAAAATTAAAAAAAAATTTGTAAAAGTTTGCTTCGAAAATATCTTATGCCAGTTTTACATCATAAGTAAAAAATTAAAATGCGCCAAAACATAAAATAACGTTTTTGTTTAATAAAGATGCAAAAATAATAA
Organism: Maratus speculifer; assembly: GCA_964019185.1. Lineage (NCBI taxonomy): Eukaryota > Metazoa > Arthropoda > Arachnida > Araneae > Salticidae > Maratus > Maratus speculifer. The sequence continues at coordinate 328,526,469 of OZ025297.1, forward strand.
TAATAAAAAAAATATTGTTACTTTCAAATATTTGTTTTATAAAATAATGCTTCGCGAATCCAAACAAAGCATGGCTTTTGCTAGTCTAATATTGGTTCAAAAATGCATATCGAAATCTATATTGAAAGCATAATGTAAATATTACATGATGTTGAAAAGCATTTCATTATTTATGTGCAAAACATATAGATTGTGAATTGTTAATTTAATTTAATCATATATTGTTGGACACATTTTTGAAAATTTTAATGGAAAAATAAAAAACAGTATTTTAAAATAATTTTTTAAGTCTGCTTCATTGAGCATAAATATTTCAGCTACTGGTTTGTTAATGTTTATATACAATAAAGTTTTTAATTTTAAGTTTATTGTTTCTAGAGTATACATAAATTGAACCAAGGATCAGTGCTTTCAATTCCTGCAGCTGATAAATACCACAGTGGTTTATATAAATGTATTGCTTCTAATGTTGCTGGATCTGCAGAGAAAACATTTGAAATTGATGTGAAAGGTAAATGTAAAAGATTAGCAAATTGAAACATTTGCCTTTTTTCCCCTATCGGTAGTTTTATTACTTAATGCATTTTGAAATTCGATGTTGCATTTTTTAGACTGGAAGGTGGCAGTACAGACAATCAGCTCAATGAGTTCATGGCTGAAATTTCAGAATTAGTTAATTCCCTTATTAAAACACAATCGATCTGCCAAATCATATCTTGGTGGAAAATTTTTGAAAATCCGATTTTAGCCATTGACTGGTTGGTTTACCATTGTGTTTTCCTGTACCCTAAGGTATGAAAACTTGGAAGACTGGGACTAGGAAAACACAATGGTATACCTATGTGTTAACTATTAAAATCGAGTTTTCAGGTGTTTTCTAAGATATGACTTATCAGACCATTTGTGTTTTAATATGTGAATTGATTTTTAGCTAATTCTGGAATTTCAGTCATGAACTCAATGAAATGATGTGCTGCCACCACCCGGTCTATTTGTATTGTTACTGAAAATTTTTAATTTATTTTTATTTTTACTATTTTTCATTTTATTATTCCAATATGTAGATATAGCTCTAATCTTTTTATTCATTTTACTTTTTGGCTACTTGCACAATGTCTACTTGTACTTTTTTTTCATAAAAGTTTGTTTTTAATGGTTTCATTTAGTAGAGGCATTTAAATTTGTGTATCAAAAACTGCTTATGATTTCAATTTGTCTGTCTGAATATATTTGCTCAAACCTATATAAAAATGATAAAATTTAAATACATTAAAAGTTTTTAATGTATTCTTTAAATAAAATTTTAATAATAATAGTGAATTATGGTTATTAAATATATGGAATATTATAGTAATCATATATAAAATTATATATGATTAAACATATATAATTTTATATGTTTCTGTAGAAATGTTCTATAATTTAAATATAATGTATGATTTCTTTTTAATTATTTTAAGAAATATTCTTTTTCCAGTCCCTCCAAGGATTTTTAATACTTCTGAACCAAGTATGACTGTTTTAATTAATCAGCCTGTAACAATGTTATGCTCTGTTGAAGCTGAGCCTCCTCCTATTATTGTTTGGGTCAAAGATGGGCAGATAATTAATGATCTCATAAATCCTTTCATTAGTATTGTTGATGATGGTCAAAAACTTCAACTTTTAAGGGCTCGAGAGTCAGATAAGGGTCAGTACAGTTGCAAAGTGTCCAATATTGCTGGAAATGATACACGTCAATTTCTTCTGAATGTTTTAGGTAAGATAGAAATTCATATAGAATTGTAAACAAAGCATTATTTTTTAATGGTTAATTGAAGAAATTATGTGTCAATTCTAATTTTGTTTAAATAACTTTGTGGAAAAGGGATTCAGTTAAATAAGAATATACTGGAAAATATAAAATAATTTAAAAAAAAAAAAAACTTTTTTTTTTTTTTTTTTTTTTTTTTTTAAACTAAAAATTGTAATTACTATTATTAGCTACAAAGTCCTATTTATTACACTATAATTTTTTCTGCCATTAAAAAAAGAAAAAAAATGCTCATTTTTGGATAAAATTTTTAGAAATGTGTGACAATGATGACAAAGGTGCTTTGACTTTAGCTTTTATTTCTTTATCTGTGAAACTTGTTTGTAAACTAGTATGTAGCTCAATTTAATGGCAATGCACAGCATTTATAATAATTTTCAAGCATAAAATTTTTAGTCTCAACAATGAAATTTGCTATAGTAATCAAATGCAACTAATGACAGATAACTTGGCACAATTGATTGCCTAGAGCAAATTTAAAAACTTTATTTTATTTCTTTTTTGTAACATTAATCTTTTCTGATTGGGGTCTGCTTTCAATTATTGTCACCATGACTACAATACCCTTTAAAAACCATTAAAGATTTTAAATATAACTTTTGTGCCTAGTATGAAATTGACTTTGCTAAAGCAATTTACAGAATTTATTAATCGACTATGAACTCAGTTATGCAAGATTAATTATAACATCAGGTAATCTATAAAATACAGTACTTTAGAGTCAAACTGAAATCAATAAAAACAAATTTCAATTATTATTAATTATTTTAGGGATATAAAAAAGTGACTGTTTTTCATAGTATTAATTGATCTTATGTATGCTACAGCGGAAATATTATAGAGAATACTCAAGTTATTACTTCTAAATTTGAGATAAATTTATCTATCCTTGTATTCAGTAGTAGTTGCTAGCTTGTAGGTTTTGATTACACTTATTTTGTGCCAGAATTACAGCAACGATATTGCAAGCAGTGGTTCTGTATCAAGTATTGTGTTGTCATTGTATGTATTTGTCATTTATTATTATCAATACACTGGTAATCGCTTAAAAGAAAGATTTTTTATATTAGACACAAAATGCAGTTGCTGTAATGCTTGAATTTTAAAAATTGAAAATAATTATAGATCTCAATTTTTTTTATAAAAAATCTTAATTGTAAGTTTTAATCTTTCTTTTTTCCTAATTCAATAATTTTTTTAATTTCTTTAGGTAATAAAAAATATTTAAAGCTTCTGTTAAAGTTTAGATAAGATATAAAAACATAAAAAATCATAAAGGAAAACCTTGTGTCTGTTAATAGTTTCTGGTGTTTTATATGTTTGAAGACTTATTAGTGCACAGATGGTTTGCACAAATTCAAATTGCATGCATGTCAATATGACATAAACAAATAAAATATTATAAACATTCTAGATATCTTATGATATTTTAATTTATAATAAGCACAGTTTTTCTCCCTAATATCCGATAGTGGTTTGAATAAAAGATACAAGTAATATTTTAAATTTTATTTTAATAGTGCACAAAGTTAGTCTATGTTTGATTCAATCACTTTTTTACAGTACAAAATAAATCAGGATTTGGAATTTTGGACATAATGGTTTGATTCATATCTAACTTTTTGAAATCCCTACAAGAGAGAATTTTACTGATCAAAGTTTTCTGCCCAAAATATTTCATCAGTTTCTAGAAAATTGGAGAAAAAATGCAGTAGTAATCACTATAGAATTAGGATTATAAAAGTTAGAAACTCAGCAGAAACAATAGAAACTTGAGTAATGGAAGATGATATTTTAATGAGTATTTAGGAACTACTGCTTAAAAATTTGAATGACACAGGGTTAAAGATATTTTTATTATTTAAAAGGGTGACTCGAGCTCTTCCTAGAAATCGACAAAACCTGGAAATGGGTTTCATATAATTTTAATTTTTTCATTTATTTTGTTTTTTGTGGAGTGGAGGAGGGTTAACATGCTCATGTGTTCCAATAGAGGGTCTGCTACTGCTCAGAATTCCATACCTAAATGCACTAAAGTTTCTATTACAATATAAAATCATTTATCAGGTAACAACAAGAAAATTAGTTATCCAGAATCATATTTTGCATCCAGTGATTTCAGAAAAAAATGCCATTCAATGCACAATTTATATGTTCATTGCTTGATACATTTTACATGTATGGATATGATAACTTGATGTCAAACTCTGAAATTTAAAATAAAACATTTCAATGTAGGATATTATGATTTTCTATGCAAAATTATTATTTACAAATTATTTTATAAAATGCCTGTTTTAAATTCTTGACTGTTTTAATAATTAATTTGAAATCAGAAACCGTGACACACAACCAGATATATTCTATAGATTTTATCAAACAGTTATTGCTTTGATGTACAACCAAGTTAGCCCAAATATATCTAGTTTTGACCATTCTGGATAAATGGTTCTATATTGTTATATTAAAAGTATTTGTGCTGTAGAAATAGAGAAATTAAGAAGGTGAAATTGATTGTATTTTTTATGATGAGAAAATTGAAATTTGTGATTAAATAATGACAACTAATAGCATAAATCCAACTTTTTTTAAATATCTTTGTGAAGAGAGGTGGAATATTTTAGCTGATCACTGTAACCACTGTGATCACTGATTTTGCAATATACGTTCCATGGAAGTGATTCAACTTAAGAAAATATCCATGATGATAATGATGTAGGTTTTATGACAGGCTGAATATATTATTAGAGAATGTCCTCATAAGAGAAAGACCAAAATTCAGATGGGTAAAATTAAGTAATCTTAGGGAATTATTATTATTATTATTTTTTAAGAACTGAATTATTTTTAAACTTAAAAATTTGAATACATAACATCATAAATCATAAGTTTTTGAAGCAGACCTTTTAGACTGATTTAAAAAAAAAAAAAAAAAAAAACGAAATTCCTTAAAAATTCTGAAAAAAATGTGATTTTCATATCATATGTATGTTAAAAAAAATTGATTTTTTATATGTTTGTATTTTTCGATCATTCATGTTTTATTATTTAAAAATTTTTCAAGACTATATAAAAGGAGAAATTTTATTGTTTTACTTTCTTCTATAATGAATTTCAACGATAATAATTATTTGATAACTGTAAATGATTTTTTGTAAAATATGCATATTTATTTTAAGTTTTATGTATGTCAGGAGAATTTTTCTTCATGCATTCTTATTTGATTTTATTATGTTTCTGAAGATGATGTTTTCCACCAGTGCCTCCAAGAGTTAAAAATATCCTAGATGAAGAGAAAACTTTCTTTGTCACCGAGGGCAACAGCACTGAAATTCAGTGCTATGTTCATGGTAATCCTCAGCCTACTGTTGCATGGTTAAAGAATGGAAAGGTATTTGTTTCAATTTTATCACATTATATTCTTCTTAATTTTATTTAAGAAATAGATTGAATTTTTATATATTTGTTTGTTTGTTTATTTATTTATTTCAGCCTCTATTTCCAAGCAAGAATAAGAAAGTTAATTTTGTGGACAATGATCAAGTTTTATTTTTTGGACATGTAGAAGCAGTAGATGGTGGTCAGTATTCCTGTATTGCATCTAGCCCTCTAGGCACCCTCAAAAGAAATTTTCAGTTGAATGTTCTTGGTAAGATAAAACATTTTCATTCACTTTTTTTTTTTTTTTTTTTTTTTTTTTTTTTTAAATAAAAAGGGGTGGAGGCGGTTGCAGTTGTACCATAAACATGTGTATGACATGTAACATGTATATTTTATATTAGTTTTTGGTAAATATAAGCTTGTATTACTCCATTTTAAATTTGATAGATTTCAAATTTTATTTAAAATTAGCAGACTGTGCCTGCTGCATTGGTCCATTCTTTTAAACGAACCTTGATTCAAACTAAATGATGATACAAAATTTCTATTTTAAAGCAGACCATCACCTGGAATGTCCTTCTGCATTGCTGATAATGATCCAATGCCACTGCGATATTGTATTATTGTATGCCTTGGACAAAACTTTTGCAATTAAGAACCATTTCTTTTATTTGATAATTTATAGTAGAGTTTTGTGTAAAAATGAGACCGTTATGATAAAAGGAATCAGCACACTATTCTATTAGAGAGCATTACATTGATTACTGAGGTTGATTATCAAATTCTGTTAACTTTTGGATAGTTTCCCTTATGATTTTTGGCACCAAATATTAGTACTAGTGTTTGTAAAGATATTGTTACAAATGTAACAGACTTATTTCATATGTGAAATTTATGATCATCGATTATTGGCATTTAATTTTATAGCTTTGCAATATTTTTTTGTTTTGTTTGACAAGGTAATGAAGTAGCTTGTAAAGTAGTAAATAATAGTGAATTTTTGACAAAGTTCTGTTGTTAGGGCTTAACATTAATTAAAATTGCTACATAATCATCAAGAACAAAATTTTCTACTGTCCGGAAACTGTTCCTACTGTTCATGTATATTTTTTTCTTAACCAATTTTAAAGTATATTTATTTTCCTAACATTTTTTTAAAAACCAGAATGAATGATAAGTTAATTGCAAATATATATATATGTATTTAATTCTACATTATTGTCATTGTAAAAAATTTTCCTGCACATTGTAAATATTGCTTTTTTTTAGTAATAGTAAAATAATTGCAGATGAAAAATCTATAATAATAAGGCTAACACACAGAATTAATAACTGCTTACCGTATGCCTTACGAAGACTCGATAAGTAAGCAAATTCCATCAACCTAAAGATCCAGATAGAATGTAAACAAATAGTGAGTACTACTTGATTATTATGTCGATGAATTTTACCAAATTATGCGTATTGCTAAATTATTTGCTAAATTATATGAATGGACAAAATTTTTTTTTTAAATAACCAAAGAATCAATAAATTACTAAAATATTAAAAATACAAATAAAATGTCGAATTAAAAATTAGTTGATGATTTAACGATCACATGTAACATGTTTAATGTCAAATGAATGTGACAGTTACGATTATCCATTATTGACATTTAATCTTATAATTTGGTGACAGTTTTTTGGTTGATGGGATAACCAAGCAGTACCAAATAATATAAACAAACTATATAAATAACAATATTGCCAGTAATGTTGTACAGATGTCATGTATGCACCACGTTGGTGCAACATGCCAAGATTTTATGCTTCACATGGTAATCCAGTTATTGTTGTTTATTTATTAATAAACTGTTTCTTTCTTTTTCTTTTCTTTCTTATACAGATTGTTTTGTTCCATAATTATTAATTAAACCTACTTTAATTTTTGTTATTTCCTTTATAAAATAATTAAAAAATATATAGTATGTAAATGTAACTGGTATTTAACAACACATTGTTCGCAAGATTGGCATTAGAAAAAAAAAAAAAAAAATCACACCAAAGTGATGCATATGTAAAAATGTAGAAATATTTAAAATTTAATAAACAATGACAACAAAAAAAAGTTTTATTCACCATTTCAATATATTTTTTAAATAACATCAATCAATTGTTAATTCTCCAGTCGCATCAGTAATAAAGTTTCTTTTCTTCATTCCCTTCACAATGAAAGACCTTAAGCAATTTAAATTGAATTTAATGTGTTGCTACACAGCTGGTATTTTATATTAACAATGCTAATTTTCTTCCTCACCAGTGCCTCCAAAGATATCTGATGATTTCACAGAGGACTATATTGCTTATCTAAACAAACCCATGATGATTTACTGTAATGCAGAAGGTATTCCCAAACCCACTATTTCATGGATGAAAAATGGCATCTTCATAGATCCATTTCTGGATCCCAACGTGCAGTTTCTTAAAGATAACTCTGCTCTATTATTGAAATGGGCTCGTGTAGAGGATTCTGGAAAATATACCTGTGTTGCTAGTAATCCTGCTGGCAAAGAAGAAAAGAACTTTAATATCCATGTGTATAGTATGTTTTTATATTTTTATTAAAATATATGCTCTTTTATTCAGCATCTCTTAAGTTTTTCATACATATAAATGAATGACAGGGTTAGCCTAAATGATTCATTAAGTTGTCTCAAAACACTGTGTATTAAGAGATATTCATCCTACAAAGACAGATGGTAGAAGGACAAGATATATGCACTCACTAAGTTTAAAAGCCTACCTCATGGCTTGTGTGCTGAAATACATCATTTTCTACTGTGATGAACATTGGCAGAAACATGCTATTGAACAGAACTGGATTACCTTTGGGATGTGTGCCAGGTAGTTAAGGGCACACACTTTAAACATATGTAGTTTGTACAAGAAACTTGGTGAATGTATGTTTTCATGCATTACCTGTCTTTGTAATGTACTTGTAAATAAACAGTCTTTGGAAACTTGATGAACCATTTAGGCTAACTCTATATATGGTCACAAATTTTTAGAGAATCTTCAGCTATGTAGAAAATTTACACTTTGTAAAGAATGTTTTTGGAGAAAATTTAAGAAGAAACTACTTTAAGTCCAATAACAAATAAATCTACAAGGACTTTTTTTTTTTTTTTTTTCAAAAACGTGTTTTCTATTTTTGCTATAGTATCATTTGGACCATATAATCACAATACTCTATAATCCTGTTCATCTTTTTGAAATTATAAATTAAATAAAAAAGAAGAACATATGTGTAAAAAAAAAAAAAAAACTTAAAAGTATATATTAATATCTAAAATATTATAGGTTTTACTTAGTTTTCATTAAAAATTTTAAAAAAAAATGTCATTAAATATTTTAATAATGATATTAAGATGTGCACTTATTCTCATTGCTTCTTAAACATGAAAACAAATCTGACCAATGTGTACAATTGAGAAAACTAGTCATTGGGGTGCTACCGTAACACTTACCCATCATGGGTATGCGTAATATAAAATATGAAAATAAAACATGCTTAAATTATTTATAAAATGCATTGCTATTGCAAAATAAAATTTAAACCTACATTTGAATATTTTTAACGTATAGTAACACTCTATTAATGAATTGCTGATGAACCAATTTCAACAAATTGCTCAAGCAGTACCAAATTGTGTAAAAGAAACATCCTTATAACTCCAAAAATAATAATCATACTAACTAACAGTTTGCTGCATCTGATTAAACGTCTCATTTTCAATTAAAGTATATCTTTGAATTGAAATTTGAATGAAATGCAGGGTCATGAAAAATCGAAGAATATGGAAAACAGAATTACAAATATCTCAGCAACTAATAATCCGATCGACTTCATTCATTATACAAAATTTGTGTTATTTTATTGCCTTTTATGTCCACTCCTTTAAATAAAAAAACTTGAAAATCTTTATATACCTTTCTTCCGAGCGAATTTTTCGAGAGTCCGAAAAAAACAGTTCCAGATAATCGAGGTTACTGATATTAAATAGGCATTGTCTCATTCTTGCATACTAAATACATACAAAATTTCAAGTCTCTATCTCAATTTTTTCGGGAGATAAGAGTGTTTACAGACAGACAGATGGACAGCAAATTTCATTTTCTAAAAATATGTTTTTCGGAACCTCTGTTATCTAAAACATAAATCCGTCAAAAAAAAAATTCGATTTTCAAAACGATTGCAAGACTTACCCAATACTACGTATGATGAGTAAGTAATGAATAAATAAATTAAAAATAATATGTATACAGTGGCGCCAACTTTTGAAAAATATTGGGTGAGCTCAAAAAATGTTTGAAGAAATACATAAATATTGGGTGGGCTCAATTAATAATGGGTGGATAGAGATATCAAATTATTGAGAGGGCTCGGGACACATGGACCCATATAAGTTGGCGCCAGTGTATGTATATATAATTAATATAAAACATTGTTTATCAACTATCTAGAAATCATCAAAATAATAGAGTAAAATAATATGCTTTTGGATTTATTAATTTTATTAAAAAATATATCTTTTTTTACTTTATATCAAATCATAATTAAATTTAGTTGCACTATAGTACTTTTTAGATTGTAAATGGTTATTATGATTCAATATACATTGTTATGTTTTTTAAAAATCGTAATTAAATTTAATTGTATTAGAGTACATTTTTAGAATATAACAGTTTCAAGATTCAATATACAAACTATAATTAAAAATATATTTAATTGTTGTCACAATTTTATAAATTATTTTATCTAAAATAGACAGAGTAAGTTGAGAACTAAGCTGTGAATTAAACAAATCATCTATAAATGATTAATTAGGATTGTATATTTTCTATTTTCATTATAAAAGCAATTGCAAGAAATATTTTTGCGACATTGGAAATGCTTTTAATTAGTAAGTAGTTTAAATAAACTACTTGAAATAAGGATAATTTATTAAATACTATGATAGTTGAAGGAAGAGTTTTTTGTTTTGAATTACAGAATTACACTGAATTTAAATGTCATGTTTTTTCATCAGTGCATTTGGTTAGTAAAAACATCATAATATGACACATGTTTATTCATTTTTTTAAACTGTTGTTATATATCCAAATAATTAAATTGCTAGTATTTTACTGTGTTACATGTTTTGCAAATATTAATGCATTATTGTAATTTTCATTTTAGTTCCTGCTTATATTGAGAGTATTGGTTTAGATGATAAAATAGTTGGTATTTCAAATCAGACAATCATTTTGAAGTGTCCTGCTAATGGAATACCCCCACCTTCCATTTCATGGTTAAAAGAAGAGAATCTTATCATCCATTCCAATACTGATGCAAAATATCAAATCTTTGAAGGTTTGTGAAATTTGGATTTTTTTTTTTTTTTTTTTTTTTAATATATATTATTATTGTGGTATTTCTATTTTAAATCTGAAATAAATGTCTTCATAATGAGAATACTGTATGAAATTGTCATTTCCATTATAAAAGAATGTAAATGATTTTTTAAAAATCTAAAATGATATTTTATTAAAGCACTTACAACTTATGCATGACTCATATTTCATTTATCAATTCCAGTTTTTTTTTTTCTAATCTTTTAAATAAAAATAATAAAATTTGATACATTATTATTATTAGTATTATTATTATTATTTTTGTGAAGTTTTTTAAAAGTATAGTTACTTTATTTATATTGATGTATAGAAATTAATAGAATTTCATTTGGTATGTCAGAAGATAACAATTATATTGTAGTTTTATAACAATTTATCAATAATACACAACATTCCATCACATTGTTTCCTTTTCTTTCTTTTCCCTTTTTTTTTTTAAATTTGTGTATTATCACTTAGAATAAATAGGAAATTGCCAAATCTGATGCTAATACATACAGGAAAAAATAAAACATATTTTGTGCTGAAAAAGTATATTCTTTACTCAATTTTTATTTTACAGGTGGAAAAACTCTTCAAATAAACTCTGCTAAAGAAACTGATTCTGGAAAATATAAGTGCTTTGCAACTAATGATGCTGGTACAGATAGCTTACTGTTTAAGGTTGATATTATGGGTTAGTATATTGTTTGTCCCCCTTTATAGAAATGTAACTTAGCTTGTTAAGGAAAATTTATGGAAAAAGTACTTGTATCAAATCTTTGAACTTCTAAAATTTGTAGTTTTAATTAAGTAAATGTTTTAATTAGTTTTATTTTCATAATTAGTTAAATTACCTAATTCAAAAATCCTACTCTCTCTCTCTCTCTCTCTCTCTCTCTCTCTCTCTCTCTCTATATATATATATATATATATATATATATATATATATATATATAACCATTAGATAATACTAAAAATCAGCATCGAAATATGGAATAACTCGTTAAATAACGAACTATATCAAACATAAGAGTATCCTGTGTAACATATATAAATTAGAGGCAAAAAAGAACTACCATAATATATTTAATGTTGCATTAAGTAAAAATGATTTCTTTGAATTCCTTATGTTCTAATATGGAACTATTGTTTGGTGATCAATTTGTTAATGGTTCCTTCATCAAATGTAATAAAATATTCATATAACAATATGGGTAGAAGTTGACATGTGTATAATCTGTTCCATTTTGAAAAAGGGTGGTATAGCTATAGTAATGTTATTTATGCATTTATGGATGTAAAATACTTTGTAGCAATCCCATCTAACTTGTTTAAATTAAGTTTAATGACTAAACATTTTTCATGTTTTTGTGTATTTATTTTTTGTGACTGGACTAACAAAATAAAGGGATGCTTAAACTGCAAGAGTTAGTTTACAAGTTTTCAGTTAGCTTTCAGATTTTTAAAAAGTTTTGTACTTCAGTTAATTGTATTAATTGAGATTTAAAAGGGCCATTAGTCTTGTCAAGGTCTTTATAGGTGTGGGGCCTTAGTGCACTGCTCTTGTAACATTTTTTCCCCTTGTGACCAGCTCTGAGAGTGCATTCATGAAAAATTAAAACTATATGACTGAATTTATTTAAATTGTAATATCAGTGTACTGTTATTTGTTTGTTATAGTACATATTTTTTTAGAAAATGTTATTTTTTTCTTCTATTCTTTTTACATTTTTTTTAAAAATTATTATTATCTTTTTGTGTAGTTCCTCCAAAACTAATCTCACAATCGAGTCAAAGTGAACTAAAATCAAGAGAAGGTGATTCTGTTGTTTTACACTGTCCTGTAAAGGATTCTGGCTATTCCATGAAGATAATCTGGAAAAAAGATGGTAAAGTTTTCAATGCTGGATCCACTCCACCTCATTTTGAATTTTCACCTGATCATACAAATATAAGAATAAGAAAATCACAAGCAGCTGATACAGGAATTTATAGTTGTGTAGCAAGTAATTTAGCGGGAGAAACTGAATATGAAACAAGTCTACTTGTGTTAGGTAAGGCAGCACTTCTATATTAAAAAAAAAAAAAAAAAAAAAAAAAAAAAAAAAAAAAATTGATTTTCTATATATATATATTCATAAATTAATAGCACATTTTTGAATAGTTGCTGTTTTTAAAAAATTATAAAAATGGTAGTATCAACTTGCACTTCATTTTTTGCTTTTGCAATGCTTCCCTTTTAAATACCACATGATTTTAATAAGTACAAGAACAAAATAAAACTAAGAATATTTTGTCAGAATTACACATCTAAAAAAATTTTTTAGCATGTCATCATCAGTAATAGTATGTTATTTTTTCATCAAAGTGTGTTTGTTTCCAGAACCACCCATTTAAGGTAATTTTTTAACAGCTAAACATAAAAAGGAAGACATAACAATAAATTATCTTCTTCCCTGATAAAAAGCAAATCCCTGACAAAAAATACCCAGTTACTTTTTCTTTTAGTGTTTAATCATTTTAAATCATTTGAGGGGATATATATATACATATGTGAGCAGTGCGAGTATATTACATGAAAAATACATTTAGAAATCTGTTTAATGATACCTTATTCATCACTATACATTTGGTATGTACATAGAAAATGTGATGTTAACATGAAATAATGTATGATAATTGCATTAAATGAATTCATATTCCTCCAGTTTTCCTTTTTATTGTTCTTAGATGTAATTTCCCTGTTATTTCATTTTAACGAATAATCCAATAATGGAATAAAACTATATTTTCATTTCACACAAACTCTATATTTAAAAGTAGCCAAATAATTCGGTGCTGGAAAAAGGGGAAATGAGTGGCAATTATGTCAGTTTAACATTATCAAGTTTCATTAATTTAAATTTCATTTTAATGTTAAAAAAAATTATTCATTTTTTATAAACAAATATATCACTTTTGCACCTAAAAATTATATATTAATAGCCAAAATTTATCAAAAAATCTTTCCATGTTCAATTTCTTTCTAAGATACAGCATATTAAAAAGCAATTTTATATAAAATGTAGTAATTTTTCTGCATTTAAATAATGAAATTTTGAACTTAATACAAACCTACACTTCAAAATGGGATAAAAGGAACCTGCATCAATTTTTTTCAATTATAATATAGGAAATTTAAATTAAATTAGTCATTTTGCTGACTTTGATTAATTATGTAATCTATGCTGTCTGTTGAGCCAATTTTTGCTATTGACTGTAGTTACATCATTCTACTTTTCCTCTTACAGTTTTTATTTATAAGAATTTTTAATTAACTGCAATTTTTAATAAAACAGTGTGTTTTAAAATTAAATGTGAATATACTGTATGCTGTGTCAGAAACCTGTTGAAAATCTTTTTGAATAATGCCTTATTTATCTTTTTGTGTTTGTATGTATTTAGGAAAAAGGAAATTAACAATAGAAATAATGTATATGATTTTCATTTTATGATTACATATTCTACAAAGATTTTTTTGGTTTTTTGTTTTTGCATTGAAACCTCAAGTTCCCATGCCAATGCTCTCAAAAACTTACATTTGTGTTTTTACAGCATAACTTTAAATTTTTCATCCTTCTGAAAATGTTAAATTTCTCTTTTTACAGTGAAACCCCAAATTTCTCATTTTTCTGAAAATGTTACATTTCTGTTTTTTACAGTGAAACCTCAAATTTCTCATCCTTCTGAAAATGTCACATTTGTTTCTGTTAAAGAACATCATTCCATTACCCTAGACTGTATCGCATCTGGACATCCTACTCCTTCTATCAACTGGTTAAAGAATGGTTATCTTGTAACTGAAAGTAAATCTGTTGTAAGTTTTTACTTCATGATTTCATGATTAGTGTGAAATATTTTATAACTTCATGATTGTATGGTAACTGCTGTTTGCACAAAGGTATCTTCCCTTGGTGGAAAACTTTTTACTAATGTAATAAAATGAATCATATGCATTTAATGACTAAGACTTTACAATTAGGTGTACTTACTTGTTTCATTTGATACTTAATGCATGATTTAATATTTTTATATTCATTTAATTTTTGAGTGAATTATTAATAAAACTATTATATTAAAAAAATAATAGTTTGGAATTAATATTATACTTAGTTGATTAATTTTTCAGACTGTTAATGAATTTTTTAAAATTGTACTTAAAGTCATAATCACATTATGCATTTAAAAAAGTTTAGTTTTTTCTTTGAAATGTATGCCTTTTTTTATCTTTTCATAAACATTGAAAAAGTAATTGAAATGCAAAAAATAAGATATTTTAATTGATGTAAACTGATAACAGTGAGTCTTCTGATTTTAATCATACACATAACTATGCAAAATGCTGAGGCTATACCTTTTTATATGTGTGTTTGTTTGCATGTGTATTATATCATGGATCATAAATGTTAGGATTGGCATTGGCATCTCATTATATAATAGATTTTTCAAATATTTTTTTTTTCCTTTGGTCCGAGACTTTGTATTTAATTTTAACAATTAATAAATAAAATATCCTTGAAAGTATTTTTATTCTCATGACTTTGTTTTTAGAATTTTCTGACATCTGGAAAGATGAAAATATTGGATGCAGTGTCAAGGGATTCTGCTATGTATTCTTGTGTTGCTGAAAATGAAGATGGTTTTGATGTTAGACATTATAATTTGACTGTGTATGGTAAGTTAAACTTATTTACTAGAATTTCATGTTTAACTGTATGTATCAATGTGTATTGATACATGATACATGAATCCATAAATATTTTAAAAATATATTCAATTCAAACTTTTTTTAAATTTATAATAACATTCAATTGCCAGACAATACTTATTTGCAAAATCCCAATCTTTTAAACTTGAAACTTGCCTAACTTTGTATTTTTCAAAATGCAAAGGTTTATAATTATTTTTTGTTATAAGCACTCTTAATCAGAAATTGAATTACAACTGTTTGTTATTGTGTATTTTAAAAAATTTCAAACACACATAGAATGTCATTTTAAAATTATTTTTCGGCAAGAGTTTATTTGACTTTAAAGTTAGGAAATATGTGTATTTTTAAAAAATAATGCTTCTTATGTTTGAACCACAAAATTTACATTCATTTATAATTTTCAAATTGTTGTTTTAATGCCAAGCAATATCCATATATACAATTCTCATTTTTTCTTAAGTAATTAAAAAAAAAAAAAATGTAATTTAACAAATTAAAATGACTATTTGTAAAATGATATTTTCAAAGACTAAAACTTTAAAGACTAATAAATAAATTCTGTATTTAAATTAATAATAATAATAAACATCACTTTTAGGATGATCATAACAAGTCACATATTATGTATGCCATGTATTAAACATTAATATTCCTAGATCAATGATAAAAAAAACCAGTAGTTTATAGATAGACAACTTCAACTGTTTAAAATATGCATTTTTATTTGATGGAGTTAATCAGACTTAATTCAGAACACTTTATATTATGTACGACATACATTAAACATCAATATTCCTAGACCCATCATAAGCAAATTTTAAATGAAATTTCAGTTTTACAATTTTTGGAACTGCAAATTTTTAAATTTGTGAACAATGCATATTTTAAATTTTTTCACTGTTGCATAGAGAAAAAAATGCACTTTTAAATGAAATATGTTTGAAATCTTTATCACAGTTTGTTTTAAAATTATTATTTTTTTGCTATTATTATTATTATTATTTAAAAGTTTTTATTACTTTTTAGCTCACAGGCTGTTAAGGCCCTACATCAGTAATGCTCCGAGATAGAACGGCTAATGTTATTTCGATTTAAGAAATTTATCACTTTCCTTCCTTTGCATTTTACTCAAATTTAATAATTTTTGTTGTTTTGAAAACCTGTAGGTTTAAACTATGCACGTCATTTTGAAATTTTATTTCTTTTTTCAATTTTAAGGCGATACAAGTACGTTATTTTATAATCTTTAAAATTCACCTTTAATGTCTTATTACGAAAAATCTGTTTGACATTTTAAAATTTGGTAAAACAGCATGCAGAGTTTAATTATTTAGCTTTCAGAAAATGTTTTTTATTTTGATTTTTAAGAAAATTTAATCTATGCTATTTGTATAAAAAGTTGAAACATTTTGATTTAAAAAGTTGAAAAGGCCGTAAAACTCCACCTCCAAAAGGGAAACACCCTAAAACCCATTAGCGTGTAAGGTGATAAGAGTTTACTCTACGGGGGGTCTTGCAGGGAAGTGGGCGAAATTTCTTGCCTCTGGCTATTAGTAAAACGCTGTTTGTTACTTGTAGGCTAAGAAGCAAAATAAAAAAAAATCCTTCATGATATTTCACGCAAGAAATTGGATCAGAAATGATGTAAATAGATGTTGATTTCAAAAAGTTTGTTTAACTAGCCATGCAATCTCAAATGTACTTTAAAAGCATTATTCATTTCGAATAAAAACACATTTACAATTTTTATTATTTTTCTTTCATATATTTGAAGTTTAATTTCTAAAAAAATTCTTTAATTGCACTGAAAGATCTCAGCTATCCCATGACAAAAAAAATCATTTAAAAATATTAAAATGTAGAAGAGATATTTTTATAAATTTCTACTTTTGGATTTCACTTGACTGAAGTAGCTTTTTTAAAATTCCCCTAAACAAAGTCGAAAAAGTACAAAACGGTCTTTGTACCAAAGATCTCAACTATCCCATGACAAAAAAAAAAAAAAAAAAAAAAAAAAAAAAAAAAAAAACATTTAAAAATATTAAAATGTAGAAGAGATATTTTTATAAATTTCTACCAATGGATTTCACTTGACTGAAGTAGCCTCATCAAAACACATTTAAACAAAATCAAAAAAGTACAAAACGGTCTTTGCACCGAAAGATCTCACCGATCCAAAGCCAAAATATCATTTAAAAATATTAAAATGCAGGAGAGATATTTTTATAAATTTCTAGCAATGGATTTCACTTGACTGAAGTAGCTTTTTTAAAATTCCCCTAAATAAAGTCGAAAAAGTACAAAACGGTCTTTGTACCAAAAGATCTCAGCTATTGTATGACAAAAAAAAACAAAAAAAAAATGTAGAAGAGATATTTTTATAAATTTCTACCAATGGATTTCACTTGACTGAAGTAGCCTCATCAAAACACCTGTAAACAAAATCAAAAAAATACAAAACGGTCTTTGCACCGAAAGGTCTCAGCTATCCAATGACAAAAAAATCATTTAAAAATATTAAAACGTAAGAGAGATATTTTTATAAATTTCTACCAATGGATTTCACTTGACTGAAGTAGCTTTTTTAAAATTCCCCTAAACAAAGCCGAAAAAGAATAAAACGCAGTTTGTACCGAAAGATCTCAGCTATCCAATTACAAAAAAATCATTTAAAAATATTAAAATATATATTTTTATAAATTTCTACAATTGGATTTCACTTGACTGAAGTAGTTTTTTTAAAATTCCCTTAAACAAAGTCGAAAAAGTACAAAACTTTGTACCGAAAGATCTCTGATATCAAATGACAAAAAAATCATTTAAAAATATTAAAATGTAGGAGAGATATTTTTATAAATTTCTAGCAATGGATTTCACTTGACTGAAGTAGCTTTTTTAAAATTCCCCTAAAAAAAGTCGAAAAAGTACAAAACGGTCTTTGTACCAAAAGATCACAGCTATCCCAAGACAATGAAAACATTTTAAAATATTGAAATGTAGAAGAGATATTTTTATAAATTTCTAGCTATGGATTTCACTTGACTGAAGTAGCCTCATCAAAACACCTGTAAAAAAAAAATAAAAAAAGTATAAAACGGTCTTCTCACCGATAGATCTCAGCTATCCAATGCCAAAAAATCATTTAAAAATATTAAAATGTAGGAGAGATATTTTTATAAATTTCTACCAATGGATTTCACTTGACTGAAGTAGCTTTTTTAAAATTTCCCTAAACAAAGTCGAAAAAGAACAAAACGGTCTTTGTACCGAAAGATCTCAGCTATCGAATTACAAAAAAATCATTTAAAAATATTAAAATGTAGGAGAGATATTTTTATAAATTTCTACCATTGGATTTCACTTGACTGAAGTAGATTTTTAAAAATTCCCCTGAACAAAGTCGAAAAAGTACAAAACGATCTTTGTACCGAAAGATATCAGCTATCCAATGATAAAAAAATCATTTAAAAATATTAAAATGTAGGAGAGATATTTTTATAAATTTCTACCATTGGATTTCACTTGACTGAAGTAGCTTTTTTAAAATTCCTATGAACAAAGTCAAAAAAGTACAAAACGATCTTTGTACCGAAAGATATCAGCTATTCCATGACAAAAAAATCATTTAAAAATATTAAAATGTAGGAGCGCTTTTTTTATAAATTTCTACCATTGGATTTCACTTGACTGAAGTAGCTTTTTTAAAATTCCCCTGAACAAAGTCGAAAAAGTACAAAACAATCTTTGTACCGAAAGATATCAGCTTTCCAATGATAAAAAAATCATTTAAAAATATTAAAATGTAGGAGAGATATTTTTATAAATTTCTACCATTGGATTTCACTCTACTGAAGTAGCTTTTTTAAAATTTCCCTAAACAAAGTTGAAAAAGTACAAAACGATCTTTGTATCGAAAGATCTCAGCTATTCCATGACAAAAAAATCATTTAAAAATATTAAAATGTAGGAGAGATATTTTTATAAATTTCTACCATTTAATTTCACTTGATTGAAGTAGCTTTTTTTAAATTTCCCTAAAGAAAGTCGAAAAAGTACAAAACGATCTTTGTACCGAAAGATATCAACTATCCAATGATAAAAAAATCATTTAAAAATATTAAAATGTATAGGAGATATTTTTATAAATTTCTACCATTGGATTTCACTTGACTGAAGTAGCTTTTTTAAAATTTCCCTAAACAAAGTTGAAAAAGTACGAAACGATGTTTGTACCGAAAGATATCAGCTATTCCATGACGAAAAAATCATTTAAAAATATTAAAATGTAGGAGAGCTTTTTTTATAAATTCTACCATTGGATTTCACTTGACTGTAGTAGCTTTTTTAAAATTCCCCTGAACAAAGTAGAAAAAGTACAAAACGATCTTTGTACCGAAAGATATCAGCTATCCAATGATAAAAAAATCATTTAAAAATATTAAAATGTAGAAGAGATATTTTTATAAATTTCTACAATTGTATTTCACTTGACTGAAATAGCTTTTTTAAAATTCCCCTAAACAAAGACGAAAAAGTACAAAACGGTCTTTGTACCGAAAGATCTGAGACATCGAATGCCAAAAAATCGTTTAAAAATCTTTAAAAGTAAAAAGACATATTTATAAAATTCTACTATAGGATTTTGCTTGAATGAAGTAGCTTCTTTAAAACACCTGTAAACAAAATCAAAAAAGCACAAAACAGTCTTTGTTTCGAAAGATCACAGCTATCCAATGCCAAAAAAATCATTTAAAAAAAATTAAAATGTAGAAGAGATATTTTTATAAATTCCTACCATTGGATTTCACTTGACTGAAGTAGCTTTTTTAAAATTCCCTTAAACAAAGTCGAAAAAGTACAAAACGGTCTTTGTACCGAAAGATCTGAGGTATCGAATGCCAAAAAATAATTTAAAAATATTAAAATGTAGAAAAGATATTTTTATAAATTCCTACCATTCGATTTCACTTGCCTGAAGTATCTTTTTTAAAACATCTGTAAACAAAATTAAAAAAGTACAAAACGGTATTTGTACCGAAAGATCTAAGCTATCCAATGACAAAAAAAAAAAAAAAAAAGTCGTTTAAAAATATTAAAATGTAGAAGATATACTTTTTATAAATTTCTACCATTGGATTTCACTTGACTGATGTAGCCTCTTTAAAATACCTGTAAACAAAATAAAAAAAATACAAAACAGTATTTGTACCTAAAGATCTCAGCTATCCCATGACAAAAAAATCATTTAAAAATCTTCAAATGTCGAAAAGACATATTTATAAAATTTTACTATAGGATTTCGCTTGACTGAAGTAGCCTCTTTAAAACAGCTGTAAACAAAAAAAAAAAAAAAAAAGGTCTTTGTACCGAAAGATCTCAGCTATTCAATGACAAAAAAATCATTTAAAAATATTAAAATGTAGAAGAGATATTTTTATAAATTTCTACCATTGGATTTCATTTGACTGAAGTAGCATCTTTAAAACAACTGTAAACAAAATGAAAAAAGTACAAAACGGTCTTTGTACCAAAAGATCTGAGATATCGAATGCCAAATAATGATTTACAAATAGTAAAATTTAGAAGAGATATTTTTATAAATTTCTACCATTGGATTTCACTTCACTGAAGTAGCTTTTTTAAAATTCCCCTAAACAGAGTCGAAAAAGTACAAAACGGTCTTTGTACCGAAAGATCTGAACTATCCCATGACAAAAAAATCATTTAAAAATATTAAAATGTAAAAGAGATATTTTTAGAAATTTCTAGCATTGGATTTCACTTCACTGAAGTAGCTTTTTTAAAATTCCCCTAGAGAAAGTCGAAAATATAAAAAACGGTCTTTGTACAGAAAGATCTCAGCCATCCCATGACATAAAAATCATTTAAAAATATTAAAATGTAGAAGACATATTTTTATAAATTCCTACCATTGGATTTCACTTGACTGAAGTAGCTTTTTTAAAATTCCCCTAAACAAAGTCGAAAAAGTACAAAACGGTCTTTGTAGAGAAAGATCTAAGCTATCCAATGACAAAGAAATCATTTAAAAATATTAAAATGTAGAAGAGATATTTTATAAATTTCTACCATTGGATTTCACTTGACTGAAATAGCTTTTTTAAAATTCCCCTAAACAATGTCGAAAAAGTACAAAACGGTCTTTGTACCGATAGATCTGAGATATCGAATGCCAAAAAATAATTTAAAAATATTAAAATGCAGAAGAGATATTTTTATAAATTTCTACCACTGGATTTCACTTGACTGAAGTAGATTTTTTAAAATTTCCCTAAACAAACTCGGGGGAAAAAAAAAAAAAAAAAAAAAAAAACGATTTTTGTACCGAAAGATCTCAGCTATCCAATGCCAAAAAATAATTTAAAAATATAAAAATGTAGAAGAGATATTTTTATAAATTTCTTCCATTGGATTTCACTTGACTGAAGTAGCCTCTTTAAAACACCTGTAAACAAAATCAAAAAAGTACAAAACGGTCTTTATACCAAAAAATCTCAGCTGTTCAATGCTAAAAAAATCATTTAAAAATATTAAAATACAAACGAGATATCTTAAAAATTTCTATCTTGGAATTTCGCTCTATTGATGTAAGCCACTATAAAATACTCGTAACAAAATTGAAAAAATATAAAACGGTCTTTGTACAGTTCAATGATCTCAGCTATTCAATGCTAAAAAAATCATTTAAAAATATTAAAATGTAGAGGAGATTCTTTGGAAAATGTTTAATGTGCAATCTCTAACATAATAATCACGATCTGTATGTTGTCTTTTAAAATTACAGTCACCGCCAAAAAAATCTTGACACTTGCGATTTTAGACGTTTTGGTAAATATCTAAAAATATACGTGAGGAATAACTCTGAAACTCCAGATGTATAAACAAAATAGTACTAGTCATATATTTTCGCAAAGAGTTTTCCCCGAAATCCAACAGGGGACCGTCAACAAATTGAAAAAGAACGAAAATCTTTTGGATAACCCTGTCAAAACTAATGAAGCAAAAGAGTTCAAACTGCAGATTATAATTAAGTGGCTTATTCTAATAAATCGTGTTTATTTTTATGAATATAGCATGTAAACTCGTAGAGAAATTAAGGTTTTTATAAAAACGGTCCCAAATTTTTCCAAGTTTTTCGCTTATAATTTGTAGAGTTCTTCATCAAACTCAATGTTCTTTTCAAAAAATATGACAATCAACATTGTACATAACACCCTGTAATGCAAATCAAAAAATAGTAAAAATTGTATGATAAATGAGCAGGTTTACTAAATAATTTTTTACTGTGCATGCGTCAACGCTATTAAAATTTCATTTGCATGTTATGTTAGTTAAATGTATAGAGCAACTTATGTGAAAGTCTCAAAAACATAGCTTGAAAACTCTGAAAATTATCGTCAATAGAATGTGGTCAAAATCCATTATTCCCAAAATGAAGCAAAAAGATGAGGGGCTGTATCCATATTCCATTGATAAGTACCTACACACTATTGCACTAGTACTAAATTTGGATACAGCTCCTTATCTTTTTGCTTTATTTTGTGAACTGAGCTGTTGACTCTGCACTCCAAACTGCACTGATGACTCTGCATTGCAGCTGCATTACAAATCAGTTTTCTGTGCAGTTCTATGCTGTGGGCATGCTTGGTGGCACTGCATGAGTATGATATGCTACAGGAACTAAGGTTTCTGGTATTATTTCGCCTTACATTCATGTTTAATTACGCTGCGTTTTTTCTGACAATGTCTTTGCGCTACACATTTTTATCGTAATTGTGATTGATTTCTTTTACACAGAAAAAGCACAAATATGATTTTTTCAAATTGGGCATTGGCAGTGAGCTGCATCCTAGAAGGACCCCTTGTCCTCTCTCATGCTCAATTAGAAGCACTTTTTCATACTCAGAAACGTATTACCCTTTTTTGTTGCTCACCAGAGCATTTTTGATACTTGTATAAAAAAACAAATATACAGTGGCGGTCAAATATTTCCGGCCAGCAAAAAAATTTCAGTTAATTTATAAATATCCCATATGAAGAGGAATCTCAAAGTGATATTTATACATTTTATTGACATAATAGTTAGGAACTTACTTATAGAAGAACATGTAAATATCAATAAATTTAACTGACAAAATTAAGTATAAAAAAAAACGCATATTCTCAAAAGTTTCCGGCCACCTTCACAAGTTTGTAAAAAAGTGGTATTGTAATAGAAAATTACAGTGATCAACAAAATTTACGATTAGTATTTTATCGTATTACTGTTTTATTAGCTTTAGCAATAAATACTGCGGTGCAGCAACGTTGCATTCATACAATCAGCGGTTAAAGATCCTCTATGGTACGTTTTTCCCCCATTTCTTGCAATTTTGGCTAAATTTTGGCTGAGTTGAAATATTTATAGTTCCGCAGATTTTTGTCCACTTCTTTTCAAAGATTTTCTATTGGATTCATGCTGGGTGCTTGGGCTGATCATTTCAAAAACGAAATTTTTTGTGCGAAAACCATTGTTTATAGAGGTTTGCAAACATTATTTATGTTGTTATCATGTTAAGAAAAATAGATGTGACCAAATTGTTTTCTCTAATAAGGCAAAAAATAGTCTTGCAAGATATCCTTATACATTGTATAATTCACCTGGCTGTGGATTTCAAATAACGGACCGACACTTTTTTAGGAAAATACTCCCCACAGCATAACGTGTCCTCCGCCATGCTTCATTGTAGAAATAACATAGGTCGAATCATATCTTTTGTTGTTAGGTCATCGGATGTTGTGTCTATCATCACTTCCAAAACTGTTTCGAATTCGATTGATGGAAAAGCAGAACTTTTTCCCAGTTTTCACTTGACCAGACTTTGTGTTCCTTGGAAAATGAAAGTAGGGTACGTCGGTATTTTATTTACCTCTGAAAATTTTTTAACACCGACTCTTCCATAAAGTTTTGTATCATGTCAGCATCATAACATGGTAGACTAACTTATTTCAGCAATATTTTCATTCCATAAATCGCAGTATATTGCAAGGGAATTTTCATGCGGATTATCAATGGTTTTTCTCCCGATAATTCTGTCCTCAGGAATAGTAATTTTCCGGGGTCTCCCGGACCTCTGAATGTCCTGAAAGCCATAACCATCTTTATATAATTTTGTAAATATTGTTTACAGTCGATTTTACTGATCGATAACTTAGCCGCAATATCTCGAGAAGATTGGCCTTTTATCGAGAAACTAATCACTCACTTATGAACAATAATTTTTCAAATTTGAATTCAAACTCTGCTATACACATTGATTCATTCATAAACACAACCAAAAAACACTTTATGGATAGAAAAAAACTAAAGAATGATAAGTGGCCGGGAACTTTTGAGAACATGCGGTTTCTTTTATATTTAATTTTGTCAAAAAAATTTATTGATGTTTACACGTTCTTCTATAATTAAGTTCCTAACTAATATGTCAATATAATGTATAAGTATCACTTTGAGATTCCTCTTCATATGAGTATATTTACAAATTAACTGAAAAATTTTTGCTGGCCGGAAATATTTGACCGTGACTGTATATATATATATTGGAACACATACTTTATCCATCAGTTTAAAGTAAGTTTTATAAATGTTTAAAAAAATAAAAATAAAATCAGACTTGCCAAGTCTCCTGATTTCGGCAGGAGACTCCTGATTTTCAGATGTTTCTCCATACTCCTGATTTTTGACATATTTCTCCTGATTTTTCACATTTTTAAAATATTCCTCCTGATTTTTCACATTTTTAAAATATTCTGTTATTTTACAATAAAATATGTTGTGATTCAGTGACGAAAACTCTAGTACAGGCATAATTGTTCTGTAGTATGATTGATCAGTAGTATTTTATGCGATAAACTACATTAGGATTCATTATAAATGATGAATCTTTAATATTTGTTAATGTTACTGTGATCATCTGCTGCATTATCAATAACTTGTCTCGATTAAGACTTATTTATGATCTTTACTATAGCTTTTACGCAAGTTTATGAGTAACAAAATGCCCCCTTTTTTTATAATATTTAGTCAAATTAAAAATATGTGAAAACATTATATGATTAAATTCTTACGTTTTCATAGACAAAAATATCTCCTGATTTCTGAAACAAAATCTCCTGATTTTTAGCTTTCAGTACTTGGCAAGTCTATAAAATAAAAAAAACCTTCTTGTAACCCTTCTCTATAAAATAGAAATTGTTATTGCCGTTCCCCATTGAAATAGTTTAATTGAAGTATAATCCAGATGTTTATGCTTTTTAAGTTTTTTATATCTTGCATACTCCTCACAATATAGCAGGCTTTTTATTATTTTGTCAACTTTTGACTATTCTAAGAGGAGTTTTAATTCTTCCTACTTTCAATGCATCAGTGAAGATTATCATTCCTTAAACCATATATATAATATTTGAAACAATATCTTGTCGATCAGAATGTTATAAAATTTAAAAGGTTTTATGCCTTTCTGATATAGTAATCCACTATGTTAAGTATTAAGAACTAGAATTCTTGGTAAAGCATAAATTATAAAAGTATTAAGAGTCGATTATTTATTTTCAAACATATTTACTCATATAAACATTTCCCTTTCAACAGTTCCTCCTGTGATCAATGTTTCCAGTCATGCTTTACATAAAGTTGCTGTTCAGAGTGGAGAAATAAATTTGGAATGTCCTGCCAAGGGTATTCCAAAACCTCGTGTTATATGGTATAAAAGTTCTCATATGCTGATTCCCGGTCCAAGGATTTCTTTCAGTAATGATGGAGAGCATTTAAAAATATCCCATGCCATGGCAGCAGATGCTGGGAAGTATACATGTTTGGCTGTGAATGAGGCTGGAGATATGGAAGCTGATCACTTAGTAAAAGTTCATGGTAAGTTTACAAAATTAAACCATTTTATCAGCTATAAAAAATGTAAATGATTGTATATGTATTGTTAATAAGTCAAAATTTTCATATCTCAAAACTGTCTTACACTGAACACTATCAACTATGAAATAAATTAGTGTGCTTAAATTATCTTCTATATTGCTGATTTTTTATAATGTGAAATAGTTGCTTTAAAGTATCAAAGTTTGATTTTTTTTCCCTTGAATTTTTTTTTTTTTTTTTTAATCCTTTTGAAAAAGTGTAAACATCTAATTGCTAAATATAAGTTAATAAAATAAGTTAGGAAAAAATAAATAAACATATTTATATAAATTAAGTTTATTATCTTTGACCTTTGTCATTAGAATTGCAAGTGTAGTTTTTTCTTGATGTTCAATGCATTCAATAACTTTTCTAATCAAACTTAAATATTCAGAATACATCATTTTCATTATCACTGCTATCTTATTCCTAGTTTTGTAGTTCTTCATTTGCACACTGAGCAATATCTTTTTTAACAAAAGTTTCAGAAATATGAAATCTTTCTGCTAGACTCAACGAAGATTTGTTATCTATTCACCAACTTTATTTCATTATTTGATTGCTCTGGTACCATGATAATATTCCACTACAACTTTTGTAGAGTCATCAGATTAACTACTTTCCACACTTCAGTAATTCCATGTTTGACATTTTTCAGTTTCAAGAACAGTTTAAGACAGGCTATAACTTTTTCTTCTTCAGTACCTGCAATAAGCTTCTCTAACAGCTTTTCTCTGTAGCTTCTTTTCAAGTTTTCAAGAAAACTTTGCTTTAATGGCTGTATTAGTGAAGTCACATTTAGTGGCAAAAAATATGCTTTGATCTCTGCACTCATCAATTGTTCCTCATTTTCATGCATTGGTGCTCTAAATTGCTTTTCTTTTCAACTTTGCATTCTATAAAATGTTGTTTTTCACTTTAAAAGTAAAATGTTCATAAAACTTCTGTTTAAAAATTTCAGGATTTTTCCATGCATTTTTATGGTTCTGTAATACACAGGAAGATGTGAGATATTGATGTTCTTGAATGTTCTAGGTTTCTTTGACTTTGTGATAAGCATGGATTTCAACTCCAAAGTACTTAATGATGTCTTCTATCAACCTAAAACTTTTACTCTTTTTATGGGAGGGGAGGTGATGGTTCACTTTTTACATCTAAGCTTTTTAACAGTACCATATAAACATTTAATTCCATTTCATCATAGTTAAACTGTTCATCTTCACAAAAATTGTTTTCCTTGAAAAAATTTTGGAAATTTACTCTGAATTTAACTATTTCAGAAATTGCAAATACAGTGTTTCTCTCAATTTCTCTCTTGCTGTCTTTTTCCCAATATTGGTTCTATTTATTCCATCTAACACTTATGGTAAAGGTCTCATTATCATAAAATATCTCATGAAAATCCAGAGTTTTTGACTGCAGTATCAGGCCAGCAATTGGAAATATTGGCTATAATTTGAAATTATTATTATTTTTCCCCCCCAGTAACTCTGTTAAAGTAGAAGTTTGGTTAAAGAAGACTCAAATAATTTGGATTATTGTATCTAAAACTGCAATTTGTGTTTCAAATTCAATTAGAAATTATATTTTTTTTTCCATAAGTTGTGGCACTAAAAAATCAGATGGCATATTTGGAAAATGTAATGAAAAATTAAGAATATGATATTACTAAACTGCTCTAAATATAACTAGAATGATATATTTTTGTCTAACAAGGAGAAGACACGAGGCTTGTGTCACCGAATCCAGCGAGCCTTTGGGTATTCATAGAGTATATTTAGTATATAAACATATCACAAGGATAAAGTGCAATATTCAGGGGGGCTTTAAAAAAGGACCCCCAAAGTTCACCCATTATTGACACAAAATATATAATTAAACAAATTGAACTCCTTTGCGAGGGCTGGATTGTACAGTTGGCTAGACGCCAGACATTTTCTTTTCTCGCTTTTCTGTTGTTGGCGGGTTCAAATCCCGTTCAGGCCATTTTTTTTTTCTTTTTCCACAGACAAAATTAGAATTAGTTATTTTTGGACTACAATATCTGATTATTTATACGTATGACAAATATAAATTAGAACATGTTTCTAAGCTCATTAATCACATTTATTTATTTACAAAGAGTAACAGAGTTTCATTGAAATGCTACAGATATAAAGGAAAGTAAAAAAAAAAAAAAAACCTTAAGCTTAATATATGTATTTCTTTTACATTCGACATCTTTGGATTTTTGTAAATTATTTTTATTTCTTTTACACTAATTTACGTATATTTTAAAATTACGTACAGTTATTTTACATTATTTACATTCAATTCAATCCTATGTATTTAAAAATTAAATGCGTGCTTTTACAAGTGACGTTTTGAAGCTTCTCCAAGAGGAATTTTTTACAAAATAACTTTTTTCATTTTAATTAATAGAGAACAACGTCTAATCACCGAAAAACTTTAAAAACAAACTACTGGACTTATTCGCTCTGCAGCAGATGACTGCTGAAAGAATAAACATTATAAACCCTCGCTGTTAATTTTCTACTTAACAACCACCTGCAAAACTACGTTATAAAATGTCCCCGAAAATGGTTTTAACCGAAAACATCTATTCTTAATCAAAATAGGTGAGAAAATTATCAATATTAAAAAAGAAAATTACATTTTCAAAATTAAAGAAAAAAAAAATCTAAAAATTATAATCTTTTAAATTGATAGGTATTAGACAAGACAAAAATGAAATAAGATATTTTAATTTTATGTAGTGTATTTTAATTTATTCCGCTGCGAAGAACAATGATATATTCGTAGAAATATCTATACATAAAAATGAATAAAATTAAAATTTTGTTGACTGAATATTTCTTTTTTTTTTCATTCTATCCATAAAACTGCAATCTCTCTGTAAATAAATATGTATATATACATATGTGTGTGTGTGTGTGCATGCGTGCAGAAGTATGTTCTTATTTATATTTGTCATATGTATAAATAATCAGATATTGTAGTCCGAAAATAACTAATCCTAATTTTGTCTGTGAAAAAAAAATGGCCTGTACGGGATTTGAACTCACCGATGACGGAAAAGCGATAAAAGTAAATGTCTGGCGTCTAGCCAACTGTACAATCCAGCCCTCGCAAAAGAGTTCAATTTGTTTAATTATATATTTTGCGTCAATAATGGGTGAACTTTGGGGGTCGTTTTTTAAGGCCCCCCTGAATATTTCACTTTATCCTTGTGATATGTTTATATACCAACTATACTCTACGACTACCCAAAGGCTCGCTGGATTCGGTGACACAAGCCTAGTGTCCTCTCCTTGTAAGATGAAGTACCAAAAGATATTACTGAGTTATTGACAAATAGTGTGTATTTTGCCGAGAATTATCAATAGAGATAGGTAAATTAAAAAAGTAAAATATATGAAATGTGCTGAAATTAGTTGCTGGTTATAAATTTAGTTGATTAAAATAAAATAAACTATTGTAAAAGTTCTTTTTTTTATATTATTTCTGCTTTTAATAAATATTTTTTGCATTTATGAGTATTTTACCCCAAAATAATTACATGAAAAGGTTGGATTTATTTATTTAAAATTTTAATTAGTCTTAAATTAAGACCAGCAACCTAGTCATGATTTCAGTTAAACCAGAAAAACTGCAAATCTTTAAAGATTTCATAAATTTACTTAAATTTTGCATTAATTGTAAGTTTACACTGTAAAGTGAGCTTACTATTATAATTAATCATTGTGGTAGGTTTTAGAAAATAAAATGTATTTAATATTTGATTTTAACTTTTAGACACACAAGTATTGAAAGTTAAATTCCTTTTTTCTTAAATTTCAGCCACTCCCTAATGCACAAAGTGTAAAAACTTTTTAAATTCTTTAATTTAAAAAATATTTTTATTTTTTTATTTTGTTATAATAAAGTAAATAAATTATCGTATAAATTTCCTCCCTTTTACAGTGTTTCCTTTTCTACATCTGTGCACATTGTTTAAAATCTTACTATTTCATATATATATATATATATATATACTAATAAAATCTGTGCGCCTCTGTCTGCTTGAAGCCGATTACAGTTCGCAACGTGGGCGAGTTGGAAGTCGCGAGAGGTGTCTTTCAATTGGAAAAATTCCGGGGAAGTCATTTCGGGCATTTTCGAGACCGTGGGACCAAAATTAAAAAAGTTATGAATTAAAAACCCTTTGGTAATCGGAACGGAAAACTTCTCAATTCCCAAACGGCGCTCCGAAGCAGAACACTGCGCCACCTTGCGGTGAAGAACCTGAACTTTTCCCCTTTGGCTAAAAGAAGAAACAGCCGAAAACTGCTTTTTCTACCGGCGCTAATTGCGTTTTTTTTTTTTTTTTTTTTTTTTTTTGCGTGTTTTTTCTTAAACCATCATGCAGACAGTTTTTAAAGTAGAAAAAAACTGATTACATATTCAGAATCTGCATAAAAATCTGCTTCTGATGAACTAAAAAATACGAAAAAATGTCTTATGGGCACGTAGTGCCCACCGTGCAAAACCAAATATTTTTAACGGGACTATGGGCGCGAAGCGACCATAGCTTTGATCCACAATCTTTTTTTTTCAAGTGCACGTGGCCCACAGTGAGAAATCACATATTTTTAACGGGACCATGGCTCTTTAATTTACTTTTTTTTGTGCTTGAGGATTCGAACACCAAGACTTGCTTATTAAATGAATTTTTTTGCTTATTATATACTGCTTAATACCGAGGTTCGTTTGGAAAAAGTGGCCCAGCTAGCGGACGTAGCTCGCTAGTATATATATATTAATCTGCTTTATTTGTAAGAATATCTAAATTGCCCTTTATTCTCTTTTTGTCTTCTCTCTTAGCAAATGAAGTTTAAAATCTTTTTATTTTTTTCCAGATTTTTTCTGCCTTGTTTGTTAATAACAATAAATAATAACCAATAATCTAAATTTTCCCCTATCCACTACCACAACATTACCTCCCATCTGTTTTTTTTTTTTTTTTTTTTTGTTTTTTTTGCCTTTTAGTCCACAAAGTTTTAAAAAAAATTAAACTCTTTGAATTTTTTCAAAATTTTTCTGACGAATGTGTTATTTTAATTACAAAAAAGGAATAAACAGTCATATAAATCTTTGCTTATTAACAAAAAGTGGGAGAGAGTGGGGAGGAGCTTTAGATTCTAAGGACAAAGCAAAAAAAATTTTTTTTTTTTTTTTTTTTTTTTTTTTCACAGTTTGATTTTTTACTCCTGTATGTAAAATGCAATCTGCAAACATGAGTTTGTTCGTTTATTTATTTATAATTGTGTGTTTATTTACAGTTCCTCCTGCAATAGACCGTATGTCAATTCACAACTCTAATCCTGTTATAAATCAGTCAGTGCGTATTGAGTGTGATGCTCAAGGCCTTCCATTCCCAAAGATAACTTGGTACAAAGATGGCTCTATCATTTCCTCAAGCTCAACACATTTTACTTATTCAGGTGGAGGACGTTACCTGGATATCCAGAATGTTCTTACATCTGATGCTGGATGGTACGAGTGCCTTGCAGAAAATGTTGCTGGCCTTGTCAGAAAAGAGTTGAAACTTTCTGTTAATGGTAATAATTTTTTAAAAATAATTTATATCCTGGTGGTACTTTGAAAATGTGCTAAGTATTTTTTTTTTTATATGTAAAATTTGTTTAATGCATTGATTGATAGTAAGACAATTTAGAATATGTTTTAGGTATTTTTGTTATGTCCTAAAAACATTGCTCATTGTATAAAGTGTAAACATTTTTAAATGGATAATTTTTTCCGCTATTATGACTGTTAATTTTTCTTGACATTAAAAGACATGAAGTGTATTTTTTAATTCTAAAAAGATTCTATATTTATATGCATATATTTTCAAATTCTATATAATACTGAAAACAGTATTTTAAAGAAAATGTTTTAATGCACTTGTAAATCTCCTACAAAACTCCTATAAATACTAATTTAATCTATTAATTTTAATAGATGAAATCATTCTAACTTTTTAAAAATATTTAAATAAATTGGGGATGCACAACCTGTGCCCGCGAACTTCATCAATTTACAGCTGGAAAAAAATGCAATTTTTGTGCACAAGTCACTGAAAAAAATCATAAATTTCGTCAATTTACCACGGGAAAATAAAATATTTTGTCAGTCATTTAAGAATCGCAAATTTCGTATCAGGCATAGAAAAATCGCGAATTTCACTGATCAAGGTCAGAGAAATAGCGAATTTTGTCGAAGACGCACGGAAAAATAAAAAATTTTATAGAGTGGGCACAGAAAAATCGTGAATTTCATTGATCAAGTTCGGAAAAATAACTAATTTTGTCAATAAAGCCCAGAAAAATCACTAATTTTGTTCATATGGTATAGAATAATCGTGAATTTTGCAAATGAGTCTCAGGAAAAAAAATAGCAAATTCCGCTAATCGGACACAGAAAAATTGCGAGTTTTGTCGATCAGGCACGGAAAAATTGCGAGTTTTGTCGGTTGGATGCGAAAAATTGCACATTTCACTTATTGGACAGCAACAAATCGTCAGATTTCTTGATTCATGAAACAAATGGAAATTAAATTCATCGGCTGCGGAAAAATCGCATCTTTTCTCGTTTTTTTTTTGTGTGGAAAAAAAAAAACCCTAATATTTCATCGATCAGGGATGGAAAAATCGCGAATTTTGTGATGATGCATGGAAAAATTGAAAATTTTGTTGGTCGACTGCGAAATAATCGTGAGTTTTGTAAGTTTCTCTTGAGAAAAAAAATTGCAAATTTTATCTTGCCCCGCAAAAAAAGCAAATTTTGCTGAAATTAGTTCAAATTTGTGAATTTCATTGATTAAGCAAGTAAAAATGTGTATTTCGTCAATTAAAGGCCGAAAAAGTGCAACTTTCGTGAGTCGATCATGGAAAAATCTCAAATTTCATTCATCAGACATGGGAATATCGCAAAATTTTTCGATCTTACACAGAAAAATGGAAAACTTCTTCGATCATAAAATCGTGAATTTCGTCTATCAGGTGCAAAAAAATTGTGACTTTTGATGATCACGTGAAGATGAATCGCGAATTTCATCAAATAGGTTCGTAAAAATCGCAAATTCCATCAATCACCTTTATAAAAATCGCAAATTTCATCGATAAGGTTCGTAAAAATCACAAATTCTGTCAAAGAGCTCTGTAAAAATTGCGAATTTTGTCGATCGGCTTCCTAAAATTCATGAATTTTGGCGATCAGCTTCATAAAAATACTGAACTTTGCCGATCAAACACAGAAAGATCGTGAATTTTCTAGATCTTCTTCATAAAAATCACGAATTTTCTTGATCGGCTTCATAAAAAGTGTGAATTTTGTTGATCAGGAGCAAAAAACCTTGAATTTTCCCCATCACTTTCGTAAAAATCGCTAAATTTGTTGAACGGGCGCGTGAAGTCTCGATCATGTGGAGAAAAATCGCAAAATTTGTCAATCGGCTTTGTAAAAATCGTGAATTTCGGCAATCGGCTTTGTAAAAATCGTGAATTTCGTCGATTGGCTTTTTATAAATTGCGAATTTCGTTGATCAACTTCGTAAAAATCGATAATGTTATCGATTAGGTGCAGAGATACTAAAAATTTCGTTGATTAGCCAATGAAAAATTACAAATTTTATCAATCATGTGAGGAAAAATTGCGAATTTCATCAATCGTCTTTGTAAAAATCACGAAGTTCATCAAATGGATTTCTAAAGATCGCAAAATTTATTTATTAGGCGTGGAAAGATTGTAAACTTTCTTGATCGATTTTGAAAAAATGCGAATTTTCTTGATCGGTTTTCCTAAAAGCATAAACTTGGTCGATCAGGCATGGAAAAATTGCAAATTTTATTGATCAGGAGCAGAAAAATCAGGAATTTCATTGATCAGGCATGGAAAAATCTTATTGACTGGCTCTTTCTATCTCCTTTGTTCATTCTTCTTTTTTTTTAGCACCACTTACTTATGTTTGTTTTTTAGCACTTTTAATGGAACAAAATTTATTCTCAAGCAATATATTACATAATGAAAATAATCCTTGTTGTATCTGTTATGTATACAAACGTAAAAACTACTGATATATCCTTATCAACTGAATTGGATATTTTGACAGAGTAAGCAAACTTCAAAGGGTAACCTCCTTCCCCACTCCCTTCAGAAACCATATTATTTATCCGATTATAAGCCAGAGATCACCTCCTCGAAATCGAATTATCTCAATATTATTTATGTAGCCCTCGGCCACCCAGACATAGTTGTAAGTGGCCCTTCTCTTGAAAAGGTTGTGCACCCCTAATATAAATTTTCTAGTGTATTTTCAATAATTCAAAAAAAAAAAAAAAAAATGCATTGGAAGATAAAATTTCCATAAATTCAGAATTTTGAACATAAAAGGTTAAAATATATTTAATGCATAATTCTTTAAGTTTACCTGATGTTATTCATTTGCTTCTATTTTTATATGTAATAGTTTGCATGATAAATTGAGAAATTTAAAAGAACATTGTAGATTCAACACTGGCAGAATCAGCATTGGTGCCCTTTTTTTAGAATAGAAAGATAAATGATAATAAAAATTAATTCATCTGAGGAAATGAGAATAATTCATTAGAAAAACTCTTTATTTCATAAATTGTTTACATAAATTATTATGACAAATTATGATTTAACTAGTGGAAAGTCCATTATATGGACAGCATGTGGGGCAAATGACAAATTTTCAAAGCATATATTAGTGATGGGCGATTCTGGAAATTTTGAGAATCGATTAAAATCGACATCGTATAAAGTGGCATCGATTATAATAAGAATCGATTTCTAAATTCTAGAATCAATATTTTTAGATTCACACAGATGAACTCAAAATTAGTAATTCTAAAACTTGGCTAATCAGCAGAACCATAACACCTCATACTCCTCACTCCCATTTAGGGAGGCACAGAAGTAAGCTATTACAGATTTTAGAGTCGAATAATAAGGATTTATCTTTTATTATTTTTAAGATGCATTTTAATAATAATTTATATTATATTTAACTTTATTTTTTTGAGAAAGATCTCAGTTAGATAAAAAAAATAAAAGGGAGAAATGATTTATATATATATATATATATATATTTTTAATCCGAAACACACGTATTTTCTACTTATTCCTTCAACCAAACAAATGGAGAGTTACTTCCTATAAACGTCATTCTTCTTATAAATTCGGATATAAATAAAATTTTGAAAGATCTAAATTTATTCAAAAAAAAATTTTTTTTTCAGTCTTTTTAAGACTTTCTATAAGGGTGTGGGAAATGCAAATATTGCAAATTTTCTTTCAAAATAGCTGTGATGATTTAATTGCACAATCAGCACATGCTAATTATTAATTATCTTCCAATTTAAAAGCAGAAATTCTGCTTTAAGAAAATATATCTGTAACTAAACTTTTTTCTGTTTTAAATTATATATTGCCTCATCTCATTTACAGCTTATAAAATATTATTCTTTTTTGATGTTTACCAAATTTTCAGCAGTTAACAGAAAAAAAAGTTTTTTTCCTAAGAATCATTAACAGTGAAACAACATACTTTTCTCTGGTTAACAAAGAAATAAAAATATAGCGGAACGTCGATTATCCGAAGAAGTTTGAAGCGACCTAAGTTCATATTAATGGATAACTGTACCTTCAATGGTCGGGCAATGCATGATTATCGGCAACAAATTGGTTAATTCTGCACAAAAAAACCATTTACCTAAATTAAGAAGAGTAGCCCCCGAATCCTTTTACATAACCAATGAATACCCAAAACAAATCAGGAAAGCACCTTATTAAAATGAAAATAAATCCAAAACTTGAAGAAAATCTGTAAATTATATATGAATAACCCATTTACTTAAAATTAAGAGGATAACCACCCATCCCCTCCCCCTTTATATTTAATCATTGAACACCCAAAATTAATCATATAGGCGCATTATCAGAATAACCCTATATCTGAAATTTGAATGAAATTTGATAATTCTGCATGAAAAACCATTTATTTAAATTAGGTGCAAATAGCCTCCCATTCTCCCCCTTTATACTTATCCAATGAACTCCCAAAACTAATCAAGGAAGCACCTTATCAGAATAAACCTATATTGAAAATTTGAGGCAAATCAAATATTTTTATCAAGAGATATTGTGTTGCACGCATACATACATACATAAGTAAATACGTACATACAGAGCCGGCGGGCACATAAGTTCTCAGGTTTTGACAGTCTGTGAGCTAAAAAATGTGAAGAGCGTGTAACCAGATTGCATGAAAAATCATTTATTTAAATTAGGTGCAAATAGCCTCCCATTCTCCCCCTTTATACTTATCCAATGAACTCCCAAAACTAATCAGGGAAGCACCTTATCAGAATAAACCTATATTGGAAATTTGAAGTAAATTAAATATTTTTATCATGAGATATCGCGTTGCACGCATACGTACATACATAAGTAAATACGTACATACAGAGCCAGCAGACACATAAGCTCTCAGGTTTTGACAGTCTGTGAGCTAAACAATGCGAAGAGCGTGTAACCAGATTGCATGAAAAACCATTTATTTAACCACTTAACCGACGAAGGGTATGGGGAAACAGTGCTTTTACCCCCGACTTATCTCGGGGCAGACGGTTAAGTGGTTAAATTAGGTGCAAATAGCCTCCCATTCTCCCCCTTTATACTTATCCAATGAACTCCCAAAACTAATCAGGGAAGCACCTTATCAGAATAAACCTATATTGAAAATTTGAAGCAAATCAAATATTTTTATCAAGAGATATCGTGTTGCATGCATACATACATACATAAGTAAATACTTACATACAGAGCCGGCGGGCACATAAGCTCTCAGGTTTTGACAGTTTGTGAGCTAAAAAATGTGAAGAGCATGTAACCAGATTGCTAAAGGGAGGGATGGGGACAAAAGAAAAAAAAAGAGAAAATTATAAAACTTTACACAATATGTTACACGAGATGGATTGGAAGAAACAAAAAATGTAAAGCTCAGAAGCGGAAAGCTCTAATTTGGCTAAAATTTGACATAAAAATGGTGGAATCATAAAAGGTGAAAAGTACTAGTAAAGATCTATAAAATGATATCAAACAGAAAAGGAAAAAAAAGCTTAAAAAATGCCCTCTATTTACAGGATAGGTAAGAAAAATAGAAGATGAGAATATTTTTCAGGTCTACAAGTGAAGATCTTTAAAGTGACATACTACAAAGGAGAGCAAAGGGCAAAAGCCAAAAAATGCTTAAAAATGCCCTCTGGAGTCTAAAAATTGAACTATATTATGAAGAGTTCAATTTTTAGAGATTATCTTGATATACAGATATGGCTAGCTCAGGCTATGATATTTCTAACTATATATAACATGACCCACCCATTCCTGTATTGAATTTTGTCCCTCCCTGCCCTTCACCCCCTATGTGTTACTTAGGTATAATGGTCAACATTATTCGATTGCCATGCCTTAGAATATCTTGACATCTGTAAGTCTTCAATAGTATGCCTAATATTTGAGTTTGAAATTTTTACTTTTAGAAAAATCTGGTTTGAAAAGAAAACCTTAATCCTTTCTTATACGAAATTTTACATAAATTCTACCAATCAATTCAAGATATTTGAAATCTACAAGTCAAGACCTTTAAAATAATGCACTACAAATTGAAGTAAGGGAAAAAGAAAAAAACCCTTAAAAATGCCCCCTGGAGTCTGAAAATTGAACTATATTATGAAGAGATATACAGATATGGATAGCCCAGGCCAAGACTTTTTGCAACGATATGTCACATGACCCACCCATACCTGTATTGAATATTGCCCCCCACCCCCTATGTACTGCTAGGGTATAATGGTCATCACTATACGATTGACCATACCTTAGAATATCTTGACATCCGTAAGTCTTCAATAGTACGCCTAATATTTGAGTTTGAAATTTTTACTTTTAGAAAAATCTGGTTTGAAAAGAAAACCTTAATCCTTTCTTATATGAAATTTTACATAAATTCTACCAATCAATTCAAGATATTTGAGGTCTACAAGTCAAGACCTATAAAATGATACACTGCAAAGTAGAGTAAGAGAAAAAAACCCAAAAAAGTTTAAAAATGCCCCCTGGTGTCTGAAAATTGAACTATATTATGAAGAGATATACAGATATGGATAGCCCAGGCCAAGACCTTTGCAACTATATATCACATGACCCACCCATACCTGTATTGAATATTTCCCGTTCTGCCCCCCCACTCCCTATGTGCTGCTAGGGTATAATGGTCATCACTATTCGATTGACCATACATTAGAATATCTTGACATCCGTAAGTTTTACCCCTCTAAAATCAACGGTTTACCTAATATTTGAGTTTGAAATTTTTACTTTTAGAAAAACCTGGTTTGAAAAAAAAAAAATTGGTAATCCTTTCTTATACAAAATTTTACATCAGTTCTACCAATTAATTCAACCCTTGAGGTCTACAAGTCAAGACCTATAAAATGATACACCACAAAGTGGGGTAAGTAAAAAAACCAAAAAAAAAAAAAGCTTAAAAATGGCCCCTGGTGTCTGAAAATTGAACTATATTATGAAGAGATATACAGATATGGATAGCCCAGGCCAAGACCTTTGCAATGATATGTCACATGACAAACCCATAACTGTATTGAATATTGCCCCCCTGCCCCCCACCCCCTGTGTGCTGCTAGGGTATAATGGTCATCACTATTCGATTGACCATACCTTAGAATTTCTTGACATCCGTAAGTCTTACCCCTCTAAAATCAATGGTTCGCCTATTATTTGAGTTTGAAATTTTTACTTCTACCATTAAAACAGTAGAAAGGGAAAAATTGATTTAACCTGAAACATAGATCGAGCATATCAAAATTTTCAATATGCATTTCAAGCATATCAAAAAAGTAACAACACTACTTGTATCTAAAAGTCGATTTCAGAATGCGATTTCAATTTTAGTAAATCAAAATAAAATCGATTCTGGCATCAACATGGATCTACTACACAATGTTCTGTACCGAATCGTTCTACTACATTGACTTTCTAATCAACGTAGACGCCACATCCCATTGTTCTCTCGACATGATTTCAAATCCAACATCTTTGCCGAAAAGATGCCGCTTTTTGGCACTGATCGCTTTATTGGCATCTTTCAGATTTCACAAAAAGAAAAGCAGAAGTGCTGTCAACTCAAGACAAACATAACAATATGAGTTTCAGCGGGAGAAAAACCGGTTTGGTGCACTAAATCTGCCCTCCGTCACGTGACAGAAGGCAAAGATGTCTGCCTAAGAAAAGTTTGCCTGTGTGGTGTCTAGGTATCTTAGGTCATTGATCTACTACAAAAGATCGATCTACTACTTGCGTTCAAGATATTCGCGCGATTTTTCATCCAGGTTTTACCACCTTGTAATGTGATTGGTCAGTGATTTTGCATCTGTTTTTGACTCAAAGGACTGGCAAGATTTTTGGCGAGGAAACTGTAAAGATAGAGGATTTAGATAGGGTAGGCGAGAAAAGGTTTGGTTTATTTTATGACGTTCGATCATCAACACGAGGGATATAGGCACAAAGGGCAGAGGATGCTGTGGGGGGAAGGGGGGGGGGGTGAGGAAAGGGGAGAATCTTCTGCATTTTGATAGACTTCCGTCTTTTTTTTATTATATATAGTTATATATATATATATATATTTTTATTTTTTTTTTGAAAAACTATAAAGAAGAAGATAATTACAGAAAAAAGACAATTCCCTTTAACTTATGTGAAAATGGGGAGGGGAGGGGGGCTGTAGATTATTAAATATGTTTACACACCCATATATAATTCTAGACATTATATGTTGTTTATTTTCTAAAAAAAAAATACTTTGCATTTTTTTTCTTTGTTTGTATGATGTTATTTAAAAAAATACCTAATGCTTACAAAATTTGAATATGTTGTTAAATATAACACATTTTACTGTTTTTATAAATTGTCTGTCTTTCAGTCTGTCTATTTGTCTCTTACAAAATTTTCTGGGCGCTCTATCTCAAGAACTAATGCCTGGAACCTCTTGAAACTTTAGATTTAGCTAAACTTTCATATAAATTGGTGCTGATTACTCATGGTGAAAATCGCTCAACAGGTGGCGCTATTATCTTGTATTTTTCATGATTACTACAAGATTGATACCTCAAGAACTAATGCATGTATTTTTGCCAAACTTCAGATTCGGTTTAATATTAACATAAATTGTTGATGATTAAGTTCTGATTTAAATCTAACGGCAGGTGACGCTGCATTTTTCCTGATTTTTGCGATAATTACATCTCAGAAACTAATTCAGAAAATTTCATCAAGCTTCATATTCATAAATTTGGTGCTTATTGGGTTTCAGTGTAAATAACTCTACAGGAGGCGTTGCTATGCTGCTTTTATCAGCAGTGTTGAATTCCGACATTTTTCATCGGGAGGGATTTTTATGTCTCGTTGGAGGGACATTCTATACTTCAGAGAAAGGGGGGGGGGGGGGACTCTTGTACATGAAGCTTCAATATTTTCGTGAGACATTTCAAAGTTCCGGGACGGAGATGTTCCTCTTCGGGCTAACCCCTGAATTCAACCATTTTTCAGGATCTACAAGATTTTATTGATCATATCTGAAGAACGGAATTTCATCAAACTTAATATTCTATTGGACATTGCCTTAAGTTGTTCCTGGTTAGGTTTTTGTGTAAATCGTAAGACAGGTTACGTTGGTGTGCTGCTGTTTTTTCAGAAATGTTGAATTCAGACATTTTTCTCCGGGAGGAATTTCTGCTGTTCCAGAGAGAGATAATCCAGATTTCTGTGTGTGTAGTGTGGGGAGGAGTGGACCTTTATTCATTAAGCATAAAATCTGAAATCTCCCTAAGGTACAATTCAATGTTCAAGGTGGGGGATGTCCTCAGGTACTACTCCCTGATTTAATACATTTTTCAAGATTTACACTATGCTATCTAGAATATCACAAGAACTAATGAACAGAATTTCATCAAACTTAATATTCCCTTAGATATTGTCATACATTGTTCCTGATTAGGTTTTCGTGTAAGTTATATAACACTGCTCTGCTATACTGCATTTTTCATGATATTAGTGATAGCTATATCTCAGAAATTATGCATGGAATTTAATCAAACTTCATATTCGGTTAAACTTTCACATACATAGATTCTTATTAGGCTTGAGTGTATACTGCACAACAGGTGTCACCGTGATACTCTTATTGCATATTTTGGTTACAGACATCTAAGAGGGGGTGGACCGAAATTCAGCAATTTGTTTGGAAAACGCAATGCTTTTATTTTCTTTTAAATTGCTCATACTTCAACCTATACTTTTTAAATCTTCATAATGGGCATAAATAATTTAAATTTGACATTGACACTGTGTTAATACATTTAGAAGTTTTATCACGCATGAGATAGAAAACTTTTTGAGATTGGCACATCCGACTGCTTTATCTTCAACTTTTGAAGCAAAATAAAAATAATATTATCTTCTGAGAAATCGATTAAAAATTTTATAGTATCGTTTAAATTGAGTTGACCATTATATCGATTAAATCGATTTAAAAAATCGAAATAGCCCATCACTAGCACATATCAATAACCAACACATAAATATTAGTTGCAATAATATAATTTTTTGTTTTTTTGTTTAAATTATTGTTTTCATTTGATATTTTGACTTTCATTTAGGCTTAGCTTTTGCGATAAATCACAATAATGAAAAAAAAAATTACATGGTAACCACATTTGTAATTTGGCGTAAAAATCTTGATTAGGTTTCTACATTTGTAACAATGTGCTTAACAATACATATCCTATTGTACTGATTAACTTTAATATTTTATTTTGTAACAACTGCATTTAAAAATATAGTTTTAAAAAAATGTGAAATATGAGACTTTTACCAAAATATGCTTTTAAAAGATTACATTTGTTGAGAGTAAGTTATGAAAAAAATAAATTAAAAATTTCTCTTAAAACCATCCATTTATTGGCATGTTTGCAAAAATCGTCAACTTGTACAGCAAGCAGTAAGGTGGTCTTTAAATATAGACTTGATTATACATAAGTACCATATTTATTAGTTAAAAATGGATACTTATTTTAACCTATTGTATATAATGAATAAATTTCCCAATTATTTATTTTTTATGATTACAAAGTGAATGAATCAATTTAAAACTTTTAGTTAATGACTTTTTAATGACAAAGTAATTGAAAAACATATATTTATATCATTAAGTTTTTTTTTTTTTTTTTTTTTTTTTTTTTTTTTTTTAAATATGGTTTATCATTACATTTACCATTT
The DNA here is from genome assembly GCA_964019185.1 of Maratus speculifer. Taxonomy (NCBI): domain Eukaryota; kingdom Metazoa; phylum Arthropoda; class Arachnida; order Araneae; family Salticidae; genus Maratus; species Maratus speculifer. The sequence goes on from OZ025297.1 coordinate 328,569,218, forward strand.
ATTAATTACCGTTTTCTGTCTGTTTACATATTTTACAGCTACATTTTTTAGTAATGTGAATTAAATAAAAATCATGCACTCATGACATCATAACTCACTTTTATATTTTAGCATAAAACGTCTATAATTTGTGACTCATGTTATAGCCAGTATACACTTCAGGATACATTGCTATTATGATTATCTTTTTAGGCATGAAGGTTTCGCTGTGAAATTTGGTAATTTTTTAAATTCAATATCTGAAAAATGGCATAATCATTAGATTTTAAATTTACATCAAGAAAAATACTATTTTTTACATTTTTAATGCAGTTTGTCTAATAATTTTCTGACAAATACTTTTCAAGCTATTAATTTTTTCTGTGACTTCAAATGTTTCATTTTCCGAGATTAATCTGTGGCAAAGATTTGTGAAAAAATGAGTCGTCATCAATGCTTTGCTTCTTATTAACCTTCTCACTGCCACAAACTGATATGTTCACTAAGCTGTTGGTTTCATTGCAACAGCATAATTTTTTAAATAAATATAATTCATCAAGTACAATGCAATTTGAAAATATTTTGTTATGATTACTACTCTCATACTCTCAAGTCTTATACTCTAATACATAATTAATTTTTTTATATGATATTAGAAAATAATCTTTTTTTAGACTATTTAAAAAATTACAAAGAAAACAACATTACAATTTTGCACTTTTACTGTCCGGAGGCTAAAAGGATTAAAAGAAAAAATTAATTAGCAATATTATTTTTTTGTTGTAAAATATTTTCTTCTAATCTTCAAGTAGAAAACAGTTCTTGTTCTATTACAAAAACATGTTTAAGAAAATTCTATAATTTATCTGCATTAGAAATTTCCTCATCAAAACTAAGTTTTACTCCTTTAGATTCAGTATCTGATGAATGCTTTGAAGACTACATTATATACTTCTTATAACTTTTTCATATATGAGATATTGTGTGACTGGTGCTACATTGGCACTAGTCACATAATATCTCAATATGATGAAGTACACTAATCACACAGAGTTGATTTTCCAGTATCTAATTAAATGCAACTATAAAACTTTATGTTTATTTTGTAAGTAATAAGTACATCTTAGGTATTTTTTAATTTTAAAGTTGCAGATTTCTGAGAGTTAACTGCATTTCAAACAGATATTAGGTTGATTTCATAAGAAATATTACCTATTGTAATTGTTACTATAATACCACTTTTGATTATTTTCGTCGTAACTTTTCATTATATGACCCCAGGAATGCAAAGTCACCCCCATCTAAAAAGTTTGTATGTATATATGTATGTATTTACTAAATTTTGTCTGCACAATAAAAGTCGTAATTATGCAAGAATCATCTTCAAACTCGCCAAATGCATTGAGATGGTTAATATCTCGTCAGGAATTGCAAATAAGCAAAATCAGCAGAAGCAGGTGAAAATGGGGAGGATTAAAAAATTTGAATACTGCCTTAACATGGCTTTGACAAAAGCAGCTCTTACAAAACAATGCTGGGAAAAATAAACATTTTTTATAATAGCAGTTGCCAACAATTAAAAAAACCACAATATAATTTTTATGACAACAATTACTTTACTATTGCAAGATTTGCTAATGAAAAATGAAAAAAAAAAAAAAAAGATGAAGTTAAGAAAAATTGAATATTATGTCATAACTTTTTTTATAGCAAGATTTTCACATAAAAACAGAAAAAGAAATAAATAGCTTGACAAATGTTTAAAAAACAAACAACTATTATGTCATATTGGAAATATAATGGATGAAATGCAGGTGAATATATAATGTTATGTGAGTTTGTAAAATGTATTGAAACATGATAAAAGCCAAACTATGTTAATATTGACATATTTTTACATATTGAAGTTCTCTGGTTTTGTTTTTGCCATTTTAAGGTCTATTCCATATATATATATGCATGTGTGTACATTAGAATTTTTGCAATCTCTCTAGAGCTTATTCTTAGGAATGAAACTGGATTTATCTATAATCTTGATTTAGTTTTTGTTTGTGAAATTTGACCTAACTTCAAAATCTACCTCTGCCTGTAGGCTAAGCTGGCAGGGATTTTTTTACTATTATTGGATGTGGTGAATGTTATTCCACACTTATTGTCTTTTATTTAAAACTTTTTTGGATTATGATGATATTTTTCTCTATGTCTAAAATGTGTGTATATTTGTATTTAACAAATATTCATTCATTTGTATAGTTCCACCCAAAATTGCTGAAGATGGAAATGCAAAGGATTATGTGGCTGTTTTAGGAAAACCATTGCGAGTAGAGTGTGAAGCATCTGGAACTCCTCCGCCTTCTATAACTTGGCTTAAAAATGGCTTGCCTTTTTCAGATAAAGATAATGTTTTGTTTAAAAATGATGGTTTTACTTTGTTTTTTATGTACATCTTAGAAGAAGATTCTGCAGACTATACCTGTATTGCAACAAATGATGCTGGATCTGTGGAGCAAAAATTTAATTTAACTGTTTTAGGTAATTGTTTTACTTTTCATATTTTTCTTCCAGCAATTTTCTCTTATAATAGATTCCGTACTTATTTTCTCTTTCAAAACATTTCTGATATCATTTTAGCTTATAAATACCAAATTTATATTTTACGATACTAGTATAGTTAGAATTTTTTTCATTCATAAGGCTAATTTATTCTTTATGTTTTAACTTTATGTCATTTTGTAATTTTTAAATCGTTTAGATTTTTTTTTAGGTTTTTTTTCACTCTTTTATCTTTATTTTAACAGTGATGTTGTCATATTTATATAAAACTAGGTGCAGTACTGTTATAAAAATTTAACTTTGTTATGGAAATCTTATATCTATTAGTTTCTTAATGATATAGAAGCTATATTTAACAAAAATTTCAACATTGTACAATTTTGCAAATAATTAGAATGACAAAACAAATTTTAAAACCCACCCATCTCCTAGAAATGCAAGTATCATCAACCCGTGTTTATTTATAATAATTTATTATTATAAATAATGATAGTTTTCTTAATTTTTTACCCTTCCACTAACAGTATTTTTGTTTCATTTACAGTGGCGTAGCTACATTTTTTGGCACCCGGGGCAAGAAGAAATTTTGCGCCTCCCCCCCCCCACTTAAATAAAAGCTATTATTAAACTTAAACGTTATTAAGAAACTTTTTCTCCAAGATGAAATGAAGTGTTTTAGGCTTGTTACCGGCAAGAAAATACAACTTCACTCCTTGTTCTTAAAAATTCAGATAACTTTACTCAAATAAATGAAAAAATGGGTGGAATCCCATTATAGGAGATTTCTAGTGTTCGTAATATGGAATTTGTATGCAAACTTCAAAAATTTATTGGAATGTTTACAGATATGACTGTTGTTCTAGGAGTATGGAAATAGTAACATTGAAAAAAAAAATTTCAAAAAGCTATCTTTGATAAAACGCCTAAAATTCGTCCTATTATGAAAAAAAAAAAAAAAAAAAAAAAAAAAAAAAAAAAAAAAACTATTTCAAAACAGCAGCCAGCCTAAAATTTCAAATTGTTATATCTTTTTTTAAGATAGAAGAGAAACCAAAAAAATGTTCTTCAATCCTACTACTAAAACGTAACAACTATGCAATAAATAATAATTTTTTTTTTTCATTTTAATTGTTATTTCAGTTGGAAGTTTTTAAGGGCTCTCCATTTTAAAACAGGATGTCGGATCAGGATGTCCATTGAATTTGATCAAGATCTTCATAAATCCATAGCATATGCTCAATCACATCCAAATTGGTTTAGAAATATGAACACAGTCCCATGACAATGATGTATACATTTAGATGAAAAGGATAGAAAATAAAATCGTTTTAAATTTCAAAATAAAAAATTAAATTTCAAAAATTTAAATTAAAATTCTTAAATTCTTTCTTCTAATTTTATGTAACTTAAATTCTTTTTTCTGTTTTTTATACTGAAATACATTTTACCTGTCGTAACTTTGTTTCCCAGCACAATATTTTTTACGTTCACCATTAATTTCAGATAATAACTTAAGATAGAAAATGTTGACGCTTGAACAATTCTCCTTCATATGTGGTTAAAGCCTTGTACGTCACAGATCCCAGGAATTTTGCTGATCTTGATAGCATGTCAATCAAAAGCTAAGTAACCAATTAAACTAAATGCTCCTCCTAAATTGATACCTTCGCCTTCAGTCGTAAAAATGTTGCCAATATATTAGCAAAAACCACACGAAAAAAAAAAAAAAAAAAAAAAAAAGACTTTTCCCATTTCAGATGCCTGCACAGCTTATGACTATGTAGGTCCCGAAAATGACATAAATCACTCGTAAGACGTCCATTTGAACTCGGGGACATGATTGTAAGTTGCAACAATGAAATAAACGAAAGGGTTCAGAAAGGTGTTCTCCAGTAACATTCATTTCTCCCATTAATAACCATTGCATAACCTTTTCTTCCTTACATAGATAGATAAAGATATAGCTTTCTCTAATGTATATCTGCCGAATTTAAGTATGTATCAAATATATTTAATTTTTAAAATGACAAAAAGAGCCATTTTTACTAATCGTAGTAGGAAGATTGAAAATGTCTACTTTGTTTTTTATACAATTAAGGACTGGAAAATTGGGGATAGGTCACTCCCATTTTATTACAGTTGAACCTCTCTAATCCGGCATTCTATAAACCGGAAAACTCTATTATCCGGCACATTTCTCCCTGTTTTTTTTTCCTCCGTTATGTATTTTGTCATATATATACATATATCCTCCCATTTTATGTTTTCCTATGTTTATTTATTTTACGTCTGCAAAGTGTGCTGGAATCGTTATAAAATATAAAATTTTGCACTTTAACACTTTCGCAGTGGAAGCCCGAAAATTTAGCTGGACTCAGAATACCGGAAACGGCCGCATTTTAAAAAATTGTTGCTAACATTCTTCTCCCTCGCTTTGTATGCCCAATTGTCAGCAACACAATACGTGGGTAGTTACTTCCTAATGTGAAACCTTTAATCCCTCAGATATTCCTCCTAAAGTTTATCTTCAATTCAGGTGTCTTGTACAAAGGAAAATCTCGTGGGGATGACCATTATTGTTGCAGTAAACTGTGTGAAAGATTTCTGTAGTCTTCAGTGATTCTTTTTTTATTGGGTGATAATTCCCTGAGAAATTCACCACCCCTTGATTACAACAAATCTACCATCAATCACTTATTCAACGACAATAGAAAGATGCTGGGAATAAGACGCTAAAGAGAGAGCTTTTTTCTGATTTGAATAACCTTCCCCGTATCTGATCTGTTAGCTACGCCAGGACAAATTATTCACCTCGGATCAAGGTCAAGTGGATGCTGGCACGCGCTCTGGATGGTTATGTACCAACAGACGTCTTCTTTTTTTCTTATATTATAAGTAATTTTTTTTTTTTCATTTAGTTTTCAATCATAAATTTTCATCAATCGATTTGGATGACGATTTACTGTATTTGCTGCAAACAAACTTAATACTTTTTTCAGAAATCTGTTTCTCATAAATACAAAACTTATATTGCTTTATTTCTTGCATTGAATAGTTTTTTTAAATCGATTTATATAATGCTCCTGACGATAACGTTATATTTTTAAAATTTTGTTATTTAATTCCTAAAATACCCCCCCCCCTGCCCACAAGAACGGAAATTGACGAAAATTTCTGCAGTATCTTAGAATTTCCGTAATCCGGAAAATTCTGTAATTCGGCATCGCCCGAATCCCATACATGCCGGATTGGAGAGGTTCAACTGTATTTGGCTTTTTTCAGTGCTAATTTGACAGAAAAATAGAATTTCCAGTAAAGGAGAAATATCTTTACTTGTTATTCTTCAAACTAAATCTATTTTGAATTGGTTCACAGAAGCCCCTCCTTACACGAAAATATCCATGTGGAATGAAGAACACAAAAATCAGCATGAAAACAAATCTGTGTGTGTTTGTGTAACGGAGATTGTTAGAAATATCTATCATACGTACAAGTCTGAAAATTTGTATAAAGATAGTCCAAGGCATGTATTGATGCACCTTAGGTTCAGATTTCTAATTTTTTAAAAATTAGCTGAGAATATTAATTTAAAACTCATAAAAAATGCTCAACTTTTGACACTTTTGACTACTCACACTTTTTTCCCTACAATGTGGTAAAATCGCGCGTACATATGAACTTAATTCCACAGCTGAAATGAAGAAAAAAAAATTTTTTTTTGCTAATTTGCAGAAATTAAGAAAACGAATTAAGATATCAATTTGAAAATTTCAGAGCACATGTAGAAAAAAAAATTTACACCTATGTATAAAATTTATGAAATTTGATGGGTAATTTTTTTCTTAATGTTTAAAAAATAAAAACTGATAGTGACAGTACAAAAGTTCGGGGAAAGAAGAATGTGTGGCAAGTATTAATTAATATACAGTAGACTCCCTCAAATCTGCACAGCTTGGGATCAGAGGTTGTGCGGATTCTAGAATTTTGCAGATTTCTGGTCGTTGCTTTGTTTACATTTTTTAAACAGTAATTTGAGTGCAATTAATAGTGCAATTGGGACTATAATGAATACTTACAATATAATAAAATATTAAAATAAGTAATAAACTAAAATAATAAAAATTTAGATAATTTTTTAAATGATTAAAGTAAAAATAGCAAAGGTCAAGCAGATTACCAATAAATATGATTAAATATTCATCATACAGATTAAATATATTTTTCCAAAATTATTCAACAAAACTTGCCTTATAAAAGTACATTACTAATTCACATCAAAATCATAAAATGATTTTTTTTTTTCAAGTTTAGCCTGGCTTAATAACCGAAATATCTTGATTAATGCATAAATATATTTGGTAAGAAGATTCTAATTACCAGTGATATCTGCAATATCTTAAATTTTTTCCAAAAAAATTTATTCTTCCTTCATGAAAAAAACATGAATAGAGTATTATTAAGAAAATTACAAATTAAAAAATATACGGAATTGATACAAAACTAAAAAATCAAATTTTGTCCCAATATCCGAACTAAAAGTTTCATTGTTTACATCCATAAAATATGTGCGGATTTTAGAGAGTTGCGGATTTGAGGGAGTCTACTGTATCTCTTTCTAGCCGACACCCTAGATTTAATTTTCGAAAATCGATAGATCAGGGATTACATGACATGTGGAAAATCGACTTAATTATTAAACGTTGCCAAATGCCATAAACATAATTTAAAAGCATTTTATTGATTTAATCGAAGATTATTAATGTGTTCAGTGGCAAGAGTCGCGTAGTATGAGTTAAGAGTTTGCCCATAGTCATAGGAGTTTCTCTTCTTCATTTACATTTCAACCTATATATTCCAAAATATGGATGACTTTTACGACAATTATCGAGCATTAATGACACATTTTTTTCTTGGATTCTATGGACCAGATCTCACCAGGCATGGATTCATTTTAGCTTAGGATTTTCTTGCAATTTTTACCTGCACCTTTCCAGTGTGAGAGGCACGTTCTTTCTTTCTTTCTTTCTAACCGATGGCCAGGCCCCTACCTGCCAAGTTACCTCAGCTTAATGGGTTAGATACCTGGTATCGGGGCGGATGACTGCCTAATCGCCCCTATGTGGCATTAAACCTGTTATCTTCAATTCACACGTCCTCATATCTGCAATACTTATTTTTCATTTGTGCATACTTTGTTTTCTCCGGTTACTTATTATTACATCCTGTTGTTGTACTGCAAGTGGCTACTCAAGTTGGTCTCATAATTTAGAACCTTGATCAGATGATGAGACCTTCACCTGGCAAGGCACCTCCGGAGGTATAATTCACAGGTAACTTGGAGGACTTTGCACCAGGCACCATTAGCGTACATGACAGAATTTTAGCCGGTAGATAGCCTGAGTCCTGCAACCAAAAGCTATTAGTAATATGTCCTGCCAGCTTGGACACCATTGCCGACCTATTGGGGATAGTCTGGAGTTTTTTATGCCTAATAGTTGATGCATATTTGTCAAATGAAAAAGATAATTTAGTGGGGAGGGGGGGGGGGGGAAGAAAAAATCTAAAGAAGGGATTCTGCAAATAGACAGGTTGCACCGTCATTAATTTTGGGCCGAACTGATTGGCAAACTTAACGTTGCTAAGGAGATGAGACTCTGCCATTCTACCGTATCCCACCAGTTTAAAAAAAAATTAAAATTAAAAAGATACTGGCTCCATCGGCTTTCCCAATGGAGCGGGTCCGGTAGCTCATACAGAAAACGCATATATAAAGAGAGGCGGTTCTCAAAGATAAAATATAAAATAGTTGAACCCTAATAAAATATATTTTAAAAAAGGAGAAATAATAATTAAAAAAAAGACATTGTATTAATTAGACTTAAAACAAAAACAGTTTTTTTTTACTTTTTTTAAATGACGTTAGGGGATTCATAGGTCTTATATGTATATATATATGTATATATATATATATTTTTATAAATACATCCAAAGTTAATCAGACAATACCATTAAATAAACCAATGAAACCAGTATTTTTACAATCATATTATTAAAAACAGTTGAAGTTTGAAGTGAAATAGAAGGCAGATTACCAATAAATATGATTAAATATTCATCATACAGATTAAATATATTTTTCCAAAATTATTCAACAAAACTTGCCTTATAAAAGTACATTACTAATTCACATCAAAATCATAAAATGATTTTTTTTTTTCAAGTTTAGCCTGGCTTAATAACCGAAATATCTTGATTAATGCATAAATATATTTGGTAAGAAGATTCTAATTACCAGTGATATCTGCAATATCTTAAATTTTTTCAGAAAACCAAAGTAATTCAGATATTACCATTCAATAAACCAATGAACCCGGATTTTTACAATCATCTTATTGAAAACAATTGAAGTTTAACGTGAAATAGAAGGCAGATTACCAAAATAATAAAAGATACATGGATAAATGGACATTAGAAGGCTTTTCCATTAAACCACTCGTCAGGGGTGCATAATTCAATGAAAAAGCAAAAGCATCCAACCAGTTTCTGTTATGGAACGTGCTAAAAGCTAAGAAATTCGTCCCACAATGCATATTATTATATACCCATTATGCATATTATTATATATTTTAATAACACATCACAGTGGATGGACAAGCAATGTCGGAGGCAGTTGAAGCTTCTTACTATGTCATAATGCACAACTTGCTGAACCGTTGGGGACATTCTTTATGCTTGCAATTCATATGTTGCAGGGCTCCTGTTGCGGGTTATGGTTACAGCTGATGTTGTGCGACTATCGCACACTGCTAAGCAACATGATACAAACACATACATTTAAAATTTTTATTTGCCGATAAAAAAAAATCCTAGGCCTCTTTTTTTTTTCTTTTTTTTCTTACATACAACATATAACACATAACATTTAACCTATAACAATTAACATATAATACTATACTTCTGCTGGGTTACCGAACTGAATATAGTATGGAACAGACAGATTGTATATTTCGGGTGGGGGTGGAGGTCCCGCTTGGAGTGTATACATGTGCCTACTATGATATTGTGTCTATGTTTTCAATAGCCAGCTGGCCACTGATTTATCCTTGTTCTTTACATGCTTGTTGGTTGTGCCAAAGGTGCTCGTTGTTTGTTGTTATTTGGACTAGATGGTGTTGGTTTGTTAGCGGGCAGGATGTAAGATAGTGTTTTGGAGTTCCAATTTCCCCACATGCACAGTTTGGTGTGTTTTTGAGCTTAAATCTGTGTAGGTAGTCAGGGAATGCTTATGCTCCATGACACATGTAAATATGTCTTAATAGTTATCAACGCAATAGTCAACTGCAAAAGGTGCGTTCTTATCTGGGTTCTATGGACTTTTATTTCAACCGAATTTTTCTCATTCTACTTGGATCCGATTGTATTAGTGTTTAGTTCAACCTTCCACTGCCAGGGGGAATTTTAATTTCAGTTTTCATGGGGCTGGTTTTTGTGTGGGTTTTTTTTTTTTTTTTTTTTTTTTTTTTTCTTTTTCAACTCATCTTACTTTTTTCTCCTATGGTTCTACAATTCCTTTTGAAAGAGATAACAATCTATATCTATGATTAATTTGAGTGGAGAACTTCATAAGTTAGATGTGCGTGTGTACAATTCCCGATGCCGAAGGCAGTGGAAACTGATCTCAGAAGTTCATTTTGAGAGATTCATACATATATTTAATATTAATATGAATACACGTTTTAATTATTCGTGCTAGTATACAAATGAAAATTGTTCTTTTGATACCATACATGGCACTCGATATTGCAAACAGGCTTTTTGATTTATAAACTGGAAGCTAGAGAGTTAGAAACTTGCATCAGGGAATTACATTTTTTAAACCCCCCCCCCCCCCCCCCCCCCGAAGCCCTCACCGAATTTCTTTATAAAATTCACACACACACAACAAGATCAAAATTCTTATTTTTTGTCAAAATATGTAAAATAATACTGGCTAAAACCTACTCTCAATTTGGCATCTTCTATTTATTTTATTTTATTTTATTTTAATTTATTTGCACCTCAGTTCAGTACATAATTATTTTAGGTACGAAGAGTGATCCCGATAAAACATTTAAAGAATCATCTTTCTTTCTTTACCATTTTGATATATGACCAGTGCTGTAGTTAAAAAAAAAAATATTTGTGGGAACTCATAGATTATGATGCTACAGGATTTTTGCTAACCCAAAAGCCGATTTGAATCATTTAACCCTCTGACAGTCTTGCAAAAGGTCAAAATTGTAATGTTGTTTTCTCAGCATTTTGTTTTAATTGCTAAAAAAATATGATTCTTTCAAAATTATAGAAAAATCTTATTTATGAATATGAATGTTATCCTTGAGTGTGTTAATCATTGAGCAATGTATTAAAATTCCATTAAATCAACTGAGTTATGTTATTTTAATTATTGCTTGCATTGCAGTGAAACCTGGAGCTTAGGGAACGTCTATAGACGGGCTTGTCAATGAGAGGGTTAATCAAAAGCAGACTTTTTTTTTTTATAAATTAACAGTTATAATTATTATACTGAAGTTTTTACACTAATGTAATTTACTTTCATCCAATAAGAAAAGGATAACTAATGTCGGTTCAGAACCTTTGCCTCCTGAATACTAAGCTTTAGCGCTGACAGGGGAAAAAAAAAAAAAAAAAAGGCGACTGCAAAAGGTGGATTTTTTCAGCATGTGTCTGGTTCCTTCAGTTTTGGTACCAATAATTTTAAGTATTTTTGCTTTATTTTTCTGGCATTAAATAAGTCTAAGAAATCTTTTATAAAATACTGGAGTCAAAATTTAGGGGACCGTGCACACTTTTAAAAAATCCGTCTTTGGCAGCCGCCATTTTAGTGTCAGCACTCAGGCCTAGTATTTAAGGGACGGTGGCAGCATGAAGGCTTCAATACATATGATTGGCCGAAATATCAACTTTCTCAAAAAGTGGAAACAAATTTCCTTAAAAGTAGCAAAAAAATTAACGTTTCGCTCAAAGAAAAAATAGATTGCGCTCGTACGTGATTTTTTTTTTCTTTTTACAATAACAAACCAAATATTTACTTGGAACGTCACTCCCACGCATTCCCGCCCAATTACAGCACTGTGTGTGACAAAATATTTTACTGAAGAAAACATTCACATACACACTCACAAAAAATAAATAAATAGATAAAAAAAAAATAAAATAAATTAAATAAACATTTTTTACTTATTGTCAAAATATGTGAAATAATTTTGGTTTAAATCTCCTCTCAATTTGGTGCCCCTCTGTTTAATATTTTTGTGCCTCAGTTCAGATACATTATTATCCTTGTAACCAAGTGTATTGAGCCTCCTTTTGAAACATTTACAAAGGCTTTTTCTTTATTCATAATATAGATGTAATAAAATATCTCACTAAGAAAAACATTCACATGCAGACATACACACAAATCAACAATTCTTGTTTATTGTCAAAATATGTGAAATAATTTAGATTTAAAACTCCCCTCAGCTTGGCGCCCCGATTTACTTTTTTGCACCTTAGTTTCCAGTACATAATTAATATATGTATAAATATGTGTTGTGCATTTTTAGAAACATATACAGAAGCTTATTTTTTCTTCATTATTTGGAGGAAAAAGAATCCTTTCTTGGAGAAAACATTCGTACACACCAAAAAGAAAAAAAAAAAGGAAAAAAAAATAAGGATCTTATTTATTGTCAAAATATGTGGAATAATTTCGGTTTAAATCTCTCTCAGTTTGGTGCCCCTTAGACCCGGCACTGGGGGCGGATGCCCCCCCCCTTAGCTATGCGACTGTTTATTTATTTATTTATTAATTAAAAGTCAACTACTATTTTAAGACTGTTATTTTCATCAAAATTTCAAATATACAAACATTTTAAAAGTATGACTACTTTTATAGACACTGTTTGCAAAAATACATATTTGTATGCTTTTCAGTTCCTCCAGTTTTGAGTGATGCTTCTGAAGAAGAGAATGTACTTTCAGTTTTGGGATCGTCCAGTCAGTTTGATTGCTCTGCATTTGGTCATCCTTCTCCTGATATTGTGTGGTACAAAGATGGTTCAGTTCTCGCTGCAGATGATAATGATTTTGCAACAGTTAATGGCAGTGTTTTGGTTTTGACTGGCATTGATTTACGCCACAATGGAACCTACAGTTGTGAAGTCAGTAATATAGCTGGAAAAGTGTCTAAAACAATCAAGTTAAATGTTTTTAGTGAGTCATTTCTTTCTCTTTTTGTTTAGTTGACATTTTTGACATTCCTTGTGCATATGTATTTGTAAATATTGTGTTTTTAAAAAATGCTTAAGTGCACAGGTGTTAAACAAACTAAATTAACATTTAAATGTTTACAGTATACCCATAATTTTTTTTTTTTTTTTTTAATTAAGAGTTCCTCAACTTTATTTTTAATCTGTAAGAGTCCTTAAAAGTTTTAAAGTTTGTTAATAATCTTTAGAATACCTTTCCCCTTTTCTTTCTTTCAAAAAAAAAAAAAAAAAAACATATATATATATATATATATATATATATATATATATATAGTCACATATAATGTAAATGCATTTAATAAAAAGAATATTTGAAATCAAAAGCATAGTATAGAAATTCTTGGAAAAAAAGTCTTTCAATTTATTATAATGCTATAAGTAAATTTTAAATGTCTAATAATGTTGTTTTTAACATTTTTTTATAGAGTATAGTTTTCAAAATAATCTATCACATACAAAAACCTAATCTTATGTACAGTTTTCTAAAACATTAAAAATTTATTTTGCTCTTTCTTAACACTTTCGCTGTCAATCTCGCACCAGTGCAAGATTTGGCATCATTGCTAAAGACCTAATCATGTACCAGCACATAGTGTAGAGTGGTTTCTCAGTAGCGGTCATATGCTGGCAATGGAAAAAGTATTAAAAATATTCTATCATGAAGGGACTTAATATTACTTAGTATTCAGTATGGTACACCTAACCATGTCTTACTATAACTTTTCAATCATATTTGTTATAAAAAGTAAGTTGGTGTCTGGAAAAAATCCATTTTTATGGCAAGACAATAACTATTAACACATCATCAGGTGATTGGCAGACAAAGTGCTTTAGTTTTTTACATATAAGCATGTAATGGTATCTCTTGTGATTTCCAAAATATAACTCTTTTTTTAAGCCTTCTCACTGCCACCAAGTGATATATCCATTCACTAAGTTGTAGGTTTCCGTAGAAACTTTTTTGAAATGAATATATTTTTATAAATAAAATGCAGTTTTAGAATATTTTGTCATGATTAATACTCTCATAGCTTAAGCTTCAATACCTAATTAAATTTTTTCATCATGTAAAAATTAATCTTTTTTTTTTTGTTGGGGGGGGGGGGATGTTTTAAAAAATTATAGAGAAAATAACATTACAATATTGCTCTTTTGCTTGGCAGTCAGGGGATTAATTGTATGATGATGTTTTCTCTGTAGTACTTTAAAAATACATTTGGAAAATAATTTAGCTCCCAAAAATCCCTTATAATTTACAGTTCATATGTAGTTCTAGACCATAAGAAATCCTTAAAACCTCATATCTTCTAGAAGGAAATTTTTATGCTTTAAAATCTGACTCTTCTCCCTCCCCCTTCCCAAGCCACCCTTTGAATTCATCACTGTTATTTATGATAGAAAATATTCAATTGATTTAAAAGTAATTGATGGATATTTATTGATGTTAATGTGAATCTAAATGTGACTTGTTTTGACATTAGCTCCCCCTAAGATTGAAGGTAGCAGTGACATTACTTTTATTACAACTTCTGTCAAGTCACCTGTTACATTGGAATGTCCATTCTCTGGAATACCCATTCCATTCTTCACTTGGTTCAAAAATGGGATACCTGTGATACCAGGATATTTTCAAAATTTCATCGTCAGCAAAGATGGAAGTGAATTCACCTTACTAAGTCCTGATTTGAAAGATTCTGGAAATTATGTATGCCTAGCAACTAATTCAGCTGGAAATGATTCACGAAGTTTCACACTGAATGTTTTGGGTAATCCATTCCACTTCTTTTTTATGAATTTAACATTATATTTGTATTTGCATGAGTAATATTGTGTAATATATTTGTGTAATGTGAGTATTGTTTAATATAGCTCATCAATAAATCTGAACCGGTTCAGAAAGTGAAAATAACTTTATAAAAATTACCTGCAATCAAAATCGAAAAAGTAATCAAGGACCAATCTTGAGAGAAATCTCAGCTATCCAATGCAAAAAAAAAAAAAAAAAAAAAAAAAATTCAAAATTTCAAAATGCAAAAAGTTATTAGAAAAATGCCTCCCGTAGGAATTAGCTCGCAAGTGTCTTTGTGGGCAGGGACAGGATCCTTAAGTCTCACTCATAAAATTTACAATTTAACTTTGGATTAAAAGATGTTTGTTATCCTAATTTTTCAAAAAATTTTATTTTGTACATTTTTAGACATTAATTAGTGAAAATTGTCAAAAGTAGACTAACAACAGTTTTTTATGAGTTTATTATGAGTATATTATTATTTTATTATGAATATACTATTATTTGTT
This sequence comes from Maratus speculifer, assembly GCA_964019185.1. Classification (NCBI taxonomy): domain Eukaryota; kingdom Metazoa; phylum Arthropoda; class Arachnida; order Araneae; family Salticidae; genus Maratus; species Maratus speculifer. The sequence goes on from OZ025297.1 coordinate 328,584,361, forward strand.
TTAAGAGTATATTATTACAGTAGAACCTCAATCCTTCGTTTTTCAAGGGGTGCAGGGAAAAAACGATGAATGTGGATTAACTTCGAAAAATTAAAACACGAAAAAATACAATGCTTATGCAATGTATACAGTATACTGATAAGTACTAATTAGTTGCTTACTAAAATGCAAAAGAAATAAAAAGAATTTAAAGAAAAGTGATATTTATTTTTTAAATTAAAAAATTTTGTTGTGTTTTGTTCATTTTTTTAAATAAAAAAATAAATTTTCAAGATATAAAACATTTTTCTAGATATTTTCTGTAATTTTATATGGATATACAAAAGTTCATACAAATTTAAAGGCCCTTGCTTGGCAGGCAGACTTGGCAATTGGGACTCAGCTTCATCAGCAGGAACTTTATTCTCTGCTTCTTCACCATTATTTTCATTTTTCTCATTAATATATTTCTCTTATGTTTAGCACATGACATTTCGTAACATCTTGATTAGTGGAAACATAATCGCATCCTCTGCCTTATACAACCAGTCTTTATCTGCATTATTGTCACCATCATCAACACAAACAGCACAAATGAGTTATTTTAGGATAAAAGAAGTAATTCCAGTTTGTATGTAATATGGATTCACATGACTTTCAATTTCATTTTGGTGAGAAAAATATTTTACAACGATAAATGCAGGAAAACAACTTTTTGATGAACGATGTGTGCTGGTTTCATTAACATTATTTAAATATAAATTGTGCAGAAACTGTAAAAATAAAATGATGGATGCGAGATCGATAGATCGTGGTTTTACTGTATTATTAGTTTACACACACAAAAAAAAAAGTTTTTAGGATTGAATTCTGTAAAAAGAAGTAGTCCTGTAAGAGATCTGTGTCAGTAAAAATATTTAAGGTGAGTCTGATCTCCTTCATGAAAAATAATGTCGGTGAAATGCAGTGTTTGATCTCTCATTTCTTTGGTTTTTAAACATTTTTTGACCTATATCATTAAGTCAAATGAAAATGTTATAGGTAAATAAAATGTAGACAGTTTTATGCTGGACATTTTGGGTTTTCAATCATTTTGATAGGTATAAAAGAAAAAGCAGTTGCAGCAATTTTCTGTAAAACACATTTTTCAGCCAAAAATGACTATAGTTTGTTAAAAATGGTCACTGCAAAAAAACTATATAATCAAAATATTATTTTAATCATGTTTTTAAAGTCAGAGAACTATGAAGAACACTTGGTTAAAAGATTAGGATAATTAAAAATGTCGAGCAGCACCACCTTAGTGATTTGAAATGAATTGATCCACTTTTAATTTAATATTTATTCAACTTTAAATTGTTGTATTTAACTTTGTCAACTTTAACTTTTTTTCTACAAAAGGTTTTTCATAATGCCCTTTATTGCTATGTAAGTTGTTAACTAATCAATCACCTTAATCTCAACATTGGTAAAATGAAAGTCTGTGAAAATTACATAATCCTGATGCAGTTATAAATATTTTCTACATCAAGAAAATAAATGATGTAGAAAATTAATACATCATTTATTAATTTTCAATGGTAAAATTATTTTCAGTTTTATCAAGGAAAATCCAAGTTTCTGGTGTCATTTTTCACTGATGAGAATGTTCTGCCATTTTGAGATTAGGTCAATGCAGTCAATTTTAATCAAATAGATCGGTTCTTTATTTATAAGATCAGGGCCCGACTTAGACAGAGGGGGGCCCTGGGGCAAACATTATAAGGGATACCCCCTTCTATCTTAAAATTTTTCGTAAATTATACTGAAGTGACTAAAACTGAAATTCATAACTATTGTATGTGTATATAAATTTCGTACCAAGTACTATTCACATCTATATACATAATAGTAGAAGAAAGACAACTTTAAGAAGTTATAGAATAAAGGTTTCTTTTCGATTACAAGTATATGGGGATAGGTGTGAGGCTTTAAGGAGGCATTGGATACGGAAACAGAAGGGGTAGGAAAAGAGAGACCCTTAAAATGAAAAAAAAAAGAGAATTTCGGCCACTTTTGACCATTTTTATCATTTGACACTCTTTTAATGAAAAACTTATATCTGTCTTTGGGGGGCCTTCTTAAGCCAGGGGGCGCAGGGCAATTTCCTCGCATGCCCCTGCCTTAATCAGGCCCTGTATAAGATGCTATATTGAAGATTATTTCTCTTCTCTGATATATTCATCAGTTGATCAAATATCAATACATCAAACAAACAAATAAAAAAGTTAAAATATAAATCAGCCTAGGAAGAAAGAGAAAAACACCTTTCACTTGAAAAGTAAGGCAGTGCACAATAACTGAAATTATAATTTTTAATATAATTGACATGTGTGCTTAGTTATTAAAGTTCTTCAGGTTTTATTAATTTTCATTTTCAGTCTTTTCTCTTTGCATTCTTACGCTTCTTCTTTCTGTTGTTTTAGAGTTATTCATTGCCGGTCGATTTTTAAAAAAATCTTCATACCTTTTATTTCATTGACATTGCTCTTTTTTTTTAATTAGTTATTAATATCATCTAAATTTCATGCATTTACATCTCATCCTTTACTATAGATGTTGGTGCATCCATATCCATCTTATGCAGACAATAAATTGTTGATTTTATATTTCAAATGTGTAATTTTAAAGAATTTGCAATTCTGTATTTCCTTATACAGCTTAAAGAGTATATATTATTGTATGTAACATACAGTTGCATAGTAAAGGTTTTCAATAATTTTTACTATAGACGATGTTTATTTATTTTCAAACAGAGCCACCTATCATTGAAAATTCTGTTGCAATTATGAAAGCCCAACAAGGAAAAGAAGTCACTTTGGAATGTTCTGCCAAGGGGATTCCAACACCTGAAATTTCTTGGATTAAAGATGGTGCTTTAATACCTAATCTAAATGCTAAGTTATTGCATAAGTCATCTTTATTTTTAGAAAATTTAAAACTCCAGGATTCAGGAATTTACACTTGCATAGCCTCAAATGAAGTAGGCTTTGACACCAAAGCTATAACCTTAGATGTTGGTGGTATGTATACCATAAAAGCTCTTAAAATTATTTACATTTTGATTTGTAATAAATATTTATATTTGCAAATAATACTAAGTTATTCTTAAATCACAGTCTATGCTAATAAGGTTTAAAAAAAGATGTGATTTTCAGATCCTAAGCAAAATTTTAAATGTAATTTTCTAAAAATGGCATTTTTTAAAATGGAATTCTTTGAAATTATGTACAAATCATATAATCTTGTTCTGTAACACAAACCCTGTGAATTATTTCTGTTTAAGGGGCTACTTCACTGAAACTCTCTGATTTTGAAATCCTATATTAACCTATCAGAAAATCTAAAAGCATAATTATTCATTACCTAGTATAGTTATAAAAATATGGTTTTCATCATCATAAAATAGCGTTCAGATGTTAAAGATTCACTTTTAAAAGATTGTCTCTGTATAAAATTTCATCAAATGGAAATTTTAAAGTTTCTAGGAACTTTTTGAGCACTTAAAACTTAAGCAGACTTAACAAATTTAAAAATATGTCTTTTTTTGTTAGAAATTGTATTTTAATAATCATATTAGGTAATGAGTAACTGCACTTTTAAGTTTTTCCATAGATTAACTTGAGTTTTTCATGTAGCTTAATATGGATTTTGCAATCGAGGAGTTTCAGTGAAGTGGCCCCTTTAGGCTTATTGTTACTCAAATTCCTCTCTTCAATATTAATCTTAGAAGCCTGGCATGCATTAATATATTTTTTAAATTTCTTGTGAGAAAGTAAAACTTTTTAATTGCTATTTTCTGTATAGTTTTCTTAAAGGATGTCTTTCAGTTGACAATATAGTTCTAAAATAGGTTTAACTTTATTTGAAATGTTAAAATCTTATTAAAAACTCATCAGCTTCACTTAGATTCAGCACGTAAAATGTAAAATTGATCATACATTTTAGAAACATTTTATCAACTTAAAAGAACGAGGCATCTTTCAAGAATGCAGAAGTTAAAAGTTTCAATTTTCCTAGAAAAATAAGAGAAACAGTGATTGCATTCCAAGTCCATAGAATTAACATTGGAAAAGGTAATTTGAAAAGTGGCTGATTAACACCGTTAACATCTATTTAATTAATAAGTTTAATTTATGTTATTAATTGTGATTTAACATGCTTAATGCACAAGTATATCATATACAATTGAGGTGATTTTGATAAATATACTTATTTCTTTTTTATTTATATGGAATTTGATGATATAAGATGGTTTTATTTTTTATAATAAAAGAAAATATCAACTTTATGGAAGTTTCTTTTGTAAAAAAATTTGGTTAATTACTTTATCGTTATAATAAACATGTCTCAAGTTTTTTTTTTTCCTTTGTCTTATATTTTACTTCTGTTCATTATCAGCTGCCATATTAAACATCTTGTGTATTTTTTTTTTTTTTTTTTTTTTTTTTTTTGAGGAAAGGGAAAAAAAAAAAAAAAAAAAAAAAAATCAATTCTTAATCTAAATAATTGCCCTTCTTTCTTTTCCCTTTCTTGTACAATGTTAATAAAATATTGATTTTGCTTCTGACTCTTTTAATCTTTGCACATAAGTACTGATGTGTGTTATATATGATGTATATATATTTTTTCTAATAATACAGTAGACTCCCTCAAATCCACAACTCTCTAAAACCCGCACATATTTTACGGATGTAAACAATGAAACATTCAGTTCAGATGTAGCTGCAAAAAATGATTTTTTCAGTTTTAATCAATTCCATACATTTTTTAATTTATAATTTTTGTTAAGGTTATTGAATTCATGTTTTTTCATGAAGAAAGAATAATTTATTTCTGAAAAAATAAAGATATTGCTAATATCATTGGTAATCACAATCTTACCAAATATATTTATGTATTAATCAAGCTTTTTTAGTTATTAAGTCTGGCTAAACCTGAAATAAAGTTTCATTATTTTATGATCCTGATGTGAATTAGTAATGTACCTTTATGAGGCAAGTTTCATTGAATAATTTAGGAAAAACATTTCCTAATAATTAATTGTACATTAATATTTAATTGTACATTATTGATTATTAACTTTACCTTTCCTTTTAGTATTTTAATCATTTTAAAAAATATCCAAATTTTTATTAGTTTATTACTTTTTTTAATATTTTAGTATATTGTATGCATTCATTATACTTTTGATTTCATTATTAATTACATTCAATTTTTTTTTTTTAAAAATGTAAACAAAGCAATGACCAGAAATCCGCAAAATTCTAAAATCTGCAAAACCTCTGGTCCCAAGCTGTGTGGATTTGAGGGAGTCTACTGTACATATGTATCTGCATTATTTCTTCAGTTGCTAAGATTTTCTGTAATACACTTTTTTAATTTTCAACATAGCACCTCCTGTTATTAAAGAGCCTGAGTTACATTACAAGGTTCTGTCTGGTGATTCTGCTTCTTTATCTTGTGATGCTACAGGGTTTCCTGAACCACATAAAATATGGTTGAAAGATTCTGTTTTGATCCAGAATTCTACAAGTAAGTGCATTTTAACTTTAGCTTTATGCTATAGCTGAAATTCATATCAATTGATTGTTTTAAAATTCCTATAATTATTTCATTTTGTACATTTTTAATTACAATTTAATACTGTTTTCTTTGTAAAGAGTAAAAGGAAAAATTCATTTAATATATGTTGTATACAGTGAATTTAAATATTTATTTTTGTTATTATTTTTAAAAAAGTTTCTTGATAACTTTAATAATTTGAATATCCATTCTTCCAATGAAATTTAAATTTATACAAAGTCAAATATGTTCATAAGTATCTTTATCAAATGTATCTATTAAAACTGTTATAAAAGACATTTATTTGATTATAGTATACTGCTTAGTGATAAACTTTTTTTGCTTCTTTGTTTTTTATCAACTTTAAAGAAATTCTCAACCTCACCCCTTTTCTTTTCCTCTTTCTCTTTTTGAAATTTACAACACAAAATTTCTTATGGATTTACAATTTTTTTATATTTTTATTATTATTATTATTATTATAAGTGTTCATTTTCCTGATTGCAATTTTTTTATAATCCAAAAGTCACATGTCTGTCTACATTTCTATCTTTCTCTATTCCTGTTCTAAAATTTTTATTAAAATATTCTGGGTTTTACAGAATGTAGATATGTTGTTAATTGAGATAAAAATACTTCCCTTCATAGAAATAGGCGTTATATTATTCATACTTTGTTTTTAATTCATTGCATTACTATTATCAAGAATTTAATTATTATTATTATTTTATGTTGTCAAGATAGATCACAGTATTTTTGCTGTCAAGTATCCTAAATATATATAGTGTATGAGGATGCATAAAAAAAAAAAAAAAATCTGATTATATTATTCTCTACAGTAATTACTTTTTAAATAAAATATATAATATTTGAAGCTGTAAGCTTTCTGTCAAATGAATGCAATCATAAGATATCTTTATGCGATTACAACATAGCAATCTACAGTATTGAAAATTGTGAATTTGAATACTGGGTAACATATGGGTTAATGGTGTTTGAAGTCTGCTATTATTATTTATTTATATAAATATGAAATTCATAAAAATATCTGAGATGTTGAAAATTGAATTTATAGAATAAAGAATTTGATTTTTTCCCCTTTGTTTAATTATTATTTGGATTATTATAAGTGTTTGTTTTCTTTATTGCACTTTTTTAGAATCCAAAAGTAGCATGTCTGTGTACATTTCTATCTTTCTCTACTGTTCTAAAATTTTTATAAAAATATTCTGACTCTTACAGAATGTATATGTATTGTTAATTGAGGTAGATGTATTTCCCTTCATAGAAATAGGCATTATATTATTCATACTTTATTTTTAATTTATTATGTTAGTATTATAAGAATTTTATTTTATTTATTTTTTATTTATTTATTAAAGTAGATCACAGTGTTTTTGCTGTCAAATGTCCAAAAATATATATAGTTTATAAAGGTGCATAAAAAAATTGCAATATATTATTCTCTACAATAATTACTTTTTAAATAAAGTATATAACATTTGAAGCTGTAAACTTTCTGTCATATGAATGTAATCATAAGATATCTTTATGTGATAACAACATAGCAATCTACAATATTGAGGCTTGTGAATTTGAATGTTGGTAACATATAGGTTAAAGATATTTGGAGTCATTTGTTATTTTTTTATTTTTATAAATATGAAATTCATAAAAAATATCTGAGATATTGAAAATTAAATTTATAGAGTAAAGAATTCATTTTTTTTTCTTGTTCAATTATTATCTGAATTTTTAAATTGTTTATAAATATCAAAAAATTATTCCTTTGCAGAACAAGCAATTGCCCAAGATGGAACACTAATTCTCTCTAATGTTACCACATTTGACAGTGGTGTCTATGAATGCATGGCAGAAAATGAGGTTGCTTCAGAAGGAGCTGTACGACACTTGAAAGTTTTAAGTATGATTATAAATTGATTTTTTAAATGTGTAATGAGCAATTAATTACACAGTTAAAAATATAAAACACAATCTTTTAGTGACATGAATACATGGCAGTTAAACAAAAAAACCTCTTGGCAACATACATAATCCTTTTGCAAGATTTTTTCTAAATATACGTAACTGTTAAGTTACTTGCAAAGTAAAACCGTTGCAACTTATTGAATTTTAAAATCAATCAGGCCTTTTTAGTATAGGCACAAAATCATGGTTGCTAGTTGCCATGTGGCAACTAAATTTTTTGATATGGTGACTATTTTTTGGCATCTAACTCGCCATCCTTTGACAAATTTGCATTTCCTCGCAATCATCAATGAAGGTCTTGTTTTTTTTAGCAATCCTCTGATGAAAATCACATGTTTTTTCTCACTCCTCTAATAAAAATCATGTTTTTTTTTTTTTTTTCTTTAATTCTTTGATAAAAATTACGTTTTTTTCTGTATTTTTAATGAACTTCAGAGATTAAATGAGATCCTTTTACGAAACTCACATTCTTTTTGCAATGCTTTGACAAAAGTTTCACTTTTTTTGCAATTCTTTGACAAAATTTGTGTTTCTTTGTGAATTTGTGATATTTTGTGTTTCTTTGATAAAATTCACATTAATTCTGCAATCTTTTGATGAAATTCACATTGTTTTCACAACTTTTATGTGTTTCTTTTACAATGTGGTGACTGGATTATTTGGATTTAAGAGTCACAGACTCCTTAAAAATTTTGGAAATCTGTGCCTATACTTTTTAGGACACCCGGATAGTCTATAACCACATTCTAATGAAATAAAATAAGTCTCCACATATGTTGAAAATTCCCTAGAGAAAAATACTTTTACGTTTTTCTTCAGCTTTGTTACATGTAGCATGATGTATTTTATATCTTTTACTTTTTATAGATTTCCAGTCTTTTTCACTTGTTCAATTAGTATAATTTATTAAGTCAAACTTGTTTACTTTACTGTTTTTTATGCAAATCTTTTACTGGCTATTGTTGTTAATCAAAGTTACTCAGAACTCAAAGATATTACTCAACACGATTGCTCTTGTTCAGGAACAAATTGTGTAAAACCTTTAGCAACTTCATTTTGGTACATTTGGCAACACAGATTTATCATGTTACTTTAGAAAATGTATGTTATTTTATAAAAATAACATTAAATAAAAGATTAACTTTTCCAATATTTATCTTTTTTTTTCTCTTTATATTGGTTTTTTATTAGAAAATCTCATCAGGGATTTTTTTTTTTTTTTAATTCAAGGAAATGATCTATGTATATTATTTAAACATATCATCTGTTTTATCTTCAGTGAACGTTACTTTCTTTTTCAGAATTTCATGATGCTTTTCTTCTAATAAAATATGAGTAAATTTAGTTAAATAAATTTTATTAGCTTAAAAGTATTTTTTTAATTTTCAGCGTCAAAGCAAGTGTATAGTAAAGTCTACAATAGAGCAATAAAGTCTTTGAATTTGTAGCCTTCTTTTCTTGCCTTCTCTCCCCCCCCTTTTTTTTAATAATTAATATTTAAAATCAAATGTAAATATAAATTTTGTAAAATTAATATTAATTTTTGAATTTTTTTCTTTTAGTAATTCAGTAATAAGATAAATTAATCCCAAATAAAATGTTTCCACTCCAAAAAGATTTTTTTCAATCTGAAAATACTTTTTGCATTTATAATTTGCACTGTTTTTAGTCATTTCTTTACTTGAATAGAATGCAGCTTTTCCCTTGTGTTTTTGTTGAAATCAATCAAATTAGATGTTTCCCATTTCTCAAAGTAAACAAAATGTTTCCACCTCAAAAGAGTTTTTTTTCAAGCTAAAAATTCTTTCCTAATTAATATTTTGTACTGTTGTTGGTCATTTCTTCATTATGAGTAAAGTGTCAATTTTTCTCTTTCCCATACAAATCTTATACTATAATGCGAGCAAAAATTGTGTGTGTGTGTGTGGGTAAATTTTATCTCAAAAACGGCTCTAACGATTTTCTCAAAAATTTGGATTTTACCATTTTCGGGCACGAGAAGACCATTGGGCTAGGTCCCATGTTCGGGAAAATTCGATTACTGGGTCATTTTGGGTCATAATGGGTCAGGATAAAGCTATTTATATCTATAGAACGGCTGGATCGATTTTAAGGAAATTTTGTACCCAATCGTTTTTTGGTACGAGAAAACTATTGGGCTGGGTCACACGTTCGAAAAATTTCGATTAGTGGGTCATTTTTGTGTCATTATGGGTCAAGCCATTTTTATCTAAAAAACGGCTCTAACGATTTTGACCAAATTTTATATTGTATCGCTTTGGATTACAAGAAGACCATTGGGTTAGGTAACATGTTCGAGAAAATTCGGTTAGTGGGTCATTTTTGGGGTCATTGTGGGTCATGCTATTTTTATCTAGAGATTTTCTCACGCAATTTTGACTAAAAATTGCATTCTATGGTTTTCGGGCATGAGAAAAACATTGGGCTAGGTTACATGTTCGAGAAAAAATTTTAATGGGTCATATTGGGTCATTAAGAGTCTGGGTCAAGCTATTTATATTTAAAGAATGGCGTGATGGATTATAACGAAATTTTGTATGTAACAGTTTTTTGACATGAGAAAACTAATAGGCTAAATCACATGTTTGAGAGATTTTGACTATGAGGGTCATAATGGGTCATGGTCAAGCTATATCTAAAGAACAGGTGGATCGATTTTAACGAAATTTTGTGTGCAACCTTTTTTTGGCACAATAAAATCATTGGACTAGGTTACATGTTCGAAAAATTTCGATTAATGGGTCATTTTGGGTCATTAAGAGTCTGGGTCAAGCTATTTATATTTAAAGAACGGCGTGATGGATTATAACGAAATTTTGTAACAGTTTTTTGATATGAGAAAACTAATGGGCTAAATCACATGTTTGAGAGATTTCGACTATGAGGGTCACTTGTGGGTCATGATGGGTCATAATGGGTCATGGTCAAGCTATATCTAAAGAACAGATGGATCGATTTTAATGAAATTTTGTGTGCAACATTTTTTTGGCATGATAAAATCATTGGACTAGGTTACGTGTTCGAAAAATTTCGATTAATGGGTCATTTTGGATCATAAAGGGTCTGGGTCAAGCTATATATAATTAAAGAACGGCAGGATCAATTTTAACGAAATACTGTACGTAACAATTTTTAGAAACGAGAAAACTAATGGACTAAGTCACATATTCGAGAGCTTTCGATTATAAGGGTCATTTGTGGGTCTTAATGGGTCAAGGTCAAGCTATATCTAAAGAATGGGTGGGTCGATTTTAACGAAATTTTGTATACAACATATTTTTGGCATGAGAAAATCATTGGGGTAGGTCACATGTTCGAGAAATTTCGATTAGTGGGCCACTTTTGGGTCATTCTAATTTTATCTAGACAACGTTTCGCGCAATTTTGACTAAATTTTGTATTTTATCGTTTTCGGGCACAAGAAAATCATTGGATTATGACAGATTTTTGAGAAAATTGGATCAATGGGTCATTTTGGATCATAAGGAGTCAGGGTCAAACTAACTATATCTAAAAAACGGCTCAATCGATTTTATCTAAATTTTGTATCTAATGTTTTTCGGCATGCTAAAACTAATGAGCTAAGCCACACGTTCGAGAGATTTCGATTATAAGGGTCATTTGTCGGTCATGATGGGTCATGCTAATTTTATATAGAAAATGGTACTCACCATTTTGACTATACTTTGTATTATATCGTTTTTGAGCAAGAGAAAACCATTTGGCTTGGACACATGCTCGCTAAAATTCGATTAGTGGGTCATTTTGGGTCTTAATGAGGTCATTCTAATTGTCATTGGGTCATTCATTGGGTCATTCTAATTATATATAACAACGACTCAATCAATTTTACCTAAATTTTGAAACAAAACGTTTTCTGTCACGAGAAGACTATTGGGCTGAGTCGCATGTTAAACAAAATTATATTAGTGGGTCATTTCACTTCATTGCTGAATGCTGCCAAGCTAATTTTACCTAAAAAATGGCTTAAACGATTTTGATTCAATTTTAATATTCTACTGTTTTTGATTACCTGAAGACGATTGAGCTATGTCGCATGCTTGATCAAATTTGATTAGTGGCTCATTTTGGGTAATACGGGTCAGGGTCACGAGAAAATGGCAAAAGCCAATAACTTGGTGATATTTGACAAAATATTGGCGACATATGGCCAAAAAATCGACTATAAAAATTACAAAAACCAAAACACGTATTTGGAGCCAAATGAAAGAATGCCTCCAAATTTGGCTATATCTAGCGAAAAATATTGTCTTTCAGAATGTAAAGAATTTTTTATACATTCTTAAGAGGATTCAAGATGCATGGTTAAACCAATCAGAGTCGAGCTAAAAAAGTGATTTAGATCGATGTCCTTTCGTTGTAAATTTTAAAATAAAGTAAAATTTATAAACATGCGCATAAAAACATAGTTTTCTTATTGATTGTTTTTCTGAATAATGCTATTATAAACATGTTTTACAGTAATAATACAGAGTTAATGATACAGTGAAAATATTATATCGAGTTGAACACAAAGTTAATTTTCACCGAGCTAAGCTCGGTCTCCCCTGCTAGTATTTATTATGTAAGCATGTTAAAATAAATAAAATAAAATTTCTTCTATTTCTCAATATAACCTTAATCTTTTAAATTTTAGCACCACCATACATTATTGAGGACAATACTGAACATAAATATGAAACCACTCAAGCACATTCTATTATTCTACATTGTTCGGCAGAAGGTACACCTCAACCAGCTATTCACTGGGAACATAATGATATTCCTATTGATTTACATAATCCTAGGTACAAGATATTTCCTTCTGGAGATTTGCATATATCTTTGGCTCAGTCATCTGATATGGGCACATACACTTGCATAGCCAAAAACGAAGCAGGTGCAGCTACAAAAAGTATTGATCTCCTTGTTTTTGGTAAGTTCTTGTCTTATTAATCTTTTGATATGTTGCTTGTGTTACTTTTATCTTTATTAAACATAAATAAAATAAAATAAATATAATTTTAAGTTATAAATAAACTAAAACATTTGTATTAAGAAAATTGAAAAAATGAATCAAAGGAAATTTTAAATGAAACAGTTATTTAATTCAATATTATAGTAGCCCTTTTTACTTTCTTAATATAATACTAGGTTTTTTTTCTTTGTTTTTTGAGTTAAATTATTTGTATTTTGTATTGAATGATATGAAACTAATTCTAATCAAATCTAAAATACTAATCATAAATGTTACAATAGTTTGTAATTAAATACTTATTTGTGTAATGCTGTTTTTATTGCATTATTTTTTATGAAGTAGTTATAATTTTTAAAAGTCAAAACATTTTTATTTCAACAATAAATAACACATACACACAAAGGGACAGATGCTTTTACTTGCAAGAACTATGGGATAGATGCAAATACTTTAGTACTATAAAGAAATATACAGTAGACTCCCTTAAATCTGCACAGCTTGGGACCAGAGGTTGTGCTGATTTTAGAATTTTGCGGATTTCTGGTCATTGCTTTGTTTACAATTTTAAAACAGTAATTTGAGTGCAATTAATAGGGCAGTCGGAACTATAATGAATGTTTACAATATAATAAAATATTAAAAAAAGTAATAAACTAAAATAATAAATATTTAGATAATTTTTTAAATGATTAAAGTACTAATGGCAAAGGTCAAGTTAATAATCAATAGTGTATGATTAAATATTCATTATAAAGATTAAATGTATTCTTCCAAAATTATTCAACAAAACTTGCCTCATAAAAGTATATTAATAATTCACATCAAAATCATAAAATAAGGATTTTTTTTTTCAAGTTTAGCTAGGCTTAATAACCAAAAAAATCTTGATTAATGCATAACTATGTTTGGTAAGAAGATTGTGATTACCAGTGATATCAGCAATATCTTGAATTTTTTCCAAATAAATTTATTTGTCCTTCACGAAAAAAACATGAATAGAGTATTATTAAGAAAATTACAAATTAAAAAACATTTGGAATTGATACAAAACTAAAAAAATCAAATTTTGTCCCAATATCAGAACTGAAAGTCTCATTGTTTACATCCATAAAATATGTGCAGATTTTAGAGAGTTGTGGATTTCTGGTTTGCGAATTTGAGGGAGTCTACTATGTATAATAAACAGGCTGTTTGCCTTAGATTTGTATTAAAATTAGCCCAAACTAATTAGCAGTATTTGGTTTTCACAACAGGGCTAAAAAATGTTTTACGATAGCAAAAGTGAAATGTGTGTGTGCATGCAATATAGAAAGAGGGGTAAAATTTTCTAAAAATATCATGCAGTACTGTAATGCTACTGTTACCACCTTAGATGTTAATTACATTATGTTAAAATTGATGCAGTTTTAATAAGAAACTGCAATATTTTTAAAGATAGGTTATCAGTAAGAAATCTGAATTTTCCATTTATAAAATAACTCATAATAGAGAGAAAATTGATTTTTATTTTGTAAACTGTATTTTATCCATATAAAAACATCATTGTGCTTCAGATTGTATAATTCATGGGCTTTCTATAACAATGACTTTAAAGTCTATTCTTCTTCTTCTTACGATATATTTACACACACACATATATATATATATATATATATATATATATATATATATATATATATTATGATCTTTAAAATATTATAGTATTGTTAAATGTTTTAATCATTCATTCAATCATTTTATGGAAAAATAGAAAAATATTTTCTTTTGCTTGTTTAATCTCCTCAGCCTTGAGACAAATATTACATGGAGCTACAAAAATCAGTTTAAAACATCTCCAATGATAATCTATATATCGATGCTTTTGATATACATACATTCATAAAAAGTCTAGAAGTAATTTTAGGAATTCTAGAAACATTTAAATTAATTTAAATGATGTTCATTAGTGTGTCCTACAGGTCACATCAGGATTGAAAAGATTGTATCATATAAGAAAATAAAACTTCTTTGTTTGTTTGAATCATTTTATTTATAATTCTGTTTCTCTTTCAGTACCTCCTGTTGTTAAAATAAATGCTCCCCGTTTAGTAATTGCTACAAAAGGCAGACCGGTAAACATAACTTGTTCGGCATCTGGCTTTCCTGTGCCTAAAGTGGTCTGGCAGAAAAGCAGTAATTACATAACTACATTGGCAAGTACAGATACATCTGGTCTCTTGCATTTTGAAAGTGTCCAAGTAAGTTGAGCAATTGACATAAAGAATACTAAAAAAGTGGTTCTTATATAATCATTAATAAAGACTGTAAAAGAATCTAACCTAATAATTCTTCAAACCTTTGTTACATGATAACCAAGTTTATACTCTAACAAGCATTCATGTGAATTAGCAAGAGCAGACATATTTTATTGTATTTTTTCCATTGTTTGCTATTTTACATGCCACATGTTTTGTGTGAGATTTTTAAAAAATGAAATGCAGCATACTGCGTCTTTCTTTTCACACTATTTAATTTTTATTTCTGCAAATTGTTCACTTGTAAATTGCACAACTCATTCACTGAGTTACATAAGCTCGACTGAAGATAGAGAGAAAATCAACAACATTATCCACATGCAGGGGGTAAACCAGAGACATGTGTTTTTCCTTCCTGCACAGAGGGAAAATGGCTGTTATAATGAGCCTTTACTCTAACAAAGTTGAAATACCTGCTATTGAGAATTATACATCACATACATTCTTATTTTCTGCTTGAATAAAACAGGGTTTATTTTCAGGTTGAAAGAATAACAGGGCTTTTATTATCTTTACTATAGTGATATTGTACATCTTTGTTATTTACGTACTTTAAAATGAAATATCATATTTATACTAGATTAATTTTAACTCTATTATTCTTTAATTGGTAAATAAATCATACAAATTGTAATTTTTCAACATGGTAAAATATCCTGGTCTCAATAGTTTTTGCCCAATTGAAAAATAACTTCAATACCATATTTATTTTCCATGCCGCATTCTCTTGTAACTTGCACAACTTGAGTTTCAAAATTTTATTTAGAGAATGAAATATATTTCAAATGTTTTATTAAAACTTAACATTATTGATGCTGTAGTATATTTGGTAATTAATGACATAAAGAATTTGGAAATCACAAAATATTAGTTTGTGATTTCATAGTCAAATAGAAAATATTCATCTAACAATTATATATACAAGAGACAGTGATGATATAATGGTATGAAAAATGACATAGAAACAATCTTCAGGCATGAAATCCTCATGCATCACATGTATGTCTGATTTTTAAATAAAAATGACCATATTTACCATGTGCTATACATGGTAAATTGTTATTTTTTAATATATTTAAATTCACATTAAAGTATGGATTCTTTTTCTCTTTCAGACGAGTAGAAAAAAAATTGTATCACACTTTGTATTAAAATACGTATAAAAGCTGCTAATAAAAAAGATTTTTCAAACTACTTTTTAGCCTGAACATCGAGGTAGTTATGTATGTGTTGCTACAAATTCTGCTGGTCGAGATCAACAAAGCATCACTGTAGAAGTTCATGTTCCTCCTGTAATTACCACGTTGCCCAAGAGCCAAGATATTCTGCAGGGAGATTCTTTTACTCTGAATTGTGAAGCCGCTGGAAATCCAACTCCATCTATAATATGGCTGCTAAATAACACTCAGATTACTGGTAAATTATTGCATTTTTTTGTTTTATAGTTTCATACTTTTTAGTTTAAATTGATGATATTAAAAAGTTTTTAACATGTATTATGTGCATTATAAATGAAAGATAATATTATAATATTAAAATTAAAACCTATTAGCTATTAGATTTTTTTAAAAATCTGATATCTTAATTCAGTTTCCCCCTATAATTTAACTTTTTCTGTGTCATAAATATTATGATCAGAGATTCATTTGATTACACTTTTAAAATAAAAATTTAAAAATTATTGCAGGTTTAAGTTTTCTTTGATTATTACCTTAAAAAATCAGCATACAAGATTCTTGTTACCAAAACACAGATACCAATAAAAGGTCTAAAGAATTTAAAATAAGTTTATATTCTTCCCCCTGTAACCTGTAACCAATATTTGAAGTTTTTCAACAAGAACACCGAACACCAGTGTAAAGCACACTTAAAAAAAATTGTATTAACAACAAGAATCTTGGATCTTTGGGCAGAACTTAGAAAAGGAAGTGATATAATTCCAACAAAGAAATAAATTTGCCCAATTCATTAATTTCTAAATCCCTATTTTTTTATTCATTGCCTTTTCCCTATTAATACTATGAAGATTCTGCTTAATTATATTGACACATTTGCTTATAACATTCAGGGCAGGCTTTTCCTTAGAGACCTGGATGCAAGAATCATTTTGGGGAGAAGGCTTCATTTTTTCCAAAGTAAAGTTTTTAAGACACACTGTTTAGAACACAAGATTTTTTTTCTTCACGGTGTAACAAGAACAAGAAAAATTTCAATAGTCTTGTTGACAGTATTTATATGAGAGGATCCCAGTCCTACCTTTTTTATACTTGTTATAGTTAAATTAGCTATATATATACATACTAGCTGTTACCCGTGACGTCGTTCACGTAGCATAAAAAAAAAGATAAACGCTTTAATTAAACAAAACATTTCATTAACAATAATTTAAAACATATATAACACATATATTATACCAGGCTATGCAGTAGTTTTTTTTTTTTTTTTAGGGAATTTAAAGAAATTGGTCAAATAAATGGAAAATGTTTTAGATAATATTAACGATCACGAAAATGAAATTACAAACATTTATACTGTAGAACACCTGTAACGCACCCCAATGGTACGGAAATCATGTTGTAGTGCATTTCAGAATTCCATATCAAAGAAAGAAAAATCATGTGTTAAACCTAGGTAATAAAAAAATTTCCAACATTTCCATAATACATAACTTCGCCGGCCCATTCTTTTCTGCATCTGTGTATGTGATCTATGTGCTTGTAAATATTCTAAATACAATGTTAAAATTTTGCTTAGTTAGAAAATGTATAACGAAGATTAAAATTCACCTTTAGCTATTTCTATTAATAGACAGAAACGTACTTGAATTCTTTTGTACCGTCCTGTATATTACGTGCAAATATTTATACGACCGCATATTTAGCTTAAATTATTCAAGCAAAAAACCCCGATTCAAATTATTGAGTTCATATTTCCGGGAATCGCTATTGCACAGGTGACCATATATCCAGTTTATTGTATAGTCCGATACATGATTTATTTAAATTCTACAAACATCTCTTTTTATACCAAATGTAACTGAACTTCAGGATGCATTAGTTTTCCTTAAAATACATACTATAATTGAAAAAGCTCTCCAGCAATCTTTTCTAATAGACCATACTTTGGATACAATATCTGAGATCTGGACACAGGTCCAAAATCTTTTATGCGTCTCTGTAAATGAACAACAAACTGCAAGCATGTTAGTAAATTTCAGTATTTATCATTGTATTGATTATCTCAGTATATTAATGTCATCATGTTTGAAATAGTGCACCGCAATTAAAATACGCTGGGAATATTTTTTCCCCGTAGACTGTTATATTACTGAACATTTTTCTGTTATCTTGTAAAAGAATGTTAAAACTTTTCACCCCATTTTCTACAGAAATCCTGTTTTAGTGCACGTCAGAAACTGATATCAATTTCAATATTATTAAAATAACCTTAATAAAATAACATTATTAAAATATGCTTTTCATCACAGACTGTGATATATTGAAATACTTTTGAGCTCACTGTACGCACACTATAAGTACTATACTTAACATATTCGATAGTAACCATGTTCTTGTGAACCTTAAAAATGCATATAAATTTTATTACATTTAAAATTGTGTAACATTATCAAAATACACCACAAATGATTTTTTCGCCGTATAATCATAATGTAAAAGTCTCCTTTTGAGTGCTGCTGTGATTCAGCTATAATTGCTACCTGGTTCATTTTCAATGGCGCACATGCTGTAGCAAATCTCAATAACGTATGTTATTTTCGCATGAATCCCACTATATTTATTCAAGTTGAAACACGGACAAACAGACGGCCGACCCCAGGCACTCGGCATCCGGTATACAGACAGGTTGAAGTCGTAAACACTTTTAGACCATGTTAGAAAGTGTCAAAAAGGGGGTAGTTTCCGTAAAACGAAAAAAAAAAAAAAAAAAAAACAGAATTTTTGAAAATTTAAAAACTTATACTTTGTTTCAGATATGACGTTACATTGATATTTTTAAAATTCTTAATGGAAAGTATTCCTGTGACGACATAATTGGTAAAAAGTTGAATTTTATAGCCTCGAACCGAAAGAAAGAAAAAGGTTCATTTTTATTACGGAGTAATATCTGGAAAAACTACTAAAATATTCATATTCTTGTAAAGTGTGAAGTTATATTCTTGTGAAGTCTTCTAAGTGTAAAAGAAATTTTATATAATCGTCAGCGTGATATAAGAAGAAAAACAGAATTCCTCTGACGTCACAATTGGTAAAATCGGGGTTTTTAACCTCGAACTCAAAAACAGAATAGGGTCAATTTATTTATTTCATTTTCTTTTATCACGTGAAAATCTTTCAGTTGAAAATTAATTACAGAAGGGAAATAATTATTCCGTTTTTTTTATTTTTTGGCAACGAAAAAAGAAAGATGATTAAATATTATGGAAAAATTTTCAATTTATTCTGTATGAAAAATAGTGAAATGTTTAATTATTAAGAAAAATATTTGAATAAAATAAATAAAAATTAGCCTATGTTCATTTCAGACCAATAATCTATCTATATACAAAAATTCAAAGACATTAATCCATCCATTTTGAAGCCAAGTTCATTCCAATTTTCGGACACACTTTCACATTTATAATATATATAAGGATATATACACAGTGGCGGTCAAAAGTTTCCGGCCAGCAAATATTTTTCAGTTAATTTGTAAATATACCCATATGAAGAGGAATCTCAAAGTGATATTTATACATTTTATTGACATAATAGTTAGGAACTTACTTATAGAAGAACATGTAAATATCAATAAATTTAACTGACAAAATTAAGTATAAAGGAAAACGCATGTTTTCAAAAGTTTCCGGCCACATTCACAAGTTTGTAAAAAAGTGGTATTGTAATAGAAAATTACAGTGATCAACAACATTTACAATTAGTATTTTATCATATTATTATTTTATTAGCTTTAGTAATAAGTACTACGGTGCAGCAACGTGACATTCATACAATCAACAGTTAAAGATCGTTTATGGTACGTTTTTCCCACATTTCTTGCAATTTTAGCAAAATTTCAGCTGAATTGGAATATTTATAGTTCCGCAGACTTTTGTCAACTTCTTTTCAAAGGTTTTCTATTGGATTCATGTTGGGTGCTTGGGCTGATCATTTCAAAAATGAAATTTTTTGTGCGAAAACCACTGCTTATCGAGGTTTGCAAACATTATTTATGTCGTTATCATGTTAAGAAAAATAGACCAAATAATAAACCAAATTTTTTTCTCTAATAAGGCAGAAAATAGTCTTGCAAGATATCCTTATACATTGTATTATTCACCTTACTGTGGATTTCAAATAACGGACACACACTTTTTAAAGAAAATACTCCCCACGGCATAACGTGTCCTCTGCCATGCTTCATTGTAGGAATAGCATAGGTCGAATCATATCTTTTGTTGTTAGGTCATTGGACGTTGTGTCTGTCATCACTTCCAAAACTGTTTTGAATTCGATTGATGGAAAAATAGAATTTTTTTCCAGTTTTCACTTGACCAGACTTTGTGTTTTTTGGAAAATGCCAGTCGAGTACGTTTGTATTTTTTTTAACTCTGAAAAAATTTTAACACCGACTCTTTCATAAAGTTATGCATCACATCAGCATGTTGATACGGTATACGGACTTATTGCAGCAATATTTTCATTCCATAAATCACAGTATATTGCAGCGAAATTTTTATGCAGATTATCAATTGTTTCTCTCCTGATAATTAGTCCACAGGAATAGTAATTTTCCGGGATATCCCGGACCTCTTAAAATCCTGAAGACCACAGCCATCTTTATATAATTTTTAAATATCGTTTACGGTCGATTTTTAACGATCAATAACTTTGCCACAATATCTCGAAAAGATTGGCCTTTAGCGACAAACTAATCACTCATTTATGAACAATAATCGTTGAATTTTTCAATTTTGAATTCAGACTATGCTATACACATTGATTCATTCATAAACACAACCAAAAAACAGTTTACTGATAAAAAAACCTGAAGAATGATAAGTGGCCGGAAACTTTTGCACACGCGAACTTCGAATTTTATCCCTTTGCATGAAGCATCTTCAGTAACCAATCAAAATGATCACGTGGTCAGAGGTCATTCACATATTCCTAACTTTTGAAGCAATTGTGCTTCTTCTTTGCTGAAACCTTTTGGTAAGTAAATTGAAGAAACTAACTAGCTGGAAACTTTTGACCACCACTGTATATATATGTAAGATAATTTATGACTAAAATTGATCACCCATTTAAAATGAATGTAGTATTGCAATCTTCAATGATTGCAAAATCCTGTGAGGAAATTTGAAAAGTGTGTGATTCATTAACTAATATAATTATCAAAACTTGATTTTAATCATCAAGAAAGTTAATATTCCATGTTTAAAAAGAAACTAGAGGATCTGTCTCAAGCTTCCCAGGTTACAGAACATAGGTGAAAACAGTTCTTTTCAGCTGAAGACTCTATATTTTTAATATTTAATATATATATATATAAATATATATATATATATATATGTGTGTGTGTGTGTGTGTTTTGTATGTATGTATATAAAACTGCCTACTAGGGATGCACCGAATAGTGATTTTGACCAAATGTCGAATAGTAATTGTTGGGCCGAATACTGAATATTCAGCTTTCCAAATACTTTTTATATCTCAAAGTTTAAAGGTATTAAAATGTTATTTTTTAAAACAATTTTACATAATATTTAATAAGAGAAACTTATAAGAACATTAAGTATTGAAAAAATTCTGCCTTTTTTTATTTAAGAAGCACAATTATGAAACTTTTTTAATTAATAAAATTTTAAATTTCATGATTTCTTCTACGAATTGAAACAAACATCTTAAAATCAAAGAGAAATAATAAAAAAATGGTTGGTTCATAATAGGTAATTGGTAAGTTTCATAATTGTTCTTTTTTAATAACTCAAGGCAGATTTTTTTCAATATAAAGTATAAATACTTTCAACTTAATTCTGAATAAAGGTATGTCTAGGTCATAGCTCTTTACTTATGAATGGTGGCATTTTCCATCCTTCCCATCGTATCATATTTTACAGAAATCAAAG
This sequence comes from Maratus speculifer, assembly GCA_964019185.1. Taxonomy (NCBI): domain Eukaryota; kingdom Metazoa; phylum Arthropoda; class Arachnida; order Araneae; family Salticidae; genus Maratus; species Maratus speculifer. Next base: position 328,606,355 of record OZ025297.1, read on the forward strand.
CATGTGAGTTGAAAATTTGGTTATGGTATTTTATTTATTGTTAATGCAACAAACGAAAACACAAGTTTGATCCAGAGTCCGATAAAATACAATGTACTTATGATTCAATAAGTTGATTATGATTATGGTTTCATGAGCAAAAATTGTCTGCCTTGATAGCTATTGCTAATTTCAAAAGTTTTTTTTCTTGTTTAGGGACTTTTACTTGGGAAAAGCAAGAAACAGATTATTTACTAGATAAAATTTAGGAACTTGCATTTCTATTCACTTCATTTATTCCTAAGAAGAATCCTAAAAAATCCCCATTTTAATCCTTCTCATGATTAATTTTCTTAAGTTATACTTTACAAACATCAAATAAATATTGTAAAAACATTCTATTTTATTTAAATATGATTTTCTTTCTAATTATTTTAAATATATTTATAAATTGACAGTTAAAAGTAGAAATTGTGAAAAGTTTTTAAAAATGTGTTTTAAAAGGCTTTATTAAGTAATTGGATTCAGCAGAATACTTTGATATTCGGCCAAACTAAATTTTCCGCCATGCCAAATATTCGGCTTAACAGAACATTCAGCCTAACCGAATATTCGGTAACATGGCTGAATAGGCCGAATACCGAATAGATACCGAATATTCCGTACATCCCTACTGCCTACTAACAACATCAAAAAGCTTTTTTACAAGAAAAATATCAATGTACTCAAATAAAGTTTTGAAATTTATTAAAAGCCCAATTTTTGTATTAGCTGCATGTCAAGAATTATTTGTCGGAAAAATTCATAAAACATCTTGAAACAGCCATTTTGATTTATGATAATATTTAGAAGTTTAAGTATGTTGTATGATTTGTGATTATATGTTTGTTATACGTATGTTTTATATATATTATTTTATTTATTTGTTAGTTGCTCTGCTTGGGGTTCCAAAAATAAAAATAGCATTAAAAAAAAAAAAAAAAAAAAAACTTAAGATTGCTATTTTAATTTCAAATTAAATTTATTGAAAAAAGAACAAAACTTATTATATTAGACTAGAGGACTCCAAATTATTTTTAATAATATGGAAAAATTGCAACAAATCACACACATGCTTACACACACACACGCAAAAAAAAAAAAAAAAAAAAAAAATTCTGAAAGTTTGTAAAAAAAACACAGAGTGCAAAATTTTCTAGTTTGGAGTGAAATATTAAAACAGGATTTATTTTATTAATGTTGAAAAATTGTAGCAGAACATAAATAAAAATCTTAAAAAATGAAAATTTCAAAAATTCTTATAGTAATTTTGAAGAAACTTTATTGAAAAGAGGATAAAATTTGCAATATTGTGTTAAAAGATTAGAATCGGATTATTTTTAATAATGTGATGATATCTTGAGAAACTAAAAAAAATGCTGGAAAAAAAAAAAAAATTGTTATAAAAGTTATAAAATCGCAGAGGACATAAACATTGCAATAGAAATTCTTTCCCAACTGCAAAAATCAATGTGAAAAGTGATGAAACAGTAATAGCATTGGGGATTCTGAAGACAAAAAGTACTTTGATAGGTTTAATGTTTGTAATCAGATTTATGAATGTCAAAAACTCACTGCAGATGGCGAAAAAACACTAGAAATCATATTGAAAATCACAGAAGACTAAGAAGACACAGAAGAGTATTGTTATAAGTTAAAGGTTTGAAACTAAATTCCTTTTACTAATGTGAAAAAAATTGCTGCAAAATGCAAAAAGATTCTAAAAATCATATAAAATACCTCATAAAAAATTCAAATATAGTTGTACAAATTTTAAATAAACTTTAATGAAAATAAGACAAAACTTACTGTAGGGAACTAAAACATTGTAGCTAGATTTCTTTCACGTATGTTAAAAAATTGCCACAGAATGTGAAAAATGCTAAATATTCAAAAATTAAAGTATAAAATTTACTGTAGTGAGCTAAACCATTTTGAACAGAATTTTTTTAGAAATGTCAGAAAATTATTACAAAACTCTGAAAACCTCTGAAAATTTTAAAAATCAAGGAGATCAAAATTGACTGTTGTAAGCAAAAAGTTTAAAGTCTAATTCCTATTACTAAAAAAAATTGATGCAAAATATGGTAAAACTCTAAAAATAAATTTAGAAAAATTCAAAAATCATTGTAGAAATTTTTAATAAACTTGTTTGAAAAAAGGCAAAATTTACTACATTGGATTAAAACATTGTAACCAGAATTCTTCCACAGATGTCAAGAACTCGATATTGAATGTGAAAAATGCATTAAAAATTGGTAGAAATTTAAAAAACGCAGCAGATGAAATTTACTAAAATAAGCTCAATTCATAATTTTCATAACAATGTCAAAAAATTTTAAGAAGATAAAATTTACTGTATTAGGCTAAAAATTTTCAACCAAATTTCATATACTAATCTGAAAAAAATGGCATACAAAAATTCAAACATCTTACAAATTTTAAATGAACTCCAAATAAAATTTATTGAAAGTGGAAAAGTTAAGTTAAAAGTTTTTTAAGTTTATTAATAAGTTAATTAAATTTATTACTTTATTAAGTTAAAAGTTTGAAACCAAATTGCTTTTATCAATGTCAAAAAATTTCTGCAAAACAGGGACATACACTAAAATTTAAAAAATTGTTGATTAGGCTTTGAGATGTATAGCTACGAACTGTCTTGCCAAACTTTGTAGCTTTTTGTGCAGTGGTCTTTTTAGAATACAGCACGCACACAAACTTCTTTTAATATTGATTGGTTGAAATTTTAATTTCATTATGGAACATAAGTAAGAAACAAATAATGGGCTATTTATATTGTTTTAAATGCAAACATAGTAATTTTTCATGATCAGGCTGCATGCAATAAAGATAGACATAAAAAAAAATCATACTTTAAAATTATTTTAAAAACCATAAAAAATCATCATGTTTGACATTGTAAAAATTCAAATTTCATTATATTTAAAAATTTGAAAAAATACAATAAAAACAGAATTTATTGGTTAGGTGTAGTCACTGTTAAAATAATGTCTGTGTTACTTACGAAAATGTTTTTGCATTATAATATAGATAGATTTCTCTTTGAATTTAACTTATATTTTAACAATAAAGTTTGAAATTTTCACTTGTTCAAATTGAGATACATTTTTTTTAAATACTTAAAATTTTGGAGATTAATTTTTAAAAATGTAGTACATTAGATATATACTCTTCCTAATAGCGAAAATCAAACATATGATGATTATATTTGGCAATGAGTAATCCATTTTTACTTCTTTCATGTCTAATTCTCTTATGAAATTCATTAATGCTTGCAAAGTACAATAGCAAATGGCAAAATCATTTATTTTTCAAACATTCATTTGAAAGATCTGCTTTGACAAATTTCTTTCTATTTTAGAGGAAAGATTTTCTGTTCTTGGATTTAAGTAAGAACCTGATCAAAAATGCTTTTTTCCTTTCTATTGTCTGTAAATATATTCAAAATGTAAGTTAAAAAGCTATTATAATTATTATTATTTGGTGCTTTTAATCAGTATTGTAAGATTTGTTTAATAATAAATATAAACTTTTTAAGAATTCAATGTTATTTAATTCTTATTAAGCCATTTAAATGTAATTCATGCACAGTAGAGTATGAATAGAGGAAAATCTGCTTACCTGTTTTTCCTTTCTAGTAAATTTCCTGATAAACCATAACAATTTTCTATACTTAAGGTTCTGCCCATTCTGTACTTGGCCGCAGTAAGTTGACAATTGAAAATGTTGGGAAAGAAGATCAAGGCACTTATATCTGTTTAGCACAAAATGCTGCTGGAGAAAGGAAAGCTGCTGCTGCTGTAAGAGTTAGAGGTATATTTTAAAAGAATTCTTAGATAAGATTTTTGACAACACTTATTTTGCTGTAATTAAAAAAAAAAAAAAAAAAAAAAAAAATTATCATGATAGCTTTGACAAAGACTTCTGCTAATTTTAATACTATTACTGTTATTGTTACTAACATTATTAATGTAATAAGTAAGTAATTATCATCAAGATTATTTTGTGATTTTTCTTAAAACCTGTAAAGAAATCTAACTTATTATTTACTTTTTTTTTCTTCAATAAAAGAAAGTATTGAAATTGACGTTTTTCCAACTTTTGTTTTCAATGGATTTACACATTTTAGGTGTTAGATATCCCCCAAAGCATATTACAAAATGTCTGTCTTCCTGTCTGTGTGTTGCCATTTTACCACCGAAAAGTGTATAAAGTTATGCATAAAATTGAACCAAATTTTTTGCATATAGCAAGAAGGTATTCTTACAATTTATAAATCTTCCATCAAAAAAGGTGCTGTAATAGTGATTTTTGCACCTTGTAGTGAAATAATAATAATGTATTTAAGTAATAGTAAATTTGCATATTGTATCATCAAAAATGTATGAAGTTATGTACAGAATTGAACCAAATTTTTTGTGTATGTTTTTGGTCATGGTAAGCAGGTCCTCTCTCAATTTGAAAAAAAAATCTGCCAGAAGGGGCCCTGTAATAGCGATTTTTGTGCTACCTTCATTATTGTAGCATCAAAAAGTATAAAATTAATTAATTTTCTGCTTATGTTTTTGGGTATGCCCAACAGATACGCCTTCAATTTGGAAATATTTTGCCACAAAAGAGTGCTGTAATAGTGATGTCTGTGTCATTTTCATTATTGTACCATCGGGAAGTGTATAAAATTATGCCTGCAATTAAACCAAATTTATTTTGTATGTTTTTGGCTATGGCAAGCAGGTCTTTCCTGAATTTGAAAAAGTTCTGCTAGAAAGCGACACGTTTTACATATGGTTATGGTTAGCAGTTTCTCCTTGAATTTTGAAAATATTTTGCCAGAAGGGAACACAGTAATAGGGATTTTTGTAGCATTCTCTGTTTTGTACCATTGAAAAGTGTTCGAAATTATGTATAGAATTGAACCAAATTTTTTTGTGCATGCTTTTAGCTATGGCCAGCAGGTCCTCTTTGAATTTGAAAATATTTGTGCAACAATGGAAACTTTTGTCCTGCTAAGCCAGCTATTTGCAAACAAATGTTGATAACAGAATTAGAAATAATTATTGATTGAAAAAATTGTCATGATTTTAAATTAACTCATTTTTATTCAGATTAACTGACAAGCAGAAATTTAATATGAAAATCAAGGTTTTTACTACATTAAACTAATAATATTGAAGTATTAACATGTGTAATAACTACTTTTGAAATTAAGCTATATGAGATAGAAAGTTTTGGGATTGGCACATCCAACTAGCATTTTATATTATTTTCTAATTTTTCTTTTATATTTAGTTTAACCTTCTAAATGCCAATGTTTCCAAATGGGAGCATTGTATTATTTGTAATACAAAACATATATTTTCCAACATAATAATGATGTTCTTATTTTTCCTATAAAATATAAGGTTTATTTGAACTTTTGAATAAAAAAAATATTTATGTTTAAGCATTTATCACAGGTATAAAAAAATGTAAATTCATTAATTTGCATAAAAAAATATATTATTTGCTTTTATCGTTTTCTCTATATTACTTACATTTGATCGCAAGGAAGCTAAATGTTTTTGGAATTCGAGAAAATGCTCATGAACAATATACAATAGCATATAGAAGAAAATAATCTGTTATATTTGCATAGGTTATCAATCAATAATCATGTTCCAAAATATGAACACTGAAATGAAAACAGCCAAAAAACTGCAGAAATATATATTTTTTATTTTCTAAATTTGTATGCATAAATTAAAACACTTGAAGCTGTAATATAGAAAAAAAAAAAAAAATATAATTACATTGTGACATTAATTTGGCATGTAAACGGTTAAGTATGTACTCCTCTTTTTTTTCTTTTTTCTTTCTTAACTCTAAGGAGTTTAACAAACAAGAGTTTTTGTCCAAAGAATACTTCTTCTTCTCTAATTTCTCTAAAACTTAAGTAGATAGGTGTATAAATCTCTTTCAAATAAAAAACTGATATTAATGCATATTTGTGGATATAATTTTTAAAAATTTTGACTTAATAATATTTATTATTCTGAATTATTATTTAGAAAATTTCTTTTAATTTCTTATCTATGAATGTGAAATATTTTTAGGGTCATTTAATAACAATCCCAATTATTTTATTTATTTTCATAAGGAATTGTAATGCAATTGGTTTATAAGTTTAAAGAAATAAAAGTAATGTAATCATTCAAAAATAAATTGAGATTAAATTGAATAAAAAGTTTCCTCTAATTATGGTAGAGCAGTGTATTAATTGTATTGAAATATTATTTTACTAATTTTATTGCTGATTAAAAGGTAACTCATATTAATCTTTTTTTTTTTGGGGGGGGGGGGGGAATACTAATTTATATAAAATAATAATATCTATGCCTGTGAATCAAAAAATACTAATGCACTTTAAGTTTATTAAAATTTTACGAATGATTTATTTTATATTCTTAATATTTTATTCTATAACAGTAATTATATATTGTTTTGATCACAGTATTTTAATAATAATATATAAATTTCTAAAACTTTACACTCTATTAAGTATTTGGATGTTGAATTGTGATTTTAATCAATAATATAATGAGTAATGAGAAAGAATGTCTGTTGAGTAACTCAATTATATAATGATTTTGTTTTATTTATTTATTTATGTTTGTCTAGTCCAATAAATAAGAGATGAAAAAAAAAAATCAACTCCTTAAATCCATTATAAAATACATGAAATTTTTATTTAAATAAAAGGCTAGAAAATAAATAAATAAAATAATTGGACCTTAGACTGGCATTTTTGTTCTAAAGTTTTATTTATTTTATTTATGCATATATATTTTTTACCTGTTATTGTACATTTAGGATTTTCACATTTATTTTTCATGAAAAATTGTTATAGTTAATATGAAACATTTCCATAATATTTTTAGCTCCACCTGTAATTCTTCAGTCTTCAGATGTTGAAACTGTACAAGTGAAGGAAACTGTCATTTTGAATTGTTTGGTGAAAGGTGACCCACTGCCTAACATAATTTGGATTAAGAATGGCCAACAAGTTGAACTCAGTAACCGTATACAAATTGCTGGAAATGGAACTCTTTTTATTTACAATTCTTCTGTAAGTTCTTACTTTCAAGTAAAATGTATTATTGATGCTAAATGTGTGTGTGTGTGTATGCTCATTTTTAAATATATGGGAAAGTCGGTGTCATTTTAAACAATAAGTATTCATCACTATTGAAATTGATTTTAAACAGCATTAAAGAGCTGAAACTATAAAGAAGAATTTCATTAAAAGTGTAAACTATTTGTGTGTAGCTTAGTTTTAAAATTGTATAATAATTAGATCATAATATTATCTTGTTAATACTTTTTTTTTTCTTTTTCAATGCAGTATGAAAATATGCCACATTAATTGTTTAACAAAACATTTTCACATCTTAGAAAGAAATTCCATTTGAAATGCATATAAAGATAGTAAACAAATTTTATTTCATAAAACTTATTTATAAATATCCTTAAAATGTATTAAAATCTGGGAAAACATGTCATACTCTACTTTCTGATAGAGGAAAAATTCAATTTCAAGTGTATTATTTCAATATTTTCTTACTATCATCTGCATTTGCTGAGATAAAAGTGTAGTGAAAAATGCTTTATTTCTCAATTCATATCTATTTAAGTTTTTACTTGAATATTTGAATTTAGATGTTTTTATATCTCTGTATGTGATGTATATATCAAAATTTACTAGAAAAAATTCTTGAAAAATAACTACTTTTAAATCCTATTTAGAGTTATTGTAAGTCACTAAAAATATTAGCTTGAAAGTACATTGTTAGTATTCTGTAATATGATCTGCAAAAAAGATAATAAAAAAGTACACCATAATTTATTAATGCAAAGAACAATCTAAAGAAACTTATAGTGGTATCCTGTACCAAATATAATAAAGCTTGCAAATACATATATATATATATATACGAGGGGGGGGGATCCAAAAAAAAGTTTACAAGGCAAAGGAAAAAGTATTTATTAACAATAGAAACAAAATACAAATGGCAATCAAGAGACACATCTGGCCTTTACTTTTTCACATATTCGCCAAACCTGTTTAGGCATTTGTCAGAACGTTCGACCAACTTATTTATCTCATTTTTGTAATAATCAGGGTCCTGCTCATTAAGCGATTTCTCGGCAGCTGTTTTCACCGCATCGTCTGAGGTGAACCGTGTTCCGGATAAGTTTCGCTTCCGGAAAAAGGAAATAGTCACTTGGAGCCAAATCAATGCTGTATGGGGGGGGGGGGGGATTCCAGACCTCCCACTTGAAACTTTGCAGCAATTCCTGAGTCTGACGAGCAGTATGGGGCCTGGAATTGTCATGCAGAAGAATAACTGTGAATTTGTCTATGAATTTTGGATTCGGCCACATTCTTGGCCCATAAGAATCGAATTATGTCTTGCACCTTTATGCGAGACCACTTTTCTAGACATTGTGCCATTACTGTCGCTCTTAAATGTCCGCGCACTGACGCTACTTACACGTAGAACCGCTGTAGGACAACTAGCGCCATCTGTCAACTACCCTGGGTGGAAATATTCGCTCCACAATTATTACGTTTCAAATGCTTCTGCTTGTAAACTTTTTTTGGATCAACCTATGTATATATATATACATAGATGGATAGATATAGATATAGATTAAAAGTTAGCTAAAATTGTAATAATTTAACATTATAAAAGAAAAATGTTAATTTTTGATCAAAAATTGTAAATTTCATTTTTAAAAAATCAAAATTTATGTAAAACAATTTATTATTGTTAACATCTAATAGATTTATAGTTGTGCTTTATTTTGTTTCTATGATTAAATAAATTGTATGTTATTTAGTATATGCCCTTTGTATTACCCTCAAATTCTTTTAAATAATACTCTGATAACATTTTGCTATATCTTTACAAATTGTATATTTGGTTAATAAAGTTAAAATGACAATCAGACAATTCTTTATTTTCTTAAATCTTATCTTTAATTAAATATTTAAGTAAATGTTTAAAATTAAAATAATAATAATTTAATCTTTAAAAAAGTTAAATTTTGGTACACAATAATAGTATTGTGATAACACTTAGCTATATCTTTAAAAATTGTACAATTGGTGAATGAAGTTACAATTGAATATTTATTTATTTATTTATTTTCCAAATCTTTTCTTTGATTTCTGGTTAATCTTTCTTTAATTTGTTAATGTTTTAGGATCAGGATTCTGGTGAATATAAATGTGTCGCAAGCAATGATTTTGGTTCATCTGAACGTGTTGCAGCACTCATCATAAGAAGCAAACCACAATTTATAATAGAACCCCATAATACTATAGCTGAAGTCGGTGCAGATGTTCATCTACACTGCAGAGCAAAAGGGGAACCTAAACCTTTCATCTATTGGACTCGAGATTCAGCTAATCTTCAAAATTCCGAGAGGATAATAATATTGCCTAACAATACTTTGAAAGTAGTAGCTGTACAACCTTCAGATGAAGATGTGTATACTTGCAATGCCAATAATTCTCTTGGATTTGTGTATACACAAGCTAAAATAATTGTACAAGGTAGAATGTTTTACTAATTTCATTAACTTTATTTAATTCTTCATAATTAAATAAATATTTTAAACTGTGGAAACTTTATTACGTTGTATTATCATATTCTAAAATGCTTTCATTTAAGAAACTTATCACTCCAGAAACAAATTTATACTTTAATGTAATATATATACATAAATTACAAATCTATAAATAAATCAAATCTATATATATACAAACTAGCTGCTACCCATGACTTCGTTCACGTAGCATTAAAAAAAAGATAAATGCTTTAATTAAACAAAACGTTTCATTAACAATAATTTAAAACATATATAACTAACACATATTTTATAGGACAGGAGGCAATATCATAGTTTTTCTTTATAGGGGACTTAAAGAACGCACACAAATAAAAGAGAAATGTGTTAAAAAATATGAACAATCGCGAAAATGAAATTGCAACCACTTATACTGTAGAACAACTGCCCCGCACCCCAGTTCTACAGAAATCATGTTGTAGTGCATTTCAGAATTCTATATCAAAGAAAGAAAAATAATGTGTTAAACCCAGGTAATAAATAAATATACAAAATTTCCATGAAACATAACTTGGCCACATTCTTTTCTACAGCTATGTATATGATGTTTGTAAATATTCTAAATACAATGCTAAAATTTAGCTTAGTTAGAAAAGTATAACAAAGACTAAGATTCACCTTCAACAATTTCTTAATAATAGACAGAAACGTATTTGAATTCTTTTGTACAATCCTGTATATTATGTGCAGATATTTATACGACCGCATATTTAGCTTAAATTATTCAAGCAAAAACCCTGATTAAAATTATTGAATTCATATTTCCGGGAATCGCTATTGCACAAATGACCATGTATCCAGTTTATTGTATAGTCCGGTGCATGATTTATTTAAATTCTACAAACATCTCTTATTATACCAAATGTAGCTGAACTTCAAGATGCATTAGGTTTCCTTAAAATACATACCATAATTGAAAAAGCTCTTCAGCAATCTTTTCTAATAACCCATACTTTGGATACAATTCTGAGATCTGGACACAGCTCTGAAATTTTTTATGTGTTTCTGTAAATGAACAATAAATGTGATGCAAATCATACGCAACTGCAAGCATATTGTAGTAAATTTCAGTATTTATCATTGCATTGATTATTATCTCAATATATCAGTTTCATCATGTTTGAAATAGTGCAATGCAATTAAAATACGCTGGGAATATTTTCCCCCCATAGACTATTATATTACCGAACATTTTTCTGTGATCATGTGAATGAATGTTAAATCTTTGCACCCCTTTTTCTACAGAAATCCTGCTTTAGTGCACCCCAGAAACTGATATCATTTTCAATATTTTTGTAACAGAATAACATTATTAAAATACTCTGCAAATGATTTTTCTTCACTGACTATTATATATTGAAATACTTTTGAGCTCCCTGTACGCACACTATAAATACTACACTTAACAGATTCGATAGTAACCATGTTCTTGTACACCTTAAAAATATATGTAATTTTCATTACATTTAAAACTATGCAACACTATCAAAATATACCATAAATGATTTTTGCTCTTAGACCATAATATAAAGTCTCCTTTTGAGTGCTCCTGTGATTCAGCTATGATTGTTGCCTGGTTAATTTTCAATGCCCCACATGCTATGGCAAATCTCAATAACATCTATTATTTCTGTATGTATCCGACTATATTTACTCGAGCTAAATCACGGACAAACTGATGGCAGACCCCAGGCACTTGGAATCTGACATATAAACATGTCGAAAGTCGTAAAAACTTTTAGACCATGTTAGAAAGTGTCAAAAGGGGGGGTAGTCATCGTGAAAATTGATGAATTTATTCTTGTAAAAGGAAAAAAACAGTGTTAAGAAACATCTACTACAAAAATGTGTTTTAGGTGGCATTTTTGTATAATTTGTACATATATGCTTTGCATACCATAAAACTTTATAGAAATTTATTATAAAAATATACTTTTAAAAGTGACAACATATTTTTACTTTTTAAGGGCTAAAAAAAAATGTGGAATTAAAATTCATTTGCAAACCTCTTTCCAGTACACTTCGAGCACATTATGCTGAATTGAGATATTGACTGAGGGAATGTTTTTCTCGCAATTACATTAAATCTTTAGATTTTAAGCCCGAAAGTGCATTTTTTAAAGTGATTTTTATTTATATTTTCAGAATTGAACAATTTTAAGAATTAACACACAAAAATTTCTTTTTTTATTAGTTGAACTTTTCTTACTTTCTAAGAATGATAAAAAGTATTTTTCATTGATCATTACGTCATTTACAATATGGATAAATTTGTGTTATAAATTATTAATATTTTCTAGTCATTTAATATTTAACCTTTAAAAAAAACTTATTTCATTTTAAAATTAAATATTTATATTAACCATGTTCAGACAATAAACTTAATTTTCTTTAAATAATAACTTTTGATATCATAATTCAATTTCATTTCATTGCAACATCAGAGCATATTTATTTTATTTTCCATATGTGACGTCACAGTCGTCTCTTTTTAGCACTTACTCAAAATTACATTGTGTTATTAAAAATGAATACTCGAAAACTTATCTTTGTTTCAAATATGACGTTACATTGATATTTTTAAAATTCTAAATGGAAAGTATTCCTGTGACATCACAATTGGTAATATGTTGAATTTTTTAGCCTTGAGCCGAAAGAAAGAAAAAGGTTCATTTTTATTACGGATTAATCATGGAGGAATGAGATAGGTGGAGTGGAAGTATTATATCTGGGGGTGATGCTAAAAAAGTAACCCTACATTAAGGACAATTAAGTACCAACAAAACCACGTGCTTTGATACGCCTATCAATTGAAACAGGTTTAAACCCGTATTTTTTTTTCTCTCATTTTTTAAAAAAGAACTCATTTATCGCTTCACGGGTAAGAATTATCAATTATTTTATCACATGTCTTTTAAATATCAATATATAGAAAATTCTTTTAACGTTTTGCTTGAAAATATAACATTTTTTTTTGTTAGTATCTTAAAATCGTTTGCAGTCAGAAATCTATATTTTAGATTAATGTTTATTAGTTAAGTTTTCATACATGATTTTAAAAAAAATGCTTTCATCATTATAATTTTAATATTTATTTACATGCAATTATTAAGTCATAAACATTTTTCATCTACGTTATAAAGTATATAAAATTACATTAAATTAGGTAACTTTTAGTAATACAATTTTTAGTTCATTTCAAATATTTTCAATACCTTATTTAATTTCAATTTGACATTTAATTATTGCTAATTTTCAAATCTTTATTTTTAAGCAAACATTTATTTTAATAAATAATAATAGAACAAAGGCCATTTTAAAAAATTGCTTTTTCTTCTTAAAATTAGCTTCAGCTGTAATTCATTTCTTTCAATTCATCTTATTAATACAAAATCCCTTCCTTTTTTGGATACTTTCCAATTTCCAAATGCTTTTGTTTGGAACATTAAAATTTGAGTGATAAATGTTTCACATTGCAAACCTTTTTTGAGGCTTACTTCACCTCCACCTATCTCATTCTTCCATGCGGATTAATATCTGGAAAAACTGCTAAAGTATTTATATTCTTTTAAGTGTAAAATAAATTTTATATTATCGTCTGCTTGATATAAGAAGAAAAACACTGTTCCTGTGACGTCACTATTGGTAAAATTGCGGTTTTTAACCTCGAACCGAAAAACAGAACAGGGTTAATTTATTTATTTCATTTTGTTTTATCACATGAAAATCTTTCAATTGAAAATAATTAATGAAGAGAAATAATTATTCTGGTTTTTTTATTTTCTGGCAACGAAAAAAGAAAGATGATTAAATATTCTGGAAAATTTTCAATTTATTCTGTATGAAAAATAGTGAAATCTTGAATTTTTAAGAAGAAAAATATTTGAAAAAAATAAATAAAAATTAGCCTATGTTCATTACAGGATCCATCCGTTTTGAAGCCAATTTCATTCCAATTTTTCGGACACACTTTCACATTTATAATATATATAAGATATATAGATCTATAATCTATATATAAATACAAATCTATATATACACATATATATAGATATATCTGTTAGTTTTTATACTAATTTCATATTATTTGACCATTATCATATATTTTAATGGTTTATTTATGCAGAAAGTTCACATATACAGTATATATATATATATATAATTTTATTTACAGAAAATAATAAATAAATAAAAATAAATGTTATCTGTATTTTTTAATTTATGAAATAAATGCCTAACATTGTATTACCCCCCCCCCCCCTTTTTTTTTATCTTTGTATTTTTAATTTGTTTTAAGACATGTCCTATGTTATACACATCTTTAATTCTCCATTGAGAAATATACTATTTTAATTTTCTAATAATTTACTTTTTACATTCTTAACCCTTTTACTGACAAGCTCGTGTTAATACGTTCACTATGCTCCAGGTTTCACTGCAATACAAGCAATATTTAAAATAATATAAAACTAATGATTTAATGGATTTTTAATTTGTTGTACAATGATTAATACTCTTGAGGTTTACATTTATATTTGTGATCAAGTTTTTTTAATATAATGTTCAATAATTCAACTTTTTTTAGCATTTAAAACTAAATAAAGAGAAAACAACATTACGATTTTGCCCTTTTGCAAGACTGTCAGAGGCTTTTAAATCACAGTCTTCTTTGTAAATAATTATTGTGCAAAATGTGAGAGAAAAAATGCATTGATTTTGAATAAATGTTTACTGCAATATGTTTTTCTGCTCTTCTTTAATCTATATTTACACATATTCTAGTGAATGGAAAGTGGTCCCAATGGGAAGAGTGGGGAGGCTGTTCTGCTTCTTGTGGCAATGGTGTTCAGATTCGAAAAAGATTTTGCAACAATCCTGCTCCAAGAAATGGTGGCAAAACATGTCTTGGACTTTCAAATGAAGCAAAATATTGCAGTCTGAAACCTTGTTCAGGTAAAATAGAATATGTGTGGGTGTGTATGTTTAAGAGCAAACAATAATTATTTTGTGGGTTTTTTTTAGTATTTGTTTATCAGAAGAAATTTTATGAAGTGGTGTAATTTGTCTTTAACTTTATATTTTATATAGTTAAAGTTAGATTTTAAATTCTACTGTTATTTTGGCAACACACTTTTTCTATATATGGTTTGCAGCAGTTATCTGATTATTTGTTGTCTTGGATATGTTCCTGGTATATTTACTGTGCCTTGTAATTCTGCAACATGTCTTTTTTATTTAAATGTTTAACCAAGTAGGTTATATCACCAATTCATGCTCCCAACCATGTCTGATTTAAGTAAGGTGAATTTGTTTCATAATTTTTTGACAAATAATGTTGTCATTTGAAGCCTTGATTGTCGTAAGTCTGATGTGTCAGACTTGACATTTTTGCTATAAATAAATTTAACAGACAAATTTACTCTCAGTGGAAATTTCAGATTGTTTCAGCTGTAAAAGCAAAAATAAAAATGAAAAAGACATGATGCAACAGCGATGTTTTTAATATCATCAGCCATAGAACTGTCACAAGTCATGCTTATTGAAAGTTGATTTTCATTAAACAAAACATTTGAAAAATTTTACTAAAACTGTATTTTATAACTTAAATCTGATTTCAACAAAATGCTATTACCGGATAAATTTCATCAGATAAAAATTGAAAATAATGAAATGATGCAAGGTATAGAAATTTTTTTTTTTAATTTTGCACATCAATTCAAAGACACTTGTGAAAATGTTAGTAATGCAATTATTATTACCAAAAACTTGGGGACATCACCTCCAAAATACAGAAATTTTAAACAAGCTTGGTTATCCATTGATGATAGTAAACTTACCAATATCTTGACTGAGTTTGTTGGCCAACTTTATTTGTCATCATGCTCAAAATAACAAAAGCACCTTGCATTGCCGTGCAATATTTAAATATTATTAATATAATATTAATATAATTATTAATATAATATTAATATAATTATTAATATAATATTAATATAATTATTAATATAATTATTAGCTTCAAATTCTCGCCAACCTTTGTGATACTTGGCAAAATATAGCCAATTTACTGACCAAAAATAAGTAACCATAAATGATGCCAACTTGGCTATTAATAGCTTACTAATTTGGCACCATTCTCATTTAAATTCAATATTGATGAATATTCTTTGAGCAGGTTTGTCACATTTTAGATTTTTAAATTTTTAGTAAAATTAGCTTTGAGCAAAACTTGCAAAATTTTAAAACCAAGAAATATGAAAGCTACCTCTTCCTCCTGGTTCTGGCTAAAAGGACTTTTGTTATTGGATTTAATTTTTTATTTATTATAGAAATTTGATTTTGTCTGAATTTTTATGGAAAGTTTTTCTTTTTAAAATAAAATTGCAGTGAATGGAGAGTGGGGTAATTGGATGGAATGGGAACCCTGCAGTCAGACTTGTGGAGTTGGACAACGTCAGAGGCATAGAAAATGTGACAATCCAATCCCTCAGTTTGGTGGGCAAGATTGTAATGGCTCTCATGTTGAGACAACTTCCTGTATGCTATCAAAATGTTCAGGTAATTTAGATTTGTTTCAATTTATGATTAAAACAAAATATTTACCCTTGTAGATGTTTCTTTAATTAAAAAAAATATGAAATTATTTAAATTAACAAAATATGTTTTATGTATGTTCACAGATAATTTTGAATTGAATGCATCTATTTTGATTTCTCTTATAAAATTTGTTAGCAGTAGATAATATGCAATCTATTTACTTACTCGTTCTTCTGAACTCTAATTTTTGTAAAAAATACAATAACTCTTTGTAAGACAAACTCTGTATAACATGGAAATTTGTTTAACTCTTAAAGGTTTCCAAGTTACTGCACATCCATAGACATAGAGTAAAATTTGTCTACTGCGGAAAAATTTTTTTGGTCCTTATCAGTTCTGACTTCAAGAGAGTTTACTATTTTTCATTTGACATAAAATTTGAATATGTTATTAACAGATTATTGATAAATAGGAACATAATTCTCTTGGAAATGGTTATGGTGTTCCATATAATTCTTTTTTTATTATTTTCTTTTATCTTTACTAGAAGAAAGTATTAGATTTGTAAAAATTTTTGACTTCCGATTTTTCGATGGATTTATATGTTTTAGAAGGTCTTGAACACAACTCGATAATCTTTAGAAAATGTCTATCTGTCACCCTGTGTGTGAGTCTGTCTGAAAGTGACAAAATTTTTGTTGTTACTCTATCTCAAGAAATAATGCACAAGTTTTCATCAAACTTCAGATTCAGTTAGTCTGTGATATAAAATGATGTTGATTAGTTTTTGGTGTGTATCACCCATCAGCTAACGATGCTATGCTGTATTTTTTCATAATTTTTGTAATAGCTCTATTTCAAGAGCTAATCCATCGATTTTCATAAAGAATCACAAGTTAGTCTCTGATATGCATTGGTGCTGATTACGTTTTGGTGTAATTCGTCCAATAGATGGTGTTGCTGTGCTGTGTTTTACATGATTGCTGTAAGAACGCAAATTTTCATTTAATTTCAGATTCAGGTAGACATTGATACAAGTTGTTGCTGATTAGGTTTTCTTGTCAATCATCCAATTGGTGGCACTGTTATGCTGAATTTTTCACAATTTTTCCAATAGTTCTATCCCAAAATCTAAAGCAAACTTCAGATTCAGTTAGTTGTTGACATAAGCTGATGCTAATTAGGTTTTGGTAGAAATCACCAATAGGTGGGGCTACTATGCTGTAATTTGTATGATTTTTGTGATTTTAGCAATAGTCATATCTTAAAAACTAATGCACAGAATTTCACATCTTTAAAATCATCATTATGTGCAAAGATTGACATTTAATTTTGGCTTTGTGCTTGTGAATTTTGAAATATTAACATATATGAGGTAGAAGAAAAAAGTTTTGGGACTGGCACATTTGACTAGTTTGTCCGACTAGTTTTTTAACTTTAGATGATGAGACTATTTTTCTTATAAAAAAATTAAATATGCATAGTTCATCTATAATTTTTTTAATTGCTACATAATTTTTATTTTTATATTTTTTATTATTTTAGTAGGATATAACATTTTCCATTTCGAAATGTTATGAAATTTTTTATAGGATGTCATAATGTATATATATATATATATATATAATTGATTAGGTATTGTGATTATTGTTTGAACTATACATAAAGTACTTGAAAGTTTGAATTGACTCTCATAATGACATAATTATTTAAAAATGTTTAGATTATAATAGCACAGGAGTCAATTAAGTTGAGGATTCTGTGCTAGAATATTTAATAAAATTCAAGTTTAAAGTGAGTTGTTTATTTTTAAAAATTATTTTTGACTAAACTGCAGTTAATATATACATGTCTTTGTTTTGACATTAATGATAGCATATTATCATTTCTTTATTAATAAATTAAATATTGTGAACTTTTCTTCATACACTTAATGCAACAATAAGCATTACGATAATTTTTCTCCCTTATACTTTTTCAAAATAAATTGCCAATGTTACATTAACATTTTATCAATAAACAGATTTAAAATTATTGATGATATCTGAGCCATTGCCATGAGCTAATAAATGTACATTGATATTATCAGTTTTATACTTACTGTAGTTGATGGACAGTGGAGTCGGTGGTCAGAATGGCAGTCCTGCAGTGTATCTTGTGGAATAGGTATTCGAATCAGATCTCGAGAATGCAATGATCCAGAACCATTACATGGTGGCCAGCCTTGTATTGGAGAAAGCCAAGATACAGAAGAATGCGAACTTGATGAATGTCCTGGTATGTACATTTTCACTGTATTACAAATTTTAAAATTAATTTATTTAGATATATTGAAAAAATGTGAATTAAAGATTTTTGTAAGCGTCTGTCTTGATTATAACAAATGTATATTTGCCTTTAAAATCCATTTTAATTATAATTTTTTATGTACAATTTCTTGAAACATTATTCTGTTTAAAAAGTCTTTGATATGTTAACTTTTAAGTCACTTGGGATGTTAAATAATTAATAAAAATATTGTTAGGATACCATTTAGCAAAAAATAATGATGTACATTTTAGACAGATGATCATTCCAGTACTTTTTCACATTTGTCAAGCTTATATTAATATACATATCGCTGAATACACATCAAGCACATATTTACTATTATTACATGATTCATACCTTATTTCTGATACATCATATCATTGCCATGATGTAAAATTATCTATTTTGTAATAGCTAACAAAAATATGAAACATTTTTCACACTTGATAACTCTATTTTGTATTAAGAAGACAGCAATAAAAGTGTTATTTTTAAGAACAAGGCATAAATGAAAGGAGGTGGGTCAATAAGGGCTATTTTTCGCCCATCATATACCCGGAAAAAAAAAGTTTCGAATTCAGATGATTGTTCCGTGGCTTCGTCTAGTTAAAGATATGTAGTTTTGTTTTACGTGATAAATAAAATAGTAAGTCATGGAAATTATAGCCTGAAATTAGAGTGTTTTGGCTTTTTTCTGCATTTTTGATGTTTTTGGCATCTTTGAATTAATTTTTTACTAAGAGGTGCTCGATGAACCCAATTAATTTTGACATGCACTGATTCTACTCTTTATAAGCTTTTATATGAGCATTATTTTATTTGTGTTCAGTGTGCGCTTCTACTTGTAAAAGAAAAAAATGTATCATGTGAGAGAATCAAATGCACTACTATCAGAGCACGTTCAGATTTCTTTCGCCATACTTAAAAAGTATTAACATTGTTCAGACGTCAATGTTGTTTTCTAAAATTGTTTTCGCAAATATTTATTAAAGAAATTACTTAAATAATGCTTGGATACCAATATCATAATTGTAAAGTCTCACAGAAAACTTTTCGTATCTGTTCTAACAGAAAAGTTATATAGATACTTCAGTGTTCGAAAATCTGAGGTTTACAGAGTGGTTCTAAATAATGCTCTAAATGCAAATAATATGTATTTCGTGCTCTCCATGCTCTAAATATTTCTATTTCTTCTTTTGATATAATAATAAGAGATTATGCATCAACAATTACTGTTGATGAGACTACAAATAAGAAACCTATTATACATTTATCATTATCTCATTTTCATAATTCTAACATTTGTTGTATAGTATGTAAAGGTAAGAACTGCCTCGTTATTGTAGCAAAAACTATTGAAACTCAAGCCTTTTATAGAAACTTACATCTATATTTTGTCGCGAAAACGATGCTGTAAAACTCATATTACTTGATCGGTAAATTGACTCTGCAAGATTTAAGTCCTGCAAATGAGAATACATCGATGTAGGAAATGCGATGCATGAAAATGTTTAAACCAATATCAAAAATGTAGCAAAGAGGCCTCGTTTTTGATACACCGGGACACTTTTCCGAAATCTATTATTATATTCTCATGGGTATATTTATGTCTGATTTTAACAATATCTTTAAACTTGTAAAGTCCAAAATACGTTCCTCAATAAAGAGGTCATCTCGTACTTTCTTTGCAATGTTATTTGTAAAACTTAGAACTGGCCTCTATCATTGTGTTCTGTCTACAATATTTAATATAAGAAAAATAATAATATTTTCTGTAAAATATGAAAACCAGGCTTTGATTGAGAGCGTTGTTCAAAAACACTGTAGAATGTTTTCATATTATGGTTTCTGGCTTACAATACTACTGTAATCGCTCAATCAAAATTAAAAAAACAAATATCGAATACGTTCATATACTGTACAAGACGCGGCCGCTGGATGGTCCATTAATGATTCTGGTGAAGCAGTCTATAATGAAAATAATCTAAAACACATTGTCCAAAAAGTCTGAAACTGTATGATTATTATTATTATTATTATTTGTTATTTATTATTTTCGATTTTCATGTATTGAAATAACAATCTTAGTAAGCTCCATTTATCTTAATTTTATACTTATTGCTGTATTTACTATTGATTATATGGATTAAAACTAATGACAATTGTGTTTATGCTCATTAAAACACATAATATTTACTTAAATATATATATTATTTTCTCATCAATTATTGAACTTTCATCCAAGATATTATTATTTTCTTACTTGTTATGAGGTATACTAATGAAAAAAATGTATGTCACGTCTAGGTGCTGATGGGCGAAAAATGGCCCTTATTGACGCACCCTCCTTTTTACTGTTGCTGAAATACAAGTCAGACATTTTATCAGTGATGCCTGCATTTATCTTAAAATATTTTATTTGCAAATTTTAAGCAATTACATGTGTGTTGAATTTAGACATTTTTCTCTAGAAAGTATTTCTCTAGGCCTGGTGGTGGTGCATTTCTAAATCATTAATAAACAAAAAAAATCTATTGGCTCAGGAAAGGACAACTTTTAAAAACTAATAAGCTACATATGAAATCCCTTGTGTCATCAATAAAAGCATGATGTGTGAAAAACAAAGCAAAGAAAATCACAAACAATCAAATGTTTTTAGCACACAGCTGGATCGCTATTTCAACACAAAACTAATGAAAGAAAAAATCAGGAGCAATAGCAGCAAAGTAGTACATATATGTTACTTTTCCTGTTTTTTTTTTTATTCTCTGAAGATTAGAGGAAGATATTTTTTATGAAGTCTTTAAACTCATGAATGTTGAATCTACTATAACTGTTTGTTCTTTTCATTATGCTGTTTTTTATTTATTGAATGCTACCTTATAAAAATTAAAAAAAAAGAAAAAGAAAAAAAAGTTTATTTATGAGTAACAATATAAATGAGCTCACCCCTATTTTTATTAGAAATTTTAAAAATAAAAATTTACTTTTTTCTATACAAGGTACAATAATAAAAAAGGTTTCAAGAATAATTGAAATAAAATGATTTTTTGGTCATCCCTTTGAAATCATAGACAAATGAAGAACAAAAGCTCATTTGTTTGATAACTTTAAACTTTACATATGATAATCAAGCAACTCTCTCACAATATTATTTTTTAAATGTAAATTTAATGTATTCAAAACTGAAATTTTGAATCTGTTGTGTTTTAAAATTTGGACTTTTATACAACGAATATAGAAGTTTCAAGCTTACACATTTGATTTTACTAGATGCTAAGTGGAAAGGACAAAAGATGCTGAAGTTCAAGCTTATTTATAGTAGTTTGAGTTAGGGGCCCAAAAAAATGCTATGTCTAGGGCCTCAGGGTGTCTTAAAAAGGCCCCATGACCTTTATTAACTTCAAAAGCAATACTCTACCTTTTTTTTTTTTACCTTTTC
This sequence comes from Maratus speculifer, assembly GCA_964019185.1. Taxonomy (NCBI): domain Eukaryota; kingdom Metazoa; phylum Arthropoda; class Arachnida; order Araneae; family Salticidae; genus Maratus; species Maratus speculifer. The sequence continues at coordinate 328,628,355 of OZ025297.1, forward strand.
TAAAAAAATTTCATTTTGAAAGAATTTAAGAAATATTTTTATTTTAGTTCATGGTGAATGGGGAGAATGGAGTGAATGGTCCCTATGTTCGTCATCTTGTGGAGGTGGTACCCGGGAACGAAGTCGAAAATGTGATTCACCAGCTCCAGCATTTGGAGGCCATTACTGTTCTGGATCCCATGTCCAGATTGACTACTGCAATAATGCTCAGTGTCCTGGTAATTTGCTTTATTTATGTTTCTTTTTTTCTTTAAAGTTACTTGAAAGTTAATTTAATTCATAGTATTTTATTCAAATAGGATTCTTGAATATCTTTACATTTAATATTTTGTTGTTCTGAAGTTCCAAACACTCTGATATCTAACAAAGTTTTATCTTTGTAATAACAAAAGAAAAAAATAGAAATGCCTCAAAACATTTTAACCAGTATTGCAAAAGCTCAGATTCTAGTAAAAGTGTCACCCTGGAATTACTCATGGTACACTTTTAGGTATACAATAATCATCTTTCACAGTGATCAATGATTATATGAATCAGAATTGAAATAGCAAACATATGATTCTTATAAATGGAAATTATGGGTATCAGTTTTGGTTATAAGAATCAACAGTTTATATAAATCAATTTTATAATAACAAATATGATTCTTATAAGCAGAATTTACTTTACAGGCTGTTCACATTCATCTAGTTTAAAAATCTTAAAAGTAATATTTTAATATACATATATTTCATAAACTTCTATTTTCCTTTTTATTTTTTAATATTTTTCCTTTATAATTCTGTGGTTTAATAGTTTCATGCCACACAGTCAGTTTCTCACCATTTCCCTCTACATAGTTAAGGACTTTTAATTTTCTTTTTGAACATGTTTTTAGATGCCTAAAATAAAATCATATTTACTTATTTTATTTTATTTCTTCCAAAATTTAATTCTTTCTGGAAGATATTATAAGGTTAATGGGGCATCCTTTTTAATTAAAACCCCTCCCCTTTCCTCCCTCAAACTGTTTCTGAAATACAGTTAGATTATTTGGGTTTAACAGAGCATCAACTCTTTGCATATTTCATTTCAATTTTTCTGTGAAAATTTCTATTAGATTTTAATGAAAAAGTTACATGGGCGAACCTCTTTAAAATTCTGTATATAAGAATTTCTGACTGATAAGATCTGAAGAGAAAGTTCTTGATAAACCTATGTTTATAAACACTTAGGAAATTTATTTATTTTATTTATTTGTTTTTAGTAAATGGTAACTGGGGAGAATGGTCTCAATGGGGTGAATGTTCAACCTCTTGTAATAAAGGTCAAAGGAAAAGATTTCGTGCCTGTGATAATCCTGCTCCTACTGGTGGTGGTCGTGATTGTTCAGGACCTTCTCAACAGACTGAATCATGCAGCATGCATCTATGTCCAAGTAAATTCTATTGCTTTCTATAATACACTTTTATTTAGATTTATTATGATTAACCTTTTCTGGCACAAGTAAAATCAGTTAATAAAATGAGAAATTATTCACTGACACCGGAATATACAAGTGAATTCTTTAGATATTTTGAAATCCTAAATTTAAGCTTTTATTGCAAAAGTAAAATTTTACTAAAATATTATCAGTGCCTTTTGCAAGTTTGGAATTAAAATTAGGTATCCCAGAATGGGCACAGTGTGCCGGAAAGGGTTAAGGGGACTCGGTACCCTTCATTCAGAGAAAAATGACGAAAATATTGATTTTCTACTTTTTTGCTTAAAATATATTTTATTATCCTTTGTACATTGTGATGAAGTTTTGTTAAGATCCGAATATGATAAATACAATTTAAAGCAAATTTTTTTTTACACCACTGTCCCTTTAAATGCTACAGTCCAGTTCACTAAAAAATTATTTTTCTCAGTTTGTGTGTTTTTTGATAAACAGGCATGCTCAAATTGATTACTTACTTTTATGTACATTTTTCAATTTACTCGAAAAATGTTTTGGATGTTCCTTATGGTCTGTTTGTTAGAACTAAGTATCAGATTTACAATAAAGTAAAAAGGGTTTTATTATGCGTAAAAATATAAAATAAATTCATTTTTAATTTTACACATATTTGTATTTTTTTTTCTCCCAAACCAATTAACGTATGATAAACCAATACTTAAAATTATATAGCCCACTTCTACAAATAGTTAAAAAAAATTGCTCAAAATGTTGAAAATTGTACAAAAAGATACATTTTAAAATTCACTTAAATTTTTCAAATTTTACAGGAAAATTGAATAATTTCTTGATTAGTTCATTTTTCTTCATTGAGTCCATTATTTTTATGCCAAAAATATGCTTTTAAAATGCTTAAATTAAAAAAACAAAGGTCAAAGGGTACCAAGTCCCTTTTAGAGATGATTTCATTTTCTGTTTTGATTGTTTATCTTGCTTTTTAATTGATGGTTTACTCCATTTTCTTAATCTTTTCTAATGTTTATATTAAACTTAAATAAGTCTAAACTAATAATAATGTTAAGTATAACATTTAGCAAAATAAACCATATACAATTTTTTTATATATACTGTACTTTTTACAAATTAAAATACTTTTTTTTTCTTTCTTGCAATAATTAGAAAAAAAGTTTTTTATACTGTATACACATCTATGTTTTTAATTTATTATGTGATATTATGTTTGGTGTTTTTGAAAAAAAAAAATATATATATATATTTTTTTTAATGTTGATTTAAGATGTTCTTTTATTTATTAAGAGCATAAGTCAGTTATGGCTTTATTGCCAAATTAAATTAATTTTCACAGAAGATTTTTTAAAGTAAAATACTACATTCTAATAATTATCTAAGGAAAAGCAGTTACTTGTGGTCAATATGTTAAGATAAGTAACTCAGATTTTTGAAAATTTATTTGTATTGTAATTTAAAAATTAATATAAGTTAAAATAAAGTATTTTTCTTTTTCTTTTTTTTTTCCCTGCATGATTTTTGTCTATTAACAGTTGATGGAAAATGGAGTGAATGGAGTCCTTGGTCAGCCTGTTCTGTTACATGTGGTATCGGTATAAGGAATCGAGTACGAATTTGTGACAGTCCTGAGCCAAGTCATGGTGGGAAAGACTGTTTTGGTGATTATGAAGAACTAGAAGAATGTGGTGATGAAGCTTGTGATGGTAAAAATAAGTTATATCGTCTGTTGAAAATTTTCACAGACTTGAATGTAGAATTATGAATTGCATAAAATTGTCTCATACAAAATATACTTGTTATAGCACAAAATTTGTAATAAACTACGAAAGTTATTTAAAAAAAAAAAATATGCATTTCAAACTAATAAAAAAATTTAAACTCTCTTATGTTGGAAATTTTGTTTTTATATCAGAATGGTACCATACTAATACTAAATACTGTGTAATTTTAATTTTAAAAGATATATTTTACCATTCTTATAGATAAATAAAATCTAATCTGAGCCAGTTTAACATTTTTAATTGTCACTTAAAAAAAATTATTCAAAACCTCTATACACCATGACATAAAAAAGAGTAGTATCTCTATATATTTTAACAGTGCTTAGAGTGTCATCAGATATAGATAGTAATCATCATGTTGCTAAAAACTGTTCTTTTTCTTTAACATAAAATACTGATTAAGCATGATGCATGCAAAATTAGGCTTAAAGGTGAACACATGTATTGAAGAACATATATTGAGTTATACTGGCTAGACTTTCTATTTTAACCCTTTATATCCCGATGGTACTTTAGAGTAGCACAGTTTTCTATCCCAATTAAAACACACATTGAATGCTTTTACAACGATGCTTGTGAACAATAGTACATACTTCTCTTGATCATCACTACATAGTAATAGCAGTTCAAGAAAGCTGAAAATTGTTAATAAAGCTATTTTGGTATATGCAAATGTTATTTTTGCTTCTATTTTCTTGGAAGAAACTTTGTCCTTCTTAAAGTTAAGATGAACTTTCACTCCTTTAACTAATTTCATTTCTAATAAGAAAACTTCCTTGAATTTTTTTAAAAGTCTGTCTCATTTGAGCTGTTCAATCCTTACATTATGTAACATATTGTTCATATTTATATCAAATACATTTATCTGGCTTAATGGAACAATTCAGTTGTGACCAGCTGAATTTGTGTTTACCTGACAAACTACCAGTAAAGGTAAATATTCTGTTCTAGACTGGAACACCACATCCACATTTGTAATTCCCAAAATACTAATAGCATAGTAAATATGTAATAGCATGATTAGTGTATGACTGGAGTTTAATACCTATTTTCTCCAGAGGAAGGCAGAATCTTTATTTATTCGTTATGTATTCCTTAGATTCTGCTATTAAATTAATTTTAGGTGTCTGTAACTTAGGTCTGTAACAATCTTTATTTTTAGATAAACATACCTTTGATAGATGCCCTAGTTTCTTACAGCTATGGCAGGTACTGTTTTTATGTTTGCATTCTGAGGACTGGTGTTTGGGATTGCCACAATGATAACAATGTTTTCCTGCATATAAATAATTTCAAGTGGATGCCAATTTAGCGATCTTGTCTGTTCATGGCTGTTGTGCCATAATTTGTATATTTTTTATTTCTGAAACTGCAAATGTCCTCAAATCAACAGCATCCCTTGCTGTTTTTTTCCATGAAAATGGTGATTTCCAATGTTCATAAAAGGGTTAATTTAGATTCGGCCAACAAATTTCTCCATATCCATTTGTCCTGTATACTACAGATAATTCTATCCCATAGCATCATGCCTAAAGAGTTTCCTTAGTTGCAGTATTTCTCTAATTTTTTGCAGTTCTGCAGTGTAATTGGCCACCGATTCATTTGCATGTCTAAACCGCTGTTAAACTTGAAATGCTCCACAATTTCCAAGGGCACTGGATCATAATGTCCCTTTAGAATTTTAATTAACTCATTTAGTGACTTAGATGTTGGTGCAGCCGGTACTAGTAGATTTCGGATTAATCCATAAATTGTAAATCCAACCACTGTTAAGAAAATTGATGTTTGTGCAGCCGGCAGTAGTAAGTTCTGGATTAACCCATAAGTTGTAGATCCAACCACTGTTAAGAAAACAGCACATTTTCTATTATTTTTGATCAGGTTTGCAATGAAAAATTGCTCTCAACTTTTGGCATATTTACTCCAAGATTCAATAGAAGGATTGAATTCATTAATTTTGCTAAAAGAAGCCATGCCAAAATATAAATAAAACCACCGCGAGGTCACCGTTGAGCCTAGCATGCTGACATCTGCCTGCTGATCGGGGATTATGCCCTGCATGCTGACATTTTCTAATTTCAGTGTCTCTTCAAAATTACATTCTTTTTTTTAGGTGATAATAATATATAATTTGATAAAGATAAAATTGATCCTCGTTGCCAGTGAAGCATTCCTCACTATATAGTTTAACTTAAATTAATAAACTGAACTGGATGCATTAGGATTAATATATTTATTCCTGGATCCAAGATCTGACCATCATCCATCACGGCTAGCATCAGACTTCAAATCGCCAACTATGGCTAGATAATATTTTGCTGTATTGGTGGCATCATCTAGTGCATATCAGACATATTTTAACAAAATGCAAAAACTAAATGCTTGTAGTTGACATTCTAGCTCAACATACTTTCAATCAGCCAAATATAAAAAGCAAAACTGGAAGGTAGAATTTAGCCTCAAAAAATGTTACTCATATAAAATTCAGCTGATTCATTGTTAAATTTATTAAAAGTGTAATTACAATGATGAGAGTTTAAAATCCCAGAAATAGCCAAAAAAAAAAAAAAAAAAAAAAAAAAAAAAATCAAAGTGGTATCAAATAAAGTCAATTACAAGTTGAATGTAGATTCTGCCATTGCAGAATACAGTTTCACCTCCGATTAGAAAAAAAAAAATCGATAGAGGTTTTTTAGAAGGGCGACCCCGTTTAGAATGCAATGAACTAACTTCATTTTTCTTGTGTTTATCAATATAATAGCAAACAGAATGGTGTGAAATACCCATTTGATTAGCAATTTCTCTCAGAGACATTGGAATTGCGGAATAATAAAAAGATACAATTTGACGTGCTACTTCTTCATTGACTAGATTCATCAAAAACAGATTTTTTTTTAGTTTAAACGCTTTTTTATAAACTCTGAGAAAAAGGGAAATGCATTTTAACAATAAAACGAATGGAATCCCGTCGAATTTGTTGAATGAAATGTTTAAAAGACCCAATCGATTTGGTTTTTAAAAAAAGCAAAAGTAATTACATTATTGAATCAATATATAATAAATATATTTCCAAACTTAATGTCAAGTTTGCCAGTTACAATTTTGCATGCAAATATTCGCACATCTTCAGTTAAAATTGTAATCTGAGTGCTGGCGAAATCCAGAAATTTTATTTTACATGCACTCACAAAAAAATAGTTTTATTTAAAAAAAAAAAAAAAAAAAAAAAAAAAAAATCATTTTTACTGTGACATTATTTTCACTAACTGAAGTCATCTGAAAGTAAAATCTCAATCTCAGTGTCCATAATGAAAAGAAATATTGAAATGTGATATCGTTATGAGTAAAAATGGTATGTTTTAAATAGTGATGTCATTTTCTCAAATGTTTTTTTAAAGTTACTGTTATTAGCATGGCCCACTATATATATAAAGGCCTGTCTATTTGAGATTAATGTATGAAGTCTTCCGCCAGAGGATTCTGATACTTTGCCCAAGTTAATCTGACCAATCATGCAAACCCTGAACTAAAACAATGACCACATGTGCAAACATGTGCACAGAACAGAAAGCAGCTTAGTCAATGCTAATTTGGGCAGGGTTTGCGTCATGTGTATTCACACGTGGTCCAATGACATGGTTCAGGATTTGAAGCTGAATCCAGCTTCACTTTTTCGGCGGTTTTTCGCGAAATGGCTCGGCTGTTAGTATATAGTCAGCTATGGTTATTAGTAATATGAAAAAGGCATCCGTAATAATATTGTAATTCCCTTTATCTGGTTGCTGAATGACATCATTTTCCTCATTTGAAATTTTTCTTATTTTGCTTTAGACATTAATTTTTTATCATAAATTATTTTCTGTTAATTTGTTCATAATCCGTACAATTTAAACAGTCATTGATATAAATTTTTTGCGCTTCCCCTTTCAGATATTGCACAATAGAATTAAATTTCCATTCTAGATTTTTCTTCTCCTTTTCACATGTTGTATCAAAATAAGTTAACCACGACAAAATGTTCATTCCAGAACTCGGGTCAAACGGTACGAACTTAGGATCTTCCGTAATTTTTTGATTCTTACTAATTAGAATAAATGAAGCACTTCTATTTTCTTTATTAAATCCTGATCGTAAAATCATTCGCAATAAATTTCAAAGTTAATAATTTCTATCAATTACATATTTTTTCAAAATTACTATATCAGATCCATAACATACAATAAATAATAAAATAATAAATAAATTAGTAAATTAATAAATTAACTTCAAATTACTCTCATCAATAAAATAATAAATAAATAAATAAATAATAAATACTTTCCATCAATCATAAATAGAATAGAAATAATAATCAAAACATTTAATAAAATAAACTTACAGTTCACGAAAAATCTTCAATAAAATCCATTCTTCATTAAATTGCTCATCAAATACCTTTCGCATACTCAGCACTTTGAAGTAATTAATTTTCAAAAATTTTCCTATGACCATGAATACTCAATCAAAATTTGTGCACACAGATCAACATCAAGCGTCAGGAAATCCACATCAGACTCGAAGCAAGTACTAATTCTTTCCAAGCATAGCTGTGAAGTTCTTTAGAAAGAGCATTTCTTTTACTTTAATTAAGTAAGAAATTACGGCGATTTAGGCACAAAAACATTCACGAGAAGTCGATTATCGGCGGTTCACAAAGCTATCATCATTTCGTTCCACAGCAGATTTCATTAGCAAGCCGAAAATACCATATAGAATGTCCTTCAATCGAACTTCGGCGATAGCATGCTTTTCTTCGTTCCATCGCAATTTTCTTTAAATATCCAAAAACGGCAGCACAGATAAATAATCCTGTCGACTTTTCGATTAGTTGTGACGATTTAAGGAGAACTCGAATTATTTCCACTGGTTAAAAAGAAACACGCAGTCATGGCAAGCGAGGGAAAAAACAAAATAAAATAATAAATGTAGAAGATCCAATAATTAGTCATGGGCTGCTGTAAATTCATTTATTAAATTCGTAATAATGAGGAAGGAAAAGCTCCTTTTGCAAAAATTCCATCATTATTTCAGCGAGCTGTCCTCATCGAAGAAGCAACCCAAGAAATCTTCTCTCTCATCTCGAGACTTCCACCTTCTAAACTAAAAAAGAAAGTACTGGAACATTCTGTAACCTCCAAACCATCATTCTTTTATGTAAACAGAATTCTTGTCCAGCTACGAGGCTATTTTTAAGCAGACGATAAATTTATTAAAAAAAAATATTATTTAACCAATTTATAATTGACTCAGAATTTTAAATATCTTACGCAGACGATTTTTATAAATGATTAATTTTAAGAGAAAAAGAAAAGAAATGAATTTATTAATATGCACACATCAAAGGTTGACGTAGGAAAAATAAATAAATAGATAAAATAAAATAATGATATTTTTTGAAAGGTATGGTTTTGGAATAAATTTAATAAGACTTTCTTAAAAAGGGTTGATAAAAACATAGAAGAAATCAGTTTTATTTGGAATATTAAGAAATAAAGTTTTAATTAAGAATATTTTTAATTTAGAGCCATCTTTTTAAATTTACGCATACTGGAATAATGTTTTTTAAGGCAAATTAAGAATTTATATCGTCTGCATAAGGATTAACAGATTATATTTAGAAACAAGATTTTAATTTAATAATTTGAAGTAAGTACGGAATATTATTATAAGAAAATTAAGATAGTATAAAGGTTAGTTTTGGCGAAAAAATTTTAAATTTGTAATATTATCCCCCCTCCCCAAGACTTTGTATGAAATTGATAGTTAAATAAAACTACAAGTTCAGACAACAGAAATATAATAATTTAGAAAAGTTAAATTTTGGAATAAAACTGTCAAACTCAGGAAGCCAAGAGATGGAAGAAAAGAAAATTAACGCAATATATAAAAAATATTAGCAATTAAAATAAAATAGTTAAGAGAAAATAATTCTGAATTAAATTTAGGTAGGAGCATTTCCCTGAAAGAAATACAATAATGTTACAACATCACTTACCATTTGTAAGTGCAGAGGAGATAATACATATAATAACAGTAAATAAGTTATGAATATTAATAAGCAAGAGATAAAAATATAATAAAAACAATAAAAATTCGTTCTCATGGAAGTTTAAATAATTACAATGACTTAATGCATAGTTTATTTTAAATAAGTTCTTTAAATGAAACAAGTCTTTCAATAGTATGTATAAAAGAGTCTTTTCCAATGTTCTCTGAATACAGTCTCTTTAATAAAAATCTTCAAACCTAGTTTAATCTTTGGTTTTAATGTTATATTGGATCCAACATCTTTCAGTAATATATCAATTTTTCAATAATAAATAGCATCACTCTCAATATCAATAATAAATAATATAGAAAAATTTAAATAATGACAATAACAACAATAATAAGTAATAATATAATAAGACTCCATATCCTAATATTTTTCAATAAGAGTATAATTAATACTAAACTTCATTATAGAAATCATAATAATAATAATAATAGTAAAACAAGAGTATAATCAAAAGAAAATATCACTATTTGTTTATTATTGATAGGGAAAAAACTGGTTGAGGATAAAAATAATTACATAGCAACTAAATAATTTTCTTATCTTCTAATAGCATAAGAAAGTATTTTTTGCTAGCCGAAAGTATAAATAAAAAAAATCATAATAATTCCAAAATCCAAATAAAATTAAATCTAACTATTTAGAAAATGGACTCTCAACCAGTATTTCCTTACAATAATTCCTCTCTGATACTCTTTTACAAAATTGTCAAATTTGGTTATAAGTTCTCAAATGTCAAATGTAGAATAATGTTTTATCTACACATGGTTTATAAACTTCAATAATAGAATACAAATAGGAATAAAAGGTGTCATTCTTAATTGAGAAATGGAAATAAAAATAGTGTGCTTTTTTGAAAAACTTTTAATAGCTGTAGTTTTCACAATCACTGAAAATCACATATTATGTTATAGGTTTGAGTAGAATCATTAGATTTTATAACTGTTATAACATAAATATCTGCTGAATAAATAGAATAATACTAAGGTCAAATACATGAGTAAATATAGTTAGACTTAAACACCCTTAAATTTAATTTATCAACATCAATTTGAAAGCTTTTACAATCAAAGTGTTCACCTTATGCCTGCATAAGGAGCCCAATTTAACCCCAAAAACTCCCAAAAACAAGTAATATTCTTGTAGGCCTCCAAGAACATACCTGCTGATGTTGAAAATTATGGTGATAAAATATTTAAAGACTAAGAATTAAAATTTAATCTATTGTCTTGACTTTAGTTTGATCTAGTGATTGTGATTGTATCTGAGGTTTTGTTTGTTTTTTGGGTTGCTCATGAAACAGTTTAAAATCTTCGGGTGAAAAATAGGGTCTTAATTTAGAAACATGCACAATAACGGAATTCTGTCCTGTCTCATAATTAAATTTATCTATTTCATAAGTTACATCAGAAAGTTTATTTATAATTTTATATGGTCCAGAGAAAGTAGGTTCTAATTTTCGAGTGTTAGGGTATTTAAATTCTTCATAAATTACAGAGTCTTGTATTTTTAATGGGCATTCAACAAAATTTCGATCATAGAGCCTTTTACTTTTAAGGTGAAATTCATGAGTTCGCGCTTTCGCAATTTTGAGGGCTTTGTCTACTGGAGGGTAATAGTTTTGTTTTAAAGGAGATTCATAAGGCAATTGACCATAAAATAAATAGGCAGGTGGGAATTTGGTGATAGAATGGGGCGTATTGTTGTATTCTTCGATGACTTGGTTTAATAATCTAGTCCAAGGTATTTTAGAAGAAGTGGAATTAACTTTACATTTAAGCCTGGTAACTATAGTCTGATTAACGCGCTCTACCTTTCCATTGGTCTGAGGATGATGTGCGGATGTAAAACGTTGTTGAACATGATGATTTCTAAGGAATTTCTTAAATCTTGGAGATCTGAAAGATTTATGCCTGTCACTAAGTATTTTTTGAGGTGCTTTGATATTGAAAATTTGTTTTAAACAGTTAGTGTATGTTTCAGTGGTAACATTTTTGGAGGGAAAAGCCCAAACAAATCTAGTTGCATGATCTATTATTATGTGTAAGAATTTTTTTGTTGAGTTGTAATAGTTAAATCCACCAACAGTATCAATAGAAAGACATTCAAAAGGTTGATCTGTTGCTGGCATAGCTTGTAATAAGCCGAATCTTTTCTGTTTTGGTTTTTTATTTTTCTGACAGGTATCGCAATGTTTAACAAATTCTGTAATGTCTATTGTCATATTAGGCCAATAATAGTTGGGAGATATTAAATTAAGCATTTTTTGAATCCCTAAATGTCCAAAATTATCATGAGCAATATGGAGTAATTTTTTTCTTAATGACATTGGTACAACAATTTTTTTGAATCCCTTTTTCTGAACTATAATAATTCCATTCTCTTTTTTATATTTTTTGTCACAAACATTGTCTTTGTCTTGCATCTCTATAATTTCTTTCCTATCTAGCAATAAACTAATATGTTGATTAAAATGACAAACAGGATTTCGTGACAACATGTCTGCTTCGACATTTGTTGAACCCTTTTCATATTTTATCTCATAATCAAACATACTAAGTTTGAGCGACCATCTAAAAAGCCTACCTCTTAAGTTTTTAACACTCTTTAACCATACTAGAGATGCGTGGTCCGTATGAATTGTAAACTTGACACCATGAAAGTAATGATAGAATTTGTCAAGAGTATCTATAATAGCTAAACATTCTAATTCAGTTATGAAATAATTTTGCTCATAACTCTTCAAAATTCTAGAATGATAAGCAATGGGATGTAAGAAATTTTCTTTATCAGGTTGTTTTAGAACAGCACCTACTGCTATCTGAGAGGCATCTACAAACATATGTAAAGGTAATTTAGGATCATAAATTTTGAGGATGGGTTTAGCAATTAAAGAATTTTTTAATTTTTCAAAAGACTCCTGGCACTCTGAGTTCCATTCCCATATTGTGTCTTTTTTAAGTAATCGGTTCAGAGGATATCTAATTTCAGCATATTTATTTATGAATTTATGGTAAACATTAATGGAACCTAGAAATCGTTGTAACTCTTTCACATTTGAAGGAGGTTTTAAATTTTTGATGGTTTCAATATTGGCATTTGCTGATGTTATAGTTCCATTAGTGATTTCATAACCTAAGAAATTGATTTTATTTTGGCCTAATTTACATTTAGAAAGTTTAAGTTTAATGTTTTCTTGTTTGCAAATGTCAAAAATTTGAGCTAAATGGTTTAAATGTTCTTCTAATGAGGAAGAGAAAATTATAATATCATCAAAATAGTGGCACGCAAAGTCGATTTTATATTTATTAAGGATTCTTCGAATGGTTCTATTGAATATGGGAGGGCCCGTTTTTATGCCAAAAGGGAGCACGAGCCACTCAAAAAGTCCAAAATTGGTTGCAAATGCTAATTTTTCTGTATCGGATGGATGTATTGGTATGTGCCAGTAGCCAGAGGCTAAATCCAAAGTTGAAAAATACTGAGCACTACTCAATTTATCTAAAATTCCATCGATACGGGGCAAGGGTTCTGCATCATTTTTAATTATTGCGTTTAATTTTCTATAGTCTATACATAATCGTGTTTTTTTACCTTCCTCTCTTTTCATAACTAGTGTAACAGGGGCAGAATAGGGGCTATTACTTTCCTTTATCAGTCCGGCTGCTAACAATAATTGAATTTGGTTTTTTATTTCTATTTCTTCTAGAGGAGATGTTCGGTAGGGCCTCAAAGATATAGGTAGGTCTGAGTTTAGTATAACGCGTTGTGGTTCAATATTAATCCTACCCACATCATATTTATGCTTTGCAAAAATATCACTATAAATATGAACTAATTCCCTTAAATTTACATCTTGAATTAAATTTATTTCCCCATTTAAATCTGAATCCAAATTATCGCGAAAATTTTGAAGAGTCATGGAACCTCTATAATCAGGATGCACATTAATTGCGTGATCATATTCAACACAGTCTTCATTTTTCATAATATTTCCACAAGTAGATTGTAACTCTATATCATGATTACTTACATTCAGTGTTTCATTATCATAATTATCTATTGCTACAGTATTACCAGTATTTAATTTCATATTTTTTTTATATTCTGAGGTTACAAATTCATTAGATTGATCCTTGTTTTGTTGTACTTGGTCCATATTTACTGTATTGAAATGAAGGGATCTCTCATTATGTATGGATATACTGTTAGTTATAATTTTCCTTCCCTGCCTTACAATACAATTTTTACATTCTATTTTTAATTTAAATTTAGAACATTCTTTTAACCCCAAAATAGCATAATCCAAATTTGTATTGCATACTAAAAAGTTAACATATTTTTTAATTTTACCCACTTTTAGAAGAACACTACATTTTTTATTTATATGTAAAAATCCTTTTGCCTGACCAATGGTAACTGAGGGTATAGTCTCAATTTTAGCATTAAGTTTTTTAACAAATTTAATTGGCAATATTGCAATAGTTCAGCCAGTATCTACAACACATGGCAAATTATAATTATTTGTACATCCATACACAATTAATAGTCAAATATTATGAGAATTATTTTGTGAGCTACTTGGAAGAGTATCAGAGGATGGCAACTCACTCCTAAAAATACATTCTCTTTCCCAATGAAAAGCATTACTGAAACCCCTATTTGTGCATATCCTACAAGGTCTTGAAGGGTATGAATTTTGAATATAATTATTTTGACAAACTCTAGGTCTTTGAAACTGAGATTGCCTTTGGGGAATCCAATTCCTAGGTGTATTATTGGGCCTAACTGGCTGAGTCCAGGGCCTAGTTGGTTGAAAAGATTGAAAATTTTATCTAGCTGATGGTTGATTTATTACTTGGTTTGAAACTAGTGGGGTGGAAACTTCCACGAATTGTTTGACAACCCGGTACCATTCTGTGGTACTACTAGGAGGATTTATAATAATATTATTTTTGAATTCTGGTTTTAAACCATCAGTTAAACCTTGTAATAGTATATTTTCACTAAGATGTAATTTCCTACCAATTTCCACTTTTTTACAAAAATAAGTTTCTAAATTGTCTAAATTATCTAATTTCAGATTTGAAAAATCAGAAAAACTCGGGATGTCTAATTGAATGAATCTTTCTATCAAAATTTTCTTAATTTGTTCATAATCCGTACAATTTAAACAGTCATTGATATAAATTTTTTGCGCTTCCCCTTTCAGATATTGCGCAATAGAATTAAATTTCCATTCTAGATTTTTCTTCTCCTTTTCACATGTTGTATCAAAATAAGTTAACCACGACAAAATGTTCATTCCAGAACTCGGGTCAAACGGTACGAACTTAGGATCTTCCATAATTTTTTGATTCTTACTAATTAGAATAAATGAAGCACTTCTATTTTCTTTATTAAATCCTGATCGTAAAATCATTCGCAATAAATTTCAAAGTTAATAATTTCTATCAATTACATATTTTTTCAAAATTACTATATCAGATCCATAACATACAATAAATAATAAAATAATAAATAAATTAGTAAATTAATAAATTAACTTCAAATTACTCTCATCAATAAAATAATAAATAAATAAATAAATAATAAATACTTTCCATCAATCATAAATAGAATAGAAATAATAATCAAAACATTTAATAAAATAAACTTACAGTTCACGAAAAATCTTCAATAAAATCCATTCTTCATTAAATTCCTCATCAAATACCTTTCGCATACTCAGCACTTTGAAGTAATTAATTTTCAAAAATTTTCCTATGACCATGAATACTCAATCAAAATTTGTGCGCACAGATCAACATCAAGCGTCAGGAAATCCACATCAGACTCGAAGCAAGTACTAATTTTTTCCAAGCATGGCTGTGAAGTTCTTTAGAAAGAGCATTTCTTTTACTTTAATTAAGTAAGAAATTACGGCGATTTAGGCACAAAAACATTCACGAGAAGTCGATTATCGGCGGTTCACAAAGCTATCATCATTTCGTTCCACAGCAGATTTCATTAGCAAGCCGAAAATACCATATAGAATGTCCTTCAATCGAACTTCGGCGATAGCATGCTTTTCTTCGTTCCATCGCAATTTTCTTTAAATATCCAAAAACAGCAGCACAGATAAATAATCCTGTCGACTTTTCGATTAGTTGTGACGATTTAAGGAGAACTCGAATTATTTCCACTGGTTAAAAAGAAACACGCAGTCATGGCAAGCGAGGGAAAAAACAAAATAAAATAATAAATGTAGAAGATCCAATAATTAGTCATGGGCTGCTGTAAATTCATTTATTAAATTCGTAATAATGAGGAAGGAAAAGCTCCTTTTGCAAAAATTCCATCATTATTTCAGCGAGCTGTCCTCATCGAAGAAGCAACCCAAGAAATCTTCTCTCTCATCTCGAGACTTCCACCTTCTAAACTAAAAAAGAAAGTACTGGAACATTCTGTAACCTCCAAACCATCATTCTTTTATGTAAACAGAATTCTTGTCCAGCTACGAGGCTATTTTTAAACAGACGATAAATTTATTAAAAAAAAATATTATTTAACCAATTTATAATTGACTCAGAATTTTAAATATCTTATGCAGACGATTTTTATAAATGATTAATTTTAAGAGAAAAATAAAAGAAATGAATTTATTAATATGCACACATCAAAGGTTGACGTAGGAAAAATAAATAAATAGATAAAATAAAATAATGATATTTTTTGAAAGGTATGGTTTTGGAATAAATTTAATAAGACTTTCTTAAAAAGGGTTGATAAAAACATAGAAGAAATCAGTTTTATTTGGAATATTAAGAAATAAAGTTTTAATTAAGAATATTTTTAATTTAGAGCCATCTTTTTAAATTTACGCATACTGGAATAATGTTTTTTAAGGCAAATTAAGAATTTATATCGTCTGCATAAGGATTAACAGATTATATTTAGAAACAAGATTTTAATTTAATAATTTGAAGTAAGTACGGAATATTATTATAAGAAAATTAAGATAGTATAAAGGTTAGTTTTGGCAAAAAAATTTTAAATTTGTAATATATATATATATATTAAAAAAAAAAAAAAAAAAAAAAAAAAACTAAGTTTTTAATGCTGTTTTCATTGTTATCAAATCACATAAAAATTTAATTTGTTTAATTGTATTTACAATTACTGAAACCAACAAACACTGCAGTTACTTTTTTTTTTTTTTTTTTTTTTTTTTTTTTTTTTTTACACTTATTTATTTTCCTTTGTGTGTGGCTATAAAAGCAAAATATTAGGCAAATAATTGTTAAAACAAAAAAAAGAAATGTTTTGTAATTTTTGTTAAATTTAGTAATTTTAAATAAAATTAAACAAGTTTAATATTTATGTGATTTGACACTAATAGAAGTAGCATTGAAAACTTAGTTTTAATATTGTTAAGACGTTTTTTGTTCTATGGCAGGGTTATTTATTATTTTTTGAAGAATATTTTAAACGCTTCTGCATATGTATACAATTTAGGTACTTGTTTGTTTTTTAATTAAGCTATATTTAATTTATATCTGTCTTGAGGAATTTTATATCTGCTATATGTCTTAGTAGATCTATTCTGTTATATCTTCTTATGTTATTTACCTGTTCTTTTTGCTAAATTGTTGCATTTAATTATCTTTTAGTAATTCCTGTTCAAGCTGTTGGACATTTGATTGGTGTTGTCAATGGAATAGATTTTGGTTTGTCTAAATTGACAGCCAATATGTCACAAGTAGGAATGGAACAAATGGTATTAGCCAGAATTGAAAATGTAACTGAAGATATTGGTACTAAAATTTTTATTCCTTTTTATTACATATTTTATGTTTTGTATACTATTCTGTCAGTTGCTCAATTTTGCAGTGATTTTTAAGTATTGCTTAATTTTAGTTTTTTTGTATGAAAGAAGTTGAATATCTATTTCAAAGTATGAGAAAGTATTAGGTTTAATTCTCTGGCATGAAGCTGCCAATACTTAAGGATAATGCTTTGTCACTCTTAAATTCAACACTCTTTCAATATTTTTTTCCTTTATCCAGTTTACTAGCTAACCAGCCCGGCGTTGCCCGGGCCCGTGATGTTATTCAGTTTTCAAATGTGTTATTTGCTTTCTAAATGACCCTTAAACTCAAATTTCTATGATTTTATATCTTTAAGTCCATTTTGTTGAAATTTACATATTTAAATGGAAAAATCATGAAAAGATATTGAATTGAAAGCACACGTTGTTTGGTATTTTATTTTCTATGTAATTTGATTTTTTGAAAACTATGCAAACCGAAAGCGAATGAAACCGCGACGGAACACTCAGGTTTTTACTGAATTCGTAAAAATTTTCACACATTTTATTTTGTAAAAAAAGAATTCTATCCAAATGAAAGTTCCAAAGTTTTTGAAAGTAATGTAAATCTGGTTTATTGAAAGGCTTTAGAAAGATTGTGCTAAAATACAGACATCTAGTTACTTTTAGCGTAGCAAAAATAAATGTATTCTCCATGAGCCGGGATGTAATTTGTGTTTGTCGGTGTATTTGAACGGGTCGAATAACATATTGTTTTTAAACAAATTGCAACATAGATTATGAGAATGTTTTAGCTTTAAGAAAATATTTTCGGTTTGTCAGGACGTATATAGAAGTGTGCCCTATAAAGGCAAAACCGCAATGAAACGATCTGGTTTTTATTGATTTCATTGAATTTTTCGTACTTTTTATTTTGTAAAAATTATTTCTACTCGTCCAAATGTTTCAAAATTTTTTAAGAAGGTGTAAATTTGGTCTATTGAGAAGATTTTAAAAGATTGAGTTGAAATATGCACATTAAGATAATTTTAGCATGGAAAAAATATCTTCTCTGCGAGTTGTAAAATGACCTTCTTTTGCCAGTATATTTAAAGGGTTAAAATCCAAATATTTTAAAACCAATTACACCATCGGTTAGAAGAAAGTTTCAACTTTAAGATCTTCTATTTTGTTTGTTTACATCTTAAAAAATGTGTCATGGAAGAGCATTGACAAAAGGGAAAAAAATGGTTTGGGGAAAAATGACTTTTTTTGAATATTTTTTTTTAAAGGGTTAACTGCAACATTATTTCGAATTAATAATAGCATTTGAGACCTAAAACTACCATCTTTCGAAATATGTCTGTTAAGTTTAACTGCGTCGAGCAGTTTGGTTGATTTAGATTTAGACAAAATGATCCAAAACAGAAATAAACGCCAAAAAATGCTTCTTCTTTTGTTTAGGTGTGTAAAAGAGTTTGTGCGCATGTGCAAACGATTTCTTTCCCAGAACATTAAAAAAATGACTTTTTGATGAAAGAGAGTTCCACTTCATAATTAATATATCTGAAATTAATCAAAATATTAAAATTCTGAGCTTCAGGTGCATCAGGAGAGCTATTGTTCTTCTCTCATAAAAATTTTGAGCCTCGTATGTCCCATAGATTTTGTTAGCCATCACAGACACACACACAGGCATACAGAGCGATTTGTTATTTTATTAGTATAGATAGCCTTTGGTTTGGAGCAGACTGTTTTTTTTAAAGAATATTATACTAACAAACTTTGTGTCAATATTTTGTTGTTCTTATTATTTTGCCAAAAGTTATTTGTTCTTGATGCTTAGATTGTCCGTACAATCTTATGTTGTGTTGCTTCATTGTTATTGATCTCTCTCTCTCACACACTCATTCATTCACAATTTTTAAAAATTAATTAATACATACATTATTATTAATTAATTACTTGTAATTATTAATTTTATGTGTGGCTCAATTGGCCCTATACCTCTCACCAAAACTTTTTATTTTCACTTAAAATAAAATGTAATTAATTCATCAATGACACAAAATTATTATAGAATTATATGAATTTCGTCTAATTAAAAAATGTTTTTATACAGACCTCAATATGTATTTTATAACATTTTTTTTAAATGAATATCTAAACTAAAATATTTCTGTTACTATTAACCCTGTAACTTTTAATGAGCACATAAAAAGTGTTTTTAAAGTTTAATTCAATAAGCATTGCTTGCTTTATATTTTGCACTCGCGTCAGTCATGACTGATAATTATAAACAGTGAAATTCATAGCCATAAATAATGAGTGTCTCATTTGTGATAATGCAGCTTAAATCAATGATTAATGCTGCAATTTTTAAAAACAGATTTTTAGGATACACATAATTTTGATCCAGCCAAATTTTAGGCAGCATTTTTGCCAAAAACGAATTTTCAAAGAAACTCTGATTTTTTTTATCAATGTCTTATAAAAATATTTAAGAGATTAGCTTAATAAACCATTTCAGTAAATTCTCTTAAATCAATAATGTTTCAATTATATAAAAGTTTTATTTACATTGTATTCCACCTAATTATGTTTATTTCAGCCTTGTAAAGACCCAATCTAATTAGGATGAGCGAAGCGAACTCTACTAGGCCACTCAAATGACACTTTGTCGTACACTTTACAAAAAAACTGGGCAGTATTTTGACTTGAAATTAAACACAAATATAAATTATGATCTGTAGATTTGCAGAATATTATTTTTTTTATAGAAATACTTTTCAATGAATCATTATTTTAATTAATTTATTTTACATGCTTTTCCATTACGAGCGCATTTTTTTTCAAATAAAACTTGGAACATGTACGTTTTCAGAAGAAAAACTTAAATCACGGGGTCAGTGATTATAGCTAGAATCATCATTAAATAAATAAATAAATAAAATATATTTTCATTATTCTGACAAAATATCTCAAAAACCGCTTTCAGATTTTCAAACTATGCTCATTGCTTTTAACTTAGTTTCATGATTTCTTTTATAAAATTTATAAAATACTTTTTTTTAGAAAAATTATAGCATATTTTTAATGAATTAAAATTTGTGAAAATTGTCTTATTAACATTCAATTATAAAAGTATTTTTCTGTGTTAGGAATTCAAATACACAAAATACAAATTTATTCTTATTTTGTGAAATCATTTAAGCAGACGATATTTATGAATTTTAAAAGAATTATAATATGTTTTAGTGAAGTAGCAATAAAAGAATTGTAAACAAATACAATTAATTAATATTTTGTATAATTCTACTTCGAAAATATATTTATTTATACCATTCTTATATCATAAATAAACAACACTGTAAAAAATATGACTATTTTGCTGCATCGTCACTCCCCCGCTTTTATAGAATATCACTCTTTTGGTCACTGAGAATGTTCCATGTTAGCCTGAAGTAACCGTTTTCTATACAAGCGGTGGAGTGACGATGTAGCAAAGAAGTCGTATTTTTTTCCAGTGAATCTAAGGAAATTCATAGTTATTTGGTTAAAATACATTTTTAAATTAAAATACCCCGAAACTTTAAATTACATTTTTACTTAATGCAAAAGTAATTGAAAAAATATATTATTACTTTCAAATATTTATCTGATAGCATAATACTTCGCGAATCCAAACAAAGCATGGCTTTTGCTAGTTTTTATTAGAAACCATCTTCCTACACTACTAAGCCTAATACTGAATTTTCTTTGGAGTTAAATGCAGAAGGTTCACAAAAAAAATTATGCCAAAAATTAGACCACTACGCAAAATTAAAAACAAATTTACTATTAAACATATCCTCAGTATTTCAAACAAAATCTATTTCTATATTGGTGAAAAAAGGGATCTTTGAAGATCTTGCTGATTCTGAAAAATTGAAAGGAAAATCCCACATTCCTTAAAAAATAAATGCAGATTAACATCCACACTGTTGTTATATTGCTTTCTATTCTTCCTCTCTTTTGAATTAATTTAAACTAAGCAGTGTATAGGAAAAACTAATTTCTGTATTTTCTCCCCCCCCCCCTCAAAATATGTATTTTCTTTTAATTTTGTTATTGACTACAATTTACTTACAGGGCTTTAAATTCAAATTTTTCTAGGAGGGGCGTCTTTCTCCCAACATAAATAAATGGAGGGAAGTTTTGTTGTTTGGAAGAAAAAAAAATGTTCAAAACCCATTGTTATTTTAAGTGAAATTTAACGAACTACATTAATACAAACATGACAAAATACCCTAAAATATTTTTTTTTTTTTTTTTTTTTTTTTTTTTAATGCAAATTCTCGTCAAAAAATCCAAATTTTCTCAAAAAATGGAGGGGAAAAAAAAAAAAAAAAACAAATTTCTTCAAAAAAATCACAAAAAAAAAAAAAAAAAATTAAAAGATCACACACACACAAAATAAAGAAAAAAAATCCTCTAAATATTGCAAAAAAAAAAAAAAAAAAAAAAAAAATTGCAAATTTCCTCAAAAGATAGGAAAAGGAATGTGCATTTTGAAATCATCGCTGAAAATATGTACATTTTGTCCAAAAAAAAAAAAAGAGATAAAATAGCAAATTTGCCAATCATTTATGCTCAATTGTATTGCAAAATTTAACAGCCAGTTGCTGAAAAAAATCTTGAAACTTTTTACTTGAATGCAGTAAGAAAACTCCTGAATTTTATTCATCTATCACAAGTAGAAGCTGATAAATTTATTAATTGGTTGCGAAAAATAATGTGAAGTTTGTCAATCAATCGTGGTAAAAAATTGAAAAATTTATCGATTGGACATGGTAAAAAATGATTAATTTTGGAGTTCTGCATTAAAAAGCCTGCAAAACAGATTAATTGGTCATGGGAAAATGTAACAAAATTCGAAAGGAGGCCGCTAGAGTTAATCGTCCTTGCAAAAAACATAATTCTTTGGAAAATTGTGAAATTTGTTTAGGTTGGAAACCTCCCACCCATCCTTTTTTTTTTTTTTTTTTGGGGGGGGGGGGGATGGAATCTAAAAATTTTGGATGCAAATCCCACCCTGAAATTCACCCTGTGGCTTATAACTTTAATGAAGTAGTTGATTGCTAAAATTACTTTCAATAGAAAAATACTTTCTTCTTATTCCTCCAATTATACCATGACAATTTAAGCATTCATCTCTGTATTAAACATTATTATCATTCAATTCTCATTCTGCTGTATGAATGGGTGTTATTATTGTATGCTTTTAAAAACTATATCGTAAAATCCTTTTTCCAAAAGCAAAAGAAGTTAAATTTTGGAGCTGGGTTTATAATCAAGATTTAGATGTAAATAAGAATAATACAGTGGTAAGAATCTTCCATATTTTGGCAGATTTTCGATTTGTAAAAAAATTAAATACCCTCTTTCCTAAAATCTTTCTAACACAGTATGCCTAAGCAAAATATTTTTATTTATTTTTATTTACTCTTTTATTTGTTATTTTATGCAACAACATTTAATTAAACAAAAACATAATTTGCTGAACAAATTAAAAAATATATATATATTTCCTACACTATTTAAGCTTGAGAAGACACAGATATTAAGTTAATTTATTTAGCTATTTCTATATTTATTATTAATTTTTTGAAAAAATAAGTTAAACCAAGTGAACATTAAAAAATAAAAATGAAATTCAAACAATATGATACTTAAACACCCTAAATCTTAGATTCCGCTCAAATGATATCGAAAAAAATCTTAGACTTTTTCTGAACATTTGCTTTTTAATTACCTAATCATTTTGTTTACACCTGCCATAAACATAATACAAAATCTGTAATACAAATATTTGCAAGTTGAGTTTGGAAAAAAGTCTTAGATTTATTTCGATATCATTTGAGCGGAATTTAAGATTTAGGGTGTTTAAATATCATATTGTTTAAATTTCATTTTTATTTTTTAATGTTCACTTGGGTTACCCTTTTTTTTTTTTTTCAAAAAATTAATATTAAATGTAGAAATAACTAAATCAATTATCTTAATAGCTGTCCCTTCTCTGGTTTAAAAAGTGTAGGAAATAAATTTTGTTTTTTTCAATTTGTTCAGCAACTTATGTTTTTGTTCAATATCTCAAGTTTTTTAATAACTACTGCATTCATATGAACTCATTTCATAATTAACTGAGGGTGCCATCATCAAGATTTCCTTTATAGGGTATCTTTTCATAATTACTGATGTAATTTAACCAGGGCCATACCAAATCGTTAGTTTTTTTTTTACATATAGTACTTCCGAAGTCTTGCTACCAATATTTCAAAATCTCTGTTTCATGTCGAATATGACATCATAAATGTGCACCTTTTAATTTTTCAAATCAATTTAACTTTTACAATGTCAAAAATCAGATGTCACTTTTCTCCTCGGCAAATTTTTTTCTTATGAATCATGACATCATATTCGATTAAAAAAATCTCTTCTGTATATAGGGATGTAGTGGAGAATAAATGAGGATATACGCCGTATGCCTTCTTGATTTTTTTAAGGAACACCGTATACCCTCTGTTTCTCAAAAAAGCTAATAGTATGTACACTCTAATTTATACCCTCTGTATTTTTTATGACTACATCACTGTATAATTGATATTTATACTTAACAATCAGTATTGATACATTGCATAGAAGTATAGATCTAGACATTCACCTCTAGACAATATAATATCCCTCCAATAATACCTCAAGTAGTATCAATAAAATGTATTTATTTTTTATTTTATGTGTGATGTCATATTTATTTATTTTCTGTATTTCTTCAGTTAAAAGCTTCTTGATTAATTAATCAGTGTTTGAATTGAAATGCTGCCCAAAATTGGAATTTAACTTCGACATAATTTCAACAGCGAAAAACAATCAAACCGCTATCCCAACTTTGGGTAGGATTCAACATAGAAAAGTTGGGAACAGATGTCATGTATGAAACTTGTTGGCCATGGATTGGAACAAAATGGCGATTATGTGTCTCACATGTTAACCTGGCTATCACTGTATATTTATTAATAAATTGTTTATTTTCTTTTACTTCCTTTTTAAAAAAAAATATAAATTGTTTATAGTTATTTTTGTTCTATGGTTATTAATAAACTTTTTTTAATTCATCACTGTTTCCTTTTTTATATAATAGAAAATAATTTAAAAATATGTATGTGACTGGTATTTTAAAATGAAATTTTTGCCGAATTGACATAAAAAATTTTTGCGTCAACATGGTAAATTAGGCAACTGTGTCAAAAGGTGGAGCATTATGAGTGTTTCAAATGTATTTAGATTTTATTATTTCATACAAATAATGAATCAAAAGAGTTTTATAAAAATATTAACTTGAAATATATGTAAAAAAAAGCTACTTTTCAACAGAAACTTTTTGTGTTGTTTTAAAAATTAAATCATGTAGTGTCTTATCATTTTAAGGTACTGCTTGGTTATCTCGTCGACCAAAAAACTATCGCCAAGCTATAAGATTAAATGCCAATAATGGATGATCGTGAATGTCACATTCAATGACATTAAATATCATACAAAAAACTGGTGGAACCAGAGAGAAAAGCAGAGCTCGATCTAAAAAAATGTTACAGTAAAAATTGGGAAATATTTTCAATATAAAAATGTGTGTACAAAAGAAAGGGAATCAGATGGTCTGTAAAGCTCATGAAATAACCCAAATTTTTATTAGCTGAAAATGAGAACTGAGCTTTACTGGTGCTTTAAAATCAATCAGGGAAAAAGAGGCATTTTTAACTCACTCCGTATTTCAATCATCCATAACCAGTTTAAAAATTTGGGTTCATAACTATATGTTACAGGCTGATGTAATGAACTATGAGAACAGTTCATTCAGTACAAAGTATGAACACATTTCCATTCCAGTGGTTTGATAACTGGATGATCAAAGCTCCAAGTAAACTCAAAACCTTGAATAGATACAATTCAATCATATACTAAATATTTGTGTTCAGACATACTTATCTGCATCAATTCCTAAAAAAATTGATTATATTAATGTTATACATTAATTATCACATCATGGTTTATATTTGCTTAGCGTTGTGGAGCTTAACCGATTTGAGACAAAATAACAATATATTCTATTGACTACTTTCCTCAGTAATCATTTTGAGTGGATAATAGTATAATTCTGAATATAAGGCACCAGTACAGCTCAGTCCACATTTTCAGCTAAAACAAATTTGGATTATTTCCTGAGCTTTACAGATCATCTGATTCCCTTTCTTTTGTACGCACATTTTTAGATTGAAAATATTTCCCAATTTTTACTGTAACTTTTTTTACATCGAGCTCTGCTTTTCTCTCTGGTTCCACCAGTTTTTAGCTCACAGGCTATCATAGCTTGAGAGCTTATGTGCCCGTCCGTTCTGTATGTATGTTCGTATGTACGTAACGCGATAACTCATGATAAAAATATCCGATCCACTTGAAATTTTGTATGTAGGTATATCCTGACAAGGCGCTTCCCTCATTAGTTTTTGGAGTTCATTCGATATGTATAAGAGGGGGAACGGGGGGCTCATGCCCCCCGTTAGTTGATATAGATGGGATTTTCATGCAGAATTAAGTTTTCAAAATTTAGATTAGGATCATTCTGATGAGGCGATTCCGTGACTGTTATTAGATGTTCATTGATTAAGTATAAATAGGGGGAACAGGGGTTCTAATGCCCCCCCCCCCCGTTAGTTGATATAAATGGGATTTTAATGCAGAATTAAGTTTTCGTTCAAAATTTAGATTAGGATCATTCTGATGAGGCGATTCCGTGACTGTTATTAGGTGTTAATTGAATAAGTATAAATAGGGGGAACAGGGGTTCTAATGCCCCCCCCCCCCCCCCCCCCCCCCCGTTAGTTGATATAAATGGGATTTTCATGC
This sequence comes from Maratus speculifer, assembly GCA_964019185.1. NCBI lineage: Eukaryota > Metazoa > Arthropoda > Arachnida > Araneae > Salticidae > Maratus > Maratus speculifer. Next base: position 328,654,409 of record OZ025297.1, read on the forward strand.
AGAATTAAGTTTTCGTTCAAAATTTAGATTAGGATCATTCTGATGAGGCGATTCCGTGACTGTTATTAGGTGTTCATTGAATAAGTATAAATAGGGGGAACAGGGGCTCTAATGCCCTCTCCCCCCCCATTAGTTGATATAAATGGGATTTTCATGCAGAATTAATTTTCATTCAAAATTTAGATTAGGATCATTCTGATGAGGCGATTCCGTGACTGTTATTAGGTGTTCATTGAATAAGTATAAATAAGGGGAACAGGGGTTCTAATGTCCCCCCCCCCCTTAATTTATACAAATGGGTTTTTCAAGCAGAATTTTCAGATTTCGTTCAAATCTCTGAATAGTTTTGGAAGTTTAATGGTTAAGTATAAAAGAGGGGGATAACTCTTTTTAAATTATATAAATGCTAAATGGGCTTTTATTAAGAATTATCTAATTTGCTCTGAATTTTGGATATAGATTTTTTATATGATAAAGCATGTCTTTGATAGTATAGGAGGTTCAATGATTAAGTATAAAAAAAAGAGAAAAGGGGAGAGCTGTTTCCCCTTCTTAATTTTTTTTTGGAACGGAATTAACCCTTGAAAATATAAAGCTTTAATGTGCAATTAGTATTTGTAGCCTGTGAGCTCAATGCCTTCAGTTTAACTGGGCAGTATTCTTTTTTATTTGTATGATTTCATTGCTTTTTCAGATCCTTTCAGGAACTTTATCAATCACCTTCAACTAACAAATCTAAACTATTATTAGTACAGTAAAACCTCTAAATAAAGGAAACCTCAGGAATGCAGAAATTGTCTGCTATTCGGAGGTGTCCGCTATTGGGAAAACCTCAGATATTCAAAAACTGCTAAGAAATGCTTAATGTTTTATTAATTTACTTTTATATGTCCTAAAACTTCTATTATGTAATTAATCAGAAAATAAAATTATTTTTTAAGCAATAAAATTGTTCACACTTTTATCCACTGTTTATTATATTATTGTGAAAAAAAAATCTATTACAAAAGTTTATTTTTGCTTGCGATTACATGTAACTTGTTTTTATGTGTGATGTTATTGGACATTGTAGAGTTCCGGGCGAGGAGGGAGGGATTGCACTTTTTGATCTTTAAAAGCATAAAATCTCAAGATGTTCTTGGATGGCATTTCAATAGTCTGGGAGATTATTTCTCCTGGGAAACCCCCTGAATTTACCACTGAACATTGTTAGGAGGTGGCGGATTTTCACCAGCTCTTTATTTGTATTTAACTGTGATTACAAAATTTATGACATGTTGTCCTGATAAATTCAGAGGCTTTTTTACTATTTTTCATTTTTTTCTGTTTAAAAAATAACTTTTTGATCCTTTATCGCCAAATAAAGTGTCCGCTATTCTGAATGTCCGTTATTCAGAGGTTAAATATACAAAAATTTAAGTTTTGGGAGTGGGGATTGGAAAACTGTCCGTTAAATAGAGGTGTCCGTTATTCAGGAGTGTCCGTTATGGAGGTTTTACTGTATTAGTTTAAAGCTTATAATAGACATATTAATTTGACGAAATACCAGAAATGACGCCAAGTTGGTTTCAATTTTGGCGAGTAATTTTGTACTCCAAATTTGCCGATATATCGCCAAGTTGTCGAAAAACTTGGCAACATTTGTCGTCAGAACCGCCCCCTCCCAGATGGTAGTTCCACTGCAGTTTCTCAGTATCGACGCAGATTTTCTTATGACGATACGTATCGACACAGATTTTCATAGCTTCATTTTCAAATAGTTGTTTTTATAAGTATAGAAGAATTTTTTTTTCCCCTAACTATCCCTTTTTAATTGAAATATCTATATTGTAGTAACTGTTTTATGTTGAAAACACTTAAATAAAGGTGCGATGTTGCTTTAACACATATTTAATTACAGTTTATATATATGTTTATGAAAAATGTGCATTTTCTGTTTCGAATGACGTCAAATTCAAAGGTTCAAAACTATCAGGAAAATCAGAATTCTTATTGATCTATAAAAAAAAAGCACACATGTTATCGTTTCTTTTTTAAATTATTGAATTGTTTTTTAGTTGGTGACAACTCAAAAGAAACATTTGAATTAGCAGTTAAAAAGGAGAGATTTCTATAATGTTAAATTATGAAAGGATAGCATTATATAAATTTTAAATAGGTGCCATTTCCTTAATTTTTGATATTTTTTTACTAGACCTTCGAAAGGCACATCCCTAAATTAAAAGCTTTCGAACAAGCTATTACGCATCGCTGAATGTTTCCTGATTCGGGTTATAATTGAGTTGTTTGTCTTTTTTTCTTGTTTCACGAGCAAAAAGTGACAAAACAGGGGTTCTGGATCTCCGAAACTAATCGGTGGATCTGGATGAATTTGTGTAAACTTTGAGATCTAGGGTAGGACACGTCCCCTTTTCAATTTTGTCGCGATCGAATGATTAGTTCCAAAGTTATTAAGAGGCAAACTTTGGACTTTAACATTAGAGATGCATCTGAGCTCTACTATACAGCACTAACGTGCTGTATGATGCTACACATGTTTAGTGATTTTTATTTCAACTTTGTATTTTATTATTATTCTACTAATTATTTGTTTGTTCGTTATTTAAAATAAAAAATATGTCAATAGATATAATTTGACTGGTTGAATGTTTAAGTTGATAGAATTGGCTAATTTATTGCAGTGCCGAAAAGTCTTACACAAAGTAGTCGTTAATTCTGTGGTTGAGCGTTAAAAAATTGCCAGGACTTGAGTTTGGAGGCCTAGTTCTGCAGATTTACTAGTTTCATTGCATACCAAAGATGATATACTATAATTTTTTATTATTATTCTCTAGTACTATTATTTTCAAAGACTTTTATTTACCTTAATTTATTTTGATATACTTCGAACATATAAGGTGGAGGAATTTTAAAATATGTGGAATAAGTAGAAAATCCCAGCACAAATGTAATACAGTAGATTCCCTCAGATCTGCACTCTTAAAATCCGCACAAAATTACAGATGTAAACAATGAAACATTCAATTCAGATGTAGTTGCAAAATTTGACTCTTTTTTAGTTTTACATCAATTCCATACATTTTTTAATTTGTAATTTTTGTTAAGGTTATTGAATTCATGTTTTTACAGGAAGAAAGAATAATTCATTTCTAAAAAAATCAAGATATTGCTGATATTATTGGTAATCACAATCTTACCTAATATTATTATTCAAGCTTTTTTAGTTATTTAGTCTGGCTAAACCTGAAATAAAGCTTTGTTATTTTATGTAATTTTATGATGTAATTTAGTAATGTACATTTATGAGGCAAGTTTCATTGAATAATTTAGGAAAAACGCATTTCATCTTTATAATAAATGTTTAATTGTACATTATTGATTATTAACTTGACCTTTGCTTTTGGTATTTTAATCATTTTAAAAATTATCTAACCATTAACTATTTTAGTTGATTACTTATTTTAATATTTTAGTATATTGTAAGCATTCAATATACTTTTGATTTCATTATTAATTACATTGAAATTGCTTTTTAAAAAGTATAAACCACACAATTTTTGGAAATCCACAAAATTCTAAAATCCACACAACTTCTGGTCAAAAGCTGTGCGGATTTGAGGGAGTCTATTGTATATGCACTGGGTTTGGGACGATGTTTTTTTATGACAATGGGTCAGAAACCTCGTTTTCAAATACCACTTACATATATATTTTTAAGTTATTTTATATTATTTTCTAGAGACAATGTGTAGAAAAAAAGTTTCATTTACTTATTTTCTGTATTTCTTCAGTTAGAAGATTCTTGATCAATGTTTGAAAATGCCTTTTTTTTTATAAAAATCATGATTCACATTGCTCTCTGTTAATGATTCTTGTCTTGGTATAAAATGTTTCAAAATATTTCATTTCTAATGTGACATCATAAATATGCCATTTTTAATTTTTACCAAAAAAAAAAAAAAAAAAAAAAAAAAAAATTTACTTGTGTATAGCGTGCATCCCTACTTTACATGTAAAAATAACGATATCTTAAAATCTCGTATATAAGTCACCCCATAAATTTAATACGCTAATGATGAATGACCAAATGAATTTCAGTAAAAAAAAAGTCGAAACAAACATTACACCAGACCAGAAAACAAGACGAAAATACATTTTTGGATTTCAGGTTGTAAGAGAATGACGGAAATAGGAATGAGTGACGGTAAAGAGAATTGCTAATTAGCATTTATATAATGTCACTAGCTCTGTTGTATAAAAAACTGCAAGGAGTGAAATAAATATGCAGTAATACTTCAATTAAGTAACATTTTCCGAGTTTTAATATCTTCTTTGAATAATTTCTTGTTTCATATGTATATCATTCGACTGCATCCAGCAGTAAAAAATTATTCCGTGCTTAAGGTGCACCTAGAAGTTTTGCCCTAATGTTTTGAAAAAAAAGTGTGCCTTATACACGAGTAAATACGGTAAAATCAATTTTATTTTTCACTTTGATATCATGTAAAAATGATTAAATGTTACAGGAAATATGTCCATTGAGCTCTAGATTTTTTTTTGATTGGAGGAAATTATATTTTAAACAACTAGGTCCTTTGAAGATAATTTGTGGAAGCACATACAGAAATGGGAAATTGTCTAGTAAATAACTCGTTCAATGTTAAATTCTGTATTAAAATAACATTAAGGAGTCACACTGTAAATAAATAAAGCATAGCACTGCAGTGCTATGCTATAATTAATCACCTGAACCTCTTTCCTTAAAAAAGGGGAAAAAAAAAACGCTTCTCCCTTTGTTATCAAATATTTATAATTTAAAGTATGAAACTCTTTAATTTTAAATTTCTTTTCTGCTCCATTTACTTTTTTCTGTTACACTTTAGTTACAAATATATAAATAATGCATCACCTAAATTATCCCCTCTTCCCAAAATCTGTGCTTCCCTTTCCCTATCCCCCCCCCTCCCCACCTTCATATCATTGACATCATTCTCCTTCCTCTTTGCCTCTCATGCAATTTAAAATCTGCAAAATTTGTTATTTTATTTAATTATTTATTTTGGAAAGGGGGGGGGACTTGATTTGTGATTTTATTGTGAAAATTATTTAAATAACCACTTACATTATTATTCCCCCACCTGAAAAAATCTCCCCCCCCCCCCCCTGTTTCTCCCTCTCTAACAAACACAGTATGGAATCCTTCTTTTTTGTTCTTGTATTTAAGCATAAAATTTATATGTGATTCAGAGATAAAAAACAATCTAACTGAGGGGGAAAAAAATCTTTTGTTTTTTTCCATATATTTATAACCCTACTCCCACCCCCCTCGCTACCTTTGTGAGGGATGAAATGAAAATTTCTAAGAGAATGAAGTTTTTAGAAGAGTGAGACTTGTATAAGATTATGTAGATGAAATTTTAGGTAAATCATCTTACTACAAAATACAAAATAAGGCAGAATTTTCTTTAAAATAATTTCAAAGTTTAAAAATTTTGCTGGATGGGGTGAGAGGGGAAAGAGAAACTTTTGGAGAAAAGAATGTAATTTAGATAATTGATTATTTACGTATTGTTATTCTTTTATACATTTAGTTTTTTATATATTTAGTTATACATTTCATGAAACGGGAGGGTGGTATATTTCATTAAAATTATGCAAAAAAAATATGGAATTTTACCAAAAAAGTCGTAAGATTCAAAACTAACTTCCTTAGATTTTTAAATTAGTTTTTTCCACAATTTTTTTTTGTGAAGGGTGTCTGTGTGTGTGTGTGTTGGGGGGGGGGGGGGGGGGGGAGGGATATATTGAGGAATGAAAAAAAAAAAAAAAAAAAAAAAAAAAAAAAAAAAAAAAAATCAGAGTTACATCAAAATAGAGGGAGCTGGCAGGGGTCACAATTAGAATTTTATAGTTCTTAAAATTATGTATTTTTTTTTTTTAAATATAAAACTAGTAAAAATATGTTTTATTAATTTCTAATAGCAATAAATGTTTTCCTCCTCCATTTTTAAGTCTTCTATTTATTTATCGTGTTGTTCTAAATATTTTTTCATTAAAATAAAATATCAATGATTTTTTTCTTGTTTAATAGGAGTCATATTTAGCAAGAATTTTCTGTAACTTTTAACTTACCTAAAAAAATTCTTTTCCAATATTTAAAGAAAACAAAGAGGATGAGAGGGGAGGAGGAGTCGCAAGCTGCTAAATTTGACTTTTCAAAGAAAAAATATAATTATTTTGAGGTTTGAAATCTTCAGATTTCATTATGTTGAAATTTAAATTTATTCATAGCTTTGAGTATGAAAAATGTATAGATATTATAAAAAGGTCATTTATTGATCTGAATACAATTAAAAACTTAAAAATCTAATTAAAGATTGTGCTACTTATAATATAATTAAACAACACAATATGTAAATTTTAATTTTGCTATTAACAGATAACTAAATTTGCTAGTCTGATACCAATTTTTGCTAGTAAACATTATTTAAATACTTTTTTTTATACACACTTACTCATTTAGAAATCATTACCATGAAAATATTTATTTAGTAAAATCATACTACTCTTATATTGCATTACACATTTTATTTATGTTTTTATTTTTGATATTTAGCTTACTGGATTAAACTCCTTGTGCCACTTTTAAGTCCAATTTATTGGACAACAGCCTATGAGATTGGTGCTGCAGCTAATGGTTATACTACAACTAAAGGTTTTTTCAGAAGAGAAACCCAAGTCAATTTTGCTACAGGTGAGGATTGATATATTGTTGCGATATAATTGCCGAAACATCAGTGAAGGCTTACTTTGGAGACACGAAATTTTTGTTTCCGTCTGTCTGTTTTGCAATAACTGATGCAAAAAGCATTCAATTAACTTATAATTAAGTGGGTATGTTAGTGAGGCACTGGGATTAAACTGTATAGTTTTTTCTTAGATTTGATTCATTCGTTCGGAAAATATAGAATATTTTATTTTGTGCAATAATGCTTTTCTATGGCAAATCCAATGATTTTAACTTTCTTTTTTTTCTTGAAAGAAAATGACACATTTGATTAATATAATTCAATGATAAATGGATACTGAAATTTACCAGTTAAATTATTCGTATTGTTTTGAAATTTTGTCAATGCATTTGTCAGATTTTTTAAATTATTACTGTAAATTTTGGAGATTTTTTATAAATGTGTTCCAATAATATAAACTAATTTGTTTTACAGATTTACTTATTTCAAATGTATTTATTTCATTTTCTTTAATTTCTCTTAATGGTTGCTAAGCAACCATTCATCCTAATAATGTTATAAATTTGAAAGCATGTACAAAAATTTAAATGAAGTCAATATCAAAATTGATGAATTAATTACTGTATTTGTATCTTTGCATATAATATAGCCCAGAAAAGAACATAGGCTATGTTTAATTAATTTTATTCAAATATTTTCCTTAATAATTCAAAATTTCATTCTTTTTCATACAGAATCAATAGGGATTTTTTAGATAAAATTTAACCAATTTCCTTTATCATTGCCAAAAAAAAAAAAAAAAAAAAAAAAAAAAATCAAAATCTGGAATAATAATTTTTCAATGGCAGTAAGTTTCAATTGAGCAATTTACATTCGAAAAATTAAACTAAAATAAATAAATAAATAAATATGACATGAGAATTAAAATAAAAATGGATATAATACTTTTTGTTAAATATTAAACACTGATATTTGTTTCATTAATAAGAATTTTTCTGAAAAAAATGGGGACGTAACTAGAAGTAAAAGAAATAAAAAAGAATTATATTTTTAACAAATATTTCACTTGGTTAAATATGACGTCACAATTAAAATAAAACAGGTATTTTATAGTAGTCATTAAAAATACAAGGAACATAGATATCAATAACTCATGAATAATGACATAATTGCCAAACTGTCAGTGAAGGCTTACTTCAGAGACACAAAATTTTTTGTTTTCCGTCTGTCAGTCTGTTCCGCAATAATTGCCGCAAAATTCTTCCGATTAACTTGAAATTATATGAGTATCTTGGTAAAATATCCGTATTTAGCTGTATAGTTTTTCGCTATATTTGGTTCATACGTCAGAAAATATAGAACATTTTATTTTGTGTAATAATATTTTTATATGGCAATTCAAGTGATATTTCCATTTTTATTTGTTGAAAGGAAATAGCTCATATCATTCAGGGATTTAAAAGATAATTTATGGATGATGAAATTTTCCAAATAGAATCATATATTATTGATATTATTTTGCAACTTTTTTATATATTTGTTAGAGTTTTTAAATTTGGTGTGTCTTTATTTATACATGAAGTTTATGCCAGAAATAAAGACAGGCTATGTTCTATTTAATTTGTTCATATATTTTTCTTATAAATTAAAAAGCTCATTATTTTCACAAAGAATAAATTGATATCCTTATATATATTATAAATGTGAAAGTGTGTCCGAAAAATTGGAATGAACTTGGCTTCAAAATGGATGGATTAATGTCTTTGAATCTTTGCATATAGATAGATTATAGGAGTGGAATGAACATAGGCTAATTTTTATTTATTTTATTCAAATATTTTCCTTAATAATTCAAAATTTAATTATTTTTTATACAAAATCAATAGGCATTTTTCAGATAAAATTTAACCATTTTCCTTTCCTGTTGCCAAGAAAATAAAAAATTGGAATAATAATTTTTCAGCGGCAGTGAATTTTTAATAAAAAACTTCCACGCGAAAAACTATAATAAAATAATCTAAAAGAAAATAAATATGACGTCATGTTTGAAATAAAAATAAAAGGTGTATTTTCTATAATATATTTAACAAGGATATTTGTTTAGTTAATGGAAATTTTTGTGTAAAATATGGCGACATAAATTAAAAGTAAAAAGAATGAAAAAGAATTATATTTTTAATAAAATGGTTCACTTATGAAAATGTGATTTCATACTTGAAATAAAACAGGTACTTTATAGCAGCCGTTAAAAATACAAGGGGTATGGATATCAGTAGCTAATGGAGCAAGATAAATATTGACGTCATATTTAAAATGAATCAGAAATATTTTTTACTTATATTAATTAATAGGTTATAAGTTACATACAAATGAATATTTTTATTCAAAACTCATAATTATCAATGGAAGAAATTTTTTGTGGGGAAAAGGCGGAAAATAAAACTACTGATTAATATATTTTTGGCTCGATTTTTTAACACTTTCAAACAAAGTTGAAAAGTTATTATGCTTTCGGTTTGTCTGTCTGTCTGGTCGCTTTCTAACTTTCGTAAATATACTCTGATTTCCATGAAATTTTTGGACGTTCTTAACGTTTATCTAGCACGAATACCTATTGAAAATAAAGTTTCTACCATGATTAGTTTATTTACAGGGATTGTCAAAAAATGTCCTTGCATTACGACATTATGGGGAAAATCGTTTTAATTAAATTTAACGATGTTACACCCTGTGAAACATATTCAAATCTATATGCATTTACAAAGTGCACTAAAATATGCATTTTGTAAAGTATGTAGCGAAAAGGACACTTATTATTCATTTACAGGGTTACACAGAAGAATTCCATTGCATAAGAATAAAGGGAGGAACAGTTTCCGACATATTTTAATTATGGTAAAAGATTTCTTGTATAATCAAATTGATATACGTTGCTGAGGCTTAATGTGAGTTATTTCATGCATAATGCGAAGTGCATAGCATTTACAGGGACACACAAAAGATTTCAAATATTATATATTCTATTCGAAGTACTGTATATGATGGATGATGACTGTTGCATGGATGAAATGCATTTTGAATTATGATATGTGCTTTTAAGTTTCGTTAAATGTATGCATATTAAATGGAGAGTATAAATGGTAATAGTATAAATAGTTAAATTTGGATATACAGGGTTACACAAAAGATCTCGTAAAGGTTACTGAATATGAGGGTAATTTACTTAAAGGTGGTTTTTAAATAAAATATGCATTTTTATTTTGAACTGCATTTAATTAACTAAGAAATGTTTGTAGTATATATATAAAATGATATACAGGGTCCCGCAAAGAACTGGATACAAGGTTGTCTTCGGATGATAATTTCTGAAAATATCATTTAGGTAGTAATGAGAAATATTTTTGTTTGAACTAAATTTTAGAAAGATACTTTCGTGTATTAAAGGCACTTGGAAAACTACAGGGCTGAACAAAAGAATTCAAGAATGTTTCTATCTATTAGTATTAATCGCTGAAAGGAATATTTTAACCAGCAAACAAATTAGCAAATAGGGATTATCAGAAGTTTTTTACAATAAATTTGCGATAAAAAGTTAATTACACATGCTTTTCATCATCGAAATTTTTTGCTTGATTGATCAATTATTTCTTCTTTAAATGTTATGTGAACGAAGTCATGGGTAACTGCTAGTTTTTCTATAAAATTTAACCTTTTCAATAAAAATCAAATCTTTCGATCTTTTTCTTACCGTTGCCAAGAAAATCAGATCTCGAAATAATAATTTATGCTAAACAGTTAATTTTGATTTGAAAGATTTCCTGTAAGAGTAAAATTAAATAAAAAATAAACATGAATACATCTTCATAATCGAACTAATAGGAAAATAGGAAAACAATGTGAATTTGACCTCATATATAAAAAATAAAATCAATATTCTTTGCGATTGAAATAAATGTACCATGTTTTATTATGTTAATTCTGATTATTAGAAAACAATGTTACCAATATTTCACGGACTATTGTTTGCGTATGGCTAACATAATGTTTAATTTGTAGTCGAAAATTTTAATAATAAAAAAAATTTAAAGCAAATGGTTAGTAAATGACAAAATTATGCTCCGCAAAATCATGTCATTGATTAGGAAATAAATATTTTCATTCGTATAAACCAGGTCTGTTCAAAGCGGCACCCTTTGCGGGTTTTCTTGGTGCTCTTTTGAAGGTTTCCTGTTACTGGTCTTTTTTTTTAAATTAAAATTCACTTGTAAAGGATATTTTACTTAAAATCATCCATATTTGCTTCAGAGATGTTTTAAAAATCTCTACAAGAGTATTTCATGCATCAGCACTCATCGTCTTTCATTTTACAAATAAAGGCTCGTCAATTCCTATGTTTTATGTGGCACTTCTTTTTACATTCGTTACACTTTCTTTTTGGCAATAGTTTATAATAATCAAATCAAATTTTCACATTTTTATAACTGAGGTATGTCAAGGCCATATAAATATAAAATTCCGTATTGTCATCATTGAAATGTGATGAAGATTAATTTTTTATGTTATGAATTATGAAAAAAGAAATGATTAGCTTATTTTATTCATTTATCTTTTTAAAGTTATACAGGAATGAAATCACCGGTAGCAGCTTGTAGTCTGTGTAAAAACCCTTTAATTAATTCAGATTACGAAAGATAAAGCAGCAGAGTCAGATGAGGGGAGTAAAAGATTTTTTAATCTTTGGTAATTTGATCTGAAACATTGGTTTGCGTTAAATATGAACAGTATTTATAACATTATGATTTTAATTTTAATTTGGATACTATTGGATAGCTATCAGAAAAGTTATTTCATTATACCAAATCACATTTGTGGTTTAATTAATTGGCAGTGGACAGGATGATGAATAATCAGCTGTTGGCTTTAAAAGTCTTCAAACATACCTATTTTTAGATGGTTTTAGTGAATTAATTCTATTGATTAGATTATTATTTATTTAGATAAAATGTAGATATAAATATTATAGAGCAGCAATCAAAACTTTTTTTTTTTTTGGAAACAAAATTGTAAAACTTTAAATTACTGAGTTTACACTTACAAAAGTTCCTGATACATCAGATTTAGGTGTTTGTGGTTAGCAGGCATGTAGAAGTATGAGGATAATGAAAAATGCTGTTCCAAACTGTTACTTATCCTTATAAAGCAAAATGTATAAAGAAATACAAGATATACGATAACCATTAGCACAATCAGGGTTGGTAAAAAAACGGGTTTTTTTGAAAAAAACCAAAAACCATGTTTTTTTTTGTTTAAACCAGGTTTTTTTAAAATATGCTTTCCTATTACATATACATGCATATTTATCAATAAAAATTAATGTTTTTGAATACATGAGTAATAACTTGATTTAAAAGTAATTCTGTTCAATGAATTATATAGAAAATTTAAATCTTTTCAAATTTGAAACATTTTTAGAAAAAGCTTTGTCTTATATCTCATAAATAAAATGTTCTACATAATGAAACATTGATACCTTGAAAATCTTAATAAACAATCTTTTGAGTACTAGCACTATAAATAAATATATGATGTATTTTCATATATAAAACTTCATTTATATTATTTTCACATAGCTATTCAAAATAATTTCTTTGAAATACTTTTTATATGAGATGTCTGATTGTTCTGTTAGAAGACTCTAAGAATTATCCTTTATTGAAAGTAAAGCTTTTTATAAAGAATTTTTGGAATGACTTGAATTTAGCAGTAGAATCTTTACACACTTGAAGAAGTATTGTGTATTGTTGCTATTTGACACTTCTCCTCTGAAACTACCAGGTTAAAAGAAAAAAGAAAGAAAAGGTAACAGTAAAATAAACAAAAATAACTATTTAACAGCTTTTTAGACTATTGAAAACATTGATCTTAAAATACAAAGCAGTTTCATAAATACTGTCATTCACTAAAGCATTTAAACAGCCATCAGACTACACGCTATACTATAACGCTTAATACTTTTAAATGTCTAAACTAAAAATTACATATTTTTAGGCATTTTTTGAGACTTTTTTTCTGTTATGTCTCAAGCAAACCTTCTCTTGTCCCCCCCCCCTCCTCCCCAATTTTCTTGACTGATTTAAGTAATGAGTTTGGTTATGCAATAGAAGATTTAAATATATTTTATTGCTTAATTTAGTTAAATGCAAACAGGTGCTTTACTACACCCGATTTTTCAATGTCTTCTTATTTAACTTCATATCTAAGTTTCTTTTTTATTCTTAAAATATAATCCCCTCCCCCCAATCAAAAAAAAAATTCTTTTAGAGCTTGACTGAAATCTTAAAGGTCATTTTATGTTATTAACTGTACATCTACGTTTCTCAAAGGAAAACATTTTTTTCTAAATACTGCTATTTTTAATCTATTTTATTTTTGCTAAATTTACACAATTTAAGTGTTTTCTTAGCTTCAGATATATTCATCAATGCATAAATTTTGCATTCTACATGCATATTAACATGACCTAGACTAGACTCACAATGTCACATGGCGACTGCTGAGGTAAGACTTAAAAATAGAAATTACTTACATCCAATGATTTGAAACACTTAAATTACAAAAATGAGAAAATATTATATTACACTTGTTCTAAAAAACCAATTGGTTTAAACTGTGCCAACCCAGCTGGTAACAAAATAAAAACATAATGCAAAATTCCTAATCCCAATTTGGAAATGCGAGAAAAACAAAAGCTTATTAAATCCAATAAACACAGAGAAAAAAAAAATCTCATTGCCAATTACCCATTAGCATACATAATAAAAAGAAATCAATGGAGAAAATTACTTAAGAATATGTTATATTCGAGGAATGATGAAATCCTTAGTAAATTTCAACTAGTCAAGCAATTTAAATAGTAAAAGGTAATTTTTAGCTCAAATCTGCACTTCTGGCTGTATATCTATATAACAATTAATGGCTTTATATAAGCCTTAAAAAAAAAGAGGAGAAGGGAGAAAGAAAAACTAATAAGTTTTTCTCTAACCAACTAATTATAGAAAAATTAGTAGTATGTAGCCATGTAGATTTATAGCTTATACGAAAAGTTGGGTTGATTAAAAATGTTTGTTATTTTTGAAAATTATTAATTCATCATTTTTCTACAGCTTTGCTTGTCTGATCTGCATAACTGGGATTTTGCATTTTTCAATAATGTGTGAAAGGGAATTCATTAGGGAAAAAGAATAAAAAAACCAGATTAAAAAAAAAAAAACCAACATGGTTTAAAAAAAAAAAAAAAAAAAAAAAAAAAAAAAAAAATTGGTTAAAACCATGGTTTAAACCACGGTTTAAACCAACTTGGTTGTTTAAAACAAACAACCCTGAGCACAATTAATAGAAAGTTATAAATTTAAATTTAATGAGACTACGGGGGGTTCAGGGGGGCCGAGCCCCCTTAAAGAAATCTACTATGTTATAATAAAAAAACAGAAATAATAATTATGAAAATTTCAGAATATCCTAACATAACTAAATTTTTAATTTAACGCTTTTGATGACTAAAAACTTCTTATTCTTATTTTATTCTTATAAATAATTACATAATTTGAAAATTTTAAATTACAGTTTACGGGAAGTTGAATATTACCCAAAGAGTGTTTTAAAAAAATTATGTACAAAGCTGACGTTGAAGCCCCTGATCTGCAGATTTACTAATTAGTATTACATTGTTATATTAATTGTCAGTTACATGGATAAGGTGGTAAGTTGAAGGTAACTGAATCTTTCTGAATTTTGAAATTTATATAATTAAATTTTATTTTTATCCTATCATTCTGAAAGAAAAATGAATTCAGTTATTTTCAAGTAACATGAAATAATTAACATTGAAAAGAAAAAAAATCTTTATTTGCACAAAAGATAATAAACAGCTTAAATTCTTTAATTTGAGAAATGTTGATAAAAACTTACTTTTGGATTTTTAATATTTGTTATTTGTTCATTGTTCTTTATGTTGATCTATTTAAAATTGTTCTATATAGGCTGTTTCAATAAAAAAGTTCTTAGTTCAGCTTATTTCATTTTTATATTTTCAGTAATAATAATAATAATCAGTAGACTACAAGCACATTTATTCCTAAATCTTGACCTCCCTCCTGAAATATGTTTTGAAAATAACTATGGTAAATTAACTTTTATATGAAAACAAAAATTATAAATTTACTTGAAATATTTATTTTTAGGTCAAATTCTTCAAATGACTCATGTTGCTCGGGGGCTTGACAAACATGGAGTGCTTTTGGTTGATATTGTGATTAGTGGAGAAGTACCTCCTGTTCCCTTTTCTTCTCTTATTATTCTACTTCCATACACTGGTAAAGTAATTTTTTTTCCTTTTTTTATTTTTGTAACTTATTTATGTTTAACAGAGTTTGACTCTGGCCTGTGCAATGTTCATTCAGCCTTTCACACTTTCGGAGTCAATAAAACAGATACCAAGCTCGTTTGGAACTAAACATTGAGGGGTTTGCATTCGACTGACTACCTGACTGAGACATGTATTGCATAGCATTTTAAGATCCATAGTCGAGAAAATTGGAAAAAGATTGTAGGCTCTGATCCATATAAATTGTTACACCACAGGTTTTTTTTTTTCTTTTTTTAAACTTAACAACTTTTTTTAATTGTCTTATACAGGGTGATGTGGAAAAGAAAAAAATTCAGATGCAATTGCAAAAATTACTCCTCTGGCAGTTATTTGGCACAAATATAGCATAAATAAATCAATAAGAAGACTTACCATTTAATATTGATTTAACATTAAACTGGCGCAGAAAATAACATAACACCTTTGGTATGCTGAGCTAGAATATATTTTGTTTAGTGTCTTCTATAAATAAAAGGGAATTTAAATACCATTGTTAATAGCATTTTTTGTAGAAGTATTTCGTGTCATTAACTACATTTTTTTCTATGTTTATTCATTAATTTTAACGCATTGAAAATTTTCAATTTCTTTGTAGTAGCTTGTACTTACTGCTTCAGAATGGCATTGTCTTTCAAACAGTTTATAGAAATAATTCACCATAAATTTTTCAAAACATTTTATAAAATACTGTTGATAATATAGTATATGTTTGTTTGGATCCCCGTGGCAGACATAGGGCGACATTGTCGCAGAAATGGAACAGCACCTTGCTGAAAACTTTCAGCCTCCGTTTGCTATCTGACAAAAATGCTAATTTTTAGAATTGTTATTTTTATTTCAAATAAAAAGGATTAAATTTATTGTCCAATGTCACTTCCCATATAATATAAGAATCTTCATGTCTTACACAGATTTTATTTCATTAACACTACTTTTTTTATAAAGTAATTTAATTATATTTTGACAATTTATCCAAGAATAATATACTGAAAAATTTATTTTTAAAATATAATGGTGCAGATAGAATATAAATATGCAATCACATATAAAAAGCTAGCATCAGATAAAGGTTAAGGTTAATAAAGTTAGTTCGTGATTTACTTAAAAAATATTTTTAAAATATTGTTCTGAACAACAAAACATTAAATACAAAATAATTTGTTATTATTGAAGAAATTAATATAAATAAAAGGTTTTTTGTTTAATAATTTTATCCATGTTTTAAACTAATCTAAACTAAAATTTGAAAATTTTCTTTCTAATGAAGCTGTAAATGGCTTTTTGTCTAAATCAGACAGCTTATCTTTCAATGAATACTGTTCCATATAATTATGGTTCTACATAAAAAGACAGCTTCAAACATAAAGCTTGGAAAATATTTTATATATACTAGGCATTCAAAAGTTGACCTGATTAATTCCATCAAATAAAAATATTCATTTTTAAAAATTTAAAGTTCTTTATCTAAAAAAAAAAAAAAAAAAAAAAAAAAGAAAAAAAAAAAAAAAAAAATACAATTTTTTTTCACTATTGTTTGATTATACTCATTAATTGTCTTAAAATCAAGGGTAATTCATAAGCAGTGTATAGATATGTCAACCATGCAGAACAGGTATCATCAAATTTCAAACCAATGCTGTCATTACCTAAATTTCAAAAAAAAAAAAAAAAAAAAAAAAAAAATGGAGTTAGTTGGATTGACTTTTGAATGCTTCATATACAGGGTGGTTATAAATTAACATGAGGTGTTCAGAGCTCTCAAAGGAGTAAAGTATTGGACGAAACATAATCAAATTTGATTAGCATGCATAATAGACCAGGGGATTTCAAATTCGTAAATAATAATCTATATTAATAAAATAACAAATCGCTCTGTGTGTGTGTGTGCGTGTGTGTCTGCGATAGTTAGCGAAAACTACGGTACGTACGAAGCTCAAAATTTTTCTGAGAGTAGCCCAATATCTCTCCTGATGCACCTGACGCTCAGAATTTCAAAATTCTATTTATTAGCTGAGTAATTAATTAAATTCCAAACCTCACTCTCATAAAAAATCGCTTTTTTTTAGCTTTTTTCCCTTTTCATTCTCTTATGGTTGGTTGGTTGCATAAAATTTTCGCAGAAATAATTTTAAAAACTGAGACTGACCTTTAAAATTC
Source organism: Maratus speculifer (assembly GCA_964019185.1). Classification (NCBI taxonomy): domain Eukaryota; kingdom Metazoa; phylum Arthropoda; class Arachnida; order Araneae; family Salticidae; genus Maratus; species Maratus speculifer. The sequence continues at coordinate 328,671,740 of OZ025297.1, forward strand.
ATAGACTGGCAAACTGTCAGTTTAAATGAGGATTTTTTTTTTTTTTTTTTTTTTTTTTTTTTTTTTTTTTTTTTATCACAGCTGCTGTACGCCATGGAGGCAAAAGATAGGTGGTGGCAAAGTAAACTGAAAAAAAGAAAGGTTTGCAAGAGGAAACCATTTATCGCTGAAATTTTAATGTCTCAAAATAAAGCACGAGGAAGGAATTTTGTATTAATAAGACGGATTGGAAGAAATTAATTACAGCTGAAGCATATTTTACGAAGAAATCGTAATTTTTTTAAATGTTTTTTTCTATTATATTATTTATTAAAATAAATGTTTGCTTTTAAAATAATTGAAATTGGAAAATTAAAAATAATTAAATGTCAAAAGAAAATTATATAAAATATTGAAAACATATGATTTGAAGTAAAAAATAGTATTACTAAAAGTTTTCTCTTTTTTTTCAGAAATTTTTAATACTTTATAACGTAGATGAAAAATTTTTATGATTTAACAACATATTAATAATTCCATGTCAATATATAAAATATAATGATGAAAAGATTCTTTTAAAATCATGCATGAACACTTAAATAATAATATTAATCTAAAATCTAAATTTCAGAGTGCAGACGATTTTAAGACATTAACGAAAGAATGTTGATTTTTTAAGCAAAGTTTTAAATGATACTTCTATATCGATATTTCAAAGTCGTATGATAAAAATAATCAAATAATTCTTGCCTATGATTGATCTAATTGTATCTTTCATGCATTCTGATCGTGTATTACAGGCAATAATGGCATAAAACGTTATTTTTTAAACGAAATTTTAGTCATCCATTCAATAACAGTTTAAAAGGTAAAACACAAAAATAAAAAACTACTGGTTTAAACCAATTTGAATTGATCGGAGTTTCAAAGCACGTGGTTTTGTTGGTGCTTATTTGGACTTAATGTAGCGGATTTTAGAGTTACATATTTTGCATCACCCCAAGACATTATACTGCCACTCTATTAATTTCTTTTTACTATATGGTTGTACGCATATTTTTGGCATTTGGAACATTAGAATGTATGAGTCATTAGCTGTGTTGTAGTAAAAAACATTACACAACACATTTCTATAAGTTTATTTTTTTAATCATTGATTAAATTTAAATGTGTTCTATTCAATTTAAAATTGTAATATGGCTTTAGTTTGTTTTTAAAACAAAAATAAAATAGCTGTTTGGCATACAATTGTTTGTATCCGCAAACAATTCATTCACCATAATAAATTATCAAATAGCAAAGTAAATTATCTATCAGAAATAACCATAAAAATAATAGTAGCAAAACTGATTATAACCTTAATGTTTAGACTAATTTAAACATAACCCAATCCCAACCAGAAAAAAAACAGACCACACTCCAATCCGTGATACACAAAATTTTCGTGAGTATACATCCGACCCTGACCTAAAAATTTTATTTGGAAAAAACTATGGATTTGATAACTGACTCGAACCAAATCTGAATCCCGCAAAAATGTTCAAGTGAAGCATAACCCCATTCAAACAAGGAAAAATAATTTTTGTGGGCATGAAACCTGATCCGAACCTAAATATTTTCTTTAAAAAACCCGAAATATGACTCTAACGAAATCTGAAACCGATAAAAATATTCCAGAGAACTATAACCCGATCCCAGCAAGACAAAATACTTTCCATGGTCATAAACCCGACTCAAACCTAAAAAACTCCGTTTGAAAAATCCTGAACTTTGACCCAAACCACATCCAAATCTGACCAAAGTATTCGAAAGAACCATAACCGGATTCGAGTAAGACAAAATAATTTCCGTGGACATGAACCCGATATGAACCTAAAACTCCCATTCAAAAAAATACCTGAAATTTGAATTGAACCAAATCTGAATCTGACAAAACTATTTCAAATAAACGCAACCGGATCCAAACAAGACAAAATATTTCCATGGATATGAACACAATCCAAACCCAAAAAATTTCTTTGAAAAAATCGCGAACTGAACGAAATCTGAACTTGGCAAAAATATTCCAGTGAAGCATGTCCTTATTCGAACAAGACAGAATTATTTCCGTGAACATGCAAGAAGACCCGAACTCAACAGTTATATTTGAAGAAAAAACCCGAAATCTGAATTGAACCAAATCTAGACCTGACAAAAATATTCCAAAGAACTATAACACAATCCAAGAAAGAAGAAATAATTTCTATGGACATAAACCCAACTCGAACCTAAAAAATTCTATTTGAAAAAAACTGAAATTTGACCCAAACCACATCTAAATCCGACCAAAATATTCGAAAGAATCATAACTGGATTCGAGTATGACAAAATAATTTCCGTGGACATGAACGAGATCCGAACCTAAAAATTCTATTTGAAAAAATACCTGAAATTTGAATCAAACCAAATAGGAACTTGATAAAAGATATTCCGAAGAATCGTAACCGGATCTGAATAAGACAAAAAATTTCCATTCACATGAACCGAATCTGAACCTAAAAAATTTCTTTGAAAAAATCACGAAATCTGAACTGAACCAAATCTGAAGTATTCCAGTGAAGCATGTTCTTATTCGAACAAGTCAGCATAATTTCCGTGAACATGCAAGAAAACCTGAACCCAAAATTCCATTTGAAGAAAAAGCCGAAATCTGAATTGAATCAAATCTGTTCCCGACAAAAATATTCCAAAGAACCATAACTGTATCCGAACAAGACAAAATAATTCCCATGGACATGAAACCAATATATGATTTGGTAACATTTAGGTTGCAATTACATTACGGTAAGTCTTTGATTATATTTAATTTCCCGTTAGGTTACAGTTAGGTCACGGTTAAGTTAAAGTTAGGTTAAAGTTAAATTGCATTTATGTTATGGTTAGAATAAGGATATGTTACAATAAAGTGAAGGCTAGGTTACATTTATGTTATATTTAATTTACGGTAAGGTACTGTTAAGTCAAAGTTAGGTTTCAGGCAGATTATGGTTACAGTGAAAAAATTTACGGTTAGTAATTTATCCATAGGGTGAACATTACGCATGATTTGATTAAAAATAACACTTACTTTTGATAAATGGCTCTGAAATTATAATACTATATACTAACATTTTAGCTACCAGCGAGTATCGATTTCATTCATGGTATAGTCGGATTTAAGAGTGATATAATTAGTTTGAAATTCAAAATATTTCACTTGGGATTTCTATGTGAAAAAAAATAATTAGTTACGTGACTTAACAGTGATTTTTGATAAATATCAACACTTTAACACGAAAATCACGCAGTCGTTGGATACATATTCCCTCCTGCATTTCTCATAGCTCATTTTGAGTATTTTTAGAGCTTAACATTAGCTGTTTTTTAAACCGATTTTTCACACAGTCAGTGGCCATGTATTTTAGACAATGCATTTCTGCATGTTTCGAGTTAATGATAAAATCATACAAATTTCAAGTTCGTTTAATATTGTTAATACGGACCCGGGCAGCGCCGGGCGGGTCAGCTAGTAATAATAATAAAATAATAATTTGACACTAGGGGTAAATTTGGCACTGCAAAAATGTATTTGTGTAAATATTGAATGATTATTGCCAAACAATACAGTACACATCAGTTTTATTTACCACAAATGTTTTTTTAATTTACAAATGGTCGTATCACCTGAGAGCAATTCTTGAACAGAATAGATTTTATATGGCTAAAACTGTATCATCTGATGCAGGATTTTCCTCGTCACTGAGTATGGGATCTGCACATACTAAGATACTGCCTGAGTGCTGCTAGTACCCTGCATGTTTTCCATTTCCTGTTCGATAATAGCAGTTGCAACTTCGTCTACTTGTTGTTGACTTGTTACTTTGCGCCCTTGGCCTGGTTGCCATGCTAGAGTCCCTGTAGTTTCAAATCGTTGAATCATCTTTCGTAAATTTGCTATACTCATCGGTCCTTTTCGCAACTTCTTTAATCGGCAGAATTGCAATTCTCGTTCCGTTGATAATACAGCTTGATTAGCAAAGCATGGTCCAGTAAGGTAAGAGCCATGGCAAAGCACTTCATCTCAGAATGATGAGAAGTTTCCCAGCCTTTCCTTTTATACTCATGATGGCTACACAGAACAGATTTTATGCAAACTAAGGCATTTTAGTCGGTAAACAGCACCAAAACTCCTCCTAGTGGTGATATATTTTTATTTTTATTATTATTATTTTTTTAAGAACTCTAAATCCCATGGTCTAATATGCATGCTCATCAAATTTGACAATTTTTCGTCCAAAACTTTACTTGTTAGAGGGCTCAGAACACCTCATGTTAATAAATAACCATCCTGTATATAAACCAATAAATGTAATATAATTTACCACATTAAAACATGGAAAAAATAAATTAAAAGGAATATAATCAAAATTATATATACAGGATGTCCCAGAAATATTGGGACAAACTTTAAGGGGAAGTAGGGTACTTCACAAGGATTCAGTTTTGCATAACAAACCATGGTTAGAAAAGCTTTCCTGGCACAGTAGTGGCAACACAAAACACAAGAAAAAAAGGACACAAACAGGGAAAGAAAACATGTTTATTATTCTTTGTGCTGTAAAAATACTGAGACAATGCTGGGAAGTGCTGTGGAACTTGTTACATGCATCATGGGTGCTGTTGGGGAAGTTCGGGACATTCTTGGTGTTTTCGAGATCATTAGATAATTCATGTGCGGGAGATGCGCTCTGTGCATCATGGCCCAGAATCACAATTTTGAATATCTGTTTTGATGATGGTCGTTATCTCGATAATTCATGTGCGGGAGATGCGCTCTGTGCATCATGGCCCAGAATCACAATTTTGAATATCTGTTTTGATGATGGTCGTTATCTCTTTAATGTTCTTTTTTCTTAGTTTTTTGCTGTATTAAGGATAATAAACATGTTTTCTCCTCTTATTCGTGTCCGGTCTTTCTTCTGTTTTGTGCCAACCTTGCCATGCCAGGAAAACGTTTCTGACCATATGTTGCTATGTAAAACTGAATCTTTGTGATGTCTCCTCCACCCCCCTTTAAGTTTGTCCCATTACTTCTGGGACACCCTGTGTAGAATGGCTAAAAAATTAGAGTAAAAACTTTTATCCCCAGAATAATACAGTCAATAACAATTGAAAAAAATCGTTTACTCTAAATAAAAACAAAAAAAATATTATACACAATTTTATTTTAAGAATAAATATCAAATATATAAAACGACTGAAAATATTGAACATCATGATTTTAAAAAGTAAGTATTGGATACATATCATGATACATATAAAGATACATATCCATTGATATGTATCATCAAATTATGCTTATTGCATATAAAGAAAATTGTGTTTTTTAACTGTTACATTTTATTTATTATTATTATTTTCTTTTCTAATATTTCTTTTCTTTATTTTTTTTTCTCTTTCAATCAGAGGAGTATGTTCAGACTGGCCCTGGTACTATTTATGCATTTTCTACAAGAACTTTCAAGATAAATGATCACATTCTTCCCTATTATTGGAACCATTCCATATATTATGATGAAACACTTGAAGGAATGCCTTTTCCAACGCAGAGGTTGTATGCAAATGGAATAGGTAGTTTTTATGATGAAGAGAGTGGAGACATGTATTTCAATATATCTGCATCTATTGGAAGAGGTTTGTTTTATTACTTTATTATTTACACTTGTCTTATTACACCAGTCTTACATGAATGTTGTATGCCATCTTTACATGTTGTACATTAGGGACATTATTAGCTTTGCAGAGTTTTACAATTAAATTGCTGGTTTTTTGTGCTTTTAAATTTATTTATATAAAAAGAAAGACAGAGAGAGAGGGCCGTCAAAATATTAATATAAAAAATTTTCATCATGACAAACTTTAAAAAGTTTCCTTTGCTATATTTCTGTGTAAGACCCCTCTCCATTTTCCTTCTCTCTCTGTCCCTCACACACTTTTTTTTAAAGTTTTTTATATTAAAAAATATTTTAAAACTTACAAATTTCATTTAAGTTAGCATAAAAAGCTTTTCTTAAATATAATATTGCTTATAATCTCTATTAGCTGTTACAGGCTTTTAAGACTAAATAACTATTTTAAAAAACAAAAATTAACTCTTTTACCTTATCTCATTCATACTTTGTATTTTCACTGAGCAGTAGTGATATAATTCCCCCTCCTCCCTCTGTCAATTGATGGTTTTGTATCAAAAACATTATCACAATTAATTAATTATTTTTAAGAAGTTCTATATTGATTTTTAAATATTTTGTTTTCTCATACATGATTTAGTTTTTTTTTCAACAAAACCATTAAAAATTGTCTTACTTTATAAACATTATTTTATGAGGTTAGATCGAATATAAACAAAAGTTTTTTTTTAATATTGATGTAATTTTTTTATGCTTATTGTCATGCCAATCATGCTTAGTTATTTATGGTTTTAAAAATTGCTTGGTATTGTTTTTCTCTTCATACATTCATTTATTTGGTTAGTTGTATTATAAATAAACACAATGAATCTAGTGTGGTTGCACAAAATACAATTATAAAAATTTTAAATAAATGAAAAAATTCTAAGGAAATCTGGCGCAGATTAAATATACAATTCAAAAATAACACCCTATCAAGTTGCACAAGTTGTTTAAAAACTGGTGTAAAAAAGGTGAAATAAACAAAGTAATCCAATTCAGAATCTCACACAAAAAATTAAATTATTCCACTGGATCAAAATCTGACAAAGTTTTCATTAATAATTTTTGAGATTTACTGGTAAATGTTTGACATTTTTTTTTAAAATAAATGATTTACATATAATGCAGTAGAGTAATATTAGTTTTTGGGAAAGATTAAAGCTGAACATTGATTATAAAAATGCTCTATTTTTTAATGACTGTTCATCTTCTCCAGGACAATACAAAATCTTACAAAATAAATGTAACCCAAAAAAAAAAAAAAAAAAAAAAAAAATTACCGACCAAGACTAGATTATCATCTTTATGATACGAACCAACCATTTTTGTAATACCATTTGATTTGATCTTTTTAAAGCAGTGTTAAGAACCGGAAAAAAAAAAAAAAAAAAAAAAAAATTAGATGTAGAAATTATAGAATTTTTATGCAATTGTCTTAATACATGTCCTATTTACAAAGAATTAATAAAAAAAGAAAAATTAAAGAAAATTTTTAAAAGAAAAAAAAAAGAAAGAATCCCCCTAATATAGTAGAAAAAATGTAGATATTAAAGAAAGCAATTTAGAAAAATAATATTGGTGTGATTTTGATAGTATTTTAAAAGTATTTTATTAAAAAGTATCCTTTATATTTGATACACTCTCATATTTCAACATGAGATAAAAATATACTTTTTAACTTAGTTACTTGACTAGATTCTCTATTTGAATATGTTGCAGATGTGTTTTTGTTTACAGGATATTTGTCAATGGAATAGCATGAAAAAAATTTCTTTAAAAGAATTACATTAAAATAATAAATAATAGTAATAGTTTTAGTATTTTATCAATTTTTATAAAAATAATTATAAAGTATTTTAAAATTTTCTTCCATTTTAACTTTTTTTTTTTTTTGTAAATATTTTGTTTTAATTCATTTCTTCTTTTCATTTCATAAGGTTCTGTGAATGAACAATGTGTGCCAGGTTTCTTTATAAGCTCTGATGGTTTATATTGCCTTGGTAAGTTTTGACTGTTGATAACTAACACATTATTGTTCAAATCTATCATATTAAAATTTTTGAATTAAAAACTAATTAAAATCGCAACTTGGTGAATTTTTCTTGTGCTGCTGATTGTGTCTGTTTTTGTCTGGCCAGTCCTTAATTTTCATGTACATGAAAAGAAAAGAATCCGTTTTTCTACGCTTTGAAATTGCTAACATCTGGTTCCCTATGAAGTTACAGAGAAAACAAAAAATGTCTGCTTATTCATCACACTTTCTTGTTTTAATAGCATCGTTAGTTAAAAAATTATTAATATTTACAATTTAAACAAATCTGTTAATAGATTTCTTGTCAGTTTTCACATTTTTTATTATTTCTAAAATTTCAAAATACTACTTATGTGTTCCAAATCCTCAAATATTTCTAACTTGGTATGCAGACTAAAAGAAAAATAAGAGAATATATAGATGTTGTTTTATTTATTTTTAAAAGACATATTTTTGAAAATAATGTGCATTAATTTCTATTTAAGATTATCATTATTATTTAAATCATTATTAGTTGTAAAATGTTCTGTTATAATGTTTTATTTGTTCAAGGAGCATTTGTCACTAAATATTTGATGGGTTGTATCCAAATATAGTAGTATGTACAATAATTAAAACCAATGTTTAAACACACAATAAATAAAATCACAAAATCATGCATATACGTTTCGCGAGTAACTTGGATTAGCTTCCTCAGTGATAAAATATTTAAAATTAAACCCCCCCCCCCCTCCCCAACTATTAACAAGTCAGAAACTCAAATGATTGCAAACACAGAACCAAAACACCAACAAGTCTCAGTAACCAATAGAATTAAACCGGAAATGAAGTTTCGTGACATAAAATCTAACCAGAAAGTTGAGATGTACGGTATGCTAGACAAATCATTAACCAAGGAGTTTTTCACTTTATTGATATGGAGTGCTTCAAAAAAGTCCAAATCAAGCGGAGTAGTGCATTTTTGGATAATCTTGGCTGAGGAAAAGTTTGAGCACTTCAGTGGAGCACTCTGAGATTAAAAGAATTTCACTATACTGATTATGAAATTAATCATATTATTGATTTATTCAGCATTTGTTTAAAACAAAATACTTTTCAATTTTCTAACCAATTTTATTCTATGTCTGATGGTTTAGCAATGACTAATCCCCTTAGTCCTTTCTTAGCTGATTTATACATGCATTACTTTGAGGTTAAAATGTTTAGCCTCATCAGTTTTTCATTTTATTACAGATATGTTGATGATTCTTTTGCACTCATTGAGCTATCTGTTTCTTCTGTTGATAATATTTTGACTATTTTAAACCAAATTAGATCCTGTCATTCAGTTCACTTATGAAGTTGAAAATGATAATAAATTACCATTTCTAGATGTTTTAGTTACTCGTCAGCTAACCTCTTTTGACACTCGCATTTACTGTAAACCCTTTGCTGTCACACTCCCCCCTCATTTTAATTCATGTCACCCCCCTTCTCAAAAAGTTTCTGCTTTTCTTTTTTGATTAATAGAGCTCACTCAATTTGTTCAGACAATATTTCTCTCAATGAAGAGTTAAATTACATTAGATCAGTTGCTAAAGATTGCGGTTTTGGTTTATCATACATCAACAGATTAATTCCTCACAGTTTTAATAAATATGTTGATAATTTAGATTCTTCTGCTACTCCAGTTTCTTATTCCAATCTAATAATTTTACCATTTCATCATAGCATTAGCTTTAAAGTTGCAAATATTTTAAGACATTATGATTTCAAAGTGGTATTCAAGCCAGTCAATAAATTTAACTTTTTCTCAATTAAAATATCAAATTTCTCCTCTGGATTATTGGGGTATTTACAATATACAATGTCAGTGTGGTTTGTTCTACATTGGACAAACCAAACGTAAACTCTGAAAAAGAGTCTCAGAACACATAGGTTATGTTAAGAGAAAAGAGTTGAAAAATTCCTCAATTTCTTCTCATTGTTGGGAGGAGGGTCACAATTTCAATTTTACCTCAGCCAAGATTATCCAAAAATGCACTACTCCGCTTAATTTGGACTTTTTTGAAGCACTCCATATCAATAAAGTAAACTCCTTGGTTAATGATTTGTCTAGCGTACCATACATCTCAACTTTGTTATGTCACGAAACTTCATTTCCGGTTTAATTCTATTGGTTACTGAGACTTGTTGGTATTTTGGTTCTGTGTTTGCAACCATTTGGGTATTTGACTTGTTAATAGTTGGGGGGGGGGGGGGGTGATTTTATGTATTTTATCACTGAGGAAGCTAGTCCAAGTTACTCGCGAAAAGTATACATATGATTATGTGATTTTATTTATTGTGTGTTTAAACGTTGGTTTTTGTAGTTGTTCACACAAGGTTTTTTATTGTTTATAGTAATATGTGCCATATTGTGTATTCTTTATTGACATTAACCAATGGATTAATTAACAATCTTTTTAAAAGAGTAAATTTCATGCAGTTTTATTAAAATAAATAATTTTCAGAAAAAATTGTTCACCGGCTTATGAAAAATCCTCTATTTGTTTCAGATGGTAATCTGATATGGGATTTTGTAATATAGAAAAATTTTTGTTTTGATAATTTGCTGTTATAAGAGTTTTGCAGTTTGTACAATATATTATTTAATTTTAATAAATATTTATTAGAAATCTCAAAATATTTGTGTAGATATTTTTTTGCAATACATTTTGATTTTGATTGTTTAATTTCAGATATCGATGAATGTGAAGGTGACAGTGGATGTTCTCATACGTGCAGTAATTTCCCTGGCGGGTTTTTATGCCAGTGCTTTGATGGATTTACTTTAGATTTGGATGGAAAACAGTGTAATGGTAAAAAAAATAAACATCAACAACAAAAACATTTTTGTTGTGATTTTTCACGATTAGTTTTATTAAATGCTCAATTTTAATAATAATTTTGTTTATTATGTGTTTAATACTATAATTTCTTTTTTAAAATATTGTGTGTACTGTGTTATGGTAGTTAATTTTACTTTGTCAAATTAATAACTTTTATACAAATCATTTACAATTGTCAAAATATTGCTTTTAAAATTAATTAGAAATCATTTTTATATACTTATTAATTTATTATTTAATCAGCTCTGTTTTACAAAACTAAAATTTAAATTTGCTATAGATCAATTTATTGTGATGTGGCATTTTTATTGTTGCTCTTACTTTTAGTTGATTTTTGAAGTTTAATTAAGATTTTCCTTTTAAACTGACTTCAAACAAAGAAGCATTATTCAATTTTACTAGTACCGATTTTCACCTTTTGTACATATGAATGCTCACAGATAACTTTAGAATAATTGTCTTGATTTTGATGGTTATTAAGTTTTTTTTTCTTTCCTTTTTTTAATTTCCACATGACCATGTAAATAAAATTTTTGTAGAATATGATCATGTCCTTTTTGGCTTCCTATCTGTAATTTAACAACTGAAAAAATGCCCAATTTGTCACAAAATTTGAATATTTTGTTCAAAGTGTTGAACAATACCCCCTGAAAATAATATATTTTTTTAACAGTCACATTGAAAATTCAAATGTTTTTAATTCTGTTTAAGTGTGCAGATTATAATTAAAAAAAAATTATGTGACTTATTTTCCTTTAAAAAGTAAGGATTGGACAGAAATCCTTGATGTGTTTTAAAATTCAATAATAATTTTTAAAGTCAAATAATTGGTGTAAATTTATTGAAAGCTTTGTTTAAACAAAAGTTAGTTAAATATATTATCCATAATAGCATGGAAAAACAGTTTTTATTTTCTGAAAAATTCATTTATAAATTCTGGTGTCAGTCAATTATTTCTTCATTTTACAAAAAGATTTTTTTATGGTCTTGGAAGGGCTAAATCCAATTTTTTTAATATTTTTTTTTTTTTACTTTAATTGTTTTTTAGCAGTTTTCATTCATATTTCTTCATTGTATCTGTGATATTTATAAAATAAAATTTTAAATGTTTACTCGTAACTTGTGTCAAAATATTTTGCAGTTTATATTTAAAATGAATAACTAAAATTCATTACTTTGTATTTTAGATCTGAATGAATGTGAGACAAATTTATCTGCCTGCCCTTCAACTGAAGAATGTGTGAATACTTTAGGGTCTTACAAATGTTTAATAATTTGTAAGAATGGCTATAAGAGGAGTGAAGATGAGTTATACTGCAAAGGTAAAGTTAATTAACATTGGTATTAATGTGGTAACATCCCTTGCTGAATATGAGCAAGGGACTAATGAGATGGGTTATTTAAAGTTCAATAGCTTTATTATCTATTTGATAAGTAATATATTGCATACTAACACTTGCGATAAGAGCATAAGTCAATCATTAACTAAGAAAATTAAGTAATCTGTGCACAGACGTGATGAAGCCTACTCATGGCTCTCACCAATAAGTATGAATCTACTAGAGGAAGAATAGGACACATTTTCAGGGTCCCTATCCCCTTTTCTAATTTGTTCCAAAAAAATTACAATTTTTGGGGTGTCAGAGTCAAAATATGTATAAGAAAAAATATACACATTTAGACAAATGTATCTTTTGTCTTAAATGCTAGAAGTACAAAATCTGATTATAATCAAATGCTGGGTTTTAAACTGATTTATTAAATTGGATTGTTTATTGTATGAAATAATAAATTTTGATTACTTCATTTGTTTATACATGTAAATTTTCAAGAAATATTTTTGTAAGATAAAACTAGAACCATTTGTAATATTTTTAGTTGCTTTGTTTAAGCTTAAAAAAAGAGGCATAATCGTGTTTGGAGTTCACAATATTAGAAAGCCTGATTAAATCACAAATTAAAATCTCTGTCATAATCAAATCTTGTTTATTACTATATTGGAATCTGTCACTTGGATGTTTTTCTCAAAACTGAAATTTTCACAGCAAGTTTTCTCTCCAGAGCACTACTAATCCTTTGGTCTTTGCCTTACTCTGTCGGAAATTTTGCTTTATCCTTGAAAAAATAATTCTCTTGCATGTATTCTGGAGCATAATTGTTCCCATCTGCAATTGAATTCTATTTCCATTCAAACCCTGTTGCATTCCCTTTTTTAAAGTTATTCAGAACTTTTCTTCTTGTACAAGTGTTGAAATTCTTTTAACATTCTTTAGTCTTATTGAAAACTAATGACATCATTTTTCTAAAGACAAACAATTTAAAAATTTGAATATTCTGCCACAAAACATACATTTTCATAGATATTTACATTGGCATGCCAATGTGTGTAAACAGACAAAATAAAAATGTTGTTTATAAAAAATTTTTTACATTTATAAAGTCATTTTTTCTCAACATTTCTCAAAAAATAATACCCCCCCCCCCCCAAAAAAAAGCCTGTCATAGCATGTCTTTGTAAAGGCACATTTTTGAAGGACCCATAGATTAGAGATCTGCATGAGCTGGGCCTTGGCTTGAAGCTTGAGCCTGGCCGGACTCAGGCCGATTTCCATTAATGGCCTTTGAGCCGGCTCGGGCCTTACTTTTCTGGAGTATTATGCCGGCCCTAACTTATTTTTTCCGTATGAAGCCATGACTGATTTCATTCTTCCTAGTCTTTACAGACCAAAATTATCAGTAAAGGTTGAATTATCCCGTATGAAAATCCTTTTCTCGGTGTGACCAAGTCTGTTCAAAAATCAGTAAAATTTGGCTGGACCCAAAAATTTTTGCAAAAAAGGTATATATTTTTAAGTTATCATTATTCTACAACTAAGCATTAGAATTTATTCTTTTTGAAGAATCATAGATTTCATGGCTTAATTAAATAGAGTTAAACACATGAAAAAAAAAACCTGTTTATGAGGAAATTTTTTTAAAAAACTGAAAACTGGAAGTTTCTTTTAAACTGTTCATCCATGCAAAATGAATACAGTAATATGCTAAAAAATATATTAAACATGTACACCTGTTAAAAAGGGAATGTATTTTTTTTCTTTCCAATGTGATTCCGCCTTAGAAGATTTTACTTTTACCATACCATTTTTTAGATTTTTATATCTCCATTACATGGAATAGCGATTAATAATACTAATGATAACTCAAACATTTACATATCACAAATAAAGGTTCATTAAAAGCATAAATATTACAGCCTATGTGGCACTTCTGCATAAGTGGAGGCTATAAACATGAAAAAAAAAAAAAGAAAAGACTAAGATAAGTTTTTTTTATGAGAACCTCTTCCGTAAGAGTACAGATCAATATTCTGTAGAAATTCATTTGGATCAGGCCGGGGTTTGGGCCGAAATTTTAACTTTTTTCTCATCCGGGCCGAGCTCAGGTCTTGATTTTAGCTATTATATCAGACCAGGTCGGACTCGGGCCTTCGGCCTTATTTTAACTTTAATAACAGATCGGGTTGGGCTGGGCTGAATTTTATTTTCTATGGATTGGGCTAGACTTGGGCTGGAAATTTCGGCTCATGCAGATCTCTACCATAGATGCATTAAAATATGTTATTTTTTATTTTTATATGCTAAAAAGATGGTATTTTATGAAAATTTAAAGATTCATTTTTAATCAAACAGAAGATTGTAATTTGACCATTTAATACTTTAAAATGCATGCTAAAAATTTAATCTGTATTATTCTTTTTTTATTTATAGATATCAATGAATGTGAATTGAAATCACACAATTGCAGTCATATATGTGTGAATAATATTGGAAGTTTTAATTGCCGCTGTCATGATGGCTATTATCTTGTTGGAAAATCAGAGTGTTTAGGTATGAAAAATTTGTATTGCTTTATTCATACATGTTACTTTTCTGCAGAAATGCTGAATTCCGCTTTTTCGACGATGAATTTTATCATCCCTGTTATCGATGCAAATATGCATTAAAATTTGTTAACTTTCTTATTGGGGGGGGGGGGGGTAAATACAACAAAAACACGAGTACTAACTGCACCAAATTGAGAAAATTTCTTCAAAGGACTGCAGGAAAAAATGCAAATTTCTCCAAAGTATCGCAAAAAAACCTATAAATTCGTCAAATGATCGCAGAAAACAAAATATTTTCATCAAAAGATCGCGGGAGGTAATACAGTTTCCGCTGTAGGATTGTGGAAAAAACGCGATTTCAGTCAAAGGAATACGGAAAAAGATGCGGCTTTTGTTAAAGTATTACGAAAAATACTCAAATTTTTGTCGAAAAATCCTGGAAAATACTGAAATTTTTATCGCAAGGTCGAAGAAAATGTTCTAATTTTGTTGAAAAATCGCAGAAAATACATGGATTTATTCGAAAGATCAGGGGAAATATGCGAATTTTGCCGAAAGATAGTGGAAAATACACAAATTTTTCCGAAAGATCGCGGAAAATTCCCGAATATTTCTGAAAGATCGCGGAAAATACCCGAATATTTCCGAAAGATCGCAGAAAATACCAGAGTATTTCCGAAAAATCGTGGAAAATATCCAAAATTTTCCGAAAGATCGCGGCAAATATGCGAATTTTTCCAAAAGATCGCAGAAAATATGCAAATCTTTCCAAAAGATCACAGAAAATATGCACATTTTTCCAAAAGATCGCAGAAAATATGCAAATTTTTCCAAAAGATCACAGAAAATATGCAAATTTTGTCGTAAGATCTAGGGAAATAGAAGTATTTTGTGGAAAGATAGCGAAAAAAAGGCATATTTTGAAGAAAGATCAGAGGAAAATCACGAATTTTGACAAAAGATCAAAGAAAAAATCATGAGTTTTCTGGAAAGGTCGGGGAAAGTAAGACAATATTCTTGGAAAATGCGTCGAAAAATAGATTTTGTTGAAAAATCGCCGAAAATACACAAATTTTACAAAAAATCGTGGAAAATATGCGAATTTTGTCAAAAAAGGATGAGAAAAACTGCAAATATCACTAACAGATCTTGGAGTAATGCAAATTTCATTGAAAAGACCGTGGAAAAAAGTGTGATTTTCGTAAAATGTTCGCAAAACACGCCAATTTCTTTAAAAAATTACAGAAAAGTGCTAATTTCATCAAAACACTGCGAGAAAATGCTAATTTCATCAAAAGTCTGTGAGGCCGAGAAAGTTCAGCTTTTGTTTTGCTGAGCTTGTACCATGTCTGTTTATTACATCAATGTTGGGAAATATGTATATTTTATTCAAATTTTTCTTTGTTGTTGTTGTATTAAGAAAGAAAAAAAACCCTTCTTAAACTAAGAAGTTATTTTCAATAGGATACTAAATTATTGAAGCTTTAAAAGAATGCTAAATCAAAACACAATATTGTGTTAATTTATTGGAGGTAAAAGAATGTTAAATTAAAACACAGTATAATTCTGAATTATTGGAAATAAAAAAAATATTAACCAAAGTATAGTATAATGTCAAATTATTAGAAGTAAAAAAATAGCAAACCAAAAATTCTTCTGACTCCTTGCTTTTTATAAAGCATTTGTATAATCTGGGGAAAAAAAAAAAAAAAAAAGTCGTTGGCTGTAAATGAAAATAAACTTGCTTTGTCATAGAATCACTTGAGATTGTTCTTTTGAAATTAAATCTGCACTTTAAATTATGCACTCATATTATTTATGCACAAGAATTTTTATTTTTATTTTTATTTTTTTTTTTAAGATCTTTCAAAACATGTGTGGTTTATTATTGATAATAATGAATTATTCAAATATATTTTTATTCCTTGAGCCATAATATAAATATCTGGAGTTTTGAGAAATGATATCAGCCTGCTGCTCCAGAGAGAGAAAAAATACCTCATCAAGCCTCCCCCCCCCCCCCTGAATAAAGCATTTTTAGTTTATTATTATTATTGTTATTTTGTCTTATCATTTGTCATCAGAATGATAAAATTAAGTATTCACATTTTTTATGCTTGATTCCATTATTATTTTTTTTAAATACAAATTTATTATGTTTAGCAATGTTTCCTTTTTCTTTAGATATTGACGAATGTCATCTACGGCATGAACCATGCAGTCATTTTTGTACAAATACTCTGGGTAGTTTTGTATGTTCTTGCCCACCAGGATTTGAACTGCAAGGCGATACAAATTGTATAGGTAAGTGTCATAAATGTAATTTTCTATTTTGTATGTCTTATTTATATTGAATTTTATTCATTTCTGCCATTTGCCTTAATTTTTTACTACTATTTAATAAGAGTATAAAAGCTATTCAATTATAAATTGCATTTTAATATTCATTCTTGAAACGGATTATGTGAGGTCTTTATTTAAGTAACTGATGTAAAATTATTACTTTTTAAAAATGACATTTTGGAAAAATTCCCTCTCTCAGCAATGTATTTGAAACATTGTATTTAAATAATGTTTGCTGTCTATAGTCTGTTTGCTGAAACAAGAACACAAAAGTAAATAAACGAGTTGCTGGAACTATGCCAAAGAGCTACACTTTTGGCCTTGATCCCTAGTCTGGCATATTTTATTTTTTCCTCAACTTGCAATTTTTGTACATTTATTCTGATAAGTTTTAAAATATTTACATTAGAAATATTTTTTGGAAGATGATGTCGAAGAATTCGAGTGGAGATTAATGAACTTTCATTATAGAAACTCACAATGCTAAAAATAGTAAACTATTAGAATTTGAAAAAATAAGATTAGAAAAGTATAAAAATAACTTGAAACTGGCATGAATCCATGGCATATATGAAGCTGAAAATTTAGGTAAATATTAAGGAAAAATTGAAAACACTTTCTACAGAAAATATTTACTCAAAAGTATTAAAATTGTCGTCTCGTCTGTCCGTTTGTATCTCTGAATATAATAGCGCAAAAGCTACCCAGCCAAATGCTTGAAATTTAATATAAATAATCATTACCAAATTTTGTTGAGTCATTTAAAATTTTATCAAGATTGAATAAAAACTTTGAAAGACATTAATAAAAGATATATTCATTCTATTAAATCCTGCCATATGCCATAAATAAGTTGTCATGTTGATTGCATCTTATTTAAGATGGAGTCATTTTATTTCCAAAGTATTGATTTTAATATATGTAATCATAATAAATTTTGTATTCATGCAGTATTGCATAAAAGTGCAACAACTATTGCACCAAGATCTGAATATTTATAAAACAAGGTGATTCAAAGTACAGTAGAACCTCGATTATCCAAAGTAATTGGGACCGACCATACTTCAGATAATCGAGATTTCATCAATAATCATCTAGTTTAATATGTAGTATCGCCATTGAACTGTTATTATGACTTATTTTAACTGTTAAATACTAAATTAAAATTATAAGTGAAAATAAATTTATTTCTGAAACAAAAACTTAGAATGGTTTAAATACAAGCTTCATCTGGTGTAAATTGGCCATCCTTTGCCATGCAGCTCTATCCCAAAGGTTTCTTAAAAACATGGATTCAGAGGAATCGCACTGTTCCTGTTGCTCCAACCAAACAAGGCCTTTTGAGAAAGACTCTAAAGCATCATTGTTACTGACTTTATCTACTGATCTTGAATCATTCTCATCTTCATCATCATCTTCTTTTTCTGGAGAATTTCGGATTCTTCTATTAATTCATCTCATTGAGCAACTGGAAGCCTGCATCTGTCACATCACAGTTCAACCAATCTGTAATTTCTTTATCCCACAATTTTCAAAACCTTTCATTGTGGCAAAAAAGGCTTGAAAACTCAGTAACACTATCTTTCACAATGTCTGTAGCATTTTCATCTGCATCAGTTGAAAAATTCAGCAAAAGTTTTAACAAATTTTGGATGATAGTAAAAAGTGAAAAAAAAGTGCAGAAGAAACAGACTTCGGTTAACAGAGAGCTTCGGTTAATTGAGGTTCGGATAATGGAGGTTCTATAGTAGTTCAGATACTAGTTTTAGAGTAAATGCACCTCATTAGACATGTTTAATGTACAATTTCTGACTTGTTATACTCTCACATAACTTGTAAAACAGAAAGTTTACTCACCTCCGTTATACCAGTAGCTTTAAATTCTATATTGGACATCCTTCAAGTGCCATTTTAATACATTCAAATTCATATCCTTTACAATCTTGCTCAAACTTTTCTTGTTAACCATTTGGAAAATGGTTGTTTCTGTTGGTCGAGAATAGAGGTATCTATCTGAATGCTTGTGATTTTCGGATTTTGTTTTCTAATTGGTCCATATTTAATGTCCAGAAATGAAATACATCTGTTGCCATATTGACATAAAAGTTTTAAAAACTACAAAATATTTAATAACACCAAAACAAATTGAGATACAGCTTTCAAATTGCATTTAAAAGTACATTTTTTTTTTCTCTATACGACATGTAAAAATTAAAAATGTGTGATGTTTAGAAGTTTAGAAATTTGCAGTACCAAAAGTTGTAAAACTGAAATTTTATTTAAAATTTGTTTGTGCTTGACCCAGTAGTATTAATGTTTAATTCATGGTGTACGTAATATATGACTTTGTTATTACATAAGCCACATTTTAATCATCATAAAAATGATGTTTATTATTTTTTTTTTTTCAAATGTAGAATTCATTTATAAGTCTAAAATTTTAGCTTTTGAAAATATCATTTTCCAAATAATCATTGTGCTTTGTAAAGTTACATTTTTTTTTCTCTTTACCCCGGGAGCAGAATTGGCGCAACGGTGCGACGCATGTCGCAGACTCTTGAGAAGGTCTGCAGACTAGTTTTCAAATGTTAAAAATTTAGCAAAAATTAGAAAACTTCGGTCCTAAATCCAAAAATTCGGACATAAAGTGTATTGCGAATTTCGATAAATAGTCTTCGAAAAGAAATCAATATCGTCATAGATCATGAAAAACACGCGAATTTCGTCCAAAGATCACGAAAACATGGCACATTTTGGCAAAAAATCACAAAAAAATGGCAAATTTCTTCAAAAGATCGCAAAAACGGAAAGTTTCTTCAAAACATCGCAAAAAAATTTTCTTCAAAAGATCATGAAAAAACAGCAAGTTTCTTCAAAACATCGCAAAAAAAATTTCTTCAAAAAATCACGAAAAAACGGCACATTTTCTCAATAAATTGCGAAAAAACAGCAAATTTCTTCAAAAGATCGCGAAAAAAAGGCAAGTTACTTCTAAACATCGCAATAAAATAGCAAATTTCTTCAAAAAATCACATAAAAACGGCAAATTTTGTCAAAAAATCACGAAAAAACGACAGATTTCTTCAAAATATAAAAAAGGCAGTTTTCGCCAAAAAATCGTGAAAAAACGGCAGTTTTCGTGAAAAGATCACGAAACAACGGCCAATTTCATCTAAAATTCACGAAAAAATAGAACAAAAAACTTCAAAAAATCATGAAAAACGACAAAATTCTTCAAAAAATCGCAGAAAGATGGCAGTTTTCGTTAAAAAATCACGAAAAAAAATGCAAATTTCTACAAAAAATTATGAAAAAACAGCAAATTTCTTCAAGAAATCACAAAAAAGGGGCAAAATTCTTCAAGAATTCGCGACAAAATGGCAGTTTTCATTAAAAGATCATGAAAAAACGGCATCTTTCGTCAAAAGATCATGATAAATCGGCAAATTTCTTCAAAAATCGTGAAAAAACGACAAATTTATTCAAAAGATCGCGAAAAAAACAATAGTTTTCGTCAAAAGATCGAAAAAACCATCAAATCTTGTCAAAAAGGCACGAAAAAATGCAAATTTCGTCAAAAGATCGCGAAAAATGATATCTCGTCAAATGATCGTGAAAATTCATAAATTTTGTCAAAGGGGAGCCCCCCCCCCTCTTTCGGACAATGTATGGTGTTAAAAATTCTTAGAACAAAGGCAATTTCTTTTTTAAAGTATACATTTCTTTTATGTCTACATGCTTGGGAGGTTTGAGTGCATATAATGTAATGTGAGGGATTGGTCTGCAGACCGTTTTTAAAGTTTTTACTTGTGTTACAGATTGTAGAAAAAAATTCTGCTGCTGGGCTCTTTACTCACTCTCTTCTTTAGTAGATGGGAAAAAAAAAAAAAAAACTCTTTGTGTGCATAAAATACCAAATCACTCAAAAAATATCCTTAATTTTTTGCATCCAAAAACAATAACAAAACGCAGAGATGAGAAAAAAAAAAAAAAAGCAGAAACTTGTGTTGTGTGTTTGACACCATTGGCAAATTAGTAGGTGCTTGGTCATTGCTTGTCTACATGTGGTTTGTTTAGTTTCATTCTCTTATCCCACTGAACAAAGTATTGTTATTTTGTATTTTCCATTTAATTTCCTGCTTTTTATAAAGATTTAGAAACCTAGTAAAGATACAGCTCTTTCTCCTGTGGGATCTATAATATAAAAATTATTTAATAAATGTTGTAATAGTAAAATTAAATAAATGTTGATGTATTAAAAAATCATATTGATATGTACTTTTTAATAACAATTTTAATTTTTCTTAAGAAAGGTGTTATAATAAAAATAAAATACATTGACATGTTTCGGAACCGTCAAATAAGTTCCATAGTCATAATATAAATAAAACAAAATTTCAAAATATTTCTCGGACAATACAAATGACTCGCAACAATGAGATATAAATAACAAAAAACACGCGCTCTATTGCAAAAAATTAAATTAAAAATAGACCATGATCTAAAAACTTAACTAAAAATAAAAATTTCAAACTATTTCACGGTCAATACAAATGACACGCGACAAAGAGATATAAAAAACACCAAAAAACACGTGCGCTATTGTAAAAAATCAAATAAAAATAAAAATAGACCATGATCAAAAGAAATTCCAACTTGGTTCATCCCATTCAAGCCCTCACGAGGAATTTATTTATTAATTCTAACCATAACTTCGGAATAATAAAAGAAACGGTATCATTGCAAACCAGATTATTACGCGTATAAATTTCAATGGACTCTCTTATAATAGTTTTACGATTACAGTTAGATATGAAACATAATTTACTTTGATTAAACAATATTTTTATCTCCTCATTTAAATATGTTCTTGATAGGGCAGTGTTAGTACGTCCAAATTTAATATCAGATTCGTGCTCCCCTTTTCTAATTCCAAACTTTCTGCCAGTCATGCCTATGTAATAATTTAAGTCACCATTTTCAGTAATATAAGGTATTTCGTAAACTCCAGCAAGATCATCATGTCCAATAGGATCTACTTGCTTATTAAGTAAACATCTTAATTTTGGTGGAGGAGTTGCAATCAACTCAATATTAAACTTTTTTAATTGTATTGATATGTACTTTATTTTGAGTGTACATATAACTATATTTTTACTGTGCAGCTTGAAGCAATCTTGGCAGAGATAGATTTGTAAATTATAATTCTAGTTATATTTTTGCTTAAATGGACATATTTATTTTAAATAAAATTTTTGACTTATTATCATATCTGTTCATAATCATGTTGCAAATTTTCTTAACATTTTGTATAAAACTGAATAGTTGTGATTTTAACCCTTGATGCACCAACTTTTTTTTTTGTGCTATTGAAGAGAATTTAATGTAAAATTTATTCACTTTGTCTATTAATAGAAGTTTATTTTTCTTTCCACACAATGTAATCTGCTCGATCATATTTAGATAGCTTAGCAAAACAGGCAACGCTATTTTCAAAAAATGGTAATTTGTTTAATCATTTTCATAGAAACAGTTAAAAAAATGTTATATGTACAAAAAAGTTATAACTACCAATATATTTAATCAATACTAATGAAAAAAAATCTAAACTTTGCATTATTATTATTTAAAAATTCCAGTATATTTTCAGAAATTAAAGTAGATAATTATCGAGGTGAAGCAATTCCCTAATTAACAATTCTATAAATAAACTGTTGAGACTTTTGATACTTCCTTACTATTCATGCCAAGAAGATACAACATGTCACAATGAAACTTATATTACTGATTACAGTATGTCATATAAAAAACAATTGCAGAAGTATTTATATGTAACTTTATAACCTGATATAGCATAGATATAGTATAGATATGCATAAGATATGCATATATATGAGGATTTAAGTTTCAAAATTTACCTAATCCAAAATTAAAAAAATAATACTAATTTTTACTATCAATCTATCTAACCTGCACTGAATAAACACTACAATCTGAAAGAGAGAGAGAGGGGAAAAAAAAAAACATCCCAAAACTTGATTTTTCGGATAAATCAAGTTTTTAAACTCAGATCCTCATACCCATATCAAATTTATTCTATGGCCATAATATCCTGCCAGAAATAAAATTGACATCATAAATATCTTTTGTTGCTGAAAACTGATGTTATTTATTTATTTAATTAATGTTTTATATTATTTTAGCTTGATTTTATGTTATTTAGCATTTATTTAGTTATGTATTTTATAAATGCATATTAAATTACTGTCTTTAAAGTGATTGGCAATCGATAATGATAAACATAATTGGCTATTGAGAATCATTTTTAGCAATCTAACTTTCTGATAAGAATAATATGTGATTAGGAGATTTTCTAATCATAATTATTCTTAGTTGGAAAATTTATTATTATTACTGTGATTTCTTCTTATCATTTCTCACTAAGAGAGATTAATTGATTTTCCAGACATAGATGAATGTAATGATGATTTGCATAACTGCTTGCCATCTGAGCGTTGCCAAAACACAATAGGCAGTTTTGAATGTCATCCTAAATGTACAGCAGGTCTTATCAGTTCATTAAATGGATCTTGCATTGGTAAGCATATTTTTTTATGTTTGTTATTTTATTTTATTGTTTTTCTTTTATTAATTTGTGTTTTATTTTATTATTTTTCTTATTTGCTAACAATGAAATTTAAGAAATGCTATGTAACAAACATTCAATTGTTTTTCTTTAAAATGTATTTATTATATATTTCATCTATCTCAGTTTTATTACTTTTAGTTTGATACTCTAGTGTGTTTTGAAAAAATAAATAAATAAATAAATAAAGTAAGGTTTGATATTATGAAATATTAGTCTCTCTCTCTTTTTTTTTCTTCTGGCTGTATTTAAAAATAGTCTGAATTAAAATCATTGTGTATCTTTTAAAACTAGGGTGTAAAAAAAAATCATGTTTTTTAATTTAAATCATATTTTTATGTTTTTTTTTTCCTAGTGTTCTAATACTCAATAGAGTTGTAACTAAGAGTTTTACATTTCTAAAATAATTAAACTTCCAATTGCTAGCATAATTAATGTATTTATACTTTATTTAATATAGTTATAATTATTAGTTAGTAATTATATAAATTATAATAATTGCAAATTCAGGGCTCCAACATCTGCTAGTAAAAATGTGTAGTTTGAACATCGAAAATGTGTAGTTTTAAGAAATCAAGTGTAGTCAAGTTGTGTTACCGCATTCGACCTCGAAAGGTAAAAAAAAAAAAAGTTTGAAATATATTATAAAAAACACTTTTTTTAAAATACATTGATTTAACTACCGTAATTTAGGGAAGAAACGCCGCACCCGGTGTAATCGCCGCACCCTCAAATATTGACAGCGTTTTGAAAAAAATCGGCAGAATCGCCGCACCCATCGTAAACGCCGCAGTAAAAAGAAATTATTTTGCCTTATTAAGTAGGTAATAAATAACATGCCCAAAATATCACATAAATACAGCAAAAAACTGAATTATTAGACTAATTAAATTATTAAAATAACTAATTGTCAAAAAATATGTAGGAATAAAATATTTATATTACAGAACCAATTTTTCGGAACTTCTAGATCCGGAATTTTTTTTTGATATGTTGTTTTTTTTTTTATTTTAAATGTATACGGTAAAATCTCGAAAACACCGCTCCCATTTTGAATAAATTTGATTTTTGCAATGTATATCAGTTTGTAAGCCCGCCACCAAAAATATTTTTTTCTTTAACAATAATAAAAAAGAAAAAACATTCCAAACACAATTCCTTTCTGCGTAACTAAACGTATCTTATCTTAATCCAAACACATTTGACCACTTCTTGAAGTTCGGTGTCGGCTCGTTTGTTATGGCAGCGCGGTGTTTTGGATCTTTAATGAGTTTTGCAGGAAAGGGATAGCAAAAGAGGAATCTTTCCGTCAAGTAGGGTGGATTTTTTATATACCGATTCTTTTGTTAATTCCCCTCCGATTATGAAGAAACCGCAAATGGCTCCTATACAAAAGGTTCTTCCAAGAATTCAATTGAATTGAAACTATTGCAATCTGAATGCAGCCTTATTCCGATAATGTTGACTTTCGAGAAACCTCCGACCACTTGTTTTTGTTTGGAGTTTCTTTATAGTGGACGTTTTTGTGGAGTGCTGTAACTTTTGAATAACTTATTATATTTTAATAAAAATTTATCACAGATCCTAATTTACTATTATTGCAACTTGCTGAAAATTTCAACGAAATCGGTAAATTATCAAAGAAGATGTCTTTTTTTTTTCTTTTAATAATAAGAAAGAAAACACGTTTTGCTTATCGTTTCTTTCTGTTTTCTTTTTCGTTTGTTTACAGCTCACTAATTTCTTTTCCACACTCAAACATCGCGGTTTTGATGACACATTCACGAGGTCCTTTTCAAACCTAAAAAGAATAGAATTTAAATAACTTATCACTTTTTCCTTTTTTTGGAATTTTTTAACTTTCTTGGAACATTTTTTCCCCAAACGTTTACGGAATATGCCTTAAAGAGTACCATTAAATATGTGTTATCGGTTGTCATAAAAACGGAAATTACAAAATCTCGCACTTATTATTGAATAAATAATAAAAAAGATTTTAATAATATGCAATTCATCATAAAGCTCAACACAGATTGCAATACTCTTCCCTTAAACTTAATTCTTGGAAAAAGTGGGGAAGTCTTTTGTATAGGATTATTTGCGATTTCTTCACAAAAGAACGGAGGGGCATTAACAAAAGAATCGGAAGATAAGCAATCTACCCTACTTAACAGAAAGATTTTCTTTTTGCCGGACAACTGTCTTTTTCCTACAAAACTCATTAAGATCAAAAACACCACCTCGCCACAATAAACGAGCCGACACTGATGTTTAAGAAGTAGTTAAACGTGTCTGGGCCTTTAGAATGAGAACTGGGAAATCTTGCACTAACAGGGAATCGAAAATATCGTATGGAAAATACTGTAGTTTTTGTAACTGAACTAAAATTTACCAACAAAAGAGACATTTCAATTATGAAATTCAGGAAAAACTGGTTTTCCAATACTTTGTTTCTACGATGAAGTGGAACAAAAGCAAGTATCTATTGTCCCTTCCTGCTTATTCCAGTCACCATATTTCTTGGAAAAGGGTGACTCATGATGTATTGCATTTGTTGATTTACGATCGGTAACATCGCGATTACGGGGAAAAAAGAAAAAAAAGTGATTTTTTTCCTTTGAAACACTGAATAATTTGCTCAAGATTTTCGTAAACGCCGCCCTGGTGTAAACGCCGCACATATGAAAAATTCAACTTTTAAACTCGTAAACGCCGCGGCGTTTATTCCATAAATTACGGTATCATACATATTAAAATAGAAGAAATTTTACAAATCGAAATATAAAACTTACCTTTTATTTCATGGGTATTTATCATGAAAATTAGTTTAACAGCATTTTGATCAGTGCTACCACCAGTTAAAAGTGAACATGGCATACTTTTTAAAATAGTAATTATATCAGAGCAGGTTTTATTTGCCATACATTTTAAAATGGCTGTCGTTTTGGTTCGCGTGCTAGCATTGTGCTTGGCGATTTTGGAATCTGGGAACATCGCTTTAAAGAGATAACCTACATGGTCAGCTGCACTTAATGGCACGTTATGTTCAATAAGAAATAACGAAAAAAGCATCTCTGCTGTGGTAATACTTATCGACACGTCGCTTTTGACAAAGAAAGTGTCCGGCATTTTTTCAACTTTCGTTTTCGTTCTTTGTTCTTGATATGTCTGTTTGACTTTATATGACGCGAGCAATAAAATTTTCCCCGATATTAAAGTGAAAAGTATTTTCGCAAGTAATGCAGAATGCTTCATATCAAGATTTATCTGAAGCACGCAAAAAAAGCTACTTCACCGAATCGGACTTTAACCAACTCGGATCGGAACTTTTGATCAGAAGTACTTTTCTTTTTTCGATATCTCAGTCACTCATTTTGACAGAGAAATAAAAGAAGTGAACAAGATTAATTATTCATATGCCATAATGATGTCACATGCCATATAATAGAACTTCTGAAAACGTAGCTTAATCAGAAAATTGACTTTAGCCCGAACGATTCCATACAAAATCAAAACATGAGAAAAGTACGGCTACCGCTAGAGACAGGAAAGATCTTAACACACGTAACCCAATCACAGCGCCGTATTAATATGTGCACGCACTTTGCGTCGGATGTTACGATTCAGGGGATATGACCGCGCTTCGTTATCGAGAAGGAAAAGAGAATTTCAAACCTGCTTCCTCCGTAACTGGCAGCGGCGTTTAAGGATTGCACAACTGCAGCGCGCTGATAGTAAACAAAAGCGGAAAAGCGTAATTTGAAGTTCGCGTAGCGTAATGCGTAATTTAGAAGCTAAAGCGGAGTAACTACGCCCACGGCGTAGTAGTTGGCAGCCCTGCAAATTAGTTGTTTCATTAGTAGTATACAATAACATTATATACATTAATATTTTGTATAATTATTTAAAACTATATTTAATACTAGTGAATTTAAAATTATTAAAATTATTAATAGTAAATTTAATAGTAATCTTGTTTTTCTAAAGAAATAAAGTTCTATATCATTTTTGCAAGGTTTTAAGCACAAAAATTTAGAAATACTGTGTAATTTGGAAATTTTTTTACAAAACATCTGTCTGCTACAGGTGAATTTTATTATTTTTCAAAAAGGTATGATGCATTTTACCAATTTGAAAAGGGATTTGATTTTAATATTTTTTATGTCATTTTAAACATTTAGTAAATTTATGATTTTAATCAATGATTTAAAAAGAAATCAGTTGATTAAAATCATGATTTAATCATTGATTAAAATAGTTGAAACCCTATTAAAATCAAAGCAATAGTTATTACCTTTTGCTTTAAAATCTAAATTTTAAAGATAAAGTTATAATTATTTTTAAATTCTGAAACACACACACTATTTACAAGCTACTTAAGAGGCATGATCAAAATGTCAAGTACTAAGTTAATTTCTGTAATTTTTAGTAATTTATGACAACAAGTTGATAGCATGTTATTTATTTTATTTTTTTAAGAAAAAAAAGTATAATTAAAAGCAGTTTTTTTTATGTGAATCTGATAATTTTGTACAATACTATATGTATTGAGCTGTATTATATTAGTTTTATACATTGTATACATATGTAATTTTTAGATATTGATGAATGTGCAGATGGAATAACTGCCTGTCACTTCAGTCAAGTCTGTATAAACACTTATGGAAGTTACTATTGTTCCTGTTTCAGAGGGTATTATTCAGATGGTCCTGGTAAACCATGTCAAGGTATTATCTTCTAAATAGTTCAATATATATTTTAATCTGATTTTTTTTTACTCTTATGTTACATTTAATAAGCAAATTTATTAAATTTTCTATTTATGAGTAGATATAAATGAATGTTTGCAAAGACCATCACCCTGCTCATATAAGTGCCTAAACTTACCTGGGGATTATGAATGCATTTGTGCTCCTGGATTGAAGCGTTTACCAGATAGTAAAACATGTGCTGGTTAGACAGTTTTCTTAAGCATAACACCAAATTTTGTAAATTATATTTTTATTCATGTTCTTGCAAATACAGTAGAATTTCAGATTCAAAATTCAGTGTAAAATGTTGTAAGTTTGTTGTTAGTATCTTGAATTAATGAAATCAAATTTATATTAAATTGCAAAACAGCAAAATTATTTAGTTTTTTTATAAAATTTTAAACTATTTAATTGTGGTGATCAAATATAAACTGGAAAAAAAAAAAAAAAAAAAAAAAAAAAAACTTTATTAAGTATAAAGGCTAATACTGTAAATCTATTAATTATTTTGAAAAAAAAAAAAAAAGTCAATAACGTTTATTATATTGGTAAACAAAGTAAATATATATCAATTGCAAAAAAAATAAAATGCTTATACAAATTAATGTTACACATTTTCCCCTTTTAATCCTCGATCTATTTTTAGTGATTTGCATTTGAAATAGTAACACAATGCCTTGTTTATATAAACATCACAATACAAAAGATTTTAATTGGTCTGAATTAAAGTCCTGCATCACCTCAATTTTTCAAAAGAAAATCCTGATTATAAAATGAAAGAGAGAAAAAACAAACATATAATTTGAATGTTAATGAGTATACAGTCACTGCAAAAAAACTCTTGACATTTCCGATTTCAGACATTTTGTTAAATATCTAAAAATATACATAAAGAATAACTCTGAAATTCCAGATGTATAAACAAAATAGTACAGGTCATATATTTTCAAGAAGATTTTTTTCCAAAATCCAATAGGGGGCTGTTAACGAATTGAAAAAGAGCGAATATCTTTTGAATAACCCTGTCAAAACTAATGTAGTAAAAACGTTCAAACTGCAGATTATAATTAAGTGGCTTATAGTAATAAATTGTGTTCATTTTTATGTGGATAGCATGTATACTCGTAGAGAAATTGAGGTTTTAATAAAAATGGTCCCAAATTTTGCCAAGTTTTTTTCTTATAATTTCCAGATTTCTTAATAAAAAACAATGTTCTTTTCAGAAAATATGAGAAACAACATTGTACATAATACCCTGTAATCAAAATTCAAAAATATTAATAATTGCATGAAAAATGAGCAGATTTACTAAATAAATTTTCACTGTGCTTGCGTCAATTCTATAAAAATTTCATTTGCATATTATGTTAGCTAAATGTATAGAGCAACTTTTGTTAAAGTTTTAAACTTATAGCTTGAAAATTCTGAAAATTATTGTCTAAAGAATAAGATCAAAATCCGATATTCCCAAAATGAAACAAAAAAATGAGGGGCTGTATCCATATTCCATTGATTAGTGTCTACACATTATTGCACATACTACTATATTTGGATACAGCTCCTCATCTTTTTGCTTCATTTTTAGAATAATGGATTTTGATCTTCTTCTATCAATGATAACTTTCAGAATTTTCAAGCTATGATTTTGAAACTTTAACAAAAGTTGCTCTATATATTTAACTAACACAGTATCATGGGTGAAAGTTTTCTGTTCACAGACGGAATTCCGTCTTTTAAAAATTCCCGAGGACAGAAGCAGATCGCAAAAAACACACACTTTTCGTCAAATGACTGGGGGGAAAAAAACTGATTTTTTCAAAGGATTGCGGATAAAACGTGATTTTCGTGAAATGATCGCAGGAAAAAGCTGTATTTCGTCAAAAGTTTGAAAAATAGACAAGTTTTCCGTCAAAAACTTGCAGAAAAAATGAGCTTCCTGTCAAAATATTGCAAATAAAACACTATTTCTGCTGAAATATCACAAAAACATGCTATTTCCGTCGAAAGATTGTGAAAAACACGCCACCTCGGTCAAAGAAAGCTAAATAAACATGATCTCTGTAAAAGAATCGCAAAAAAGACACTATTTCTGTCAAAAAATCTTGAAAAAGATGTCATCTCCGTCAAAGATTGCGAAATAGACGCAGTCGTCTCTGTCGAAGGATCGCGAAAAAGACGTGATTTCCATCAAATGATTGCAAAAAACCTCCACGATTTTCATCAAATGATTGCAGAGAAACGCGATTTTCATTAAAGCATCAAAGAAAATACGCGAATTTTGCCAAAGGATCACGAAAAAGATGCACATTTTGACAAAAGATAGCGAGGTAGATGCGATTTCTGTCAAAGGATTATGAAACAGACGTGATTTCACTCAAAAAAACATGAAACACACATGATTTCTGTCAAAAGATCACAAACACATGCGATTTCCGTCAAATGATTTTGAAAAAGACAAGATTTCTGTCAAATAAGTGCAAAAAAAAAAAACACAATTTTCATCAAATAAGCACAAAATACCCATGATTTTCAACAAATGATTCCAAAGAAGAAACGATTTCTGTCAAAGTATTGGGAATAAGTGCGATTTCTATCAAAAGATCGCAAAAAAATGTGATTTCTGTCAAAAGATCGTGAAAAAGGTATGATTTCTGTCAAAAGATCGTGAAAATATGTGATTTTTGTCGAAAGATCGAATAAAATATGTTTATTTCGTCGAAAAAATGCAAATTTTGACTTAATAGAAAAATTGCAAATTTTGTTATAAGATCACAGAAAATTCGCAAATTTTTGCTAAAGATCGAACAAAAAACAAATTTTGTCATAGGGTTGTGGAATAAATGCAAGTTATGTGCGTACGTATGTGCTTACTCAATAGGGAGGGAGGGGGATTCAAAATATTTTCAGTCTTGGCAAAATTTCAAACTTGCACCATGCACAGTATGCAAAATGAAATTTTTATATAAATAATGCATGCACAGTGAAATTTATTTAGTAAACCTGCTCATTTTTTATATAATTATTAATATTTTTTAATTTTGATGACAGGGTATTGTGTACAATGTCATTTCTCATATTTTCTGAAAAGAACAATGCTTTTTATTGAGAACTCTGTAAATTATAAGCAAAATACTTGGCAAAATTTGGGACCGTTTTTATAAAAATCTCAATTTCTCTATGCGTATACATGCTATCCACATAAAAATGAACACAGTTTATTACCATAAGGCACTTAATCATAATCTGCAGTTTGAATGTTTTTACTACAATAGTCTTTACAGGTTTATTCAAAAGATATTCGTTCTTTTTCAATTTGTTGACAGTCCCCTATTGGATTTTAGAAAAAAATCTTCTCGAAAATATATGACCTGTACTATTTTGTTTTTACATCTGGAGTTTCGGAGTTATTCTTTATATATATTTTTAGATATTTAACAAAACATCTAAAATCGCAAGTGTCAAGATTTTTTTTGCAGTGACTATATATGAAATGATAAGAAAAGAACTTACCCATCATAACCATCTTAGCTATTATTAATGTTTTAGGAAATTAACCTCCCAAAATATAAGTTGATTAATGTGTTTATACTAGATGAGTATTCAAAGCCATAAATAACTTTTCCAAATGTAACGCTTGTTAGATTCAAGGGCTAATTTTAAGTTAATTTAATTTTTTAAGCTATGAATTTTAATCAATCTTCCACAAAGTTGACAGTTATTAGATTCATGATTCTATTTAACTTATAAATTATAATAAATGTCAAAATAAAAATTTGATGATTGCATTTAACTCATAAACCCCAATTAACTTTTCTCTACTGACATTTATTAAGAAAACATAAATATCAGTTAGCATCAAATTTAGAATTGACTGCTGATGATGCCTTGAACCATACTTGTTACAGCCACAAAACTACACCTGTTAAAGGATATTGAGCTAATTAAAGTAAATAGCCTATCTATTTTAACTTATTTGCCCTCTATTGGAAAAAAAAAAAAATGAATTTGGAATACATAACATTACTCAAATGAATCAGAAATCCCATTAAAGCATCACCTGTTCGCAAGTGTTGGATTAAGCAGTATAAATTTATCAACTTTTTTTTTTTACTCTTAATAGCTTGTTTTTTATTTTTATGAGATAAGGACATTTCTTTTCTTTGTTATTTGTATCTTTTTAAATCCTTATTATAGTACTATGGTTAGACTATTTTTTATGGCTCCTCAAAGATGAGTTGCACAATTACTCATCAGCAGTGAGTTAAGTTACACAGCAGCTAAAATTTCCATCAAAGATTCACCTGAAGAGAAACAGATTTGAGTTGCCTATAACACCGCTGATCATGTAGGTCACCAAAATTAATGTAAATGGCTACTAGGGCATCTGTTAGAATGTGAGAAAATAACTGTATCATTACACTGCAAATAAACAAGTTCGATCCACAAAGAGGTTTCTGAGTCAATTTTTTTTAATCTATATTTAAGCTCTTATCAATTTGGTACAATTGTATAAGTTGGAAGGATTGTACTACTTGCCTAAACTTTCTGTCATCTTTCTGGTTACTCTCAATTTAATTGAAAATGTTTACCTATCTCCATAGTGTTTCAGATAATCATCCTTATCTCATAAAAATAAAAAACAAGCTATTAAGAGTAAAAAAAAAAGTTGATAAATTTATACTGCTTAATCCAACACTTGCGAACAGGTGATGCTTTGATGGGATTTCTGATTCATTTGAGTAATGTTATGTATTCCAAATTCATTTTTTTTTTTTCCAATAGAGGGCAAATAAGTTAAAATAGATAGGCTATTTACTTTAATTAGCTCAATATCCTTTAACAGGTGTAGTTTTGTGGCTGTAACAAGTATGGCTCAAGGCATCATCAGCAGTCAGTTCTAAATTTGATGCTAACTGATATTTATAAACTATTTACAAGAAGAAGAAAATACTTTTTTATGAATGTTAGCTTGGATTCAGTTTACATAGTGCTTAAAACATTGGACTTTTTGCCACATGTACATTAGTGTCTAAATTGTTGCAAACACATTTTTGACAATGATTCAAAATAGCTAGTAAAATTGACAAAATTTGTATAATATATTTTTGGAAATGGATAACATAATGTTAACATACAGTTTTAAATAAATGGTGTTTGTATACACTTTCTAACAGAACATGAAATTTGATTATTTAAGCACTTGAGTTATTTGGCTTTAGTGTTATGATTATTTCATTAAATCCTTGAAGATTTATTAATCTCAGTGCAAATGAGTTCCCATAATCATTTAGAACATTGATTGAGATGGAAAATCATAGATAAGCAAGAAGCTAAGCATTCTCAATAGAGGTGCAAGTAGTTACAAGTAGCATCAAAAGTGGGATGTGGAATCAATTTCAAGCAAGGGGTACTGCCATCAGGAGACTTGGCCAAGGTTGCCCAAGAACAGTGACACCTGATTGTTGATTGACATTAAGTGTACACAACAACATAGACAAACAACTACTACTTAGCTTTGACCTTCCTTTAAACATACCATACAAGAAAAGCTATTTGTTGTAAAGGAATGCATTCTTTCTCACTCATAAGCTTAGATTCAGCACGTTAAGAGACAACAAGCCTTCATCTGGAGAGCACCTGAAGCTCATTATCATCCCTCTAACATAAGGAAAATTGACAGTGGATGGGGCAGATGAAACCTTATCTAGGGCAATAGTATATTGGGCAGTCATATACTGCTGTATGTCTTTGATGTGAGTAGTATCATTGCACAGCACTATAGGGAATGAGGTCATTAAAGTTCATGTAAGGTATTTTCAAAGGTGCTGCAGGTCCAAATTTCCTTTGTTTGGGACAATAATGCAAGGCCACACAAAGATCACATTGTTGATGATTTTCTGGAAGAAAAATATTTACTATATGAACTGGCTTGCTAAGTCACCATGCTGCCAGGACTTCCTCGTCAATAAAATCCATGTGTTTAGAAGAATGGTATTTATTGTCAGAAGCATTTCCCAACACGATCATTATCAATATGACACCTCATTCTGGGGCTTGTATAATAAGCTTATTTAGGTTTACAAATATGGATATAAAAGTACTAATTAGGGATGCACCGGACACTGATTTTGCCGGATATCGGATACCGGATATCCAGTATCCGATTTGGCTTCCTGATTCGAATATCTGATACTAAATATGTTTTTAGTTATGGTGAATATTCATTTATTTCTTTATTCAATGCCAGCTCATATAATAAATTGCAAACATGTTTCACACACCATTATAACATTTTAAACATATTGCAATATGTTTTACAGAAACTATATATCTTTGACTATCAGGGCTTGAAATTCAGGTTTTCTCAGGAGGAGAGAGTTTTTCTCATAACATTTGTAAATGCAGGGGAGTTAAACTATAAGAGAGATGAAAAAAATATTTTTTAAACCTTATTATTTTTTACATGCTACTTAAATATTTACAATTTATACCGACAGGACAAAATTCTACTGAAATAATTTAAATCAACAACTCAAGATAATTATCCAAAATGTTTATTTTAATTAAAACAAAGGAAAATAATCAAACCTTATATATATCATATACATTTTTCAATTTTCACTCAATGTTATGGGCAATTAATAACTGAATTGCAAAAGGAATTTTTTCATTTAGATTTTATTCGATTTTGTGTGGTTTAGAATCTTTTATAGGTTACACTTTTGACAAACAAAACAGAGCAACTTTTCTAACACATTAAATTATCGAAATACTTGGTTATGCTTTTTTCATCTTATTTTTTTTTTTAATTTTGTAACATCTAATGTGCATTCAATTTTAATTTGCTTTCAAGAATAAGCATGTAAGTGATTGTATTGTCAATATCCTTCAGTGATTATATATCACTTAGTGGAATTATCATCAATACTGTAATCCCTGGCATTTTAGCTAATTGAATTATGTTCTACTATGCATTGGAATTTTAAACTCATATGAAATTCTGAAAAGGACAGTCAGTAGGTTTCTTCTATTACATGAGAAATGGTTTATTTGAAAAACTTATGTCCTAATTTCTGTGAACTATGCACATAAACTATTTATTGTTTCTAAATGTGTTTCCTTGAAGTTCAATTTTTTTTAAAAAATCATTTGGAAAACAGTTATTGTTCCAGAATGGACCTTGTGGTGTCCGTATTTTATTTTGTTTTATGATTCGTCCAAGAATATTAATGTTTAATCCATGACATACGTAATAGATGATTCTTATTACATAAATGATGTTCTTACTGATTTTCAATAACTCAATGGGAAGCATTTAAACATCTTGCTTTGGGCAATGGATGCCCGCATTTTATTTATTTATTTTACAAAACTCTTTAAATTTAGAAGAATTTTTATTTGAATAGGAAATCAAAATATCAATGTTAATGAAGAAGAGAGTAGAAAAGTTACAAAATGCGCAGGTGCAAATTATCAGATATGGGAAAAAACGAATCCAAACAGAAACATCGTATGAAAAATCATCTTTTAAATCAAACAAGAAAAAAAAAATCATGCGTTAAGCATAGATTTTGAAGCACTTTCCAATACTTCATGAAATCTTTTAAAAAACTTTATTTCAGGAAATAATAGTATATAGCCAAATATACCCAAATATGTGTTCCAGTACTTTTGAACAGCCCTGTATTTCATCTGTCAGTTGATAAATGGGAAAATTTAGTTTAGCAAAAAAATACCTAGTAGCTTGAAATTTCTTTTTCCGCAATTCATACTATTTAATGGAAACATACTTGAATACTTTTGTTCAGCCCTGTAGTTTACCTTGTTCCTTTATTACACATCAGCATTAGGCTAAAATTTATTGTAAACTAAACACTTTTAAAACAACTGAAATCTCATTCTCATAAATTATCATTCATAGGCGTCCATGTACCGAATTCTTTGTGTGGCCCTATATATCCTTTTATCTATATTCTGAAACATTTCTCAGTAATTTGAATGCAGTTCAGCGTAAAAATACGTAACTTATTTAAGAACCACATTTAAGTAATTTACACTCATATTCAGTAACGTTGGCGAGCTCTTTTGGGTAGCCCTGTATATCAACTATAGCATTTATACACACCATATAATGTGCATATATTTAGCAAAACATAAACGTACATATCATAATTAAAATGCATTTCATCCCTCCATCAGCCATCATTGGACACATATATGGCACTTTGGAAAGAATATACTATTTGAAATCTTTTGTATGGCCCTGTAAATGCTATGTACTTCATATTATGCAAGACAATATCGTATAATTTATATTAAGCTTCAGTGACATATATAAATTTTATTATACATGAAATAGTTTAATATATTTAAAATATGTCACACACAATTCCCTCTTTACCATTATCTAATGAAGATCTTTTGTGCGGCCCTGTAAATGAATAATAACTATATTTTCACTGCATACATTACAGAATGCATATTTTAGTGCACTTCGCGAATCCATATGAATATGAGTATGTTTGACAGGGTATAAGACCTTTAAAATTCATTTGAGCGATTTTTCTCCATAGGCCGTAATGTAATGGAAAACTTTTGACTCTTCCTGTAAATAAACTAATCATGGTAGAAACTTCATTTTCAGTAGGGTTCGTACTAGGGTAAATCTCAATAACGTATAACAATTTCTTAGCAATCCGAATATATTTACAGGAGTTAGAGCGCAGACAGACGGACAGATGGCCAGACAAACCAAATACATAAGCACTTTTCAACTTTGTTGGAAAGTGCTAAAAAAGAGGTACAATTATTGAGCCCATTGATG
Organism: Maratus speculifer; assembly: GCA_964019185.1. NCBI lineage: Eukaryota > Metazoa > Arthropoda > Arachnida > Araneae > Salticidae > Maratus > Maratus speculifer. Next base: position 328,708,818 of record OZ025297.1, read on the forward strand.
ACGAAATGTGCAATGATTTTGAAAAATGAAAAAAATCTAATGTTGAACCACTGATTATAAAAAAACACGTTTCCTTATTGTTTTTTTTTTTTTTTTTTTTTTTTTTTTTTTTCCAATGTGCAACACAGGATTTAATCTCATTTTGTTTAGTGCTAATTCTAGACTCAGGTGATAGAGCTCAGACTCTAGTGACCATTACTGCCCTTTTAGTTATTTCTTGTTTTGGCGCGGGAAAAAAATTCTCAAAATATATAAATCGGTCATAGAAAAAATATCTCTGATTTCGGGCCATCACGGCAAAAATAAATTTTAAAAATTTGTCGACCGGTCTCAAAAAAATTGAACTTTGAAAGAACTTGGGCAGTGGGAAAATATAGCGAAATTCACCAATCAATTTTAAAATTACCGTACTACTACTAATAATAATAAAAGAAATCTAAATCTAGTTTAGAAGTGTGATGAATAATCTGCTTTTTGGCATTATTTTTTAAAATAAAATCTTCAAGCAAACAGAAAAAAATAGATTTTGTTTCATTTCTTCAAAGAAATTAGTCGTTCTTGGAGGGAGTTCAACTAGGATGGTCTCTGAATGGATGTAAAATTAGTTTTGAGCCAATGGGAATAAATTTCGTTTCATGGAAAAATGGTCATTCAGGGAGGGAGTCAAACAGGGGGGTTTCACTGTATTTATTGTTCCTTTTACTTAATACCAATTCTCTTAATTTTGATCACTACTAATATTCAGTTATTTATTGCTGTGCTGTATTTTCCTTTTTCTGATTTATGAAATTTAAAAAGAAATGATAGGAACTTTATTTTGAATCTCTATCAAATCTACTGTGTTTTTTTTTTTTTTTTTAATGTTTTTATACACAGCATGTTTTAAACACTATTATAAATGTTTTAAAGCATTATTTATATATTCCATAGCAAAATTTATTTATATAGCTCAAAATCAATGTCAAATATTAGAATAAATAAATAACGAATGAAACAGTGACAGAATAATACTACTAATGACAGTAATAAAAATTAGCACATATTTTTAGTATTGCTACCAAACAGAAAATATAACATTGAAACTTTAATTATGCATAATAACAAAAATAGAAAAATGTTGCAAAATTTTCTTAAACATTAAAATAATTTGACAAAACATAATTTTGCATTACCACAGCTTTGACTAAAACTAGTCGTTGGAGGCCACCGTAATACTTACCCATCATGGATATGTATATGAAAATAAAACATGTGAAACTATTTATACAATGCATTGCAATTCATAAACGAAATTTAAATATTGTTAATATACATAGTGATGCATTATTAAAGAACTGCTGATGTACCAATTTCGACAAATTATATAAAACGCCAAACTACTCAAGTAGTACCGAACTGCGTAAAAGAAACATCCTTATAACTCCAAAAATAATAATTCTATTAACTAACAATTAACTGCGTCGGATTAAGCGTCTCATTTCCAATTAAAATATACTTCTGAATTGAAATTTGAATGAAATACAGGGTCATGAAAAATCGAAGAATGTGGAAAACAAGATTACAAATATCTCGGCAACTAATAATCTGATCAACTTCGTTTTATATGCAAAATGTGTGTTATTTTATTGCCTTTTATGTCCATTCCTTAGAACAAAAAAATTCGAAAATTTCTATATACCTTTCACCAGAACGAATTTTTCGAGAGTCCGAAAAAAATAGTTCTGGATTATCGAGGTTGCTGATATTAAATAGGGTTCGTCCCATTCTTACATACTAACTACATACAAAATTTCAAGTCTCTATCTCAATTTGTTCGGAAGATAGAGCGTTTACAGACAGACAGACAGACAGACGGACGGCAAAATTTTTTTTTCTAAAAATATGTTTTTCGGAATCTCTACTATCTAAAACGTGTGAATCCGTCTAAAAAAAATTTTCGATTTTCAAAACGATTGCAAGACTTACCCTATACTACGTATGATGGGTAAGTAATAAGCCACTATGGAAAAGCTAGGAAATGTGAAATGATTTCCCCTAGACATTTCTATATTTTTACAACTACCCTTTATAAAGTTATAATTTCATTTTAATTCCTATAAAAATTAAAATCAGAAAAACAACAAATTTCTTATAATCTACAGGTATCAAACTTGCTTTCTGTAATAAATATTTATCGCTCATCTAATTTTTAATTCTGTCTTAAATTTTAATTTTGACATTTACTTCCTTTTTATCTGTTTGATTTTGATACATTAAATTATATATGAGCTAAATTGTATGATTAAGTTCTATATATTTTAATTTTATATAAAAGGACATTTTTTAAAAACATGCTGTGTAGTATTTAATAAAAACAGAAAGCCTTTAAAAATTAAACAATTTAAATCTATTAATCCTTTACTGCCCAACTCATAAAATATAGAAAAGGAAAAGAAAAACTTGTTTATTTTTTATAGGCCATATGAAATAAACATTGTAATAAAAAAATTATTTTTATTTATTATTTTTTTGTATTATGAACAGCGTATTTCTTGTCATCGTTTTAATTTAGTACTTAAATTTTGGTTAAGAGAAATTTCCTAAGAAATTTTTTACAATTATCCTTTAATGCATAAAAATAACATGCGATTTTATGACATAAAAAAATAAATAAAATTATTTTTATTAAAGATATAATTTTCAAAATATAGATTAAATATTTATCACTAAAATTTGTTTTAATTATACAGTTTTTAGTTTATTTACTTTAAATTTAAATATCGCACTCAAAATTTTCAGTACTTGAAGGATATTTTAATAATGAACACTTTATTCTCTGTTGAATAGACTATCAAAAATGTAAAAAATTTAATACATATCTACTATTGTGGGCAGTCAAGGATTGAAATTAAAAGCAAAATAAATTTATAAAGTTTCCTATCATTTCAGGAATTGAATATTTGGATGATTTTCATAACACCATTAGGAACAACAGGTCATCTGATACTTTTACATTATCAGACATTTCATCTTCAACTCGAAATTGTTCTCTTGGTTACATTTTTAAACATGGAATTTGCCAAGGTACTCAAATATTAATTTGAATAGTACTTTTATAGTTTGAATCTTATTTTAACCCTTAATTTTCCATGTAATATTTACCACAGAAATTTTCCTTGTCTTTAATTATTTAGTCTCTAAATAAGGCATAAAAATAAACTATGAAAATTATGATTGATAATTTTTTTTATTAATTAAGAAATTACTAATAACAAAAATAAAATGATACATGATTACATAAAAAATAAATTTGCAGTTTGGAATGTAAAATTACAATTTATTCTTTATAAAATAAAACTGGCATAGTCCATGTCAATTCAGGCAGCCAAAGAAAAAAATCTTACCTTCATAGTCTCAGAAGTTCTTTGATTGAACATATGTTAAAATTCAGGAAAAAATAAAACTCCCGTATTTTTTGGTTTTCCCCAAAAACATTTCTGGACCAAGATACAGGGTGCCAAAGATGGCATTCCGAGCACCTTTTTCCATTTGGGATTTTCGAAAAAAATTTTAAAGTGCTGTATTTCTGAAATGATGCAAGATATTTCGTTCCAGTTTTCTATTTTAAAGATAATATTTTTCTGCTTAAAATGATATACTCCATTTTGAAATATGTATTTAATTATTTTTACAGCAGCCTTCTAAAAAAAAAATTTTTTTAATAAAAAATAATTTTTTTCTCAAAAATGCCAATTTTAAAAATTTTGATTTTTTTAATGTTAATCAATACCATTGAGTACTACCTTCACTGTAAAGGAGAACTTCCACTTTTAAGTTTAACAAGTTTTTGAAACATTTCAAGAATTTAGAGAATTTTACATGAACTGCATGTTAACAGTTCCAGTAAAAGTCTCTCAATTTTTGTTTATTTGTATCATATGTAGCCTATTACATATCCTAAACAAATTAGAAATCACATGTCAAACATGGTAAACGAGGTGCATTCATACCATGATTAGTTTTATAAATATTTAGATCTTGGTGCAATAAGTGTTACACTCTTGGGAAAACTGGCATGAATACAAAATTTATTATGTTTCTATATATTAAATTCAATAATACGGAAGTAATATGAATCCATCTTAAAAAGAATGTAATCATCAGGGCAACCTAGAATCATTACCTATCATGGGATATGATTGAATTAATTATGCTTGATAGGATTTAATAGGATGAATAAAACATTTATTAGTATTTTTTTTTTTTTTAATTTTAATTTAACTTTCATAACATTTGACAACATATTCACAACATTTTTTTTAAGGTAACATTTTTTTGTTTGAAATGATATATTCAATTTTGAAAAAAAAAAAAAAAAAAAAAAAAAAAAAATGTATTCATATTTTTTGATGCAGCCTTCTGATATTTTGTAATAAAAAAAAAAATCAAAAATGCCAGTCCTAATTTTTTTTTAATTATTATTATTGCTGTTGATTAATATCATTGAGTACTCACTGCCTTCCTTGTATCAGAAAACTTCCACTTTTGATAAGTTATCGAAACACTACACATGTAAAATTTTGCCATATATTTTACCAGTTAATGCATGACTATCACATACTGGTCCCAGGAAATCAAAATCTTAGTCTTCTTTGACATAGCATTTTATTTCATAATAAGTATAAGAAACAGACATCTTTAAAAATAACTTACAAAAGAAAAAAAAAAGCATACACTAAAGTTTACAAAATATATGTATAAGTTTCAAAACCTATTACTTCCAGTGGACTCTGCTTAGTACTGAAATTAGAAATTCATAGACTTTATAATTTGTTGAACTGCATCTGTATCTACTTCCTTTGATATTTAGTGATGCCTTCCTGTTTAACCATTAGGGACAGGGGCTTCTATAATCTTTAGAACATTGTGAATAGGAAGTGAACACTAGTGGTGGTGTTACTGTGTTGCAGGTGGAAATCTATATCCAACAGCCTATCCATGTGGGGGCATAAATTTAAGGACAATTTCATAAACAACTGATATCATTGACCTTTGCAATCCACCACTCACAGTCATATACACAGACCACGAAAATTCCTTTTTATAAATTGTAAATCTGAATATTTTGCAGTTGTTTCAGAGATCTTGGTTGGACAAATGAAATTTCTTCTTGCTTGCTATTCAAAGTTTGTGCAATATAGGTACGCCCATCACTATGATATTAAGAGATGATTGTTCATTCTATTAAATTCTATCATACAATTGAATATCCCATGATAGGTAATGATTCTAGGTTGCCCTGGTGATTACTTTCTTTTTAAGATGGATTCATTACTTCTGTATTACTGAATTTAATACATTGAAACATAATAAATTTTGTATTCATGCCAGTTTTCCCAAGAGTGTAACACTTATTGCACCAAGATCTAAATATTTATAGAACTAGTCATAGTACAAATGCACCTCATTTACCATGTTTGACGTGTGATTTCTAACTTGTTTAGGATATGTAATAGGCTACATATGATACAAATAAACAAAAATTGAGACTTTTATTGAACTGTAAACATGCAGTTCCTGTAAAATTCTCTAAATTCTTGAAATGTTTCAAAAAGTTGTTAAACTCAAAAGTGGAAGTTCTCCTTTACAGTGAAGGTAGTACTCAATGGTATTAATTAACAGTAAAAAAAATCAAAATTTTTGAGATTAGCATTTTTGAGAAAAAAATTATTTTTGATTAAAAAAATTTTTTTTAGAAGGCTGCTGTAAAAATAATTAAATACATATTTCAAAATGAAGTATATCATTTTAAGCAGAAAAATATTATCTTTAAAATAAAATAAACTGCAACGAAATATCTTGCATTGTTTCAGAGATAGAGCACTTTAAACTTTTTTTTGAAAGTTGCAAATGGAAAAAGGTGCTTGGGATGCCATCTTTGGTGCCCTGTATCTCAGTCCAGAAATTTTTTTGGGGAAAACCAAAAATTACGGGAATTTTATTTTTTCCTGAATTTTAACATACGTTCAATTAAAGAACTTCTAAGACTATGAAGGTAACCCCCCTGCCTGAATCGACATGGATTCGGCCAACTAATGGCATTTGATTTTGGAAGAAAAATTGAAAATTTGCATACAGCAGAAATCACAACAACAATCAAGCACAGTAGAAACAAATGCCTGCAATTACTCTAGCATTTTTAAATATAGAATGAGAATGAGAAAATTTGTATTAGAAAATTAGGAGAAGTATGTTAAAAACCAGGGGTCTCTTCTCAAAACCAGGAGACTTGGCTAGATTGAAATTTCAGTAAACACAAAACTTGTGTAACATCAAAGTGCTGCAAGTTAAAGGGGCACAAGGAAATTGAAAAATTATAAAAAGCATTTGCATTAGGTATCAGTAACTGTTAACTCTTAAAAAAAAAAAAAATAAATAAATAAATAATAATAAATTGGTTCGAAATTGCTTTCTTTTCTTTTTTTTAAGAGTTATAAAATAATAATTTTTTTAAAAAAAAGCATTATCTCCTAAAGGTTAAATTAAGAACTAGAAAGTTTTTTTTTTTTTTTTTTTTTTTTTTTATATATATATATTTAAACTACAGCTATATATCTAGCATTTCTGTAATTTTTAGATATAGTCTGTTGAATTTGTTTTGTTTATATTATAGTTAATATTTATGTAAATATTCATCAACAGATATTTATAAAACATAATGTACTGATTTATGATAAATGTATGTATGTGTTTTTGTTTATTTTCCGATCTTGAGTGCGTCTGATTAAAAGTTTTATAGTCTGTAATCTGCATAGATATATTTAGTTTCAGAGCAAATTAAATCCTATTTTTCAATGATTTTATAACTAAGGTTAAAGTGTGTACAATAAAATTTCAAGGTATCTTATGTGTGCATTGTTGACACTGCTCATTTCTAGAGAACAGTTTTTAATCCTAGAAGATTCGAGTTATATAAGTTCGTGTTTTCTTTCTTTAAATAATATTCCACTTGGCATTTTTTCTTTTTATTTTCACGACACACACATATATAGTTGAACAGACACTAACACTAATATTTACATAAAAAGATACATATTTTTTATGGGGAAGTAAAATATTCTTCCTCGCATCAAGAAATCGTAACAACTTCTACCTTTTAAAACAAAACATTGCGCCACAGGTGGCTTTCCCTTTGGCGACCGCACGGCGCCTTCGGATTGCTTCACACGTGATTTGCAACAGCTTGCCCCCCCCATGAACCTATGGGGTTCATCATAATACATGTTGCAATATGATACATTAAATCAAGTACAAATTTCAAAATATCATAAGAATATACATACTTTAAACACTTTAAGAATTCTGGACATACACTTCAACTAGAATAATAAAAGAAAAGATTACAATGCAAATTTCACTAAAAACAGTCAATTTTCATTGAGTTCCAAATTATAGAGTAATTGCACTGGTCTTCTCAAAACAGATTTTTGAGTTTTTATTTTGCAGGCCCTCACCTTGCCGTCTCTTCCAGGAAAGGTTTCTATAATTTTACCTAAACTCCAGAAATTTCTGGGTAAACTATCGTCTTTTATTAAGACAATATCGTTTATTTTAAATTGGGGAATATTAGTCTTGTTTATACTTTGGTGGGCTGATCTCAAATTTAATAAATACTCTCCCTTCCATCGGGACCAAAACAATCTCATCAATTTTTCTTGATAATTATACGATTTAAGCAATTCTTTCCTGGAAGAGAGATTCGAGTCAAGGTGCAGGCGTGCTGGAGGGAGAGAAGTTATTCTTCTCCCTATCAAAAAATGTGCTGGGCACAATGGTACGGGGTCCTGGCTTTCATCACTCATGTAAGTGATGGGTCTAGAATTTATTGTGCCTTCTATTTCAGCTACTATGGTGGACAGTTCGTTATAATTTAATGATGCTTTGCCTAGCGTTTTTCGTAGGGCTGTTTTAACACTTCGCACCATCCTTTCATAAAAGCCACCCCACCAGGCGGCCTTTTCTACTATATATTTCCATTTTATTTTATGGGAAACAAAAAATTCTTTCACCTCTGGATGAGCTACTAAGCTCCAAAGTTTCTTAAATTCTAGTTCAGCACGTTTAAATGTACGTGCATTGTCGGAATAAATTACGGAGCATAAACCCCGTCTAGCGATGAACCTTCTAAATGCGAGTAAGAAGGCTTGCGTAGATAAACTGTCTACCAGTTCCAAATGAACATTTCTTGTAACAGTACAGGTAAGAAGTAAAAGATATTGTTTATTTGTCTTATCTTTTACGAATAAGGGACCGGCGAAGTCGCATCCTAGAATATTAAATGGTGGAGACTGTTCAATACGATCAGGTGGCAACGAAGCTACTGTCTGGTCTCCTGGATTCGCAGAAAATCGTTTGCAGACAACACATTTTTTGAGTAGATCCTTTATCGTTTTTCTGGCTTTTAGAAGCCAGAACCTTTCTCTGATTTCAACAAGCGTATGTGTCACTGAAGAATGATACATTTTCTCATGTGCATTCCAAATAATTAACTCAGCTAATTTAGTTTTGGGCGGCAGAATAATCGGATACTTTTCATTTTCTAGCAAGATGTTAGATTTTGAAAGTCGCCCTGATACACGTAAGATGCCCTCAGCATCCATAAAAGGATTTAATTTTATGAGACTAGAATCTCTAGGAAGGGGCTTTGCCTTTTCCAAACATTTAATTTCTACAAAGTATTTTTCATTTTGAATTTGTTTTATCCAATAATTTTCCGCTTCCTGGAGTTCTTCCATTGTTAAAGTGTCTCGATTATCTTGTTTATGCCTAGTCAAATTTATGAAACGCAATACATAGCCTGTTATTCTCAACAATTTATTTAAATTAGAATATCTATTAATGTCGATGATTCTTTCACGAGTTATTACCGAGTTCACGACGATTTTATCTCTGGATTCCATTTCAATGTTAGAAGAAGAATATTTTACATTATCAAGTTTTGGCCAAAAATTTTCGGATTTACTTAGCCAATCCAGGCCATGCCACCAGTGCTTATTACTGGCTAATTCTTTGGAAGAGAGTCCTCTAGTGAGCATATCAGCTGGATTATCTTTACTGCTGACATGCCTCCAGGCACTGGGATCAGAATTTTCTTGTATCTCTGCTACCCTTTTTGCAACAAAAGGCTTCCATTTGGCAGCAGAATTTTTGATCCAGCTTAACGTTATTGTAGTCCGTCCAGAATACTACTTTTTGAATATTATTGAAAACATTTTTTAGATGGCTGGCTATTCTGGCAGCTATTAATGCACCTAGAAGCTCTAATCTCGGCAAAGTGATTCTTTTTAAAGGGGCCACACGAGCTTTAGAAATTACAAAACAAGTTTTAGAAAAGCCCTCGGAAGTCTGGTATCTGAAGTAGCCCACTGCCCCGTAAGATTTTAATGAAGCATCAGAAAAAAGATGAAGTTGAACTTTATCATCTAAAATATTATCTGTATTAAAATAATACCTGGGTATCTCAATCTTTTCTAACAGTTTTATTTCGCTATACCATTTTTCGTATTTTTCTTTAAATTCTTTAGGAAGTGTGTCGTCCCATTCTAAACCACGTTCCCATAACTCCTGAAGAAGTAATTTAATTCTAATTAAGAATGGCGATATGAATCCAATAGGATCGAATATTTTGGCAGCGCTGTGTAAAACATGTCTTTTGGTGTATTCCAAATTATCACCATCTGACATAAATGCCTTAAAATCTATTGACAGGACGTCGTTTATATTATCCCAATTAAGTCCCAGAATTTTTAATGACTTTCGTCTGTTTCTATAACTGGGTTACCATTCTTCCATAATTCCCTTAATTCTAAAGAATTTGTATTAAACTTTCTCAAGTTCATATTCGCATCCTTAAGTATTGAGACAGCAGAAGCTGATAAATTGAAAACTTCTTGGACTGTCGGAGCCCCATATGCCAAATCGTCCATGTATAAAAAATTATCTAACATATTATAAGCAATAGGATTAATTTCTTTGTACTTTCTAATATGTTTCTTAATTGTCGAAGCCAACACGTACGGGGAGCTCGTGACTCCAAAACAATGTCGGTTAAAATGATATAAAGTCACAGGTTTATCTATGTCACAATCATCAAAGTATAAAAAACACAAATAATTCCTGTCCTCTTTAGACACTTCTATTTGCAAGAATGCTCTAGCAATATCGCCCAAAAAAGCAATTTTATGAGACCTGAAATTTAATATTATGTCATTTAAATTAGGATTTAAATTTTCTCCAGCGAAAAGACAATCATTTAGACTTTTTTCATTATTTCTTTTACTGCTAGCATCATAAACAATTCTTGATTTCGTACTAGAAGAATCTGGTCTAAAAATGATTTGGTGTGGCATTACGTAACCAATAAAGCAATTAGTATCACACTTTTGAATAATACCTTCACTTAATTGTTCTTTCATAATTTCATTATATTTCTGAAATAAAGATTTATTACCCCTTAATCTCTTTTCCAGACCCACAAATCTCTGTTTCGCAACTTCGTAATTATTTGATAAACTTTGTTTGTTTATTTTAGAAGACCATAAAAGTGGCGCGATATACCTTTGATTCTCGAAAATTATTTCCCTTTGAAATTGCGTAACCACCTCATATTTTTCGTCGTTTTGAATATCAGTAGGAAAGGATAAAAAATTATCCACATCCCACAATTTTCTTAAATCATTGTCTGTTGATGTACAAATGACCTTAAAACAAGAAGCTCCATTTACATTATTGCTATGCATTCGTCCAATTAAAGTTTTTCCAAATATTGTTGGTTGAATAAATAAATACTTATTGATTTTCTCTACCTCTCCCGTGATTGTCGCAAACATATAATCACATCCCAATAATATTTGTACAGTCTTTTCATTAATAAATCTGTCAGCAAACTCATTTTCATCTAAACGGAATTTATTTATGAGCTGTGAATCAATATGCGATTTTACTTGCGTTGCACTAATTATGTCTGATACGAGCGCCTGAACTTTAATCCTTTCATGCGGAGGATGGCGACTAATTATAGTAATATCCACTAAATCATACTCTTGTTCTATGGCGTTACGATTCCTGAAAGTATAAACTAGCAATTTTTCTCTTTTTACTGGTTTTAGTTTTAAAGCAGTTGCTAAATTCTTTGCAATAAATGTGCGCAAAGATGCAGAATCATATAATAGCCTTGTACTTAATTTCTTGGAATCTCCCATTACCTGTACGCACACCGTTTGCAAAATTGTCGAATATTTTTCTGGAAAATTTTGAGTTTTAATAACAGATGATACAACCGCTTGATTTTCTTGATTTTGAACAATTTCTGATTTTTTAGTATTCTTAACAGGACTAATTTCAGAGGATTTCTTAGCGGGGCAAAACAAATAATTATGTTGAAAACTCTTGCATAACTCACACGGTTGTATTTTAGCTTTACATAGAGATAATAGGTGGTTCTTATAAAAACATCGGTAACATCTTCCTTCTTTTTTTAACTTATAACGCTTTTGTTCATCTGTCATTTCCTTACATTTTAAACTATTATGATTCGAATTACAGAATACACAAACATTTTTTACGACTGTTTTCAGCGCAACTGAAGTGGGAAAATTACACTTTGTTCTGGTAGGAGCATTTTTTTCCCATCGAGATTTTTCTGGACTTTTTAAGGAATTTCCTGATATAACAGTTGCCGCTTCCCTTGAATCAATCTCAAATTTTATAAATTTCATTAATTCATTAACATCCCCCGGCTTTCCGTTATCCTTTTTCCTTTGAAATTCAATTACCAAATTATGAGGTAATTGCCTTAAAATGATAGGGATTAGTAAATACCCAAAATTGTCCGTAGCTACTCCTATCGCCTGCAAATTTCTAATGCTTATTTCGCATTCATCATACAAATCTCTCAACATTTTCGTATTCGAGCATGACCTGATCGGTTCGATTTCTAATAATTTATTTATAAAACCGCTAATTAAAATTTCCGTTTTACCATATCTTTTTTCTACTAAATCTAGCGAATGATCGTAATTACTTTCTGTTAGGGCTAATCCAGATACCGTTTTATAGGCTTCACCAGACAAAAATGATTTCAAATATATTAATTTTTCTATTTTTGTCAAATTATCATTAACATCAATAGTATTTTTAAAACTATTGATAAATTCAAGAAATGTATTAGGATCGCCTTTAAAATTCGGAATATTTAATTTTGGCAAATTTACAGTAGGCAATCGTGTACTAACATAAGGAACCGTACTAGCGTTTGACAACGAACTAGCATTTCTCGATTCAACATCATTTTTAAATTTCTTCAAATTTATTTTTATTTTAAATTTCGTTTCATTAATAGTATCATTATAATTGATACTATTTTGAACTTCCGTTTCTAAATTCGTATCATCCGTGATCAACTCTTCAATTTTCAAATTAATTTCCTTTAATTCTAATTGTTTTTCCTCCAAATTTATCAAAAATTCCGAAAGCTTATCAATATTATCTTTATTTTCAAAATCAATATCTTCAATAAACAACTCGACCTTTGTTATAAATTTAGTTACGGTCGTTTTCATAACTTTACGCTTAGCCTTTAATTTTTCAAGATTCATGCTTAGAAATAAAAATTACAGTACCTTTTTTATGCCGAGATTCAAGCTTCGTTTCGGTAATCTTGAAATCACACTTCCGGATCGGGAAATCTATGTTTAATCCAAGTTAATGTTCCATTTCCCGGGTTTCTGCTCCATGTTGACACTGCTCATTTCTAGAGAACAGTTTTTAATCCTAGAAGATTCGAGTTATATAAGTTCGTGTTTTCTTTCTTTAAATAATATTCCACTTGGCATTTTTTCTTTTTATTTTCACGACACACACATATATAGTTGAACAGACACTAACACTAATATTTACATAAAAAGATACATATTTTTTACGGGGAAGTAAAATATTCTTCCTCGCATCGAGAAATCGTAACAACTTCTACCTTTTAAAACAAAACATTGCGCCACAGGTGGCTTTCCCTTTGGCGACCGCACGGCACCTTCGGGTTGCTTCACACGTGATTTGCAACATCATGCATATATGCAGCAAACCAAAGAAAAAAAAAAAAATTGACTTTTCTGTGGAAGGATTCATCCATATTTGCTTGGGTTCCAAGGTAGATGTTATTTTGATCTAGTGATTGTAGTTACTAAATTGAAAATAATAATGCACTTTTGAATATGTCAGATTTGTTAATTGCTCTTCATTGATATATGGTTTTATTTACTTATTCTTTTCAAATCATTTATGGTTTGTGCATCACAGGTATTTTGAAAAACCTGTCTACAGAGAAAAATGACCACTACAAACAAAACAAAACAAAACCATTTTAAAATACTCAAGACTATGAATATTAAGCAGTCATGTAACTTCTATGAGGAATTTAGGTAGTGGCTTGAAACTTTTTCATTGTTTGAAATTTAATCAACATTTTATGTTTCATTTTTAAGAATTTTTATGTTTATATTTTATTAGTTTCAAATAGAAATAAAGTTATGTTCTTAAAAAAAATAAAGTTTTGCTTTTTATATTCCACTTTTTGTTTAAGCAAAATAAAACTTAGTAGAAATTAATTTATTACAGAAAATAGGAAAGCGACTGAAATGCCTTTAGTGATCATATTACTACCCGAAAAAAATTGCTTTTAAAATTTTAAATTTGGTAAAGAGAATATAAAATGAAACAAAATGGTTTTCGTAACTAAAAGAGAAAAGATAGCTCTAATAACTAATTTTTAAAAAAAAACTTCACAACAATTATATCAATTTTAGTTTGAAATAAGAGTAATCATATTTATTCTGAAGGTTATAAACTCAGAATTTGATTTTATATTACAACATACAGTGTCTCACAAAAGTGATGGGACACTTGTGCTTTATAAAAAGAAACTGCAATAAAATAAATAAACAAACATGTGCAAAAATTTTTTGGGTATGTTTCATATTTAAAGTTAGTAACAATTATTACATAATATACATTTTGTGAAAATATTAAAATATTAATTTAGTAAAAATACAATTGTTCAGAACGGAGCAAAAAATGGCTCACATAAGTGATGGGACACTTACTTTTCCATCAAATATTTATCCAAAAATTTTACTTTTTAAAAGGTTTTAATATTTTGTTGGATTTCCTTTTACTTTTAAAACATGATTTAATCTTTTTGGGATGGATTCGACTAATTTTTTTGTGATTTCTGGAGTGATTTTACCCCATTCTTCTTGAAGCACCGATTTTAGTTGTTGTGTTGAAAAAATGGTGTGTTTGCGAATTCTTGATCCCAATTCTTGCCAAATATTCTCAATGGGATTTAAGTCTGGAGATTGTGGTGGTGTTTTTATTATTTCAGGACAGTTATATAGCAGCCAGAGTCTAACGTTCAGAGCAGTGTGCTTGGGGTCATTGTCCTGGTAAAATTTAAAATCGTTATGAAGGTTCAATTTTCGTGCTGAAGATTTCAAATTTTGCTTTAAAATATCAATATACTTGTACTGATCCATTATACTGTCAATAAAAACAAGATTACCAACTCCAGTGGACGACATACACCCCCATACCATAACTCCTCCTCCACCATGTTTTACTGTTGGTACCAAGTTCTGTTTGTGAAATTCTTCCCTGGGTTTTCTCCACACCAAGATTCTACCGTCAGAACCAAATATATTAAATTTACTCTCATCAGCAAATATAACTTTATTCCAGTAATCAGAATTCTTATTTATGTTGGATTTTGCGAAAGCTAGTCTGAATTTTCTATGCTTTTCACTTACGAAGAATTTTTTCCTGGCTACTCTACCGTGATATCCAGCAGATCGAATTACCCTTATAATAGTCTCAGGATTAACAATTATTCCATATAATGTTTGTAAATCAGCAGCAACTTTTGAAGCACTATTTCTTGGATTTTTTTTAATATTTCGAACGATAATTCGCTTTATTCCATTGGATAGCTTTGATGGTCGGCCAGGTCTTCTTTTATCCTGAATCATATGATTCTTTTTATATCGTTTAATGATATTGAAAACTGTTGAACAACTCAAGTTAACTGTTTCAGCAGTTTTTCTAATAGATTTTCCACGTTCAATATGCAAATTAATAACTAATTTTCGAATTTCAGGCAAAGTTTCTTTTCGTTTAGCATTCATGGCTACACAGAGCTAAAAAACACAAAAATTCCAAAACAAACTGGAGAGAAATACTGCATATGTTTTTATAAATTATTGCCAATTGCTTTTAAGTAAAAATAAATCCCCAAAAAATATTTTTATTGCTTATTTCAGACGATTTTTGTTGCATATATAATGGTGTCCCATCATTTATGTGAGCTATTTTTTGCTCCATTCTAAACATTTGTATTTTTATTAAATTAATATTTTAATATTTTTACAAAATGTATGTTATGTAATAATCTTTACTAAATTTAAGTATGAAACACACCCACAAAAAAATGTGTACATGTTTTTTTTAATTTATTTGATTAGTTTCCTTTTGTAAAGCACAAGTGTCCCATCACTTATGTGAGACACTGTATTACTTTAGTAGATTTTGTCTTTTAACATTGAAAATTGCAAGATAAATTTTATCTTCGGTTACCGTTGGCGATATTTAAAGGGATTTTTAAAACTCATTCAGGGTTTTTATTTTTCAAGTTATAAAATAGAGTTTAAAATATTTTTAAACTCTTTTATTTAAATTAGTTCAAGTATTCACAGTTAATTTTTCACCTGCTTCCTGATATGCTATATATACAGTGGCAGTCAAAAGTTTCTGGCCAGGAAAAAATTTTCAGTTAATTTGTAAATATACCCATATGAAGAGCAATCTCAAAGAGATACTTATACATTTTATTGACATATTGGTTAGGAACTTACTTACAGAAGAACGTGTAAATATCAATAAATTTAATTGACAAAATTAATTATAAAAGAAAACGCATTTTCTCAAAAGTTTCTGGCCACTTATCATTCTTTAGATTTTTTCTATCCGTAAAGTGTTTTTTGGTTGTGTTTATGAATGAATCAACATGTATAACATAGTTTGAATTCAAATTTGAAAAGTTCAACAACTATTGTTCATAAATGAGTGATTAGTTTGTCGCTAAAAGGCCAATCTTCCCGAGATATTGCGGCTAAGTTATCGATCAGTAAAATCGACTGTAAACGATATTTAAAAATTATATAAAGATGACTATGGCTTTCAAGATTTTCAGAGGTTTGGGAGACCCCGGAAAATTACTATTCGAGTGGACAGAATTATCAGGAGAAAAACCATTGATAATCCGCATGAAAATTCCGTTGCAATATACTGCGATTTACGGAATGCAAATATTGCTGAAATAAGTTAGTCTACCGTGTTATATGCTGACGTAATACAAAACTTTATGGAAGAGTCGGTGTTAAAAAAATTCCAGAGGCAAAAAAAATACCGACGTACCCTACTGGCATTTTCCAAGGAACACAAAGTCTGGTCAAGTGAAAACTGGACAAAAGTTCTATTTTTCCATTAATCAAATTTGAAATTTTTTTGGTAGTGATGGCAGACACTACATATGATACCTAACAACAAAAGGTATGTTTCAACCTATATTATTCCTACAATGAAGCATGGCGGAGGACACGTTATGCCGTGGGGAGTATTTTCTTAAAAAAGTGTGGGTTCTTTATTTGAAATCTACAGCCAGATGAATGATACAATGTATAAGGATATCGTGCAAGACCATTTTTTGCCTTATTAGAGAAAAAAATTTGGTTGCAACTATTTTTCGTAACATGATAACGACATAAATAATGTATGCAAGCCTCGATAAGCAATAGTTTTCGCACAAAAATTTCGTTTTTGAAATGGTCAGCCCAAATGCCCAATATGAATCCAATAGAAAATCTTTGGAAATAAGTTGGCAAAAGTCTGCGCAACTATAAATATTCCAACTCAGCCGAAATTTCACCAAAATTGCAAGAAATGTGGAAAAAATGTACCACAGACGATCTTTAACCATTGATTGTATGAATGTCACATTGCTGCGCCGCAGTACTTATTACTAAAGCTAATAAAATAGTAATATGATAAAAAAGTATTTGTAAATGTTGTTGATCACTGTAATTTTCTATTACAATACCATTTTTTTACGAACTTGTGAAGGTGGCCGGGAACTTTTGAGAACATGCGTTTTCTTTTATACTTAAATTTGTCAATTAAATTTATTGATATTTACACGTTTTCTATAAGTAAGTTCCTAATTAATATGTCAATAAAATGTATAAGCATCGCTTTGAGATTCTTCTTCATATGGGTATATTTACAAATTAACTGAAAAATTTTTGCTGGCCGGAAACTTTTGGCCGCCACTGTATATGTATTTAATATATGCTTTTATCATTTAATATAATATTAATTAAATCATGTGTTGAGAATACAATTTCGAAATCCCGATAATTTAAATAATGTTATTTTTTTCTTTTCTGCATCATTAAAAAAAATAATTTAAAAATAAATCTTGTACTTTGCCCTTTCTACCAAACAAAAATCAATGCATTGAATTTTCTATAATCGTGGTCTATACCAAATTATTATTTCATAACAGGAATATTTTGAAGCAGTATGAATTGCAATTTTGAAATTATACATGTTTTTTAAGATAAACATTAAATGCTCTTAAAAATGTATTTTTTCTGACTTTAAAATTCATTTATCATTCTTTAATATTGACTTTCTTAAGTACAAACTTAAACATAAAAATATGAATCAGAGATATTACTTTGATTATTATACATGTATATTTTTTCATTTTAAGATATCAATGAATGTGATGATAAAGGCAAATGTCAACATTTCTGCGAAAATACTCAAGGTAGTTACCGATGCTTATGTCCTGCTGGTTATTCTCTGGAACCATATGGAAATAAATGCATAGGTAATTTCGAAACACTTTTTTCTTTTAATATATATAGTTTTCACATCATTTTTAATAGTTTTTTCTAAGCAGAATTTTGTAACTTTCATATGAGATGAATTATTTTTTTAAAAATTAGCTCTCATAAAATGAATTTTTGAACAAGTAAGATTTTCAGAATCTCTCTATTCTTAGATCATCATTTCAAAACATTTAAGACAAGCAAAAATCTATGACATTACATGCATATACAGGGTGTCCAAAAAGTCTGGAAACGGTCGAATAACTCGAAAAATACATATGAGATTGAAAAACGTAAATATACGTGTTAAATATTTTAAAATAAGCTACTCAGTGATACCAAATTTGACCTTCGAAACCGACCCCCTGGGGGTCAGAGGGGGTCCAACTTTGAAATCTTAAATTATAACCCCCATTTTTTATTGCAGATTCGGATTCTACGGACAAAAATACATAACTTTTGTATTTGATGTTTATTTCAAATCTTCGTTTATCACGGTGTAATCGAGCATATTAAATCGATACATATTCCTGCTTTTCTAACGGGATTTTCCCTAATCGAAACTGATTGGGCAGAATTTTTGACGTCAAATTCCTCGTCTTTTGTAGGAATAGCGTTTCCTGAAAATCACCCGTGGCGATTATTCCAATAGTGCTACACTGTTAAAAATTTGACCCATTTGCTGCAGCGTCACTCCACAGCTATTATAGAATATCTCTTTTGTGACCAATGAGAATGCTCCATAACACAGTAAAGTAATCGTTTTCTATAAAAGAGGTGGAGTGACGATGCAGCAAAAGGGTCAATTTTTTTACAGTGTACTTTACTGTGTTATGGAACATTCTCATTGGTCATGAAAGAGATATTCTATAAAAGCTGTGGAGTGATGCTACAGCAAATGGATCAAATTTTTAACTGTGTAGCACTACCGAAATAATCGGCACGGGTGATTTTCAGGAAACGCTATTATTGCAAAAGACGAGGAATTTGATGTCATAAATTCTCCCCAATTAGTTTCGATTAGGGAAAATCCCGTTGGAAAAGCGGGAATATGTATCGATTTAATATGCTCGATTACACCGTGATAAACGAAGATTTGAAATAAACATCAAATACAAAAGTTACGTATTTTTGTCCGTAGAATCCGAATCTGCAATAAAAAATGGGGGTTATAATTTAAGATTTCAAAGTTGGACCCCCTCTGACCCCCAAGGGATCGGTTGCGAAGGTCAAATTTGGTATCACTGAGTAGCTTATTTAAAAATATTTAACACGTATATTTACGTTTTTCAATCTCATATGTATTTTTCGAGTTATTCGACCGTTTCCAGACTTTTCGGACACCCTGTATATTATAAAATTATTAAATGAGGAATGGAAAAAAGAGAAAAATGTGCAATTCATATTAATTTCATGTATTTTAACAAGTTTCACAAAACAGGGTTAAACTACCCAGCACACACATGCATTCATATATATATATATATATATATATATATATATATATATACATCAGCATTTCCCTTTTTATTTTGATAGCAATTTACCAAATACAATGGAATAAATGTTTAAAATACTGGTGCAGACGATTTTCTTCAGTGTTACTACTAAAGTAGAATCAAGACTAACATACGATAGAAGAAATAAGGGGATGATTTTTAATTTATTTACCTTATGCATTTTGTGTTTTACTTTGTATCATGTAAATGTCAATACCATAGTTGTTGTGTCAAATCTTTTCTAATTATTTCCCCTTCATCTCTTAGGTTTCTTTTCTTTCTCCTCTTCTATCCACCTTGTCTCTCCCCTCACATCCCCTATTTTTTAGTTGTTTTGCTTTGATAAAACTTGTCTAAATCAGAATGCATATAAGGTAGAAACTTGTACCATTTGAAATTAATTTATTGGTCTTGTCAAAGACAATTGAAAACACTGTGCTATTTATTTATTTATTTTCAATCAAACTCTGTGTAATTCTAAACATAAGGCAATAATTAAAGAATTTCTGAAAAAACATGCACATAATATGCATATACAGTACACTCCCTCAAATTCACAAAACCTAAGACCTGAGGTTGTGCAGATTTCTGGTCATTGCTTTGTTTACATTTTTAAAACAGTACTTCCGATGTAATTAATAATACAATTGAGATTATAATAAATGCTTACACTATAGTAAAGTATTAAAATAATTAAGTAAAGTAATAAACTAAAATAATAAAGATTTAGACAATTTTTTTAAATGATTAAAATATTGAAAGCAAAGGTCAAGTAAATAAAATATATAATATAATCAATAATGTATAATTAAATATTTATTATAAAGATGAGATGCATTTTTCCTAAATTATTCAACGAAACTTGCCTTATAAAAGTGCACTATTAATTCACATCAAAATCATAAAAAATGGAAGTTTTATTTCAAATTTAGCCAGACTTATGAATTAAAAAAAAGTTGATTAATGCATAAATACATTTGGCAAAATTATTGTGATTACCAATGATATCAGTAATATTTTGAATTTTTTCAGAAATAAATTTATTCTTCCTTCATGAAAAAGCATGAATTTAGTAATATTAATGAAAATTACAGATTAAAATATATCTAGAGGATTTTAGAGAGTTGTGGATTTTAGGGTTTCAGATTTAAAGGAATCTACTGTAATGTATACTGCAGAAATACTATTAATAAATATGCTGTCCAAACCATTAATTTCTTATCTGCTATCTCAATTAAAAAAGAAGGAAATCACAATCCATGAGAAGACAATAGATTCTGATAAAAAATAACTCCTGCAGTTAATTTGAAAGCAAGTGATCACATATCTGACCCAGACACATTTCTTTTCTGGTCAATCCTTAAATGCATGCCTCTCCACTAAAATCAACGAGAATTGTAGCAATGTTTGACTATTCAAGGTTATTTGCTTGCAATCCATTTCAGAGTGCCTTTACATTAATTATAAATATTAAAAAATCGCTAATGTTGATGTGGAAATTTTTTGTAAGTGCTAAATACAGACACACGAATGGTAAAAATGAGCACCAGTATTCTGTAAATGACTCTATTAAAGAAAAGAAAAAGTGCAAAAAGAAAACAAAATATTACAAACCTTGTATGGCAGAATATCGCTACTCATTGAGATGTCTGGTAAGAGACTCTCATCTATGTTGAATACTGGAGATTGTAGCTGTGGATGTTAATATATTTATTCTCATGTGTAGATCTCGGGTTCGTTTCTTGCATTTTGTGTAGTTCTATAAAATAAATACAAGTCTTTGAAATTGGAACTTTTCTTTTCTTTTGTGCATCTCTTTATTAATTCTCCCAGCTGGCTGGAAAGTCTATCCTGGTGGCTCATTCAAATGGACGATGAGTTTTATTTGTCAACACATGGTGCAGAAAGGCCATGCATTTTTTGCTGTTTTGTCTTAAATATGGATTATTTCCACAAGACTGTAACACTAAAGAAATGGGAGGTGATCTTATTTAACAGATTAGACAATATCTTGACATCATGAAGTTTTATGTGTTTGGCAAATCTGGGGCTTAGCTTCAACCACAAATAGTAAAAATTAAATTAACACTTTTACTTTTTAAGAATGAACAATTTTGGAGAATAGAAGTTATAAATATTGGGCTGGAAAACAAAGGGCTAATCAGATTTAAATTACATGCTATCAAAGCTAGATAAAAATTAGGAATTTTAAATTTTGAACTTTTAAGCTCTAATTAAAAAAAAGTTTTACATTTTATCCTTTCATATGTATGGAAATAAATTTTGTTAATATTTAGAAAAATGCTTGTTAGGTATATTTTGTAATTTACCAATCCATTTATAAACTCAAAAATAATTTAAATTTTTTTTTTTTTTTTTTTTTTTTTTTTTTTGAAATAATAGTTGAAACTATATATTTTCTTGGGCAGATATTGATGAGTGCCAAGCCTCAAATATTGATTGTGGCTTGGATATGATGTGTTTCAACACAAGAGGATCATATGAATGCATCGAAACTCCTTGTCCTCCTAAATATGATAGAGATCCCATAACAGGGTAAGTTTTTTATGAATAGTTAAGCATTTAATACTAGTGTAAGAGTTTAGTTCAGCTAATTTTAAGCAAAAGGGAATTTTAATGGTACTTAGTTAACAAAAGGTATTTTATGACAAACATGCAAGAGTTCCAAAACATCTCCTCCAATAAATAGAAATCTTCTCTTTTTGGAAGCAATGTTAGATATTGTCTAGATTAATGCAAAAAATTCAAAGTAAATGAGAAAAGTATGTGTATTAAAAAGATATTGATGTGTAAATAAATATTTAGAATTTTTTTTTCTATAACAGAAGAAAAAAAAATTGGAATGAGCTAAACATTATGATAATTATTAGCTAACTAGCTAAAGTACCCAGCATTGCCAAAAATTTTAAGAATATATGTTTTGAAAAATCAAATATTTCATGTTAATTTATATAATTTTCACTCTATTTTTTTATTTAATCAAAACGACAGATTACCTACTGACTTAGTAAATATATTTTGTGATCTGGAGATTAAAACTTTTTGATGAAAAAATATTTGAAATCTTTGTTTCTGTTTTATTCAAATTCTAATATACATGCATGCACGCATGTATATATAATGAAATAGATTTTAAAATAGCGAAAACGAATTGAGAGAGCCTCAAAATGTTAAAATTTGCCAATATTTCCATAACTGAGTTTTTATCATGTTTCATTGTGTTTTTTCAAACTTACATGACATCACATTATTCAACTACAGACGTCCTTTATATTTCAATATGACATAATATTTACTTTTTTTAATTTAGTTGGTCAAACTATTTATTTCATTTTCATTTTTCATGTGGATATCTTGCAATAGAAAAGTTATGCCAGAATATAATTTATCAAACATTTTATTTCCTTTTTCAAGTAGAAATCTTGCAATAGAAAAGTAATTGTAGTGGTAAGAATTTTATTGTGGATTTTTAATGGTTGGCAACTGCTTTAATAAAAAATGCTTAAATTTGACAGGAAATATTTGTTAAATTGGTGGTTTTTTTTTTTACAAATTAAAAATTATTAACCATAAGTTATTTCACTTCTGGATTATTTTAGTTGCTTTGGGTATATTTAAATCAGTGGTGTAGCTAAGGGGGGGCAAGGGGGGCGTCCGCCCCGGGCGCCAAATTGAGAGAAATTGTTATATATCTATATTAAGGTGGGGGCGCAAAATTTCTTGCTGGCCCCGGGCGCCAAAAACATAGCTACGCTACTGATTTTAATACACATGTATGTAACATTTCAGACTTCCAACTGTGGATTTGTATAGAATTACAGACACACAATTTTTCCTTTTTATATATTAAATTAATAAGACGAACACTGTTTCTGTTGTGTATTAAATAAGATTTTATATATTTTTTCCTTTGAGCCTTTTCATGCCTGATATGATCCATAAAAAATAATTTTATATGAACTCTTTAATTGCTAATCAGAAAATTTGGGTAATATGGTTCACAATTTTTTTACTCTTTAGACTTTGAAATTAGATATATTTTTTAGAGGCTTTTCACAAGGCTTTTTTTAATGAGAAAATTTAGGATATTGTTAAGTTCAAACAAAATATTACATGCAAACAGAAAAATCAAATTTTGATGCAGCACATAATTTTTCCTATGTGTAAGCTGTGATGCAGATGAAGAAAAAAAAACTATCATGATATATGCAATAAAAATTTTAATGTTTGCAATATAAGTCATTGTCAAATTTAGAATTAGCGCAGGAATCTTTTAAAAAAAAACTCAAACCTGGTTTTTGTACTTAAACATGTAATTTTCAGTCGATTTTCAACTGACTTTTTAATAGGCTAGAATGGGGAAATTTCACCCGGGAGGAATACGTTTTCTTTTGTGTGTAACTGATAAAGTTTATCTTGAAATTCTCAAATATCCACTCAGAATCGTTAAAATAATTTTAAATAATCTTTAATTGCTGTTTTTAACAACGCAAAAACATAAACAAAATCACGTGATACGAAAACGCGACGGGATTGGTTGTGATGTCATTTGCCGTGAAGTCGAAAGGTTTACGTTTTGCCTGCGTACTTTATCCCATTACTTTTCCTATTTGCAACATTGTTTCACCTGTTTCTACAAATTTATTTAACGTTAGCAACTTTAAATTTTTTAAAAAGTAAGATTTAACTTATCTTAATATAAAAAACATCGTTTACTTTTTATTTTCATTAAAATTTTAATTTGAAAATATCGATTTCGGCCGGATTTGTGATAGGGTAATCGGACGACAACCTCCCAAAAATGGATTCTATTTCCATGTTAGTTTTTTTAGGAAAG
This sequence comes from Maratus speculifer, assembly GCA_964019185.1. Taxonomy (NCBI): domain Eukaryota; kingdom Metazoa; phylum Arthropoda; class Arachnida; order Araneae; family Salticidae; genus Maratus; species Maratus speculifer. The sequence continues at coordinate 328,733,153 of OZ025297.1, forward strand.
AATTCTGATTTCATCGCCGAAGAAATACGAGGAGTAAAATCTAAAAGAAATGTATTTCTGTTCTCCATTTATTTTTATTTATTAAATAATAATAATAATTAAAATGAAATGAAAGATTAAAAGTTAAAATAGTAATTCGTGATTCTTGATTGTTGTTCTTGAAATGAGTTATTTTCTTATTTCAGTATAGTTTAATTTAATAATAATTATATGAGAATAATTAATGGTTTTTTGTATAATATATAAAGTATTACTTTAAAACTTTTATTAAAAAACATACTACAAGGAAAAAAATAAGCTCAAGTTGAGACTAAAAATTGTGATATGGATCATTTTCTAAAAACTACTGTACAACTTTTTAATATAACATTGAATAACGAACAGGAAGTCAATCTAAATTTTCAGATTTATTCAGTTTTCTAATTAATAAACATAGAACTAAGTGTAGCTTGTCGAAGTTTAAACAATTTACTTTTCTTAGAAAGTTTATTTTGTAGTCGTGACAGGTGGCCACTAAAATTTGAATAGCTTGTTTGCAGTTTTCTCTAAGTATAAAAATATTTAATGTTAAGTAATAATTATAAATAAAAAATAAATAAAAATCTAGGCATAAAATAGCTTATATTTTTGGTAGTATAAATTTTATTTTACATTTGAGATAAAATATAAACTTTCATGAAAAAAAAAAGCTTAATTGTATACACACAACATAAACATAATATTGAATCTCCCCCCCCCCCCCAAAAAAAAAGAACATTTCTATAGCCAGAAGTGTTATTTAGGGGGTTAGAATCACCCTTAAAAATCCCCCAAATTTTGAATTCTCCAGTGTATTAAAACTTCTATACATTAATGTAGAACAAGCCTTTTCTTACCTCACCCCCCCCCCCCCATTTTTTTCTGGATATGCTACTAATGCTTCTGAATGTGCTTCGTGAGAATGTATGGTTTCAGTGAAAATTTGTTTTCATAAATGATTATATTTGTTTTTCTTTAGGTTTTATGTTAATGTTTATTTTATACATTAAGGATAGATATCAAAATTAGAATTTTCCGAAAAATTGCATTATGATTATTGAATAACGAATATATATATATTTCAAACATTAGCTATCAGTTACTTGAAGGCACTTCTTAATATGCATAAATAAAAATAAATGGCTATATGTATTATTCATAAATATTTTTTTTCTGTTCCATATTTTCAAAAAAAAAAAAAAAAAGTCATTTATTAAACTTTTATTTAGATTCAATCAATAAATATTGATAAAAATGGAGAATAGTCAAAAACTGTTACAATAACATTTCTATCAAGTTAACATCAGAATAAATTATCGTTATCATAATAGTTAGAAACACAAAAAAAAAGTGCTTCAGGCGAATTTGCTGCACTATTTGTGCAACATGACACTATATAATATTTATAACACACTTTATGACTCGTTTCCAATATAGAAAATTTAAAAATATGTTAGAAATATGTCAAACGCTTAAGCCAGCAACGTAGCACGGCGGTGTTTACATGGCGAATAACGTCACAGCCGCTTTCGTCCGCAATGCAGCGTTTTCCCGCCAAGACAAAAACTGCAGTTTTAAAACTCATTTAGTGAATAATTAAAGCTTCAAATATACATAAAAATAGTATCAATCTTCTTGATTTTTTCTGCTCTTCAATATAAAAGTGAAAATGAAAATCGTGAAATTTCTCCATTATTATGTACATGGGTGTGCTTCAGGTAACAATGCAACATTTTAATATTTTTAAAACTTATTATTTATACATTAATTTAAAGACTGTTCCAATTAGTCTATCACAGGTAATAAATCCCCAAATACACCAATAAATGCTCGTCAAAATATGCCATAGTACTATGAAACTGCATGAATTAAACATTTTAAAGATTTAAAATAAATAAATAAATAAAGTGTAAATATTAATATATATACAGTCGAGTCTCTCTATAACGAAACTCCATACATCGATTTTCTCTATATAACGAATTTTTAGCAGGAACAGTCCCCTTTTTTCATGATTACATTAAAAACAGTCTCCATATAACGAATTTTTTCATAAAATATTCTTTATTTATTCAGTTTTAAAAAAACTTCAAAATTACATGGAATCAAATTTCCATCACTTATTTTTGATTTATCATTCAAGGCTGAGTTTTGTTATATTGCTTCTCTACCTTGAATCTCCTTGATCTTTAAGTCCAATAAATTCATTCTACCATCGCCCCCTCCCACACATCTTTTAACATCCTTCGAGAAACAGTGTCAATTTAATTGTTACACATATAAAACCTGGATCAGTGTGGTAATTGAAGTCAGTGTTGATTTCAGAGGGTGGCTTTAGGGGACATTCATGCCCAGAGCAATGATGTTGTGTTTTCAATGGCAAAAAAATTAACGTACGTTTTTCTTGTATGATTTTTGTGAGATGAATCTCACAGTGTTTAGTTTATCGTATCTTTTTTTATTCTTTTCTTCATTTAAGCAGCGAGTTTTCCTTAAATTTAATTCTGTATTTTTAGTTTACGATCGCGCGCTACTTGTCCTCTCGCATCTGCGCCGCGATGTATTATGATGACGTCACTGTGGGCGCTGACACTCCTTCACCACACCCATATTGCGCCGACTTCGTCACGTAAGGGCGTTCTGCTAAGCGCGTAGAACGAATTAAATAATTCTTTTCAAATGCCTTTTTTTTCAATTTGCTCTTTAAGATAATGACGAAATATTAATTCTCTAATCAATTTAAACTTTGTTTCTTTTTACTTTTGGATTCCCCGTAGAATGCATTTAAATAGTAAACGCGGTTAATTTTTAAATCAGAATTAAGTTTGATGATATCTCAAGGGGATGTAAATTGAAACGTTAGCCCGCTGGCTTTGCCGGCCGCGCGCCGTGTGCGAACGGCAAATCGCAAGAATTCATATTATAATTCCGCCGGATATGGAATTTTTGCAAGTTTCTTGTGTTCATTTTAAATTATAATGATGGGCTGTTTCTTCAAGGAATGTGGATTAATCCGTCAAGAGATTAGAATTTCTCCGAAGTATTTTTCGCGGATCTTAGGATTGGTGACCAAAGGCCTTTTTCGATATTTCTCATTCACCAACGAAGATGAATAAAGCTGTTAGATCAATAAAGGTTTTCATCATTCTTTTGCTCTACACACCACAAGTATTTTCAAGTAAGATTATTCCAGTTTATTTTATTTACTTACATTAAATTAAAGTTCCACTATCGATCACGCTAACGAACTTTATTAATGACACAACGCACACCCTACGAACATTTTCAACACCACAATTGGTGCCGATGACTCTAAAGAACAATTAAGTTATTGCTTTTCAATGCATAAAAATAGAATTAAAAATTGCCGTAAATTCAATATTTTTGCCCTAAAGTCAATATTTTTTTTCGTTCTTTGAAATCTCAGAAGCGTTCCTGACTGAATCCTCTTGATGGAATTTTGAAAGTATTAAAAGAGATGAGAAATGCCAATATTAATAATTAAACAAAAGTAAATTACAAGTGCTTTACAAATTATTATTTTTAATATAAAATTTCAAGAGGTTTTATATTCTGCTAGTCAAGTGAAATAATGTTTTTGTTGTTCTATCTACAAAAGATCGATGTACTTATGATTCTAAAGACTTCACAATTTTTTTTTTTTTTTCATCTTGCTGTTTCCAAATGCCAAATATTAAAAAAAAAAAAAAAAATCAAGAAATTTATTATTCAGATTGCAGTACTATATTTAGAAAGTAATGAAGTTTTGAAGTTCTAAAAAAATAATTTCATACTTTTAAGAACATATTTATTTAATAAGAGGTTATATTTTTAGTTATATATTGGGTTTTAAAGTCTAATTATGGCACTCACATATAAAGATGAATTTTTTTTCCCCTTGAAATCTGCGATAAATATTGTTTATATATTATTTCTTCTAAAAATTTTTCTTATGCATTTCATATGCAAAGAGGCTGAGATTCTTCATAAATATTCGTAGTTGCTATATCCTACATAATTTTCTTTGAAGACTTCTGTCCTTCTACCATATCAAGTTGTGTTTATTTTTTTTACTTTAAGAAGAAATAAGGAATAAACTTAAATTCAATGTTTAATCCTAATTACTAAAGAATTTTTACTCTGCATATCTCATTTACAGATGTCAATTAAGAAAACTTACTTCTTTTCATTCATTTGTTTACCTGATGAAGTGGTCCTCAAGTATGTAGTTTAATCCATTTTTCGAGCCTCTTTAATGGTATACAGGTGTTGTGAAGAAAGTGCTAAAATTATTTTCATACATACCAATTCAAATTCTTTTGTTCCTGTTTAAACAATTTAATTTAAAGATTTGTGCTCATTTTTCCACTTTGATGTCTGATGAAGAAGTTTTAGTAATGATGCAGTAAATTATCCATATATTGCTGAGCTTCTCCTGTATTTCTCGAAGTTGGTTTGTGAAGCAAGATTATTATTATTTTTGTTTATAATTAATAGCTGTTGCAGAATGACTGATTGTGAAGATTTATGGAACTTTACTGTTCTGTAGTAGAGAAAATGCAAAAGATCAAGAAGATTTTGCTCAATATCTAGTGCTAAAAATTTTTTTTTGTGTGCCAGTTACTGATATAGTGCCTTTTTCTTTATGTAACCCAATTTCTACAAAGTTGAATATGCCTCAAATTTTTTTTCTTCTCTCTCAAATTTCTGCAAAAAAAAAAAAAAAAAAAAAAAAAAAAAAAACAATTATTAATTGTGAAGATATTTTATTAATGAAGAAATTATTTTCTATAAGCACCATTCATGAAAAGTATACGTAACTCAAGCTTGTTTTCAGCAATAATGTATGGACAAAATTTGATCAATTTCAAATGATTGTGTATTAGTAGTTCATCATACATAATTACTTTGAAGACATTCCTGAAATTTAAGAAATGTTCCTATTTGGTTGTAATTCAACTGGTGGTGTTGTAGACAACTTCAACATTTTCTATAATTCATAGCTTCAATATTTTTTTCTGTATTTTCACAAATTAGTCAACATGCATGGCATTCCACATCATCATCATTCTTAATTCTCATGTTGCTTTCTAAGAAGGAATGAAGGCAACATTATTTTATTTTTATGAATTTCGAGTCAATTTTTTTGCTTGTGTAGTAATTCAATCTCACAGTGCAAAATTTTTGCTCAACAACATGATTGGAATTTGTTGCAGGAATCCACAATTACTCAAGATCATATTATTTATTTTCAGGCATAGTGTTTTTCATATTATTTCAGGCCCAAAGCATTTAAAATTTAATCTGTGATATGCCTCATTTTTTTAACTTTATGCAAGAAATTATTTTTTAAAATTGATTATATCAAGATATATTTTGAAGGAAGAAAATATTTTTTTCTCTTTTCATCATGTATACAAAACAAGAAGCAGAAATCTGTAGTGAATATGTTTACCAGCGCATTTTTTTATTTCAAGTATTTCAATTCACTGACAGTGAATTTCGCCAGATTTCGTCTTCAACTCTTCATGGTGTGTGGTATGTTTTAGTGAAATGTCTTCAGTGTTTTTGCTAAGTAAACATTAGTGCCTGCAATGTGTACCACATTCTTCTTCAGTGTGTTTTAATGCTCCTTAGTTATGATAAATATGTTCAGTTTGGTAAAAATACTTCTGCTAACTATTTTTTTATAAACTATCTGACTAATTCAGCCAGTACTATTCTCTTACAACCGTTTGTTGTTTATAACAAGAGCTGCTTTACATCTGTACATTATACTATTTTTTTTTTTTCTCGTTCTACCTTTGTTCATTATTTAGTTAATTTTCTTCTACAGGGATCACAGAAATCTCTTAAAGAGATTGTATTCATCTGTATTTTATGTTTTATGTTTGCAGGATTCCTGGATATCATGTTATGTCAAGACTAATTCTGTTTATTCTACAATATTTTTCTGATTTTGACAGTTATTTAATTTTAATTTTTGACAATTCTTTAAAGTTAATTTAAAAGTAACTTTTGTTTTAACTTTTATTACAAATATAGAAATTTTAACTTTACTTTGTTAAATTATGCAAGATTGAAGCTGAATATTTTTATGGTACACTTGTTTGGTAATTTTAAACGTTTTACTCGATTATGACATTACAAAGAGTTACTAGTATTAATGAAATTTAAGTCCTAGGTTGTCTGAATATACCAGATAAAATATTTTCAACTTTAGTTGCTTTCTTATTGCAGCTTAGTTTTGTAATTTTAAGTTATTGTTTTCCTAGGCAGTCAGAGTATATTGAGAAGATACTCTTGATTTATGTTGCTTTACTTTTGCAACTTTATAAATTTTGATTCATAAATGTACGATTAATCTTATTGAATTCAAAATTTTGGATGATTTTTTGTGGCTAAAAGAATTATTTAGCTATTGGATTATTTTTGTTTTTAAAATATATGAAAATTTAGATATGATCTTTTAAGAGCATATTATGTATACAAATAGTATACAAAAGAAAGCACAACTCTAGATGAACTTTTTACCAGCACATTTATACATATTTTTAACTCATCTAGTGAATTAATAAAGTGTTTCATGACTTAAACAACCTGATTATGACTTAAAAATGTATGTGTACATATCTATAATTTTTAAATGTGTTCCATACTTCCAGTTAATGCTGTTCTCATGTAGAGAGAAAGAAAATGATAATATCTTATGATTATAGATAATAATCAACAGATGATTATAAATAATCATCTGTTCAAAGTTCATTTTTGTATCTCTTTCTGTAACAGCAGCCTGACAGTTCTGATTCTGTATGTCTACAATGTTTAGTTATACCAGTGTACCATTTCAAATCATATTACCGAACAGTATACTTATTTTTTTAATATATTCTTGTCCATAATTGCTTTGGATGGTAACTGTGTTTCTGCATACAGCCGCAGGAGCCTTAAGAGATGAAAGTCACATGAAACTGTGTGCATCTATCAGTTTATACAGCCAAAAAAACTTTTGCATTATGTGATCGGAATTTAAAAAAAAATATTTGAAAAATATGTAATATGTTATTTATATGTGTATCTATTTGTGTTCACGGATATGTTGATGGTTTATGGGGTAATCATTGAAATAGTTGTGAACTTTGTGTTTACATGTGTATAATTTTTTGTTTACAGCATTGTTAATGATTTCTAGTGATTGGGTGGAGACTATTAACATAATTGTAAGCCCGTTATCGAATCTCAATAGATTTATTTGTATAATACATAATTCTTCCTTTTTTTCCCATAATGATTCTACAAAACATTTTTAAGTGATTCCTGGTACATGGTATGGTAATTAAACATAAATATATATTTCTCGATTGTGTCAAATTGTTACTTTTATGTATATGAAAGTAGTTTATTTTTTTGGTGATCACCATTCCCTCATTTTGAAAGAAAACCATGGTATATGTAAAGTTTATAATTTAAGAAATAAGTGTATAGGCCTAATAAATAAGTATGACTATTAATATGTTTTAACCCTTTTGTCATGACACATCTTTTGAAGTGACGACTTTTTGCTGTGGGATGTTTTGCGTGGTTGAGTAGTGCACGACTCAATTGCTCAATTTGTCTCACATGTATTTGGTTGTTTATTTTAATTGAGTGAAATTTTAATGTGTACACAAATGATGTCATTATTTTTATGAAATTTGAATTGATATAAGGCCAGTTGAATTTAATATTAGAGTTATAGAAAATACTCTATTTTACATCATATTTTTAAAGTCCTAGGCAAAAGTCAAACCCACAAGATTTTTTTGACTTTTTGTTGCTCCTGTAATTGCAACTTTTTCAGAAGTTTAATTCTGTTATTTGGTACCATAAATATTTTAACTATGACTAGTCAATGATCTCACTTTTGTCTGTTAACTTAAAAGGCGTTAACATTTATTATTTGTCAAATATGATAATTTTTTTGAGATCACATGAAAATTTTGCCATTACTGTATTTTTGGCATTTTACAGATACTTAATATATTGTATACTTAATATATTGTATACTTTTTGACCTATGAATGTACTCTATGCAATGTATATTCTTTCTCTCTCACACTTTTGGTCACCGGTCCTTCCTTTTTAGCAGCACTTCGACATTGATCTTAACTATGAAAATCGTTTAAATTGGCTTTTAATTGATTTTTTTTTCAGGCTGGCATTTCAAAATTTTGTCATCCCATTTTCTGTAAAAGGTCTTCTTCGTTTCACCTTTTACATCCCTGGTCTTACAAAATTTTGTTCGGTCTTTGGGGGTAATGTGAGATGAATCTCACAGTGTTTAGTTTATCGTATCTTTTTTTATTCTTTTCTTCATTTAAGCAGCGAGTTTTCCTTAAATTTAATTCTGTATTTTTAGTTTACGATCGCGCGCTACTTGTCCTCTCGCATCTGCGCCGCGATGTATTATGATGACGTCACTGTGGGCGCTGACACTCCTTCACCACACCCATATTGCGCCGACTTCGTCACGTAAGGGCGTTCTGCTAAGCGCGTAGAACGAATTAAATAATTCTTTTCAAATGCCTTTTTTTTCAATTTGCTCTTTAAGATAATGACGAAATATTAATTCTCTAATCAATTTAAACTTTGTTTCTTTTTACTTTTGGATTCCCCGTAGAATGCATTTAAATAGTAAACGCGGTTAATTTTTAAATCAGAATTAAGTTTGATGATATCTCAAGGGGATGTAAATTGAAACGTTAGCCCGCTGGCTTTGCCGGCCGCGCGCCGTGTGCGAACGGCAAATCGCAAGAATTCATATTATAATTCCGCCGGATATGGAATTTTTGCAAGTTTCTTGTGTTCATTTTAAATTATAATGATGGGCTGTTTCTTCAAGGAATGTGGATTAATCCGTCAAGAGATTAGAATTTCTCCGAAGTATTTTTCGCGGATCTTAGGATTGGTGACCAAAGGCCTTTTTCGATATTTCTCATTCACCAACGAAGATGAATAAAGCTGTTAGATCAATAAAGGTTTTCATCATTCTTTTGCTCTACACACCACAAGTATTTTCAAGTAAGATTATTCCAGTTTATTTTATTTACTTACATTAAATTAAAGTTCCACTATCGATCACGCTAACGAACTTTATTAATGACACAACGCACACCCTACGAACTTTTCAACGGCACAATTTTTATTAAGCTTTTAAATAAATGTCTTTTCTCTTTTATGAAACTGTTCAAATAATTAAGAAATAGGATATGACATTAATATTTATAGTTAAACACTTCAAATTTTTAATTAAATGTATAAAAAATAATACTTGTTCAAAATTTGCACATTAAACAGAAATTTTAACGGCTTTCTCTATTCAGCGAATTTCTCTATATAACGAATTTTTTACTGGAACAATGGATTTCGTTATATAGAGACTCGACTGTATATATACACATTTTTATCATTTCATAGTTAAATATATATAAATTTACTGTTATGCATTGAGAAATCAATTTAGAAATCTTGAAAAGATAGCTTAATGTTTTTTTCCTATCCATTTTCTCAAAAAAATAAAGCAAAAATTATACATTTTTAAATAAATTTGTTCATACATTCTACTAAACATAAAAAACAGTGAATTTTTCATTATAAAGTTCACTGACAGCACCAAATTAATGAATAGTAACAGGAATTTTTGAAAAAAAGAAAACATGTATTAGAATAAAAAAATTGGGCAATATTTTCAAAATAACCATTAAATGCTTATAATTTTTTTTTTCATTTTTATCACAACTTGTATCATGAAAATGTGAAAATATATTGATTAATGTAAAAAATAGTTTATAATACATGTATTATTTTGTTCTTTACAGGTACTGTATATTGGAATGTGAAAAAAGTAACTCCAACTGCCCACCTAATGTAAAATATTCTGAAATTCTAGCATTTAAAATGGTTGCATTGCCTAGTGGTATACAAGCCTATCAAGATCTTATCCGACTTATAGCTTATGACCAAAATGGTATTCAGTTACCAAATACAGTATTTTCTATCATAGAAAATGACACAGGAATTCCCTTTAGAATCAGATTAGAAAATGGCAAAGGAGTGCTTTACACACAGAAAAGTATGGAATCAAACACAGAATATAAAATAAAAGTTCAAGCTATATCATATGATATAGATAATCTTACAATTCTGTATAAAACTAAATTTTTAGTATTTGTTTCTGTTTCACAGTATCCATATTAAGAGACTATAAATTTATTTCATTTTTCCATTACATATTGTATATTCTTTTTGTCTTTTATATCGTATTCTGCATTATATGTGTTGTATTTATGCTATCACTTTGTAAATATCTATGTTTAAAACTTTTGGTGATTAGTCAAGTGAAACAATTATTTTAAATATGTGTATTTCATTGCAAGATGTGCATGTTTAAAATAAATATTTTACTTAAAAGAAATTTACTTCTTTGTTTTCAGATATATCTATAATTCATCATTATAAAATAATACTTATTCATTCTTCTAAATTTTTTTTACTTTTGTAATAGAGGCTCAAAAAGTTTGAGTCAGCAAGAAAAATTAACCCCAGACCTTGGTCTTGTTCCAGTCCAGTAAGAATAAGATGGGCCACACATCAGGAAGACTTGTGTCCCAATACATGAATCAAGAGACAACCTCTGAAATTTAAATGTCTCCATCCTATTAACGAAGCAGGTTTGTTCAGAATTTTCTCTCCTGACACATGCATTTTGCTACATGTCTCCCCAGAGTGTGGCCCACTTAATATGAAAAATGATGAGAATAATGTTAATTAATAATAAAAAAAAAAATTCTTGTGATCTGTGTCTGAGAAATGAAACCTGGACACTAGCTCAAGTCTAATGAAAGAGAATATGGCAAATGAAACAAAATTACTTGAAGGAAAAAAAAAAAAAAAAAAAAGACTGGAAATCGTTATTTGATTTTTTTTTTTTTTTTTTTACTTGTATTATCTCTGATTTCCTCCTCTCTCTCTCTCTCTCAAAACAAACAAAAACAAAAATGAAATAAATTATTTTTCAAAGAACCCCATTGCTGTTTTAAAAGGTTATAATAACAGCATTTAAAAAATTTTTGATTTTATCATTTATTTATGCTTCTGAAATGTTCTCTCTCATAAATCATAAACCTTTTACATGTCTAATAAAGCTTTACAATTGCAAAATTTTCTACAGTACTTGTAAGAGAGAATGTGTGAGTGAGCTGATAAACTGTAAACATGTGATATACAGTGCTCAGCAAAAGTTTAGACTGGTGTTTTTTAACCTTTAAATAAAAAATACGAACACGTGAGTTTTACAAATGGCTATACTTATTTTCAAATATATTTTATACAATGTAGAATAAAAATAATGGTTATAATATAAGATAATATTTAATTTAACTGAAAAAAGTAAAATTTGCATATTGCAACAGTTGAGACACTTTTTTGATAACTGTTCATGGAAAAATGCAAATTTCTAAGTTATGATGTCACATGTCTGAAGTATTTAATTATACCTCGATATAGCATCAGTTAGTGAACATGCCGCGAGCAGTGAAGTTGTACCTGACATGGCTCAGGTAATAAGTAAGCACCATTTTAACCATACAAAACGAATTTTCCTGTATTAGCGACCTAGGCAGATCGATTTCTTGTGCTCGAATTGGTATAGAAACCAAGTTTTATGAAAATCATTAGAGTCGTTTTCGAGATATATCAACATTTTTAGAGCTGAGTTCATTTTAATCAGCCAAAACAAACTTTCTTGAAACCTAGCTAGACTAATTCCTCGTGCTCAAATTAGAAAACATGTAGGTAGTAGAAAACATGTTTGATGAAAATCGCGTGAAAAACTGTTGATCTATAACAAGCAGACTGATCAGCGCAAAGTTTGATTTACTCTGTAAAGATAAAATTTCATTAATTCCAGACCTAGTCAGATCTTTTTCTCATGCTCGATTTGAAATAAAAGGCAAGTATCATTGAAATCAGCCCAGTAGTTTACGATATCATCTGTAATCGGGAAAACGCTTGCTTGTTAATGATATATGCTGGTTATATGATAAGCACATACATTAGTGTGCATATTTCAAATTAATAGTCATTTTTACCAGTTATAATTCAATAAATTTATTTGATATGTTTAATTATAGTTAAAATTGCTATCCAGTTTAATTCATTATTAATGATTACTTAATTTTATAAATTTATATTTTTTTATGCATAAGATAAAGATATTTTAGCATCAATAAATTCTTTGATGGAATGTATTTTAAGTTATCCAAGTTTAATCATTATGATCAAATATTCTTTATTTCATATTTTGTTTTATATGTTCTTGTCTATATTTCTTTTATTTTAAAAAATATATTTTTAATATTTAATAACTTTTCAGAAATATATATTTTATGATTGATTATATATTTGCATATAATTTTCGAATTTTCAAAAATATTAATTTAAACATTTTCTGACTATTTTTTATTTACGTCTGTATAATAAATATTAAAGTAGAATGCACATGTTGCTTATAAGTTTTATTTAATTATTTATAATTTTGAATAAATTACTTTATTAAAATAGTTATTTTGTTTAAAGAATGAGCTAAAAATTATTTACAGGCATGAGATTGCAAAAAGTTAAAAAAAGAGGAAAAGCGCGTGAACCGGAAAATGAGAAATTATTTCAAAAAAGCGCGTGAACTGGAAAATGAGAAATTATTTAAAACAGCACGCATGTAAGACAATTCAAAAGCTTATTTTATTCGCAGCAAAATTGTGAATACTTTTGTTTAAATCTTAATTAATTTTATTTATTTATTTAATTTAATTATTTTTTTTGGGGGGGGGGGGAGGGGAGAGGAAGAGGGTGAGAGTGAATCCATTTATCCAAATATTATAAGTAGTTCTGAAATTAAAGTTTCTACTTTAAATTCACATTTCTGATGCAATGTTTTACACAATAATCTTAGCTAATTGTCCAATTAAAATATAACATGTTTTCACTTAAAACATCAATTAACAAACATGGCAAGTTAATGTTTAATCTGCCACTCAATTCCAAAAAAGTTGTTGAAAATGATATTACAGCAAATTTTCTGCAATTTTTTGACGAAATTCGTATTTTCTAAGCAATTCCATTATGAAATTTGCGTTTTTTCGGCGATCTTTAGTCGAAAATCACGTTTTTTCGACGATCTTTTCGGCGAAAATCGCCATTTTTTTACGAACATCGCGTTTTTTTCGCGATCTTTTGATGCAATCCGCGTTTTTTCGCGATCTTATGACGGAATCCGTGGTTCTTTTGCGATCTTTTGACGAAAATAGAGGTTTTTTTCGCAATATTTAAACGGAATCCGTGTTTTTATCGCGATATATTAAAGGAATCTGCGTTTTTATCGCGATATATCGACGTAATCCGCGTTTTTATCGCGATATATTGACGGAATCCGCGTTTTTCTCGCGATATTTTGACAAAAACCATGTTTTCCTCGCGATATTTTGACAAAAACCACGTTTTCCTCACGACATTTTGACGAAAATAGTATTTTTCGGGACTTTCCGGCGAAAATAGCGTTTTTTTCCGCGATCTTTCGAGGAAAATCGCATTTCTATTCCGCGATATCTTGACGAAAATCGCGTTTTTTCGCGATCTTTTGTCGAAAACCTCGTTTTTTCCCCCGCGATCCATAAAGATATAAAAAGTCGGAAATGCGGAAAATGACAAAAAAGCGGAAAACCGCGGATCCGCTGAAGAATCTCATGCCTGTATTTAGAAACCAAAATAATATTTTTAAATTTTGAAACAAAATTTTTTATTAAAACAAAATTATTCGCTATGTAAGCAAATTTTTTCATACGTTGCTATATTAAAAGGTAAGTAAGTGTTTTACAATCACGTTATATTATTTCTTAACCTTGTTTATAATTTGCCTTATGTATATAGGGCACACGCGTGTATAAGGCGCACCCCTACTTTACAAGTAAAAATAGAGATTTCTTAAAATCTCATATATAAGGCATACCATACATTTGATATGCTAATGAAGAATGACTAAATGAATTTCAGTAGAAAAAAGTCGAAACAAACATTACACCAGACCAGAAAACAAGACGAAAATGCATTTTTAGACTTTGGGTTGTAAGAGAATGACAGGATATAGGAATAAGTGACGGTAAAGAGAATTGCTAATTAGCATTTAGATAATGCCATTAGCTCTGTTGCATAAAAAACTGCAAGGAATGAAATAAATATGCAGTAATACTTCAATTAAGTAACATTTTCCGAGTTTTAATATCTTCTTTGAATAATTTCTTGCTTCACATGTATATCGTTTGACTGCATCCAACAGTAAAAAATTATTCCGTGTATAAGGTGCACCTAGGAGTTTTGCCCTAATTTTTTGAAAAAAAAAAATGCGCCTTATACATGAATAAATACTATTTATATGACCTTTTTAAATAAATAAATAAATATATATATATATTTAAAAAGCCATTTGTATACTAAAATATCAAAGAAAATGCTTCAATTTTTTGAGTTAATATATGTAACTTATTCCATGTATGTATATTTCAAAAGGTTATGCGGAAAATTGAATCTTGTATATTTCTTAAAGAACATTTTATAAGAGTTAGATTTAGCTACACAAAATCCTTCAGCCCACAAACTGAAATCAAATTATCCCACTCGATCCCCAGATATGCACACCAAAGCGAAACAAACAGGATCTTTATAGTATCATATTGGCAATTTAAGTCCAAATTGGAATATTTCTCAAAATCCTGTTTTTATGAAAATTTTCATAGTTTTTTTATATTTTAAAACAATTTAGCCACCAATGTGCAAATTTGAAATGAGTATTATGTTCAGGATTCTCCCATTTTTCATGTTGAGATTGTGCAAAGTGAAAATAAGTACTAATGAATAATGCAGAGAATTAGATGCACAAAATAAATACAACCTTTATTTCTGCTCCTGTGATTACAAATACAGCTGTTAAAAAAAATTACACTTTCTTCAGAAATATAAAAGCTTAAACTGTGAAAAAAATTTTGCTTCAAACTGCTGTTAAACATAGGTTTTGCACATTCTGTGAAATAGTATCCAAATATGATTTATAAAATAAACATACATGCATTTATTATTTCAATATGATTTTCAGACAATACAAATATTATTGATATCCAATATAGTTTTACAGTTTAATTGATGAAAAAAGAATGATAATGTGCAGAATTACCAACATTTACCAGATTAAATTAGTTACAGAAGACAAGCAGTCTTTATTCATAGCCAATCAAGAACAGTCTTGAGCTCTTTAACTCAAGTTGGTATTACTGTAATTAATATCGCTAATTAACATGGATAATCAACATTGTGTATCTTCCTAGTATAAGAAGCGTTTTCTGTTTACATCTAAAGAATGGCTACATAGTTTTTAAATCTATAATAATAAAATGCCCCAAATAAAGTTTTCTGTATCAATCTGTAGTGCTACACCAGCATTAGAAACTAAAATACATCCATCTGCCAGTCAATCACTGACAGATTAAACCTGCTATCTTAGAAATAACTCATATAATAAATGTTTACTTTTAGAAATATCTGGCAGATGTAAATAATACATAAAAATATCCATATTTTTGAAAATTAAATTTGCACTAAATACAACATACTTAAAAAAGAAATAATAGCAAAATAACTTAGGCACAATTTAAGCTTACATTTGTTACTGTTGCTGAAAAACAGTTGTCTGAATTAATTTGTTAATGATTTTTGCTATAACAGAATGCTAAAATGTTACATTTGTTAAAACATGTTGAAAATAAACTATAAATATTTCTTAATTAAAGCAGTTTAAAAAAATTACATATTTATACAATCTTTACATATTTCTTAGCACTTTCAGTGACCATAATCGTAAAACACACATTTAGAATTGCATAGCTTCAATCATTATTTTTCCTTTTTTTTACATACATAATATTGTTAACTTTAAAAACTCTCACATATGCCTTCTTTCACGGGGATGAGAAAATAAAACATAGTTGTTTTTGGCTGTCTTTCTATGTTGTTTCATAATATTTAGCAAAAAAAAAAAAAAGGTTAATATTTATATCAATTGCTTGGTATAAAATAATCAACAGCATGATTTCTGTAATTGGGATAAAATATTAAATGAGTGGACTTTCTTCTTGTAATTCATGCAACAAATAAATATTTAAATTTCCCCCCTGATTTTTATGAAAAAATTAAAAAGCCATTACACAAAATAAGTAAAATAACTAATAAATACAGTTTTTGTTAAGAAATGAGCCTAAATGTAACTAAATTTTATAGCTAAATTATTCATTCTAAATTTTATATTTAAATAGATTAATTAATGAAAACTATTTGAAGTCAAAGGTATGTTTGTTAAAAATTAATTACATGGGAATAATAAAATACACTAAAAATACATTTATGACACATTAAAATTTAATAAAATTTTACCTTTTATATCTTTAAAACAAACATTAATTACAAATAAATACATTTTTTCAACTGGCTTCCCCCAAATATTTTATTTTTTCAACAATTTTTTTTAAAAAAGAGAATATAACCAAACGCTTCCAATAATTTCCGAAATTATTGTTGTGCTTGTGCTGTCTCACACAAGTTTATCTTATGAAAGAAGATACAAGGCCAAATTTGTGTAAAAACCAAATTCAGAAATTTATTTAACAACCTCATTGTTGAAGACCGATGACATTGCATTGCAAATTGAAAAATAGACTATATACAAGCTTGACTTTGTACCTTCTTTAAACAAAAAAACATTTTGCATAATTATTCTGAATTGTCAATTTAAATAGCTTTAAAGATAGTTTATCATGTTTGTATTAATGTAATTCTTTAAACAGCACATAAAATAATAGTAGATTTTAAAGTTTTTTTTTTCATTCGAAACAGTTATATACAAATACAGGGTGAGTCATAAATATCGAAACAATAGGCTATCTCCTTAAATATTGCCCATAGACCCATACTTCCAATTGCAAAAATTCATAAAAAAAGGTGAAATTTTTAATAAGATAAGTTGCGACTTCATGGGGGGTCTAGTAGAAAAAATACGAAAATTAAATTTTTATACGGCCCCCTTAGGATAAAATTTCCAATTAGAAAAATTTTCCTTATTCAGTCCTGAATAAGACACAAAAAGTTGCATCTTCTTATCTTTAAAACTCGCTAAGTTATAGCCGTTTAAAAAATTCATCAGGTTTTAAGGGATTAGACACAAATTGAAATGTGCGCAATTCAAAAAACAAAGTTACATTAACAGTTCTAGGAAACGTGCAAAAATCTATTTTTTGTGTTCGAATTTAGATTTTTTTTTCTTTTTTTGTGATAGTTAGTGTTATAGTTTGCTAAAAAAATCACATTCTAACATTTCTCATATAATTTAAAAAAATTTCATGTTGTTAGTACTGGTTTAATTAAAAATGGGATAATTAACTATCGTAATAACTCGTAACATTATTTATCGGATTTCAGTTTCTTTCCATTTAATTAAAGATGAAAATCTGATTTTAGTTTTGTTCCAGAGTTTTGTTTTTTAATATTAATTTTAAAAATATAAAAAATATTTATTTAAAAAATAATATAACTTTTAAAAAAATCATATTTTCAAAAGTAAATATTTCTTCAAATTTGCCGAAAGAAAACTAATGTAAAAAATCAAAAAAGACGTGTTTCAAGTTCTTTTTTCTTTAAAAATTCATACCATTTAATTATTTAAAGACAAGAATTAATGGGGGAAAAATTCATTATGCAGAAAAACGAAGTGTACTGTTTAAATGTCTGTCATTTATTTAAAAGAATGCTTTTTCTAAGATGCAGATTAATTTTTTTTTATAAATTTAGCTCTCACAGCTTCAGGCTTTTTATCGTCCTGGAGAGGCTGTTAAAAAATCTGTATTTTTTCTGTATCCCGGGCCCAGGCCGGGCTAGGACCAAGAGGTTCCTATTTTCTGAAGACATGCCAGGCCGGACCTAACGTACTTTTCATAAATGAGGAGACTGCTATCTTCTTTCTAGGTGTACAT